>OU612043.1:32755568-33955568 GCA_914767935.1 Coremacera marginata | reverse complement strand
ATTTCTTTGTTGACTCTGCAACTGTTTCTGATGATAATTTGCCTTCTTATAGTCAGTGTGTCCAACAATCATTCAAGTTTGATCTGTTCAGTGAAATGGATGTTGGTAAATGTGTGTCGCTTATTAAATCGAATGCAATATCTGAAGATGGTATTCCTGAAAGATTCATTAAGTTGTTATTACCTCATATCGTAAGCCCGCTAACACATATTATTAATCATTGCATTATATCATCATCATTCCCTGACTTGTGGAAAGTTGCTATTGTTCTTCCAATTGCAAAAAGCAAAACCCTTCTGGAGCTAATGATTTCAGACCAATAAGCATTTTGTCACCATTAGCAAAAGTATGTGAAAAACTCATGGCTATACAAATTAGTAAATATTTATTTGAAAAACAATTATTATCTCCTTTTCAGTCTGGCTTTCGGGCAGGGCATGGGTGCTCTTCTGCAATAGTTAAGGTACTCGATGATATTAGACCTGAATATGATTCTAGGTCCATGACCTTACTATGCTTACTTGATTTTACTAAGGCTTTTGATAAGGTTAACCACTTGTATTTATGTCGAAAGCTTAAGTTTCTCTTCGGGTTCTGTGATAGTGCTGTCAATCTCATGTCTAGTTATTTATGTAATAGGTTGCAACGGGTCAAGGTTGATCAAAAAATTTCAGAACATAAATTAGTCTTAAGTGGTGTTCCTCAAGGCTCCATACTTGGTCCACTATTATTTTCTATTTTTATCAATGATATCTTTAGTGTCTGCAAGCATGCGTCTGTGCACGCATATGCTGATGATGTCCAGCTTTATTTCTCGCGTAGCACTTGTCTTCTTGAAGACCTGTGCTATAGACTAAATGATGATCTTAGCAGCATTAATAAGTGGGCCATAAGGAATGGACTCCAACTGAATGCCTCCAAGTCGTATGTCCTCCCTATCTGTAAGAACAAAACATGTATTCATGATGTCCCTGACCTGTTTGTCGGTGAAAGTAAGTTAGCAGTGGTGTCAAAAATAAAGAATCTAGGTTTCTATATTAACTCGTCTCTATCCTGTGTAGATCATATCAATAGTATAGTCCAAAAAGTTTATTATGTCCTACGTAATTTAAGGATGTCGTCAAGTGTAACTCCTATCAATGTTAAGCATAGGTTGGTAAAACAACTTATTTTACCTTTAATAACGTATTCTGATATAGTTTATAGTAAACTTGACTCAACCTCTCGTTTGAAGTTACAAATTTCTTTCAACTATGCTACTCGTTATGTTTATGGGCTGCGTAAATTTGATCACCTCTCAAGAATTCGCAATGTTATACTTGGGTGTGATATAACAGCTTACCTCAATGCACGAAACTGCATATTTTTGCATAAACTCATTCATGAAAAAACACCTTTTTACCTTTATAATAAACTTCAGTTCTGTGTATCGAATAGAAATCATGGTCTTATTGTCCCTAGGCACAATTCATTGAATTCGTCTTGTCTATTTTTCATCAGCGCTATTAGACTGTGGAATGCTCTACCACGTAGGATAAGAGAGATCAGCAAGAGAAATATTTTTAGACAATCTATCCTATCTTTCTTTTCTTCTTCTTAACTTCTAGTAACTGTACCTTTTCTGTTTTCCTTCATTTTCTCTGAATAATTTATAACACTTCATAATGTCTATGATTAAGCTTAAATTTTGATTAATGTATGTTGTCACTTAAAATCATGAATGTATAACCTGTTTGCGTAATTAATTAATTAATACGTTGTTATTATTTAATATAAGTTTTTGTTGTAATAATTTTATTTTATTTTATTCTATTTTATGTCGTACTATAAAAGAACGTAGTTCTTATTGTACAAATGCTTCTAAATAAATAAATAAAAAAAAAAAAAAAAAAAATAACTATGTATATGTATTTATTTACTGGCTTTTATGTTACGGTCTTAACATTGTGACAATTGAGGCATAACAATGTTTTAATGTAGATTGATTAATGTAGATTAATCATATGGATAAATTTTTAATGCTATTTTATTCTTGAACATTAACCCTTTCATTCCAGGTGTACACTATATTGTACACATATTCAAAAAAAAAAAATTTTTCATGTGTCGGTGATTCCATATTAAATCGCCCACGTTTCTGACATAACTATTTTTAAAAATTTTGAAACTCCCTGGGTTGATAGTTCTCCTGAAACTTATTATATCTGCATACTACTTTTTTTTAGTTTTATTTCTTTTTAAAAGATATATACTGTAAAAAATTGGAAATAACTCAAAAAAATACAATTTGCGCATGTATTGAAACAGCTGTAACTTCGAAACCGTAAGTCGTACAGAAAAAAAATTTGCAAGTATTTTGGAGACCTTGAATGGACCTTTCTTGTGTTGTCCTTGCTTCGTTCGTATATATGTATGTATGTCCGCAAATCTTGCAAACAATTTTTCGACAGCTTGTGGGTCTTTGATTAAGCTGAAATTTAGCATACATGTGTAAGCCCGGTGACAGTGCAATATTATGAAAAAATTCAAATTTGCCACACCCCTTTTTACCGCCCACAAATCAATAAAAATGCTTTATCTCGAAAACTACTAGGCCGATTCAGATGAAATTTTGGTAGTAAATTTCCTTCAAGTAGGAAATGGGGTTTAAGAAAAAAATTAAACCGCACCCCCTTTTACCGCCCAAAAATTAATATACCTCCGAAACTACCGGCTGTTTCAGCTGAAATGGTGGCAGTAAATCTGTAAATCTCCTTCAAGTATTTGTATGGAGTTCCTTCAAAAATAAAATTGTTTTTTGCTTCACATAGAAATTTAAAAATTTTGAGTGGTGACTATTTTGTATTTATTGTGCGATATATGTAAAATTTTATTGGTATGTGCAAATACCTGCCAACGATGTAAAATAATTTCGTTCAAAATTAAAGTGCCAAGCCCCCGTTCATTCCGCCCAATTTTCTAGACGGTTTTCTAGATGGAAAATTTGGAAGAAGTTGGACAAACGGTAAAGAAAGAGTTCGATTTAAATTAAGGCGGCACGCCTCTGTCTAAATTCGCCCATTTTTCTTAGACGAATCGCTGCTCATTATTCCAAAGAATATATTTGCAAAACTTGGTTGAAGTCAGGAAAGCGATGTAAAAGGAGTTTGATTAGAATTAAATTGACACGCCCCTTGTCCAATCCCATCCACATTTGTAGGCTTAAATCTTTTCATTATAGTAAAGAACATATGTGCGAAATTTGGTTGAAATCGGATAAACGGTGTAGATGAAAATAGATTAAAAATATAGTGCCACGCCCCCTGTCTTGTACTTTTATAAACAACAGAGTGATCCTTATGCCAAATTAAATGTGTGCAAAACTTGATTTAAGTTGGACAAACGGTGTAGAGAGAGTTCGATAATAATAAAATTGACACGCCCCTTGTCCAATCCCAACCACTTTTGTAGGCTTAAATCTTTTCATTATACTATAGAACATATGTGCGAAATTTGGTTGAAATCGGAGACACGGTGTACATGAAAATAGATTAAAAATAAAGTGTCACGCCCCCTGTCTTGTATCGCCCACTTTTAAAACTACAGACTGATCCTTATGCCAAATGATATGAGTGCATAATTTTGTTTAAGTCGGACAAACGGTTAGAGGGAGTTCGATTAGAATTAAATTGACACGCCCCTTGTTCAATTCCACCCACTTTTTTAAGCTTAAATCATCTCATTATACTTAAGAATATATGTAAGAACTTTGGTTTAAAATCGTACAAACGGTGTTGATGGAGCTAGTTTAAAAATACGGTGCCACGCCCCCCGTCTAGTACCGTCCTTTTTTTATAAACTACAGACTGCAAAACTTGGTTTAAGTCGGGCAAACGGAGTAGAACGAGTTCGATTAGAATTAAAATGAAACGCCCCTGGTACCAATCCCACCCACTTTTTTACGGACTTTTTAAGTGCCACGCCCCCCAATTTTGTAAGCTTAAGATTGCTTAAATGACGATTTGATTAAGATTAGATTGAGTCAGAACACGTTGTAACAGAAGTTCGATTAAAAGTAAAATGCCACACCCACTTTTCTAGTCTAAATACTCCACATTATACCGTAGAATATAAATTAATAAGTATGGTTTTTTGGTTGTTAATTATTTTTTTATTGCTGGCACTATGTGCCAGTTTTTTATCCTTCGCTATCCAGTACAACACTAAAAATACAATAATTCTATCATGACTTATTATAGGTTAGCCGCTGTAGCTGTTGTCGTTGTGGCCGTTGTAGCTGCTGCTGCTATTGCAGTCGCTGTTGCTATTGTTGTTGTTCTCGCTGCTGTTGTTTCTGCTACTGTTTCTGTTCTTGGTATCGTTCCTAAGCAGACGCTTAGGTTGCAAAAAATAATTCAAGCGGATGCGCGTGTGGAACTTTGTTGTTGTCGAGTGCAAGCTAAGCCGAATCGTAGAGGCAGATGCTTAGGTTGCAAAAATTTATTATGCGGCAGTTAGCTGTGTTAACTTATATGTATGGGTTGGATAAAAGATGTGGGCGGAGTTTGTGTACATACAGACACGATGTCATTCAGTTTTATATACAGTAAATCAAAAAAGTTTAGACACAGTCAATTTTTCTGAAAAGAACTTTGCTTTAATATTTAAAAGCAACTCATTTGGCCTAGTTTTTGATGAAGTTAGTATCATTAGATGAATTTTAATTGAAATACATAAAAAATTTCCTTAAGGTGGGACATGACAACCGCGGCAGAGAAAACAGACCTTTTTTTATAAATTCATAACTCAGTCAAAAACAAACATTTTTCCAAAATTCTTTTTTATTATTGTAGAGAATTGAACAAATTAAAAAAAAAAAACAATTCAAAAAAATATATTTTTACTCCAACATGGTTTTATAGAGCTCCAAACTGGCGGCCTCTTAGTTGCAGCGCTGGGAGTTGCAAAAATTGTCCGATCTGGAAAAAAAATGACTTTTTTAAATCTTAACAAAATTGGTTATCGTATGACACGAGCTTTTTTTTTAATTTTTTTTTCAATTTTTGGTGATGTTCCAAATTTGAAAGTGTGTTTTTTTTTTTTTTTCGAAAAAAATATCGACTTTAAAAATTCATAAAAAATCGAAAAAAAATTTTAAAAAAAAGCTCGTGTCATACGATAGCGAATCAAGTTTAAAAAAACACAAAAAAAAAATTTCGTCAAAAAATGAGCCCGCTAGTGCCGCAACCAGTACGAAAAACATGGTTTCGAGATAAACGCGTTCAAAGTTTGTGAACAAAAAAAAAAAAGGTTACCTTCAATCTGCCATGCCTGCTTCGTACTGTATGCCTTCGTTATCTTGTGTTGTGCTCTTTCTTATAGTTTTTTGCAATCGTTTAGCAATTCGGGCTTCACCTTTCAAGTAGGTACGAAATAACAACCACCAAAAGTCAGGTAGCGCAAAAATTAAAAATGCGCTCTCACTAAGTCGGCTGTAACTTTTGAACCCGTAGGAATTTTTCCATGAAGGTTATTTTTTTAGAATTTTTAAAATATTTACTAAAATACAAAATTATTAAAAAAAGCCGATTTCAAAAAACTGCCAATGTCATGTAACCCCTTAACTTTATTCACTACTCGAAATATGAGCGGAAGAAGAAAAAATGCATATGAAAAAAGTTTAGGTACAGGCTGTATGTGTAACTTGTTTTTGCAAATATAACGGTAATCTATAAATTCTCTTTGATCTATTCCGTTTTCTGCACATAATTCTTGCGCAGCCATCCAATTGTCAATTGATTTAAGTTAGTGTTGATCTTGATGTCGTGATTGAATGAGCAAAATGAGCAGTCGTACAGAAATTCCGGTAGATATTCGAAAAGTTATTATAAATCTTCGTGTGCAGCAAAAACCTTATCGCAAAATTGGTGATATAGTGCAGAACACAATAAACATTACATAAATACGGGAAAATTAGAGCGTGAAAGCGAATCTGGATGCCCAAAAATATTAACACCACGCCAGGAGCGCACTGTAGTAGCTATAGTGGCCCAAAATCGTAGGATTTCGGCTGTAAAATTATGCAATGAAATGCAGCAAAGTTTCAATAAAAACTTCGATCCCCAAACAATACGCAATACTCTACATAGAGCTGTTTTTCATGGAAGAGTTCCTCGGCGCAAACCATTATTTCAGCTATTATTAAGAAAAAGAAGCTGGAGCTTGCAAAAATTAATGTACATCAATCGGAATCATTCTGGAATAGTGTAATATGATGGTGTAAGCAAATGGTGCACAAAAAGTTTGGCGGAAACCAAACAATGAGCCCAAGAAAAAAACGTAATTAAAACAGTCAAACACGGCGTTGGTTGGTGTTATGGTGTGGAGGTGTATGGCGACTTCTGGAGTGGGAAATCTTGTCTTTATAGATGAGAAAATTATTAAATGCTCTTATTTGAATATTTTGAAAGACAATTTGTTTCCTAGTGTTGAAAAGTTGGGCATGAATGGGAAGCCATTTTTGTTCCAGCAAGATAACGAACCGAAACATGCTTCGTACCTTGTGCAACAATGGCTTATTTACCATTGCTTTCAGCTCAAAACACCACCACAGTCGCCAGATATGAATGCTATTGAACATATTTGGCAATTATTGGAGAAAAAAATTCGGAGCCATCGCATATCATCAAAAGATTCACTAAAGCAGGCCCTTCGCCAAGAATGGGAAAATATAACACCCGAACAGACATCAAACCTAGTTGGGGCTAGGTTATAACAGGCAGTTATTCAAGCCAAAAGAGGCTTAACAAAATATTAAATGTATGAAAACCAAAAATAAATTATAATTTTTTACACATATGCCTTAACTTTTTTTAGGTAAAATTGTGACTTTTTTTGTTTTTTTATAATATAATACATAAAACAAAATTGAAAAATGAAATATTTTTGCAGTGAATAATAAAAAAAAAACTTTCAATTTTCAAATGATGCCATAGTATTTTTTATTTTTTTTTTTCTCATTAGGTGGACAAAGTTATTTAGATACAAACTTTGAGAATAGCTCTGTGCCTAAACTTTTTTGATTCACTGTATTTACGAAAGTTATTCTATATTGATGACGTCACTTTGTACGGGAGGCAGGTGTGGTTTTCATTCAATTATGCTAAATGCCATAGAGGTATTTCATATTATATATCAAAGCTTATGTGCTTATTAAAGCTTATGTGGGAACAGGGGGCGAACCTTCACATGGCAACGTGTCTGACCGCCTCAACCTGGCGAGGCCAGCATTATCCATGTCGAAATCGTCTCAAGTCGACTCAAACCTCCAAGTGGTGTTCCCTGGGCAACGGCAAACTGGCATCCGTCAGTTTGACAGCTAACTTGAGCGGCGGGTCGCTCCATAGATCTTTAACATGGAATGTGCGCAGGGTTTGGGTCCCGCCACATTACTACTGCCCAATGAAAACTAAACCAGCCTCGGATAAGCACCCCAATTACGTTGACGACCACCGCAAACGAAAAACGGACAATGATTTACGGATATGCACCTGGAATGTCCGAACCCTTTATAGGGAAGGTGCCATTATCCAACAGGCGGAAGCCCTCAAAACAATACAATCTGACATCACCGCCATCCAGGAAATGCGATGGAAAGGGCAAGGCTGCTCTATGTAAACAAGCACACTGCGATATCTACTACAGCTGCCATGCGGAGAAGCGCGAATTCGGATGTGGATTCGTTGTTAGCCGGAAACTACGCCACCTTGTTTCCCGGTTCACATCTGTGAACGAAAGATTGGCCACGATCCGCATCAAGGCAAAATTTTTCTACATAAGCCTTATTTGCGCGCACGCCCCGACTGAGGAAAAGGACGAAGCCGTCAAGGACGCTTTCTACGCTAGTCTTGAGGACGTATATGACCACCTTCCGGTTCATGACGTGAAAATAGTCCTCGGCGATTTTAATGCGGAAGTCGGAAGGGAAGGCATCTTTGGCCCCACTGTCGGTCAGTTCAGTCTTCACGAGACCTCTACGAAAAACGGTCTAAGACTGATCGACTTCGCCGCGGCACGAAACATGGTAGTTAGTAGCACCAGATTTAAGCACCTCGACATCCACAAGGCCACCTGGCTATCCCCGGATCAAAAAACGCGAAACCAAATTGATCATTTTTTAATCGACGGAAGGCATGCCTCTAGTGTTCTAGATGTGCGTACATTTCGGGGGGTCAACATTGACTCCGACCATTATCTTGTTGCAGCCAAGATCCGCATGCGATTATGCAATGCGAAGAATATACACACAGGAAAGCTGGATGTCGCTAAGCTGCACTTACAACGGACTGCCGAGGCCTACTCCGCTCAACACTAGGTAAAGCTCAGCCAACCAACCACTGGACTCGACGACGCCGGTGGACTTTGGGCGCATATATCCCACTCCATGCGCGCTGCCGCTGAAGAAGTCATTGGTTTCCGGCGCCCGCAACCTCGGAACCAATGGTACGATCAGGAGTGTCGCATCGCGACTGCAGTAAAAAACGCCGCATACAGAAAAACGCTGCAGTCAGCTGCAACGCGAGCCGTGCGAGAAAACTACCGCGAAAAGAGGAAGGAAGAGAGGCGCCTTTTCAGACGCAAGAAAAGAGAGCAGGAAAAGCGTGAGCGTGAGGAACTAGAGGTATACCAAAGCAAGAAGGATGCACGAAAATTCTATCAACAGGTTAAGCGTCTAACCCAAGGTTTCAAGCCCGGAGCATCCACTTGCAGAGACGAAAATGGAGATCTGAATACGGATACACAGTGTGTGCTTAGATTGTGGAGACAGCACTTCTCCAATTTACTTACTGGCGACGTTTCCACCAATGCCGCCCATCGAGAGCGCAGTTCAGTGCCACCAATCGACGATGACGGAGTGGAAGTATCACCACCTAGCCATGAAGAGGTTCGAGTTGCTATCCAACGACTCACAAACAATAAAGCAGCGGGTGCTGACGGCCTGTCTGCTGAATTGTTTAAAACCGGCGGCGATGAATTGATAAGGCGCATGCATCAGCTCATCAGCAAAATATGGCTAGCAGAAAGCATGGCCGACGATTGGAACCTCAGTGTACTGTGCCCCATACTTAAGAAAGGAGACCCTACAATCTGCGCTAGCTATAGAGGTATCAGTCTTTTTTCCATCGCATATAAGGTTCTCTCAAGCGTACTGTGTGAAAGATTAAAGCCGATTACAAAAACACTGATTGGACCTTATCAGTGTGGCTTTCGACCTGGTAAGTCCACCATAGACCAGATTTTCACGCTACGACAAATCCTGGAGAAAACCCACGAAAATCAAATTGACACACACTATCTCTTTGTCGATTTTAAAGCTGCGTTCGATAGCCCGAGAAGGGATTGCCTATACGCAACAATGTCTGAGTTCGGTATACCTGCAAAGTTGATTAGACTTTGCAGAATGACGTTGAGCAACACACGCAGCTCCGTCAAGGTAGGAAATGACCTCTCCGAAACATTCAATACCGAAAGAGGTTTCAGGCAAGGCGATCCACTGTCTTGCGATCTCTTCAACATCATCATGGAGGGGATCGTACGAAAGGCCGGTGTGCATCGTAATGGCACCATTTTCTATAAAGGTGTCCAGCTCCTTGCGTACGCTGATGATATTGATATTGTTGGCAGAACCAAGAGAGATGTTACCGCTGCTTTCGCCGCTATCGAAAAGGAATCAGCCAAAGTGGGTTTGACGATAAATGAGGGTAAAACAAAGTATATGCTGTCTACAAACAAGGGAGCGCGGCGTTTAGACTCCCACGTTTCATCCGGCAGCCCTCTCTCGATCGACAAAACTAACACTCTACAAGACGCTCGTTCTACCTGTGCTGCTTTATGGCGCTGAGGCATGGGTAGCCGCTCTGGGGGTGTTCGAGAGAAAAGTTCTTCGCAAAATCTTCGGTCCTGTTCGAGTCGGCGATGACTATCGCATCCTAATGAACCACGAGCTGTATGAGCTCTACGGAGACATTGACGTAGTTCGGCGTATAACTGTGCAGCGACTACGCTGGCTGGGTCATGTCCATCGTATGGACGACGAAGCTCCATCGAAAAAGGTGCTCGAGGCGAGGGTCGCTGGTCAACGACGACGAGGGAGACCATGCCTCCGATGGATGGACCAGGCTGAGGAAGCCCTTACCGCACTTGGTGTATCCGATTGGAGAAGGCGCGCGCAAAGCAGAAGCGCTTGGCGAGAGCTGATGAGGTCGGTCGAAATCCGGACACGGGTTGTCACGGCCATCTAAGTAAGTAAGTACGTAAGCTTATGTGCAAAATTTTAAGATATTTCTTTATTTTAATTTCTTTAATTTTAAAAGAGATTTTACGCTTATAATAAAGCCACTTTGTATGGGAAGTAGGCGTGGTTTTTATCCGATATAGCCTAATATCATAGAGTTGGCTTATGTAAAATATCAAAGCTTATGTACAAGATTTCAAGACATTTCTTTAGTTTTTGGAAATTTGTAACAGATTTTACTTTTTAAATAAATCAAATTTGTATGGGAAGTAGGCGTGGTTTTCATCCAATTTTTACAAATATCACAGTGATGTTCAATATTATATATCAAAGCAAAATTCTAAGACATTTGTGTGATTTGAGCAGATTTTTAAGAGATTTTACTGATAATATAAAGCCACTTTGCTTGGGAGGTAGGCGTGGTTTGCATCCGATTTTTTTAAAATTTCGTAGTCAGTATTTATATCGGAGACCCAAGTCCATGTGCAAAATTTCAATGCATTTTAATAATTAAATGTGGGTTTTTAACCCTAACCGTCCTGATAACATTTACATACGTTGCCTCCTGATAAGGGTACCCGGGTTCCCATAAGTAATTTGTATGAGAAAACTGAAAGTTATAGATAAGACATGTCCGTACATGCTACTATTTAGGCCTAGCCTTATATGAAAACAATGATTGTATGTGTATGTGTGTTTGTGAATGTTTCATTGTAGGCGAGATCGTCGTTTCTTCGCATTGTCAGTTCGTGTTTAGGTTTGGGCTCGTACGGTTGATTTATTTTGGTTTGATTAAACTAAATTTTTTCGATGTCGTGAAAACGTAATGCATCTTTTATGGAAATGGAAGTGTCTGTAGGCGAATCTTTTGGCATATTGCAATCATCTAGTGCTGTACCAAGTCTTGCTGGGCTATCGGACCAGACGCAAGAACCCAAAACTAGATAAAATATACTACAAAGTTCCTTGTCGTAACATTTTAAATTCTTAGTAATCAAGAATATAATAAAAAACAAACTTAAATTACACCTAAAATTACTTTTATTTCAAATTCTTCATACAAAATGTGTGAAGAAATTTACGAGTACCTGGGTACTCTTATCAGGAGGTTAAGGATTATTCGACTTTGGGTCGGCGCTATAACCAGCCAAACAATTCTAGAAAGCTAAAAATGGGGAAAAAAACTATACAAATCGACCATATGTAAGATGACAAGGAACCTCAGATTTATAACTTTTCTGAATTGAAAATTATTTGACTTCAAAATCGGTTCGGGTACCCGGGTACCCGTATCAGGAGGGTTAGGGTTAAGAGATTTTACTCTTAAAATAAAGTCACTTTGTATGGAAGGCAGGCGTGGTTTTTATCCGATTTAGCTCATTCTCGAACTTGGTCTCCATTTTTTAGACAGAAGCTTATATTTTGAATTTCATCGCGATAGCTTTAAAATTGCGGCTGTAATCGTGATCACAGATGTACAGACGGACAGACAGATGGACACTGATCAAAAATAAATACACTTTTCTGTACCTGCCACGCCTCCTTATTGGCTTTACAAACGGAATGACAAAGTTAATATACCCCTTAAGCAGTACGCGTTGGGGTATAAAAATTTAGAGGGTATGCTATAAAAAGAAAACTTTTTTAAAAAAAAACAACCGACTACAAAATCACTACCAAGTAAAAAATAATTTTAAAAATACTTTTCCTTTTAATTTCTTGGTCATATTTGATAATTTATTTAAACATATTATTATATATTTATTATTTGAATTTTTTTCTTTTTGGGTTTATTATCATAAATATATTAATTTCTTGATGAATACAAAAGCTTTTAAGGTCGGCGCTAATATAATCACACTTTTAATCAGAAGCGCCAACTTCAAAGCATTTGTATTCATCAAGAAATTAATAAATGTATGATAATGAAACAAATAAGAAAAAAATTAATATAAAAAGATTTCATATTAATAATATGTTTAAATAAATTATCAAATATGACCAAGATATTAAATGGAAAAGTATTTTCCAAATTATTTTTTACTTTGTTGTGATTTTGTAGTCGGTTGTTTTTTTTTTAAAAAGTTTTTTTTCTTCCTTTTTAGAGAATATGATAAATTTTATACACTTTTACACATAAATACAATTGTTCTGAAAAAATGTGTTCTATTAAATTCTGAAAGCTTGTTGGTTATTTCAAATATCTGTCTCTTAAATTTAAATTAGATGTCAAGTGTTTTGAAATTATTATACCCATTCTTGTAACGAGTTTTATTATCCTGGTGTCAATATAATTCGAGATATAGTGTTTTTCTTATATTGCCACGCCCCTTTTTTAAATAAGCGCCCACTTTCTTGAGCGTTATTCCCAATAATTGTGCCTACCCCTGTACTTTATTTCAGTACCCCAGCGCCAATATTAACGGAGATAGTGTTTATCTAGTATTGCCACGCCCATTTATCGAATAACGCGTACTTTATTGACCGTAAGTTTTAATAATTCTGCCTACCCCTGTACTACAATAAACTTCAGTGCCCTAGTGTCAATATTATTCGAGATACACTGTTTTTCTAAAATTGGCACGCCCAGTAATCGAATACCGCCCACTTTATTGACCGTAATTTGTACTAATAATACCTACCCCTGTACCGAATTGCAGTACCATAGTATCAATATTATTCGACATACACTCTTTTTCTAATATTGCCACGCCCATTTGCCAAATAACGCCCATTTTCTTGACCGTAATTTATATTAACTGAGTCTACCCCTACACTAAATTACAGTACACTAGTGTCAATATTATTCGAGATACAGTGTTTTTCTAATATTGCCACGCCCATTTTTCGAATAATGCCCTCTTTATTGACTATCATTTATAATAATAATGCCTACCCCTATACTAAATTGCAGTACTGTAGTCGCAAAATTATTCAAGATATACTCTTTTTCTCTAAATTGTAGTACCCTAGTGCCAATATTATTCGAGATACAGTAGTATCAAGTTTTGCGAGATCTAGTATTGCCACGCCCAGTTCTAGAATACCGCCCACTTTTTAACGGGCTCCTCCATGCTTATGATATCTATCTGTTCCCCAAAAAATATGTCCATCAGGCATATGGTTTAGGAGTTATCGATGTACAGACATTTAAAAAAAAAAAAAAAAATAAAAAAAAAATAAAAAAAACAGAGAAACCGACGAACTTGAGAACCTCCTCCTTTTTGAAGTCGGTTAAAAAGTTCTAATTTTTGAAAAAACATGCCAGTATATTTGCTGACGTATAAAAGATACGCAAAAACCAAAACTAGATTTATAAAATTTAAAAATTTTTAAGTAAAAAATGGCCAAAGTTTTTTACTTTCGAATATAAATTTTTAGATATTATTTATTTTTAAACAAATTTCTGGCCAAAAAACATGCATTGTGCGTCGTCTCAAGAAATTGCAAAATAATAACAAGCTTCAGGACATTTACCTTCATTTTGTGTGCCGCACAGTGGCACCGCCCCATACATTTCTTAGAAAAAAATAGAAGAAGTGGTCGTACAGCAATGAAATTTTGCAGAAACACTTCTCTGGGCTTAATTAAGAAATTTTGAAAAAAATCTTGGAAAACCGCCTACTGCCACACCCACCTCCCATATAACTGCACTGCCAAAATTATTTATTTTTGAACCTAGGGACTTGAAATTCGGGACACTTCTTAATTGAGGTCTCTTTATGAAAAAAAAATTAAACATATTGGGGATGCCATGCCTACTTTAGATTTTACGCCTATTGAAATTTGTAGATTTTAGGTGTTTTTCTTTCCTGTCTAGAATCATATGAAAATTTCATATAAGTTAAAAAATGTTAATTTTTATTCAAAAGTTAAACATGTGTTGCCTCCACACAAAAGAAGAGAATAGCCCCAACAACCCTCCGCGAAAGATATTAGCCTTCAAATACACCGAAAATATCGCACAAATGCATGCCGCTTTTCTAGTCAAGTATACCAAGTTAAAGTGTGTTACACCTAAGTCATTGAAACATCTTCATCACTTACACCTAAATTTCTCGATTTTATATATTCAGTCAATGAATAACATTGCCAGCAGCATCGCTTAATTCTTTGTATAAAAACGAAAAAGCACTCATATTAATATGAACTATAGAAGTATATGAATGAAATTTAATATATTTTAATCCGTGAAAACAATATGTTTTTATTTCGACTAAAATGTCATTCAATTTCATTACGCCTACATATTCGTAAACAAAAATAATGTTTCACTTATAAATCGTTTCAAGCTTTAATTCCCGAAAGCCTGAAAGTATACCCAATTTTTTGTCTTATTGAACATTTGTATGAAATATTGGAAGTGACTTTTGAAATTAAAATCGATGTAACTAAAAGGGACGGTATTTGGCGGTTTTTTTTTTTTTTCTTAATTGAAAGTAACAGACTCGGACCTTTAATTTTTTTATAGTTAGAGGGCTAAGCAAGGCAACCCAGTGAACCAAAACTACCGTTTTTGAATTCATTTATGAACCTTTTCTTGTAGAAACGTTCATTTTCGGCACTCATAAATGAACCCTTTTTGTATCATTCATCGGACTAAAATGCCTCTCAAAAACGAACCTTATTTTGTTCGCAAATGAGTTAAAAAAAGAACCATAAATTATCCTTTTTTTTGTTCGGAAATGAGTTAGAAAAAGAACCATACAAATTTCTTTTTCGGCAATCGGAAATGAACCCTTTTTGAATCAATCGCCGGACAAAAATGCCTCTCAGAAACAAACTGTTTTTTCTTCTTAAATGAGTTCAAAAATGAACCATACAAAAGTTCTTTTTCGGCACTCGAAAATGAACCTTTTTTGTATCAATCTTTGGACTGAATTGCCTCTCAAAAACAAACGTTTTTTTGTTCAGTAATAAGTTAAAAAAAAGAATCTTTTTGAACTATAAATTTAATTATTGCATAATACTATTTATAATTACATATCGATATTTTGTTAAAGAAGAAATGATTATTACTAAAATTAGAGATCATATTAATCATTGTGTTAATAGGATTAATATACCTGGGCTGGAATTCACGCATTGTATTTTTCATTATATTGATGTTTCAAAGGGGAAAAGGCGTGATTGTTTTCCAATTTGACAAACTTCCAAATTAAATATAAAATATCAAAATAGTTAAGTTATTAATTGGGGAATTTATTTTATTACTTTTTTGCATGAAATGTTTTCGTGGTTTTCATTCTATTTGGGCTTGATTTTAATTTTTGATAGAAATGTTGAAATGTTGAAAATTTTCATACGTGTAGCAGTATATCCATCTCGCACTGGTAAAAAAGTTCATATGACGTTTGTACGAAGGTCAACATTTTCATTTTATTTCATTTCATTTTAACTGATTTTAGAATATAAAAATTAACATTTATGATTCATTTGTGAACTCATTTATGAACAAAAAATAGTTCGTTTATGAGAAATTGTTGCCTACTGATATGATAAAAAAATTATTCTTTATTGAATTAATTTCAGAATGCAAAAAAGTAACATAAATGCTTCATTTCCGAACTCATTTATAAACAAAAAATGGTTCATTTACAAGGAAGTCTTACCTACTGAAATGATACAAAAATGATTCATTTTCGACTCAAAATAAGTTTTTAATGAATTTCGCAAAATATGTACAATTTTTCTGTATTGGAAAAGCTTTCACGAATTTAATCTTTTATAGCAAGCACTGTTTTAGCGACAAAATAAAAAGAAAAAATTAAAAAAAAAAAAATTCTAACCAAAAACGTTCGCAAAACTCTCACCTTACTCAAAACCTTCGCTTATGGTTCAGTGGGAAAGCACATAAAGTTTTTTTCCCATCAAAAAGTGAAAAGTTGATATTTTTTAGTATAATTTTTGATAAATTATAATAGTTAGTTTACTTTTCCAATTTCAATAATTGTTTTTTTTTTATAAATAGTAAGTGTTGTATTTTCGCTAAAAAATAAAACAAAAGCCATAGCCATAAACTTACACACAAAAAAAGTTCTTTATTTGGACAATAATTTTAATCTAATTTCATTGAATAAAGTTCCGTTGACTTCTGTTAGTTTTTTGAAGTACAAAATTTCACTTTTCATAAAAAACCTTCTTGAATTTTTCTTATACAAATATTTCTTTACAAAACCAAATCATTAAAATTTTAAAATTGGAAAGTTGAAAAACCCTTTTTTTTCAGCCAAAATGCCACTGTGCGCTGCGTCGACTGTCACTTAAAGTCACTCGTCGTCACATTTTCGGTGCTCATATTTATGTGACCTTAACTTAATACATATATTTATATGCAGGGAATAAAAAATGTTGTGCTTAAAGAAAAAAAAAAGGTTACAAAAAAACAATTTATATATCAAATACACTTTCAACTTTGCGTTTGTGGGTTGTTATAGAAGGCAGTGATGTACTAGTTAAAGGGTTAAAATTTTAGATAATTACCTCAATATTGTTTTTTTATTATGAGATATGATCTAAGGGTAAAAAAGTAAAATTTGAAGTAAAAAGTTTATAGCGATAAAGAATATTCGTGCAAGTGTGTTCTAGGTTAAAATGAACATTGTGCAAAAATTGTTTTAAATTAGTTAATAAAGTTGTAAATTTTCTTGGCATTTCTTAGCCTGAAGAATTCTTGACTTTAAAGTAACTTCTTCCGTGCTTTGATAAAAAAAAATTATGTTTTTACTACTTGATGCTGCTTGAGTTTTGAGCTTTATATTTAAGGTCGCTCCTAAGTTTTGGAGAGTTAATTAAGTGCACTTTATTTTTAATATTTGTTAGTTTTTTTTTGCTGTTCTTCTTCTTCTTCTTCATCCACTCTTTGTTATTCTGCTGCCTTTTGTGACAACATTGTTAACTTTGTGTTTATTTTGCTGCACATGCTTTTTAGTTTCCACCCAATTTTAGTTCTGTTCAGCATTAAGAAAATTACGCTGTTTGTGCTTGTTTACTTTTCTACCCTCTCTTTTACCCTTTTTGTGGTGTTGTTTTTTGTTTGTGTTGGCCGCAGCTTTTTGGCCATAAGCTGCTGTGCTCTGAGGTTTCAGTTGCACTCGCTGCCTGACCAGACGACTGATGGCTGCCGTTCTGCTTCTTTCGTTACAGATTCTTTCTTTATAATACGCGAACGTTTGCTTTTTGTTTTCATTACATTTGAGCTGAAATATGAAAAAACTTAACAAATATAATGCCACAGAAGACGCACAAATGCTGCAGGACATTGCAGGCGCCTGCTTGTTGATGTTTTTGTGTTTTTTATTTGTTAAAATGGTTTTTTTTTTTGTTTTTGACTCTGTTTTTGACTGAGAGTTGATTTAATATGATGCAATTTATATGTGCGCATCAGTGTTGTTAGCCATAATGTTGAGTGCTTTGCCGGGACGGACCATTATTGTAGGGTTTAATAATATTAAAACGACAAACACGAAATCAGCAAAGTGTCAGATTTAATAAGTATCGTAGTAACAAAAACGATAAAAATAAGCAAGCATATAACAAACATTGCGAGCGCATTTGTAAAAAGAAAAGGTATATTTTGGGCGAGTGTGAAGGCGAGAAAAACATTTTAATATTAGCATTTATAGTGGTTTTAAATTGTATGCACGTTCTTGCGTTAATGTGTAATACGTGTGATGCTTGAAAAATTTTAACGAAAATGGTTCCTAAAGGATACTGCAAACATTTGCTGTTTTTTTTTTTTTAACACTGAAATGAGTTTCTGTAGGATTAAATATTTTTGCAAAAATTAAGGTACCATTTTATTTAAGTAAATCCATTTTCAGCTTATAACAAATAAGCTTGTTAAAGAAATATATAGCATAGAAAAAAAAAAACCCGTAATTATTTTGCCTACACGCTGAAAAATAATAAGCCTTCCCAAACATAATTAAAATTGATTCCACATACACAGGGTGTCCCGCAATTGAGTGCAACTATTTACGGAGCTGAAAGGTTATATCGAGCTGAGCAAAAAATCGTATGGGAGGGGGGGGGGGGGAAGGGGTTCTATTTTCAGATTCTTAGGAGCTACAGGGTTAATTAATATTTCACGAGTTTGGTTTAAGTTGTTGTTTCTAGCAGAAAACTAACTTACACAAAACTAATTTAAAGGCTCATTTTAAAGGCTATGAAATCACCTTTCCAACGGTATATCAACAAATCCCACCAACTTAACCGGTACCGAGTTGTGATCGTGTGAAGATGAAATCAATCGGTTGAAACTACAAAATTTCAACTAACGGTAACGGTGACCCGTCCCAAAGTGCACCTTACGCACTACGCCACTAGCTCCCCTACGCCACTGAATAAACTCACCAAGTGGCAAAACTAGTATATTTGGCTACCAGAACTACACACACACACCGCACATACAACAGGCAAACATTAACTACTGCAGCAACTACTATATAAGCATGACCCTAGTGGGAAAATCCATCCTTACATAATTCATTACTCCCTACTTATTTTTCATCCGCTGGGCATGAAAACTTCAATACCAAATGCCCATTACTGTTACACATGCATGATCGCCACTATAAGCTATATTTTTTGATGTATGATATGCATCATGCGTGCTTATGTGCTCCTTTACTGAAATAATGTGTGGGCAATGCACTTCCGACAGTCGGAATCGATCGGGCTTCCATGCTTATGCACTTTATTTAATAAGCAGGATGTATGAATGAAAACGTAAGGTATCGCTAAGGTATAATGCATACACCTTATGCCCGCCTTTTTTTGTAAGTGCTTTTGTAAGCATGGTTTACATTTTCCATCGTGGGTAACGTTAAAATGGAGTGTGTGCTGTTCTTTGCCTTCGCTCTCTTTGCTTTCGTGTTTTTCAGATTCTTTGATACAATATTTGGTATTGCCAACTATTTTGAATTGCAAAATTAATAACTGAATTATTATGTTAACAAGTTTTCCTATTTCAATAATCCTAAATTGTTGAATTGTACTCGTATAAAGTAAGTATATTATTCTAAAAGTACGAATATGAAATAAAAAACAAGTTTAATTTTGTTATTTTTATTTTTTGCAAAGTTTCAAACTTTTAAAAACTCTTGAAAACTAAACTAATGAAATGAAATGAAATTATTTATGAATGAGATAGCAAAATTTCAGGCGCAGGCAAACCCAAAGTTACATTAATATATTAAATAACAAAATAAAACAAACATATTAAAGTAAAAAATATTTCTTATAAATTAATAGTTTCTTCATTTTTAAAACTAACACGGAAAAATAAATTAAGTATTGAAAGAATTAGCAAAAACAAAGTTTAAATATTGTGATTACTTAAGTAATTTGTTTTGTTTTTCGTCACATTTTTTTTGCCGTCACATTTTTTTTTTTTTTTGTAGTAAACATTTTTATAATTTTTGAATGCAGTTCGAATTTCACGAATGTATTCTTTCTCCGAATACCCTTCCCCTTTAAGGGATTCTGCAAAAAACATTATTAGTTTTTATTAAATTTGTTAATGATAAAATGGTACCAAAAGTGATGCATAGATTATGAACTACGTGGAACATCTATATTTTCTGACCTTAAGATACCTAAATAGTCGTCGAAAGCACTCCTAGTTGGGTGGTGTTTTTTATAAAAGGAAATTAGTTTGTCACGAATCGTGATTTTTTCATTATCAGTTTCGATTTGTTCATTTGCATTTTCTTGTACTGTTGCATTTTCATTATTGAGTACTCTTACAGTTTCCCTATGACTTTCAATAAAATCATAATTTTGAACATTACTTCCATTATCAGTTTTTTTTTTTTTTTTTTTTTTTTTTTTTTTTATTTATTAAATTCAAGGTATGCATATGATCATAAAGTTAAAGAATGCCTCAGCACCAAAATGGCTTTATAGAGGCTAACTGGCAACTATTATATACATAGATTTGTATCTAAGCAAACATAATAATAATTTTAAAATTATATGTTATAATATTTTATAATAAAATAGTTAATTTTAAAATAATATAATTACAAAATAAAATTTTATGCAACTAAACAACTTAATTAGCACCATACATAAGAAGCGATTCTATATTAGCATGTAAAAACGTTTTTAAATTTGTTTTAAAAATTGAAATTCGTTCCATAGTCTTAATAGCATTTGGCAATTTATTAAATTCATAAGGTCCTGCATACTCTATTCTCTGTTTTGAAATCTCTAGTCGACATCTAGCAGTTCTAAGATTTATACTGTTCCGCGTATTAAAATTAGTTTGATTTGTATCGAAATGCAAGACGCGATAACCCAGCCCATGCAGTGTTTTAAATACGTAGATTAAAAGCTCTTTCTTATATAGTCCAAATATTGGAAAAACTGTATGAGAGTATTCCGTATATAAACTTAACGTAGAGTGTCTATTTGAGAGATTAAACACAACCTTCAATGCACGATTTTGAGCAGATTGTAAGGATTTTAATTCTTTACTCTGCTTATGTGCATATATAATTGGAAGATAAGATAAATGGCTATGTATAAGTGATTGGTATATTAAAAGTTTTACATCTTTGGTAAGTTTGTTTTTAAATTTAAAAAGAATTCCAGTTGCAGAAGATATCTTCGATTTCAGAATATCAATATGACTACTCCAAGAGAGGTTGCTACAAAATTGCAGTCCTAAGTATTTAACTTTATCCGTTTCCTCAATTTCCTTTCCGTCGACAAAAATACTCATTAACTCACTTGACCTGCGTGGTTCGAACCTTATAAAATTAGTTTTATTCTCATTTAAAACTAATTTATTTAAACGTGCAAACTCAACAATTAAAGCTGTATGATATTCAATATTTACTTTTAGAACGGCGGAGTGTTTATAAGGATAAAACAGGCAAATATCATCCGCAAACATAAAAAGTTTTCCATTTAGATTTAAATTTTTCATATCATTTATATAAATCTTGAATAGTAATGGCCCAAGGACACTACCCTGAGGCACTCCACAATTTTTGTTATTCAAATCACTTTTGGCACTGCCAACTTGAACATACTGTATCCTGTTTGAGAGAAAACTTCTAAAAAATTTTAATTCTTGATTTCTGACACCAATGAGGTGAAGCTTTATCAATTATGGGCAAGAGAGCTACAGGTCTAAAATCATCAACTTTACATGCACGACCTACTTTCGGAATAGGAACGATTTTATGAGTTTTTAACACGTCAGGATACGTTGAACAATCAATTATTTTGTCAAAAATTGTAGTTAAGTGAGGCAATATTAAATCTTTACATTCATGCAACATCCTAGGCGTAATACCATAATTTCCTGCACTTTTTCTTATATCAAGTTCTGATATAATTGCATCTATGTCAGACATGCTAACTTTACGCAAAACAAAACTCTTATCAGACAGTGATAATGTTCTCAATAGATTAAAATTGTCACCATCTTGTACCTCTACACTATTTCGTAGCTGCAAAACAGATTCGATAAAATACTTATTTAAACTAACAGCTTTCTCCTGATCATTATTCAATGTTATTCCTGATTCACTAATAATATGTAGAGGCGTCTTTTTATTCCTCCCAAGCATCTCATTAATAAATTTCCATGTGCGTTTTAGATCGGAATTTGTTTCATTAAGTTTTAAAGAGTAATAGTCATTCATTGCCTTTTTCATTGCATATTTAATAACACGACTTATTCTTTTCAACCTCTCAGCAATAACTTTATCTATAGGATTTTTCCTTTTGAGTTTTAAAAGTTTCGATTTATATTCTATAAGTGACTGCAAGTTCTTATTAACCCAGGGTGTCATTTCATATCTTAATAATGTTCTATTACTAGACTGCCTTGAGCTTCTTTCTGATGCTTTCTTTAAACTTTCTATAATTTGCGCTGTCAACAAAGAAGGATCTGTAGAGTCACAACTGCGCAGACCCACATCAAGTTCCCTCCTGAAATTGTCGTAGTTAATATGATAAGATATTTTTTCCAAAAATTCGTCTTGTCTATACTCAAATTTAAGTTTACAGCACAAGAGATTGTGATCCGACAATGGACATTCAACCGAATCTACAGAAATTTTATCCGGTATATTGGTAAAAATATTATCGATTGACGTTCCACTTTCTGGCCGCGTGACTAAAGAATGGCAATTTGAGAAATAATATGTGCTAAGCAGGTTAAGAAGACTTTCCGAGGAATAATATTTTTTAGCAACATCGATGTTGGTATCACCCACATAGATAGATGGATTCTGGGCGACCCTAGAAAGCTCATTATCTAATATATTTAAAAAATTTAAAACATTGCATTTCTGAGATCTATATATTGAAATGATTTGCAGTGGCTTCCCACCAATTTTAATGTTATGAATAGTAACTGCGATTGTGTTTATAAAGTTTCCATTAAAAATGTCATTTATTGAATACCTAAGTTTCTTACTTATGTAAACTGATGTTCCGCCATAACTGTCCTCTCTACAGCAATGCACACTATTAAAACCAGGAATGGTATAAATATCTGAATTTGCACAAGAAAACCATGTCTCTTGAACAGCTATAACACCAGGAAGCACAGGAAGTTTACTTAGCCAAGTTCTAAATTTGTTAAATTTGTTTAATGAAGAAACGCTTCTTATGTTAAGGGAAACAATATTGAGAAAACTATAAGGTATATTTTTCAAATATTCTCCATAACATTTTAAGTTTTTAAAGTATTGATTATTATTCATTTAAAAAGGTATAAAAGTTAAACAAAATTGAAAGTCTACAAAAATAGCAATAATAATAAACTGGCATCATTGATATTGTTATTCTTCTTCGTCATCGCATTCTCCTTCACCAAATTCACCAGCATCCAGAGCAGCAGAGGCAGAGAGCGAAGTTCTAAATCGAAGTTGAATTTAATATAATTATTTTACTGTTACCTTCATCTTCCTTACAATCCCGTATTTCTTTTCTTTTTAAAGCACTCACTTTCCGAATATGGCTTTTAGAAAAACTTTCCATTTCACAAAAATAATAGCTGTTAAGAGCACAACACAGAATACACACAACACAGCACAACAAATGCAATCACAGATAGTAAAAAACTAAAAATTAACAATTTCAAAACTTAATTGTGTTATTTGTTTTTATTATATTATGCTATATTGCATCTTTTTTTTAATTTATATTTTAATTTGTCAACGCACAATTTTTTACGCACCGGCGAACAGCAGACCTTTGTTCTTTGGTTGAAGGATGCGACAGTACTAATAATTTAGCCTAAGTTTGCTAAATTATTTGCCTTTTTGCTGCATTTCATCTCATCAAACAATCGTTAAGAACCGTTATGTCATTGTGCCGCTGCATTTCTCTTGCATTAAAAAATAATGCGTACATGGAAATGATCACACGAAGCAACGTTCGGCGCAAGCGCGCATTCTTTTTTTAATTGAAATCGTATGGGACTGCGTAAGGTGCTCTGGATGTATCAAACAACATACTTATTTTGTATGATCTTATTTCCTCCTTCAATAGCTAAAGGAAAGCATGAATTATTTGGTAAGCACCTTACAATTTTTCCCACTGGGACGGCTACAACAACCACACATACACCTCGCATACGACAGGCAGACTACCATTCACCGCTGTACTAACCACATAATTCCCATTATGTTTATGCTAAGGAATATTTAAAAGCGCTAGGCTTGGCAGACTTGGGGACGGCTTGGAAGCGTTGTGCATTTTACCGTCTGCTGCTTACGAAGTAGTGAATTTTTACAACGGATTACCGAAAGGTGGACCGTTATTTATACATTTAGCTTTTTGAGTTATTGTAATCGTGGATTATTTTAAGTTGGCTTCGGCCGGTCGATCGTCCACAGTAGTTATAGTATTCGTGGATTATTTTACGTCGGCTTCGGCCGGTCGATCGTCCACAGTAGCATTCGGGTGGATTATTTTACGTCGGCTTGGGCCGGTCGATCGTCCACAGTAGTTATAGTATTCGTGGATTATTTTACGTCGGCCTCGGCCGGTCGATTATCCACTGTAGTTACTGATTAAATTACACATATGTATATTAATTAGCGCATAAAATATAGTAAGCTAATGATTTTTATAGATATATAAATTAACATATAAAAAATAGTAATAATGCATGCCAAATTGAAGCATAAAAATTAATATAGAGTTTTTGCTATCCAAAAGCATCGTAGTCGAGTCTTGCCTAAGTGTAGTCGTCATCATTGAACCTACCGCCAAACTTCACCGAATATTACATTCCTCCGAACATCATCGATCCCGAACCCGAACCTGAACCGAGAGCACTACAAGCAGAAGCAACACTCGTCCGCAATCCATCAAGCAGCATTTAAAACTCTACAAGCAACGTATAATTTTGGAATATTCATATTATTGTGTATTGTATATAAAAAGACTGATTATTAAACTCATAATTAGAATTGTACTCTCTACACTGAAAAAAAATGTTTATAATAAAACTACTCTCTACACTGAAAGAGACTGTTTATAATAAAACAAATAATTATTTGAGTCGAAAAAATCTAATATCACCACGTCTTTCTAATTGGCGAAAGTTCGCAGGTCTTTCGTCTGATCCTGAAGCGGCTGAGTCATACCTCAGCCTTTGAAGAAAACCCCCATTACACAACTTTGAGTGCAAGTTTCTCAGAATTTTGTTTAAGAAATGCATTTTTTTTTAGATCAATTCTGTAATTTATGCAATTTTCTTTTCAACGACACCAAAAACATAAACATATCTTTAAAAATATAAAAGTTGGCTGTACTAAAAAAATTATACTTATTAAAATAAATCAAATAAATCAAAAATATATCAAAATAAATTTTATGTAAGTTAGTTTTTCTGCTAGAAACAATAACGTTAACTAAAGTCGTGAAATATTAATTAACACTGTACCTCCTAAGAATATGAAAATAGACCCTCCTCTCCCATACGATTTTTTGCTCGGCTCGGCATAACCTTTCAGCTCCGTAAATAGTTGCACTCAATTGCGGGACATCCTGTATTATGATTAATTAATGCAATTGTTCCTTATATATATATTTTCATCTTAACATTATTTAATTGTCCTTGTTGACACCTTAGCACTTGTTGTTTGGAAACAATCAACTTGTTGCTTAGATTTAAAAAGAATATGCTTAGTTTTAAGCAAAATTTGTTTGCATTTCAATATACACTCATACCTCGTTAAACGGCCTAGATACGTTCCGAAAAAAGTGGCCGTATAGCGAAATGCCGTATAAGGAGGTAATTCATTTCATACAAACCCATAGTAACAGTAAGAGATTGGTTCTAATTTTTTGAAAAATAAGTTTAATTCCAATTCAGTGAATAAATATAAGGCACTTACATCGTGGTCTTAAAAAATAAATAAACAATAAACCAAATAACACATTTAAATAAAGTAATAAAAACAAAAATCCATCAATTCATGTATGTACACATAACTATGTAAAGGGTGGCCCAAATGAGAATACGAAATATGTGTACATATATATCTGAAAATGTTTTCACGGACCAGCTACAAAAAATTTGTCCAATGTCTGTTGTTTGGCGTTTCTTTTCATTTCTTCTTGTAGTTGGGTGTAGCAAAAAATAGACTTCTCTATATTTCGTATAACATTAGCACTTCGATCTTCGTCGGGATCAGACTGCAAAAGAATTCGTGTCTCCTGCTCGAAATGAATAAGCGCTTCATTTAATTCTTTTGAAGTTAACTTCTTTTGAGTAGGTGTCAACTCTTCTGTGTCGTCAATTTCATGGGCTGACTCCAACTGGAGTAGTTCTTCGTCTGTCAGGGGCTCGCTCTCAGAATTAAGCAAATTAAAAATATCGCTTTCATCCAAATCTTCAAATCCATTATTCACCGCTATATCTAAAATATTTTGACAAATCGCAGTAACGGAATCAATATCTACCTCAGATGTTGCAACACATTCAGGCCATACTGATTTCCAAGCCCTGTTTACTGTTGTTGATTGTATCTCGTTCCAAGACTCGCTTATATTTTTAATGGCATCCTTGATTGTATAATTTTTCCACACCTCTTTCATTGAAGATTTATCATCACTTTTATTTATCACTTGCTGCAAAGTTTTGCGTAAATAATAGGCTTTGAAATTTGCAATGACTCCTTGATCCATGGGCTGGATTAGAGCTGTAGTATTTTTCGGAAGATATTCCACTTGTATTTCATCGCATATTTCAGATAGGTTATCAGGGTGTCCTGGAGCGTTATCCATTAGAAGTAAGGCTTTGTGGTTTAAATTTTTCCTTTGTAAATAGGCTTTTACTTCTGTACAAAAATTATTTTTGAATCAATCCTCGAAAAGATGTTTAGTCATCCAGGCTTTTTTATTGGACTTCCATATAACAGGTAACTGTTTTTTGTCTAATCCTTTGAAAGCCCTCGGATTTTCGGAAATATAAACCAGCAATGGTTTCAGTTTAAAGTCGCCAGCGGCATTACTACCAAGCAACAATGTTAGTCTCTCCTTAGACACTTTGTAACCAGGTGCACATTTTTCATCTCTTGAAATAAATGTTCGTTCTGGCATGCACTTCCAGTACATCCCTGTATCGTCCACATTAAAAACCTGTTCGGGACTATATCCTCCAGCACGAATTATATTCTTTAAAAATTCTGGATAGTTCTTTGCAGCAACGGCGTCGGCGCTTGCTGATTCTCCCCTTAGTTTAACGTTATGCAAATTATGACGTTTCTTAAACTTCTCAAACCAACCATTGCTTGCAACAAAAGTTCCATTTTGTGACAATTCATCGGAATTCTTCTTCATTACAGATTCAAAGATACTTTTAGCCTTTTGCTGAATGATGATCTGACTCATAGGAACATTTCTTTGGTTGTTATCCTCTATCCACAAATCTAATGATCTTTCCATCTGCTCCATAACGCTATTTCTTTCACGGGTCCGTTTTGAACAATGAGATGTTTTAATCGACTGAGAATATGACTCTATTTTTTGTTTATTGTCCCGTATTGTTTGAACTGTCGACTTCGGTAATCCCAAAGCCTTTGTTATGTTCGTAATCTTTTCACCATTTTCTAAACGACGCAAAACATTGAGCTTAGTTTCTAAAGTGACTGCTTTTCGTGCCTTTTTTTTAGATTTTTCCAGTTCCAAATTTGAAGTACGTTTGGCGGCCATTTTCACCTAATTTTGTTTCAATAACATACACTTATTCATATGCGTATACACCATGTCAACTACGATTAAATACATACCTTTCAATTACTATTCAGAAACTGAAAATTATTTTTATACGCGCTAGAAAAGTACGTCTACTCACAATCACCACAAATAACAGACTAATGTAGCAACACACGCACTTGCATAGAAAACAACGAATGCATGTGTATGATTTTTTTGTCCTCACTCTTCGTTGAAAAACGGTGAATCCCGATTTTTTTTTTTGGCCGTATAACAAGGTAATTTGCGCCGTAAAGGGAGGGAGTGCCACAATTGAAACAGGCCGTTATAGCGAAATGCCGTAAAAAGAGGGGCTGTATAAAGAGGTATGAGTGTATTGTAATTATAAATGAACTTAGAACTTTTTTAGTCTATTACTATTTATTCGCTTGGAAATACAATTTCATTAAGAATAACATAAAATACTCACTGACAAATATATAATAATTGGAGAATACATAATTTAGGTCCCAGCCAAACAATAATATTCAAAACGTTTATTAGGAATAACATTAATATATACCGATAATTACACTATATTTACTTGGAAACATATATTAGCAAAAGACATGCCAAAATTTTTCTCTTTTTATAAGTTTTTATTTACTTGTAACCGAACTCTATTTCGCTAACACAAAGTTTTTAATATTATATCAAATGTTATAATATATAAAAATCTTTGTATCTCAAATACACTCACTTTAAAATCACTTTTGCCTGCTTGCAAACTTGAAAATATAAAAACGCGGCAATTTTTTCAACCACACCTAAACTTGGCAACAATTAAAAGCTAATAAGCAAGCGCATAAGGCAAGAAAGTTTTCTCAATTTTTTGTCCAAGTGCAAAAGAAACAGATATATGTGTGTCGTGGCACAACACATAAAAGAACGGAGTTCTTTTGAACTCTTTTTGAGTTCAACTGTGTTGCAAATATATTTTTATTGGGCTGAAACAAACAATTCTATTTTCTTACGAGCATATTATTATGGACTTAATTTTTTTAGCTAGGACAATCAAATTATGTTGGACACAACTAATATCTTCTTATATCGAAAAAAAAAAATGCATTTGTAGAAAAGTTCTTAATCATTAAGTGGTTCCCCTTAAATATTGTGTTCTTGAAACCAAATATGTATAAATATATTTTTTCTCTGCGTGTAGTTCTATTACCAAATTGCTGTTCTATATTTGAACAAATTATATTTGCATTTTTTTGCTCCTTCCACCAAAATTCACATCTTTATTTTATGTATGTGTTGTACTGCGTAACTATTAGATAAACACAAAAATTTATGCGGGTCATAGTTTTGTGCACAGTCATTGCATGGCGTTCACTTTCATGACCGGTCTAATCGAATGTCAGACAGTTACTATAGAATAGCAGTTAAGAAGTAAGAAGAAATTGCAAATAACTTATAGAACACTTAAAAAAAAACGAAATTTGAACTTTGACCAAGCTTCTTAGGATCAATTGTGATGTACGTGTTGTGAAATGTTTGATACAAATGACCGAGGCCTGGACCTACAAGTTTTCAAGTTTTATGCCGACTCCGAACGGCTTATGTTCTCAAGAAGCTTTTCATGGCAATTTGTTGCTCTCTGATTCTTGCCCTTGTCTGCAGAGAGGTGACGACTGAACAGAAATATTAATTCAATTGAAAAACTTTTTGTGTCAGGTGGGCATTAAATCAGGGTTCTCTGGCGTATGGGCCACGCACTCTACCCGCTGCGCTATGGCCGCAGCTAGAGCACTTACAGTCCTATTCTAACAGCTTAACAAAGCTCACCACATATGCAAAATAGTTAATATTAACCATGATACAATTATAAGGTATGGTAAGGAGATTCACCATACCGACATCGAATGTCAAAATGTGTTTTTCCATTGCCACTTTTTCGTATTATTTATAAATGTGGGACAAATAATAAGAAACTGAATTATTTGTAGGTTAAATAGGATAATTTAAGATAAATGTATTTAAAATAAAATAAATAGCTGATTGATAGATCTTCGTCAATGAAATGTATGACCGAATCAGCATGTTTCATCCATGAATTGAAAAAATCACGCATGATTCTCTTACGATTTCTTTAAGTACAGAACTATTGGGTATATATTAATAAAAAAAAAAAAAACGAAATGGCCATTTCAGCCCTTGAAAGGACTTTGGACGAGCTTCTTATGATCAACTGTGTTGTGTGTGTTGTGGAATGTTTGAACACAAATGATCGAGAACTGGACCTACATGTTTTACGCCGACTCCGAACGGCGTATGTTCTCAAGAAGCTTTTCATGGCAGTTTTTTTTTTACTCTCTGAGGTTTGCCATTGCCTGCAGAGAGGTGACGGCCGAACAGAAAAATTAATTCAATTGAAAAAATTTTCTGTGTCAGATGGATTCGAACCTGGGTTCTCTGGCGTAAGAGGCACACACTCTACCCACTACGCCACGGCCGCCACAAAAATATATACGGGTAATATTAATACGCAAACACAAAAGTTGTTGATACCTTTTTATCTGTGTTAAATACAAAGTATTTACATTAAACTTATATCGATGGAAAGGTATTTTTGAGTAGATGTGCACAATATATTTTCAAATCGAATAAGTAGTCATTGAGATGGAAAAATTGAGAAAATGTAAAACCCCTAAATTTCCCAATGCGACAATGAGAAACCAACAACAATATACATAGCGACACTGCTCTGTCAACATCGTTGCTGTTGCATACACGAGCTAGAGTAGAAAACGGGATTGACGCAGACACTTCAAAAGAGCTGTGTGTCGTTAGTGTTTCTCTATAATTTCTCTCTCAACAGAATGATTTTGCCATCGTGTCAGCTCCATAAAAAACTGTTAAACTGCTGCTTGCTTTATATAACTCATGCACAAGGTTGATTTATAAGGTTGTCGCAAGGGAGAGAGCGAGTACCCATAATTGTCAAATCGAAGTTGACAGCTCATAGAAAATCCGCAAGTGCTCTCTATTATCATCCGTTTTTCTTTCGTAGTCATTCACAAAATTGGCTGGTTTTGACAATTATGGGTACTGCGAAGAGAGTGCAATCAGCCCTGCGACAACCTTATAAATCAACCTTGCTCATGCAAAGACACTTATAATTGTTTATTTTGCTCAATACTTGGTGATTTATTTCGAGAAGACGTCGTTCATTCTCTTCAGGCGTTGGGTTGATGCGTTCAGCAAAAAAAAAAAAAAACGAAAGAAAAATCGATTTTGATATGGTCGAATTTCGGCCACATGCAATACTAAAATGCAAAAATAAAAGTTAAATTATTTGTTATTTAAACTATAAAATTTATGCTTTCAGTCGATGAATTAAGCATTGAAATCAATAAATTTTAACTTATGAATGGAATTTATTCATCTTAAGAATAATATTTGGTTCAGTGTACTCGTGCAATATCGTTAAATAGCAGTTATCGTTGGTTTTATACACATAAGAAAAAAGAAAAAAAAAACAAAAATCCAAACAATTTAGGCAATATCTATTTTTCCCAAAGAACATTAACAGAAAGTAAAAATAAGTTTATTTTCACAAATATATATCTTACAAAAATATATATTTTCTTTTGGAGCTTTTAAAAAATGTTGCTTTTAAGCTTCTTAACAAACGCTTAGTCATCACTTTGTTTTTGCTGCTTCATTAAATGTTGGTAGTTTTTAGGAAAACCTAAAGGTGCGTTTGTTTATTAATTACAAGATCTACCTATTAAAGTGTGCGTTGGTGTGTTTGTCAGTCTTCACAACCTCTTCTGACATAATAGCACAATTTGGTGAGTAAGCAAATCGATAAGAACACAGTGCAACCCAAAAAATAATTAGAGCTTACTTTTAGTAAATTCTGGTAGAAGAGACATAAGTAAAATTACACGTTTATCAGTGTTTTTAAAGTTTTCATCTGAGTAACATTTAAAGAAGTTTTTTTTTTTATTAAATTTACGCTTAATATAGCAATTTACTAACATCAAGAGTGTGCGATAGTTTTTGTGGAATATTTTCACTCTCTAGTAAACTTTTTTTATGAATCTTTTTTGTTACCTTTAATAAAAAGTTTGAAGAAGTTCTTTTGAGAGTTGCCGTAGAGGGTTTAAATATTGTAGGTAAATATTTCTTGTAAAGTTTCATTCTATGTTTCTTTGGATAATATTTGTCTACTGCTTGCAACAATAGTGCATTTAGTGTTGAGTTCAGTAGCTTACATAACTAACAGATCATTCAATAAATTCGTAGAATAAGTAAGAAAAAAAAAATTTTTTGATAAACTCGATTATATTATTCGAAAAAATTGCCTTCGAGTGCGATACAATGAGTATAGCGATTTTCCAACTTTTCGATACCACTTTTATAGTACGATTTCTCTTTCTCGTCAAAATATGCCTTAGTTTCAGCGATTACTTCATCATTGGACTTTAATTTCTTTCCAGCAAGCATTCTCTTGAGATCTAAAAACAGGAAAATGCCGCTTGGGGCTAAATCTGGAGAATACGGTGGGTGGGTAAGCAATTCGAAGTTTTTTCTTGCGCAAATGTGGTCGTTTCTTGGCGATTTCAGCCTTCAATCGATCCAAAAGTGCACAGTAATAGTCGCTGTTGATGGTGGTTCCTTTTTGGAGATAGTCGATGAATATTATTCCTTTCGCATCGTAAAATACAGACACCATCACCTTTCAAGCCTTTCTTTCCTCGCTTTGGATTCGGTTCGTCGACTGCTGTCCACTCAGCTGACTGTCTTTTGCATCCTGGTGTGTAAAAGTGAAGCCATGTTTCATCCATTGTCACATATCTATGATAGAATGCGATTTAATTGCGGTTTAATAGCGCCAAACACTCCTCTGAAGCATCAATTTGTTTTTGTTTTTGGTCGACTGTGAGCTCACGCGGCACCCACTTTGCACAGAGCTTTCGCATACCCAAATGTTCGTGTAAAATGGTAAAAACACTACCATCTGATATCTTTATAATGTCAGCTAGCTCGTGCATCTTCAATTTGCGATCGTTCATAACCAATTTGTGGATTTTTTTTTTTTGATGTTTTGTGGAATAACAGTCTGATTTGGGCTTCCACTGCGCTCTGCATCATTTGTGCTGGTACGACCACGTTTAAATTCAACAATCCACTTTTCTACCGTTTGTCTCGATAGAGCAGAGTTCGGATAATGTTTATCAAGCCATTGTTTGGTTTCCACTGTATTTTTTTCCATCAAAAAGCATTGCTTTATCAAAACTCGAAATTCACTTTTTTCCATTTTTTTTTTTTTTCAATAACAATAACTCTCGAATCAATTGTCAGATTGGTTTTATAATATTTATACGTTGCGTTTAAAGGTTGGTACTTAATCTAATGTCATCTACAACAACAAAATTAATACTTTAATATTAAATACTAAAAATGTTTTTCGGCCCGCCCGTGGGGATCGAACCCACGTCCTCTTAAATGTGAGTCTAACACACTATTCACTTGGCCACAAAGACTTGTTGGATAAAGTTGTTAATTCAATCCTAATTATAAGAGAAGCTATGCTGCAGTAGATCGTCACCTTATATCCATAGATAGAGGATTGTGTATTTGCTATGCTACAACTATAAAAAATTTGCTTTTATTTGCCACAAGGTGTCTCTAGCATCGGTTTGTTTGTATTGTGAATGCGTTTGTGGTGCTGTTGGCATAGAGTGTTAATTATAATCTAGAGATTGCATCAACTCTGCTAAATCTCTGCAATGTGTTAATAGAGTTACTTTACTTACAAACGTGAAGGAAAAAACCTCTTTTAACCTCTGTAATTTACATAATTTACACTATATGCTGTTGGTACGAAGAAAATTAGCAATGCCCACAAGTGCGTTGACAAGTGCGTTTTTAAGTGTCAAAAAAATAGATGATATCAATAAATATGGAATTAACAAACGCATGCATGAGTCAGTGCAGCCAAGTTCACAACCATGTATGGAGAGTTAAAATGGAGAGTCGCTGGCATTATATGCCCGTATATGTAATTGGCCTGGAAATTTGACATTCAACAATAACAATAATTTTTTTTAAGAATTTAAAAGTTGTTTTATTAAAAAGAATAAATTATTAAGCTATCAAATCTATGTAACTGCGAAAAAGCTTCGCTTCTCTCGTGTGTCCAACGACGCACCTGTGTTTTTATTTGATGCAACTAGTTTTAGAATCTTATGAAATAATGTTACTTGTTTGATGTATGTATTTTAAATGTATTTTGTTTGATTCAAATATCTTCAAAACTTTTTTAGTTTTTAATTATAATCTGAGTCGATACGTGACATTTTTTTTTTTTTTTTTTTATACATCAGCACTCAGGGGATGCCCCCTATAAATGCGAAAGCATTGTGTTGATTCGGAAGACGGGTGATAGTAAGTTGGAGGGTGGAAGGATGGAGTAGTGTCGGTGAAGATTTCATTTAAATTTGTACAGATTGAAACAGCAAGATTTTGAACGTGACATTTTTTCCATTAGGATTCAATTGAGTAATTAAGTAATTGTAATTTAGTAATAAAAAAACAAATTAAGTGTATTTAACGCTCCTTACCCCAACCATTTGTCATTATATTTAGCCAATATCTTCCTATTTTTACTGAAATAAAAACTTTTCGAAACATTTACTAAACATTTACTAAAAAGAAAAATTACATTTGTGAAAGAGACGATTTGATTGGATCATGGTAAATAAATTTTTGTATAAATCGCTTAAAAGAATATAATTTAAGGGTTTTTCTAAGATAATATCATAAAATAATAAGTTTTCAATAACTTTTAATTTTTGGATCACAGTAGACTTTTTTGTGGAAATGCCCATATAGGATATCTATCATACGTTGGAAATTATTTTTGGTACAGATGAAATAAAAAAAATGGGTGATAGTTCATTGAAAATTAACAACATTAAATACTTAATCGGTTAAGGCTACTTAAGACTACGATGGAGCCTTTTTTACGGGTTCGCCTTTTCATCTATATGCATGATAAAATGCTGTAAGGAATGTATCGTGCTTGAAGCTTTCCACCTCAAAATTCCATTATTAAACCTATAGACTTACTATGGGATACTATTATAAGTAAAATCGATTCGAAAATTTAGACATTCTTTTGTAGGGTGTGCAGCAAAGATAACAAGATAGGAAACTTAAAAAACATAACGTCAAAGAAGGTTTGCATGTATTTGTGAACCGAAAAATGCAACCCTGAACGCTACTTTTGTTCTTCATCGGCCACGAACTCTAAAAGAAATCACTTTGCAACCCCTTCAAATAATGCATATCATCTATTTTTTATTGCACAAATATTTAAGTTGGGTTGCAAGTACCTGTTTGCAACCTAAACTGATTATTGCATCCCCTTATTTTGGTTAATATATGCTTTCAAAGTTTGCCAATTTCTTCAATTGTTGTATTTGTCAATATTTTTGAAAAATTTAATTTTTCACAAACCGCGGTTAGTTTACACAAAATCCCGCTATTCGAGGTGAGATAAGAAAAAAGAACGCTCTTCTCCTTTTTCTGCATTTTTCTGCTGAAACTTCGTTTTCAAACAAGTAAAATAGTGCATGGATTGAGTACATTAATGTTTTAATCTTTAAGTTGTGTTACAGGAATCTGTTTAACACCCAAATAATTACATGCATGCTCTTATTTTACTTTTTATCGCCAAACAAAGTTTGCATATTTTCACATAATAAATTGATTTTTATTTTCACCACTACCGATTTGTAAAGGTTTCATGCCATCAGAGTTGCCAACTCTGATTGTTTTCTTAAGAATTCTCTTGGATAGCATATATATTGCGCTGGTACGAAATGGCATATGTTTATCTCTAACCTTTATAAAATTGCATTGATCATGTATTTGCGTAAAATATTAAGTTGGATTTAATGGAACTACTTAAAACTGTAAATATTATTTCTACTTTAAAATGCATATTTAGAGGAAGTAGAAGCAGGGTTCGTATTGGCTCTCATGAAGTTTCATGAATATGAGGCCATTTTTAGTTAAAAAAAAACCTGCTCATATTCATTCATTTTCGTGAAGAGCTGACTACATTCTTTTGTTCATGAACTGTAGAAGTAACCGCATAATCACAGAATGCTTTGGTATTGTATTTTTCTTGCCACGCTGCTGAACATACATACACACTCTCAAGTGAAGAGCATGATTACACTCCTTCTCATCAATATTATTCAATTCACTAACGGCTCACTTCGCTTTCTCTATTCGTGAAGAAAAAAAACATGAACGCTCTTTCATTATATGTTGACTCATTTCTCTTTAATAGTTTTCGTCCATAAATTGCACTCCTCAAAAAAACTGACTTGAAGAGCGCTCTCTGCATTTCATTCATTTAATGTTTCTCGTACGCACGTTTTGGCAATTCCAAATTCAATTTATTACAATTTTTGCACTAGCTCAAAAAAGGTCCTAAATAGGGGAAAAAAGCTCCCCGGGGTGCACCATAGAGGGGTAAAATGTATGACCAGGTCCTATTATATTTTCACCACCAATATTTCTTCTCAACGTCCCCACCTTTCTCTGTCACCTTCTTGGGGGTCCTCCTACAAAAACACAAAAGAGATAAATGTCGAAAATGGCTTATATCGTCCGTAACTGAACCCCTAGACTGGTCAAATGTTATAGCTGGTCCTATTATTTTTTGGTCCACAATATTTCTTTTGAACATACCTACCCCCTATCTGCCACCCATTATGTACTTATAGATCATCTTAAATTTTGCATCAAATAAAAACAAGTGATTTAAAAATTCACGAGCAATAATAAATCCAGCACATCGCACATAGGGGCCGCTTGTATGGGAGGCTTCGCCAAATTGATTTTTTAAAAGAAAGGATATTTAGAAAAAATGTTGGTGCATTTGTAATAAAGAGGATATTACTAAACGGATTAGATTTTCCGTTTAGTAAATACAGTGGTTGTAACTTACCCCTTCTTGGATATTTGAAGTCTATTTTTATGCAGTGCAAAAATTAAGCCACTTCAAAAGTATCTATTTTTAGTTTAGGAATGTGCTATTGGAAAAAGGGTATACTTTTCGGAAAATATTCACTTTTATCATTATATTACATTTTTTTTATATAGATTTTACATTTCTGCTTGGTTTTTAGAAGTACAAAATCAAGAAGACTTTTAAATTTCCTAAAAAAAATTTTAAAGCAATTTTTTTTTAATTTGTGCAAGGCGCAAGCATAATTTTTATATGATTAGTTAAATATGGTTTATTGTGTAGTGGTGTCAAGGTACCACTTGAAAAACAACATAAGAATTTTAAATAAATTTTTTTCACCTAATGTTTCATAAAAACTGCTTCAAAATAAAAAATAAATAAATAATAAAAAAGCTCATCTGAAAAATATAAAATTTTTTAAATTATAATGTGAGAAAAAAATGTTTAGAAACTATTAAAAATAAAAATGGAAATATTAGCGACATAATTTAAACTCAATTTAGGCAAAAAAGAAACACATCCATGATAGGTTAAGTCAACTTGACTTATACGAATGCTAAAATATCTAGTTAAACCGATCTAGTTTAATTTGACTAAAGTTTAAACTCGAACTTAAAAACTGGCCCTAAGTATTTTAGTGTATAATTTTCAGCTGAAATACAATACGGCTAGTCAGCAAACCTTTTAACTGCAATTTCCAGCATTACGTACTTCGTTTCTGAATTTTACGGGAATAACTGTTACATATATAAATATATTTCGAACACTATTTTGTCTCATAGAGAATAAGAACATTTGAGCAATAATGAATATATACTTGGGCAAGTAATAACAACATATTTTTTTCTATGTGATTTTATAATTTTCATCATGTTTTTTGACGTCCCGTAGACCCAATTGATCTTCTATGATCATCGTTGAGGATTAATAAAACCTAACCAAAATTATAATTTAGTGGCTACACAGACCGCTATCACACCTTATCGATATCTGAAGTTGCTTTTTTTTTACATATTAAAAGCTAGTCTGAAAAAAGTGAAATTGGCAACTCTACTACTGACAATGAAATGGAAAAAAATTTATTTCATTCATAAATTTGAACAGCTGATATTTTTAACCCGAACCCTCCATGTAAAAGTTATTTACTTTTTGGAAGAAAATAATGTGTTTTTTATGTATAAAAGTACATTTAACATGAAGCTACAGTACAACAATAAATATATTTAGCCTATTTGATAATAATTAATGCACTCTACAGATAACTCTTAAGTAGCATAATTAGCAACTGACATATTCACCTCACTATTTTTGCCAATTGACAGTTGAGCACAAACAAAGTCAGATGAGTGTTAAGAAATTCGTGGTGAACGAATTTTTCGTGTACGTGTGTTTTACTTTAGGTGAACAAGGAGTCCACACAGAAGTTTCCTATCTTGTTATCTTTGGTGTGCAGAAACCTTCATACTTCCTCCATTATAGTAGATGCCAAATGTTTGTGAGGAATTTTTCTGTAGATGTCAAAATAGTGGTTCTACTGCATAATACTAACATTGTGTCTTTATATAAAATATAAAAACATCAGTTTGCGTCAGTGCGTAGGCTTGAGGTATATAGCTATATAAATATATAGGTATATATATATATATAAATAAAGCTTAAATATAGCTTAAAAAAATAAAATTGAGGAGAATTGTTCAAGTTTTTTGTTTTTCAATAGCTATAATTTCAAAAAATTCAACAGAACGTATTTTATTGAGATCTATTCAAAATAATTTTATTAAAAATTTAAATTTTGTACATCAATTTTTCAAAAGGGCCTAATATGAATCAAAATTCGGGGCTTATGAAATGAAAAAGGGGTCAAAAAAGCTGTGAAAGCCCCCAAATATCATCCCTGCTTTAGAGTGATAAGGATTTTGTTTTTTTATGTGAAGTATTTTGCACTCTAACAGCTCTATTCTGCTTGTTAACTTAACAAGGAGTTGTTAAGGAGCTCTTGTTAATATAATTGTTATGTAAAGTAAATGTTCGTATTCTTAAACATCATTTACAATTTGAAAGCCTTAAGAAGCTTTAAGAGTTCACCACGCATGGTGAGAATGTGAAACTCACAGCATTTTAACGCCAGCTGTTTTTTTTCGATGAAATTTCATTGTTTATTATATCAGCAAGCAAAATGGAAAATGCAAGGAAGTAAGTAATCTAAAGATTCTTTTTTTTTTTTTATTTAAAACTCCAATTTTAATTTTTTTAATAGCCAAACAAAGTTCGAGTGAACCACGCAGAAGCAGCTGCTATTACAATTGTCAATTGTCAAGTAGAAGCAGCTGCTATATTATATACAATTATACCAGCAGCGCCTAGATTATTATATTTGGATATTTCATTGGGCTATTTAATTGTATTTAGAGACGGATAGAGATATAAAAATATATAAAGAGATAATTGAATGATAAGTAAATGCATCATTTTCGTTTCGAAGACATAAAAATTCTTCCATTTTTCAGTTTTATTTATTTGAATTCAATATTAATTATAATTTATATTAATTTTATTATTTGCACAACAATTATCTAGCTAAACACGTAAATGTCACTCGTTGTTAAGATACTTTCTGTAATTAACAAAATTGTTAAGAAAAGAGCTTTGAAATTTTCACCAGAATACGAAACATTAACAACTTGTTAATATTAACAATTGTGTTAATGTGGTGAGCTTTGTTAAGCTGGTAGTATCCCAGTAGAATATTTGGCAAGTGGTGCGATCAGAAGCAGTTCTATAATCGCTTTTTTGCAACCATTATACTTCTCCTATAATCGCTTCTATTGAATCTCTTCTCACACCACTTCTTGCATAAAAAAAAGAATGCAAGTGGGAATGTATCACACTTTCTTTGTAAACATGTTTTCGTCAAATGCAACGCATGCTTGTTTACAAAAACAATGCACGCTTTTGTTTGTGTAAACAAGCACTTGACGAAAACTGTTTAGTTCAACTAGCGTTACGCGTCATTTAATGTTCATCTGTCAATACATAAACGTGGTGGTGTTAATTGAATTGTGCAAAAGTGAATAGTAAAGTAGAATTATTTATTAAAAAAAAGGTGTAAAACTAATTAAAAAAAAAGGTAATAACAATGAATAGAAAAAGGGGAATAAGTAAAAGCGCAATGTTTAAAAAAATAGCTAAAGAAAAAAAGTGTTTATTACAAAAATTAAAAAACTGCTTAAATAATAATAATATTGCTAGTTTTCTTTTGGTTGATGAGCAGACATGCGCACCGATTCAAGTGGAGTCTATCGCTCTTGCTGTTGAAGATAGTTGCTACAACGATGCTGATCAAAATTGTTCTGCGCCAGTTTGTTTGCGGGAAAAGTGTAATCTGAGGATCAAATTAGTAAAGTGGTACAACGATCATAACCCACCAAGGGCAACAGTTCATGCTCTACTAAAGGTGCTTCATTCCGAGGGCTTGGATGTACCTACCAGTCTCTATGGACTACTAAAACAAAGAAACATTAAAGCAATCATAAGAACTGTGGCACCGGGTTCGTATTTGCATGTCGGGTTAGAGAAGTAACTAAAAAAAATACCGGTGAATGTTTTGCAAGGTGTAAACAAACTTGTATTAGACATTGGAGTGGATGGACTGCCACTATACAAAAGCAGCTCAGAAGGTCTGTGGCCAATACTAGGAAGACTCGTAAATATGAAGCAAATAAACGTTTTCCTGATCGGCACATACCTTGGAATAAAAAACCATACAATGTGGACACATATTTGCATGACCTCGTGACCGAAATAAGAAATCTTAAAGAAAATTATGGATAACCGAAGAATTGAAGTCGAAATTAGAGCTTTCATTTGTGACACACCAGCGCGTTCCTTCATGTGTGGCATTGTCGGTCACAACGCTTTAGTAGGTTGCAGTAAATGCTACCAGGAAGGTCAAAGCATTAACAATGTCACAACATTCAGCACCATATCCTCACAATTGAGGTCAGATGAGGATTTTAGAAGAAGAAAGCAACCCGAGTTTCACCGAGGGATCAACAAATATAATCCTTCTTTATTAGAGCTCGTTGATATTGGAATGGTAACACAGTTCCCATTGGACCCCATGCACTTGGTGGACTTGGGCGTAACAAGAAAACTATTACGTTTACTTTTTAATGGGAAAAGTACAACGAGAATAAACACAAATCAAAAGGATTTGATATCATCGAGACTTGTGTCGCTTTCAGCGAACATCCCGAAAGAATTTCAAAGAAAACCTCGATCAGTTGACGAAATCCAAAGATGGAAATCAACAGAATTCCGCCAATTCATACTTTATACTGGGCCCATCGTATTAAAGTCTATTGTAGACGACGACTTTTATTACGAACTTTTATTGCTGCATTCGGCTTATCGACTGATTTCGACACCTTTTATTGAAGAATCAAATTTACGAATAGCAAATGAAAAGCTAGAGCTGTTTGTCGCAAACTTTCCACTCTTGTTTGGAGAAAGTAGTGTAACTTTTAATGTTCACTGCCTTCTCCATTTAAGTAAAAATGTCGCAGAATTAGGCGTTGTTTCAAGTTTTTCGGCGTATGATTTTGAGAATTTCATGCAGCATTTAAAAAGGAAAATTCGAAAACCTTCTCTTATCCTGCAACAAATCCATAACAAATATTCTAGAGCAGATCTCGAGATAAGACAAAAGGAAAAAGGATTTAAGAAGAACAGCAAAGGAAAAATTATAGGTTTTCAAACAGAAGATTTCTTTTTAAGCACTGTTGTACCAGACAACTTTTCCAGAAAGCTCAGCAGATACACTTATAACCAAAGAAAATTACATCGCTGAAATGAAAAAGGGCTTCAAAGCAGCAAAAAATAAAATTCACAAATCAACTTGCCTGGCCAAATAGAAAATTTAAATTAATGTACATATTTTAAATGCTTTTTTAAATTTATCCACAACACGAAAATGAATTTTGATTTTTTATTTTTTTTTTTATGTTTTTCGTTTTAAATTGAATTTATTTATTTCCTTTATTTTTTAAGTACAAATTGATCCAAATGAAAATGAATTGTGATTTCTTTTGTTTAAAACTTTTTTTATATACTTCTATTATTAGCTCATTTAATAGCTTTAAACTAATAAAAATAAAAGACTGAATTATTAATTTGAAACTGAAAGTAGTGGTTCTTTTATCTCTTCTGACTTACCTCTTCTATAGGTTGTTCTCTAGCAATCGATTATAGAAGGACTTTTGAAAAAGTGTTCTAGAAGTGGTTGCATGTAACCACTTCTGTAAGTAAATCCTTAGAAGTGGTTTTTGAATCTATTGCATAGAAGAACTTCTGTAAGCTCTTGTGGTAGAAGCGTGAGTGCCATGCATTGCTTTTTGTCTCGTTCCATACAAAAAAGAAGAAACAATAGAATCCAGTTGGTAAGGACTTCTGGCTCCCTGAGAAGTGGTTCTAGAATCGCTTTTTACCCCTTCTTTTTTCCACTGGGATAGGGCTGTAACTCTCTTCACACCTATTCACAGAGCAACAAAAACGTATTAACGCTCTTTATAGATATATAGCCTTGCTAGCAAACAATATTTCAACTCTAAATTAAAATTCTAGCACTACAACGCATTTGGTGTCAAACCAAATTTTGTCAACAGTAAGCAATATATTGTGAAATTCATAAGGAAAGAATTACTTTTTGCTTACCTCGAAAATTTTTTCAATTTATGCTTTAAGCTCAAATAATAAAAATAAAAGAAAAAAGCTCACAAGCTGATATCAAGGAAATGAATTAATTACATTTCACTTCAAACTTTCCCACCCACTTTGATTGTTTCATTTCAGACTACTCTGCGCCTAACTTTGCCAACCTAAACACTTTAAGTATAGCCACGGAACACACTTCTCCAACAGTCACGTCCAGAACTAATTTAATTATCTTTCATACTTGTTCATAACAAAGACCAAGAAAAAGAAAAAAACATAAAAAAAAAAGAAAATTATTAATGAAAGCTAAGCAGTTCCTTTTTTTCCCCGGTAAATCACTCAATAAACAAATTGATGACCCATGCCTAGTCAAATGGGGGAAATCAATTAATAATATATAGAAAGAAATGAGAACCATTGCATGGTGTTTTTGTGCCTTTATTCTTTTTTGATTGGGTTCATCGCAGTAGAAGCTACCAGTAGCAGTCACACACAGGTAAAAGTAATTTATACATGCTGACAAAAAAAAAAAAAAAAAAAAAAAAAAATGAAACAATCCCCAATACACATGCACACTCAATACCAGTAAAGGTATAAAATTTGCTTCTAAAGTTGGAGCAATAGCAGCAGCTTGACCATTAGTTATATTAATCCCAGCAGAGTCATTAAGTCGTAAAAAATGCTTTATATGCACACATATGCAGCATGTGTGTTGGTGTGAGTATATTTCATTATGTTTCTATGTGCATGAATGATTATTGTTCAAGGTATCCGAACTTCATGCAAAAAATAGGTGTTTTGTATTGTTTTTATTTTTTTTTTTTTTTTTTTCTTCCACTTCTGAGCAAAGACTAAATGCTGCGATTCGACATCGCTTTGCTTAAATATATTTCATGTTTATTGGTTTGTGGCCTTAATTATTAAATTGTTCGACATTATATTGTTTTTTTTTTTTTTTTTGTAATTTTTGTACGTACATATATCTTGCATGTTCAGTGTTGCCATGAAAAAATTTTGAAACCGTAACTTTTGTACTCAACATGTCGGATTTTTGTCGGATTGTCGTCAAGTCCATTGAACTAGGCACAATAGAAGCAAAAAGTTTTACGTTTGTATTTTATTTACAGTAAATGTGCTTCAAAAAGTGTGAGAATTTTTGGTTTTAATTTAATGCTACTACGTATTTCACGAAATTCCTTGCCAATTTATGAGTTTTGAACAAAAAAAAAAGTTTTTTGTAAAGTAAATTACAACTTTTTTTTTAAAAAAAAAAATACTTCCTTAAAAAATTAAATGCAAACAATTTAAAAAAATTACGCATTCCTTAGCTTCATAAGCTTGCAAATTTCATGTTATTTAGTTTTTAAAAATGGGTTGGGCATGAAATATCCACGGCAAAATCTCCAAACCAAAATCTCCAAGCCAAAATATCCTAAGCTAAAATATCCGGAGCACAAAATATCCAAATTCAAAATCTCAAAAACTTAGTTGCCAAACCCAAAATAGCCGAGGACAAAATCTCCAAAAATCTCCAAAAATTTTTGGCTTTAGTCAAGGTTGATTTATAAGGTTGTCGCAGGGCTGATCGCACTCTCTTCTCAGTACCCATAATTGTCAAAACCGGCCAATTTTGCGAATGACTACGAAAGAATAATGGATGATAATAGAGAGCAATTGCAGATTTTCTATGAGCTGTATGTCAACTTCGATTTGACACTTATGGGTACTCGCTCTCTCCCTGGCGACATCCTTATAAATCAACCTTGGATTTAGTTAATTGTTTTCAAATAAAAAGTTTATTGAAGTTTAAAATTGTAGTAGGTATGTATAATATAATAAAAGTTAAATTAATCTAAACCTAAGTTAACGGCAATGTTCCTTATATAGTCTGCTTTATTCATAGTTTGTTTGATCCATATAATTTAATATATATGGATAAATAGATATCAATATCAAAGCAATGAAATTATTATGAAAAAAACAAATTGCACAGAATTTTTTAATGGATTACAAATTACAAAAAAAAAAAGCAGTGCTTAGATTTTAATCAAAAAAAAAAAAAATACAGGTGCGTCGTTGGACACACGAGAGAAGCGAAGCTTTTTCACAGTTTCATACACACAGAGGAAACATTTAAAATGATAAAATTTTCAGGTATAATTTGCCTAAGACCTTCGGCCAGAATGGGCTATCTTAATACAACAAAGGAAATGTAGGCAATCGCATTATTTTGCCATTAGGCAATTTATGCTTGAACTTGTGTGTTCTGCTGAAGGCCTTCTGCTAAAATGGGTTGCTGTATATTTAAGGCAATATTAAATAAGGAACTTGTGTATCATAAGCTTAAGCCCGTATGATACTTAATTTTTTTTGTCCAATTTAAAAATCTGAAAACAAGTGTCGCGTGGGCAGGACAGACATATTTTGTAAGAAAAGGATAAACGTTGTGACTTTTTTATTTCTGGTGTTTTGAAAATCAGCTGCATTTAATAAATTAATATTAGCTACACACATCATTTGCAACTCAGCATACATTTATATTCAATTGTTTTGTTTACTCTAAAAATGTCAAATTAATTATTAACAGCACAGTAAATATTTGATCGAAAATTAACTAAGAACGAATTGAAAGAAACGGCAAAAAAAAAAATGCAAAGAAAATTCAGCGTCCTACAAATTTTTCTCCAATTTGTACTATATGCGTACTCACTCACACCAATTGAATCCATGCATTCGTACTATTTGAACTGCTCTAGTTCTCATTTTCAATTACAAAAATTGAGCAAAAAAAAAAACTAAGTATCATACAGGCTTTAGGTAAGTTATACTTATACTAGTGAAGATTTCCTTTGCTACAAGCGCTTACTTTGTTCTCTTAGGATTTTTTTGTTTTTTCATCTTTTCAGCTTTTTAACCACCTTTTTCAGTTTTTTATTTTTCGTTTTTTAATCAACTTAATTTTTATTTAATATCAACTCATCAGTAGTCTTGCGTGGTTCCCGCTGTGGTACACTAAGCAGCTTTATGTTCTATTTGTTTCATCAGTGTAACAAATAAATTGCTGCGAAATACATGCACGTTAGTACAAATGATAAGAAAAGGAAAGAAAATAATGACCGCGTATGACAGAAAGAGTAGCAGTGAGGGAAAAAATTGTTAGAACACCAATTTGCTTTTGCCCAAGTATCTTTGGCATTTAATACAGTATTGGCATGACCAAGTTGACAAAAAATTCATGAAATTTGCACAAATTTCTTAGGCTTCATACAAAAATAGTTACCCAAGTCGTTTTAGGCTAAACGCCGTAGGTATTTTTCTGTGTGTAGATTTGATAATTTAATGGTTTTTTTTTTTAAATAACTTAAATTCAAAAATTTAAAGTAACATTAAAAAACTTAAAAAAAAAACACATCAGCATGCATTTCATTATTATTTTATTTTTTTTATTACATGTTACAGTCATTGTTAAAACAAAAGCATGTACCAACAACAGCACAAGCGCATTCACATAAAAAAAAAGTTTTACTTCGCCCACCGCGAGGATAGACCCCATGACCCATTGAATAAAAAATCAACACTCTTTTCACTGAGCCAAGCAACTCTGTTAAATTTTTATGTTGATTTAATATTAAATATATAACTGCAGCTATGTTAACACTTGTTAACAGATGGCGTTACCAAATTGAGAATGATGACCAGTGTTGTCACTTGCAAATTTTAGATAGTGGTAGGTTGAGTCTGAAATGAGTGGTGAATTTTAAAAAACGTTGGAATATAGTTTTCTTCTTAAGGAAAAATTCAACTGAAATCCTACAGCAAAACATATTGGGGGCTGGAATTAATTTTAAAGTTTTTTTTCGGTTTTTGAGCATTTATTTAGAAACAACGGTACAATGTATATTATTCAAGGTATTGTCCATCGTTAGCTACAACATTTTCCCATCTTTCTGGCAGCATATGGATTCCGCGCCGGAAGAACGACTCGTCTTTTGAGGCAATCCACGAATCGACCCATTTTTTGGTATCCTCGTAAGAAGTGAAGCGCTGCTCAGCCAAGCCATGCGTCATCGATCTGAATAGGTGGTAGTCGGAAGGGGCTATGTCTGGGCTATAAGGCGGGAGGGGTAGCACATCCCAATTCAGCGCCTCCAACGTTTCCTTGACGGTTCTTGCAACATGTGGCCATGCGTTGTCATGTTGAAAAACCACTTTGTCGTGTCTTTTGCCATATTCCGGCCGTTTAACCTTTAATGCTCGGCTCAATTGCATCAATTGTTGTTGGTAGCGTTCCCCAGTGATGGTTTCGTTAGGTTTTAGCAGCTCATAGTACACGACACCCTTCTGATCTCACCAAATACACAGCATAAGCTTGGCGCCATGAATATTCGGCTTGGCCGTCGATGTTGATGCATGGCCGGGTGGTCCCCACGATTTTTTTCGCTTAGGATTATCGTAATGGATCCACTTTTCATCGCCAGTGACAATACGATGCAAAAACTCTTCCTTTTATGCCGTTGAAGCAGTTGTTCACACATGCAAAATCGCCGTTCAACGTCTCTCGGCTTCAACTCGTACGGCACCCAATTTCCTTGCTTTTGAATCATTCCCATGGCCATCAGGCGTTTGCCGACCGTTGATAAGTCGACTCACAATGATTCTGACAATTCTTGAAGGGTTCGACACGGGTCTTCATCGAGCAAAGCCTCCAATTCCTCATCTTCAAACTTTTTCGGCTGGCCCGGACGCTCTTTGTCTTCCGTATCAAAATCACCACTTTTAAACCGACGGAACCAGTACTCACAAGTAGAAATCGATGGAGCATAGTCCCCGTAAGCCTCAGTAAGCGTGCGTTGTGCTTCAACCGCTTTTTTCTTCAAATGGAAGCACAAAAGTAAACCTTCCCGCAAATTGCGTTTTGTTGGAACGAAAGTCGACATGTTCACAGAGAAAAAAAATATATGTTGTTTACACTTCAGTGGAATGACACATACTGAAAAATGAAGCTTAGACAATGTGCTTTGAAATTAATATAGTCACAGGTGTGCCCGATGCGATCTATTGATAGTTACGCCATCTCTTAGAAAACCTTTAAAACTAATTCCAACCCCCAATATCATAAGAAGTATACAATAAAGCAAGTTTTTTCACTCTGAATTAGTTTTATTGCAAATAATTCTCATATAATGTTCTTAAAACAGCACTAATATAAAATATTAAATGCAATAATAAATAAAATATTTTATGTAATAAAATTTCTAAAATTTTAATTATAATGCAGTAATTTTTATATAAATATATTAGAAAGTGATAGATTTTAAAATAATTAAAATAGTGGTGGAAACCAGAAAAGTGCTAGATTGACCACAATTGTGGAAAAGTGGCAACGCTCATGATTCTTGTAGCAAGTTGCTTAGCAGTTACCCAAACCATAAAAATCATTTACAGATTTATTCTGCGCGTTACCGGTAATAATATTCTTGTCACCGAAATTTGTTACCGGTCTTAGTATTCGGTATTCTGTACACTCGTTAACGATTTCAAAAGCCGTAAGCCCGTTTAAGAACAAATAACACTCTTTTCTTGCATCTGGCTGTTTTGCTTGTTACCATCTAAGGAGATGGTAACAATATTCACTGGTAATGCTTGCTTGTAGAATACCAAAAGGATGTAAATGTTACCAAAAGGTGAGTTTCTTCGGTAATAAGATTAACGTTACCGCGACAGAATCGATCTGTTAATTAACTCTTGTAGCAAGTGGCATAGCAGCTACCCAAACCACACAAATACATTAATATATTATTGCATGTGCTGCAACATAGCTTCAATTGCACTTAATACTGAATCAATGAATTTGCGTAAAGAAGGTATATGGCTGAATGGATAGAGTATAGAACTCCAATCGGAGGTTGACGGGTTTGAATCCCCACGGCAGGCGGGGATTCAAGACCGGGAATTGTCTTGTTGTAAAAAACGCAGAAACAAAGAAATCTTATAAAATTCTAGGAAAAAATCTGTCGAAAATTTTTCAGATTTCACTCTAAGCAAATCACAGAACGAGGAGTAAAAAGCTTCGCTTCAAAAAAAAATTTGGTGATTTTAGTTTAGATATTATGATTTTGAATATTTTGTCTTTGGAGATTTTCTAACTTGACTTTGTATATTTTGTATCTTAGAGATTTTATCTATGGTGCCTTTTTCTTCTAGACGATTGTCATGGACGTTGAAAGTCAAAAAATCGCGAATCATTCGGCTGTAGCGTTCGTCTTTGACAATAATGTTGAATGAGTTTTCAGATTTGAATAGTATGGGCCAATTATACCTCCGGGGTAATATAATTGGGCACAATGGGGTCTCGAGAATCTTACTTCAAAAATGGCAATTTTGCTTGTTAATGTAGCTACTGGCTAGAAATGTGCCAAAATTAATTTCAACCGGTGCACACTAGACATGGGTAACGCAGCGCTACGTTGCGTTAATGAGTTGAAGCACTTCAATGCGTTACTGCGTTGATACAATTGATTTAATAAAACTAACGCGCTGCGTTGCGTTAATGAGTTGAAGCACTTCAATGCGTTACTGCGTTGATACAATTGTTTTAATAAAACTAACGCAGTAGCGCAGTAATGCAAATGACATGCTCAAAGCAGAAGTAAAAAGTATTTATACAGTATTTATACATCTATGCAAGAAAGCTGAAAGCGAACATTATTTCTCTGTATAAATAAGAACAAGGGGTTGCGGTGAAGACGCTTGGAGTGCTTTTGACTGTTGTACATGTTGTACGGCGCAAGAAAGTTGAAAGCGAACATTATTTCTCTGTATAAATAAGGACAAGGGGTTGCGGGGAAGATGCTTGGAGTGCTTTTGACTGTTATTAATGTTTTGCCATTCACAGCATGGTTTTGTCAATTTAATTTACTGTTGGACGTGATCGTGTTCGAAGCAGAAGTAAATTTGGATGGCACTTCAAACTTGTTTTGCATACCAGGAACGCGTATGTATCTATTTAATAGCTCGCATCAAATCTTAAACGAAATACATTTTGTTTGCATGCGCTTCGCTAATCTGCGCTTCGTCTAGTTATATTTCATATTAATTACTTATGGATTTAATAATCTTTAATGAATCTATTAGCAGAAAGATATATTTAGATCAGATTTATTGTTTAAAGAATTTTATTTGGTTTCATTTATTTTTTCTAAGTGAAGGCAATTTGCGCTTAGTTTTCCACCACAAAATTCACCGCATTCGAAAATTAACCACATAACGCAACGCATTGGTCCTCATTGCGTGGATTAAATTCTTGTTGATACAGGAATCATAGCATTTCAAACTACGCTATGGCGCAATTGCGTTAACGCATTCCGCTGATACAGTAAACTGCGTTTGAGTTGGTGTATCAACGTAGCGATTTTAGCTGCATTACCCATGTCTAGTGCACACTGCGTATTTTCGATTTAAGGATGACTGACAAAAGTTTTTTTTTTTTTTTTTGAATTTAAATAAAATAAATTTTTTTTTGACACATAATTGTTGAAATATTATGGTAATGATATTATGATATTGATGCTCTGTTCTGATATTTTTATGGTATTTTGTTGAAAATTTTTTCAAAATTATTATTACTTAGAAGATAAAGCATATATTTAAATTTAGTTTGTTTTTTTGTATTCATAGACTTAATTACCATTAACTGAGTAGCAAGCTAAAAAAAAAAACATTGAAAAACAAAAATGAGGAATGAAATGAAAATGAGGAAAATGAGAATGAACTGATATTAAGCAGTTTATATCCAAAGAGTTCGACCTCTCTTCAATCAAATAACTATACTTTTAAAAAATATAGTCTATCTGCCTTATGTTTCTTAAAAATTTAAGTGCACAAAATTGCGCACAAGAAAAAACTCTTAATTAAAAAAAAAAACGCTTAAAAAACAAAATTTCCTCAAAAACGCGCTAATTTTCAAGACAACTTCTGTTATTGAACTAAAAGATGTTTATGACAGATGTCGTGATTGTGTTAATTAACAAAGGTACTTAAAATTAGTAACATATATTTTTGTTTTCAGCCGCGTATTGCCATGTTTATGTCTGTCCAATTTTCTGTCTGTCCGTCTGTTATGGCAATTAAAGCTTTTATATTGAAACGATCTTAATGAAATTCAAAATATAAGCTTTATTTTAAAAAATAAAGGTTGAGGTCGTAAGTCCGCCTATTCGTATGAAAACCACGCCTACCTCACATACAAAGTGACCATATAAAAATGGTAAAAATCGCGTAAAAGTTACACAAAAATTAATTTTTTTGACAGTAAAAATGTTCTGTTGCTGCCTTCTCTTTCACTTGCTCTCTTTGTTAATCACATGCCTCTTTAATATTATTTAATACAATAAAAAGGCTTTTTCATTAATTCTTCCCACACCAAAAAAAAAGAGCTTATGTTAAATTGAAAAAAAACCTAGTTTAATTTATAAGATGACTTTGGCAGTTTTCAGCCTCCAATGTACTTCATCAAAACGCCTAAGTCTTACATGTTGACTTGCCAATTTTTATTTCGGTGATTAATTAACCAAGTATTTGGTAATTTTTTATACACTTAAAAAAAAAAATTGAATTTCAAATATATAACTACTTTTTTTTCGGGTTTTGGTTTTTTGTATTTTCTTTTTTATTGATTTTATCGGCCTCTTTAATTATGTTTTGAAAATTATTGCAGGCTTTGGCAGTTTTAAAAATAAACTAAATTTTTTTTTTTTTTTTTTTTTTAAAAATTATCCAGTCTTTGTGAAAAATGTTTTATGCATATATATATATTTTGTTCATAGGTCCTGATGATGACTAATAATTTTAGTCGAAATATCGAAATATAAAAAAAAAAAAAAAAAAATTTCGTTTAATTTTAAAACGGCCAAAGCCTACAATATTTTCTTTTTTTTTAAAGCTGCCACTCTCTCGTTCTGTGATTTGCTTGAGTGAAATCGGCAACAACACAAATTTTTCTTTTATCAACACACCGTTTTTTTCTTAGAAAATTACTGACTTCTCGGCTTTTCTTGCCGATTGACGTCTATTATAATAAGTACATTAAATTAAATTAAATAAAATATCAAATATAAAAAATTTTACTTACCTTCGCAAGCCGTTGAGCCCGTTGAGCCCACACCAACCGATTCCACTGTGCATGAAGTCACTACACTACGCATTGAGCCAATCTCCTTTGTTACGCGTAGTGAGTTATTATTCAATATTAATTACAACTGAAACTATGCTGCAGCATAACACAATAATCTATTAAAAGATTTTTGTTGTATGGCTATCAACAGAATACTGCGACATACTGCATCTGTTAATACAGCATCTGTTAACGTAGCTGCAGTTATATCAGCAATTAGTAGCAAGGCTGCTTGGATTAGTGGGTTCCAGGTTCGATTCCGCACGGCGGGCAAAAACGTCTTCTGTTTTCTTATCTTTTTGTTGATTAAATGTAATAAAATTTTTTTGGTGTCAATATTAACGTGTGTTTTTTTAATTTATTTTATGTGTATTTTTTAAATTAAAAGTGGTTTTATTACAAAAAAAAAAAACATTAAATTATCAAATCTATCCTTATCTCGAGTGTCTAATGACGCAGCTGTGTTTTTTTTTTTTTGCAGAAAATAGCTGAAAACTATGCTTAAGCCAACCATGAAAGTTTTTTTTTAAATTTTGTATTTTTAGATTTTGGGCTTAGGTGAATCAAATATTTTTTTTTTGGCAAGGTATCGAAGTATGTGCTTTCAAAGCAATGTATTAAACAAAAAATTGCTTAGGTGAATAAGCGTAAGCTTATAATTCCCATACAATTCACTTTACCCAAGCCGACTTAGGTGATTTACCTATTTCTTTTTTTCTCGGTGTAGAAATGGTGGATTTTCCAATCAAGTTATTTAAAAACACTTGATAAACTTGTTGATTTTGATTTTTGAATGCCTTTTTTTATAATAATGTAATATAAAAAATAAGATACAAAGTGTATCCCCCAAAATGACACTAAAATGGGTTTTTATTTTTATACCTCCGTACTGCATAAGGGGTATATTAAATTTGGCATGCCGTTTGTCGTTATAAATCTCATGTATGAAAATGAGCCAAATTGGATGAAAACCATGCCATCCTTTCATACAAAGTAACCTTATTTAAACGGTTAAGCCTTTTAAAATTCACAAAAATTAAAGAAATGTCTTAAAATTTTTTCACATAATCTTTGATATTTAATACAAGTCCCATTATTATGCATATTATACGCATTAAAGATTTTTAAAAATTTCATTTTTAATTCTTCTCATTGCAGTTAATGTGTCAGCTCTAAAAGTAAACTCAACCTAGAAGAATTTCTAAGTAATAAAATTATAGTCAAGCATCTTAATCATCTTAATAAAAAGAAGACACCAAAATACTCAACTCGAATGGTTTCGCAAAATGCATTTGACGTGCCACTACTTTTGCAACAACATCAAAATTTAACCGCAATGTAAAAGTTTTCGTGGAAACTCAAACACTAACATTTTTAGAGCAGCTTTCGATTTCGTAATTTTCGATTGAAATTATATCCGGCTGACAACGGAAACAAAACATTATTGCCACAACTTTATGGAAGTTTTCACTGACTTGCAGGAAAAGCAAGTTTAAAGTAAATGCATTTTATGCTCAAAGTTATTGTTGTGAAAATTCATGTTGCTGATGATGTTTGCTGCTGTAGAAGGTAAACAACAAAAAAACACAACTGGCTGCAATAGCAGCGCTATTATTGCGTGCAGCTCATAAAGTATAAATATTAATTAAAACAAAAACCAATAAAATTTTGTTGCCTGAAACTGGAACTAGAACATGGCAGAAGATGTTTACGCAGATGTTGGCGACATCTTCAATGCAAGCGGAAACTGGCTGCAGAGTGTCATTAGCACCGATGAGGATCTTAATATTAGCGGTTATCTTTTATGGAATACAAGCGGTGGACGTGAGTTGGCTTATAATGTGGCAATGCCAATATTGCCCACGAATGTAACGTCACCGCTCAATGAGCCCGACGTGAATAACTATTGGGCTCTATTAGCTTTGGTGCTAGTCTTCGGTACAGCTGCTGGAAATATTCTTGTGTGTCTGGCCATAGCCTGGGAACGTCGTTTGCAAAATGTTACCAATTATTTTTTGATGTCATTGGCAATAACCGATCTAATGGTGGCTATATTGGTGATGCCATTGGGAATACTCACGCTGGTTAAAGGTTAGTGGAAACAAGTCAGTTAAAGTTGTTTAAGAAAGAAGACAGAAAAAAAAAATCAACATAAATTTTTGCAGCTAAATAATTAGATATTTAATATGCAATATCATAACTTAATTAAAACGCTTCGATTTTTGCCAAATCGGTTTTATTTATATTTATAAATAATGTTTTTTGACGAGTTCGTTACTGTTTTGAAGCGAAGCTTTTTAGGCTTCGTTGTGTCTGTGAACTCTTTAGTGAAAACTTTTGACATATTTTTTCTTAGAAATATGATGTTTTCTTCATTACTTGCGTTTATTATAAAAAGAAAATTTAATACTTCATTATTAAATATTAAAAATATTTGTTGGGCCCCCGTGGGCATTTGAACTCATACCCAATGATTAGGAGTTTTATATGCTATCCACCAGGCCACCAAGCTGTGTTGGCAAGAGTTGTTGATCCAATGTTAAGTATAACAGAAGCTATGCTGCAGTAGATCGTCACAATCTATCAATAGATAGAGAATTATGTATTGTCTACTAACAACTAACAACTACTAACAAAAATTTGCTTCTATAGTTGCCACAAAATGTCACCAGCATCGGTGAGTTTTGTTTTTTGTTGATTTGAATGCGCAAAGGAAAACATCGATGCTGGTGACATCTTGTAGCAAGTAGAAGCAAATTTGTGTAAGTTTTGTAGGATAGCCAATACACAATTCTACATATCGTCGCTGCGTCAACAAAAACAGTTATGTGTTTTTTGTCAATTTTTATTTTATTTCATATTTTAATAACACCATCTATTGTCCACATTTTCGTATTTGCCGTTTTTTTATATCTCTTTTGGCTTAGAAGTAATCAAAAACAGCTTTGTGCTCGCAGTACAAGAAATACTCTGAAAAGAAATTCGTTTTTTTGCTCTCCTAAAAAGTTACTGAAAAACACAAAACTGTTTTTTCTGGCGCAGCGACAATATATTAATAAACATAAACATAGCTTCTGTTTTACTTAATAGTAAATCAACGTTCAGGCTTTTTGGATTGGTGGATAGTGTAAGGAACTCTTAATCAATAGGTACGGGTTCGATTCCCACGGCAGGTGAAGAAATGCTTTTATTAATTTGATATACAATTTTTTTGTTGTGATGGATGCAAGCAAAAAAGAAACATCAATTCTTGTATAAGAAAACAGTATCGGATTAACTAAATGTAACAAAATTTACTGCTTTGAATATTAACGTGTGTTTATAGTCTGCCCGTTAAGAAACTCTGTGTAAATATATGTCTAACGAAACGTTCATGCATTCTATAACCAGATTAACTTATAAATACTCTCTTTTAAAGATTGTCTAAAAATGCAATTGACTTACGGGTGAGTTATGTATTTTAGATGAAAAAATATAGATCAAATGTTGCATATCCTTTTACCACAATACGACTTTGGTACTGCCCGACAGTAGTTGCCCCATTATCCTTCTATTTTTTTTTTTTTTTTTTTTTGTCTAAACCAACGCTCAGGGGATGCCCCCTTTAAATGCGAAAGCATTGCGTTAATTCGGAAGACGGGTGATAGTTAGTTGGAGGGTGGAAAGATGGAGTAGTGACGGTGAAGATTTGCTTTAAACTGACACAGATCAAAACTGCCGGGGAACACGCTCACAGGGAGATTATTCCACAATCTTACCGTGCGACCAAAAAACGAATTATCTCGGTAATGCGTGGTTCTATTGGGCACCGATGCAATGGTAAAGGGATGGGCTTGGAAAGCTGCCCGAGTAGACCTAGGAAATACACGAACTGGTGGCGTCAGGCCATGTACCTCTCTTGAACATTGCCCATGGTAGAACCTATACAAAAGGCTTAGGCAACCAACATTACGCCGATGCCCAAGAGAACTCAGGGGAGATAAAATATTTTCGTATCCTATCATATATATCGCACGTCTTTGAATTCGGTCCAGAAGCTCCAAATAAGATCTAGAAGCTCCTGCCCAAATGTGCGAATTGTACTCCATTTGAGGCCTTATATAAGAGGTATAGATCATTCGAAGATCAGATGGGGTGAAGTATCGCTTGCACCGTTTTAAGAAACCTAGGCACTTGGCCGCTTCTTTCGACACATGGAAAATGTGATCATTCCAACGAAGGTCTGATTGTAACGACATGCCCAGAACGTCAAGAGCATCTGACTCCAAAAGATCCACACCATTCATATTCAAGGGAGCTAAGGGACAGTTCATCCGCTTGTGGGTTAACAGGCAACACTGGGTCTTGTTTGCATTAAACTCTACTCTATTAGCAAGACCCCACTCGGAGATTTTTTTCAAGTCATTAAGAAGTGTGTCATTCATATTTTGCCTCTTACTCTCAATCTCCAAAGAACTCGGGCGTTTTTTGAAAAAATATGAATGACAAATGCTGCTGTCGTCCGCAAACGAATGAATTGGGTTATGAGTCAACGACAGAAGGTCGTTGATAAAAACCAGAAACAAAGTTGGCGATACGTCGATTACGACACGAATAGTTCTATCCTTAAGAAAGCACGTGATCCACCGAGCAAAGTTACCACCGACACCGTATGCAATTAGTTTGGAGACGAGTGCTTTATGCCACACTCGGTCAAACGCCTTTGAAATATCCAGAGCAACAACCCTGCTCTCACCGAACAGGTGAACGCATTGGTTCCATTTTTCTGTAAGGAACGCCATAAGGTCACCAGTAGACCGAGCCCTACGAAAACCATATTGACGGTCACTTAGCAATTCGTTGTGCTCCAGATAGTTCATTAGGTGGAAGTTTATTACGCTCTCCATAACTTTGGAAAGCGTAGAGCATATCGCAATGGGTCGGTAGTTTGCAGGATTCGTGGCATCGCCCTTTTTAGGTATCGGCTGGACATTTGCGACCTTCCAACAAGATGGAAATACTCCTGTCCTGTATGAGATGTTGAAAAGGTTGCGCAAAGGCCGAGCCAGTGTAGAAGCACACGTTTTAAGCACAATTGGTGGTATGCCATCAGGACCAGAGGCTTTGTTTATGTTAAGATTTGCAAGGACTCTTTTGACTGCTCTCGTTCGAAAATATATCTCCTTCATTGAAGAAGAACTAGTCCCAACAAAGGGCAGTGGCTGACTGCTATCCGAGATTGTGGAATTGAGTGCAAACAATCCAGCCAACAGGTTCGCTTTATCAACCGAGTCAGTGAAGATTTGGTCATCTTTTAAAAGAGTCGGAATCGACGAAGACGTTTGATTTTTAACTCTTTTAACAAATGACCAAAAGTTTTTGCTCCCTTTAGGGCAGAGAAGAACCTGTTCTCTAATGCGAGTTTCGTGAAGAAACTTTTCGCGTTTTAAAATTGCGTTACAGCGATTCCTAGCCTCGATGCGAAGTCTATTAGTATCAGCATTCTTGTCAGATCGCCAATTCTGATAGGCTTCCTCTTTGGACCTGACTGCAATCCTGCAAGTCTCATTAAACCATGAGTGGTCTTTTGGTTTAATGCTTTTCTTCTTATTGGGGATAAAAAACCGCATACCCAATAAGATAATTTTTTGTACCATGACAGCCGCGGCATTAACATTTCTATCAGCGAAACATAATTTCCAATTGAAGTTGCGATAAAAATTATTTAACGCATTCCAATTTGCTCTTTCATAAAACCATGCAGTCCTTTTCGGGGCTTTAGGCGTAAAGGTGCGAAGGTCAGAATATGAAAAAACAGCGGAGATGGTACAATGGTCCGAATTACCAAGAGGTGCATTGACACTCACATCATATTTTTCATGATGAGAAGTCAGAAAAAGGTCTAAGATATTATGGCTTTGCAAATCATTTCGTGGGAAAAATGTTGGTTCCTTCACTAGTTGAATCAATTGGTTTGATTCAGCAAAAAGCTCAACATATTGTCCTTCAGGTGTGGTGTGGCTTGAGTGACATAACCAAGCCGAGTTGTGGACATTGAAATCACCGGCAACAACGATTTCGCTGTCAGGAAACAACCCCAAAATGTGCGTAATCGAATCAGAGAGAGAGTCCAATTTGTTAAAAGTGGCTTCTCTTCCTAAATTCGGACTTCTATTTGAGGCCTATAAAGAGCACAATATGCATAGACCGAGAAGAAATTCGCTCTCAGTCCACGGATATTGCAAAAGTCTATGCGAAAATGTCCCGACATTTAGGCACAATGCAAGTCTCAAGCAAATAAGGGTAATAAGGTAATTAGTTACTTCCACAAAAAAGATTAAATTAATTCTATTAAAAATTATTAAAAATTCTATTACAAAGCCCGAAACGTGGTACTGATAGTTTTCTTATGAGCAATCGTACGCTTGTTGAAAATAGTTATAAGACCGAATATTTTTTTGCGTATACTTTTCCTGTACTTGAGTGGACTAAGAGCTCCATTGTTTTTCGTGAAGGGCAACGTGGGTATACCGCAGTTAGGCATAGTAAAAATTAAATAGATATTTTGAGGTATGGTCTATGGCTACATGGCCTATGTCTAGACTGGTAGACTTCCTAAATTGTTTTCTTTCGATCGTCAAATATGCCGCTATAATTTTACTCCTTTGATCATCCCAGCAAAACCTAAAAAGTTGTTGAATAGGCATATGAAGTTGTTGGTAACCATATTGTAACTTTTAAGTTACCAAATTTACTTGAAGAAATAATATGAAGAGAATATAACTGTCTCTTGTTACTGATTATTGCCTTTGGGTGATTTAAACCAAGGATTATACGTTATTATTAGTTTTTACTGTTGCAATTTCTTGCATTTCTTGAGACAATCTTTGGTTGTGGATCGAAAAGTGTGGATCAAAAGTCGCAAAGCCTTAACCAAGACAATTTTACGGTAACTTTCTTAAAAATCCACTTACTTTATGCTTACCGAAATCTTTCACTTGCAGCATAGTTTCCAATCTGAATCTTTTTTTTATTTAGTTGGCATTATCTGTTTAAAAAATTATGGATCTTTCTAGTGGAGAATGATTTAATAAGAGGAGGATTAAATATTAATTTTGTATAACTAAGTGATTTGATCTATTTTTAACCGACTTCAAAAAGGAGGAGGTTCTCAAGTTCGTCGGTTTCTCTGTTTCTCTGTTTTTTTTTTTTTTTTTTTTTTAATGTATGTAGAACAAATTTTATAAGAACAATTATATTTATGTAGTTCATACACTTTTTTTCGAAAATTTATCATATTCTCTAAAAAGGAAGATATAAAAACTTTTTTAAAAATAAAAAAAAACCGGCTGCAAAATCACTACAAAGTAAAAAATATTTTTAAAATAACTTTTCCTTATAATTTCTGGGTCAAATTTGATCATTTATTTAGACATATTATTACATGGGAAACTTATTATTTTATTTTTTCTTATCGTAAAAAAGTAATTAATATTAATTAATAAGTAATTAATATCGTTTTAGTATCGTAAATATATTAATTGCTTTGTGAATACAAAAGCCTTGAAGTTGGTGCTTTTGATTAAAAGTCTAAATATTTTAGCGCCGACCTTAAAAGCTTTTGTATTCATAAGAAATTAATATATTTATAATAATAAAACAAATAAGAAACAAAATAAAATTATAAGTTTTCCAATGTAATATTATGTTTAAATAAATTATCAAATATGACCAAGAAATTATAAGGAAAAGTTATTTTAAAATAATTTTTTACTTTGTAGTGATTTTGTAGTCGGTTTTTTGTTTATTTTTAAAAAAGTTTTTATTTTAAGCATATCTCGAAAGGATTTCATCCAATGCACTCTGGGCCAGAATTGAAATTGTGCGGCATAAATTCAAAATTTTTGTTGAAACAAAACTGCATTTAAATAAATTTATTTTGAAGAATATATTTGGGAGGTAAGGTAATCATCAAAAATTTGGATGTTATGGCAATCCTGGAATTTTGGCGTTGCTTGAAAGTCATGTGTTTTATCAGCTGTTGCATTTGTGTAAAAGAGGCAAAGCTTTTTGTTGAATTCGAAACTGTGTACATTTTTTACGATCAAATAAAATTAAATTGTTAAGAATGGAATTAATAATCAAGGTATGTAGAATGTATACATCAAATTTTCTTTCCATTTGTCTGTGTTAAATGTTATTTTTGTGTATTGTTTTGTTATGCCTTAAAATAGAAGATAACCAACCTCGTGCCCGCGAATTGCGAGTCCAGAACTAACTTTCTGCCAAATTTTGCCAAAATGTAATTATGTTAAATTAAAGCTCAAAGAGTGCTTAAAAATATGTTACTAATTTCATTTGCGGCTTTTTGCGGCTTTGGCCGCATTCACTTCGTATGTGGCAACTTCCAGATACGTTTGAATTTTGTCATGGAACGCTGTTGAATGTTTGGATAGACAAAAATAGAAAAGGGTCTTTGAGCAGCTAAATGCATATACCTTAAGCCCTGAAATTAAGAGGGATGTTGAGAAAAAAGTAAAGGGTTTTGACCTGTTTATTAAAAAAAACTTGCCAAAATGCAGGCGAAATTTGAAAACGTTCATGGCCAAGCATTCAGAGTGGCTATCGTCAAACATGATTTTGACACTGAGTAGTACGTCGACTATGAATCGAGCAGGGCGTCCTCGAGTAGGATACACTCATGCAGGAACCCGACTAAAGAGGAAATTAGCCGCTGCTTTGGTGACGAACAAGACCACAATGCTTCTCTTTTTGTACACGCTGCAGCAATTTCAGCAAAAAAATGTAATGAGACGGAAACTTCACTAATATTACGAAAAACTTTTCTACCGTCAAAAGAACCACCTTTAAAAAAAACTCGGGCTTGTTCAGAACCGAAACGTCTAACTCCAAATGAGGCTGTAGCGTTTTTGCTCGAAAACTCTTTCACAAAACAGCAACACAACAACATTCGGGAGCTAAACAAAACTCAAGATCCAAGTTATAACAAAGTAAAGGAAGCAAAATCCAATTATAGGCCACAGGGAATTACTATTACAGAAACCGTTGCACAAGTCCCTCTTAAGAACTTTTTGGATCGTACTGTTTCTCGCATTATTCTTTTGCTGGAAGAAATATTCAAACAGTTTCCAAAAATTTCAAATGTGAAACTAATTGCAAGTTATGGATTTGACGGATCTACTGGTCAAAGTATGTACAAACAGAAATTTTGTGTGAACGAGTCACAATCTTTTGATCAGTCCTTGTTTGCAACTACCGTCATACCACTAAAACTAGTAGGTGATTTTGGAACGGTTTTATGGCTTAATCGAACTCCACAATCCGTAAGATTTTGTAGGCCGCTCAAATTAGAGTTTGTGAAAAAAACCAAGGAGCACATTCTTACAGAAAAAATGATCTGGACAACCAAATACAAAAGCTGGAGCCGTACCTATGCACTATATTGGATAATAGAAAAATCTCTGTAACTTATGATCTTCATATGACATTAATAGACGGGAAAGTTTTAAATATTTTGACCGCGACAAAATCTGCTTAGTTGTGCCCGATATGTGGGGCCAGCCCGGAAATTTTCATGGAAAGTGATAATATTTGCTATCCGAAATTCAAACCAAAACCTGGAAGCTTGCAATATGGTATAAGCCCGCTCCATGCGTGAATACGTTTGTTTGAACTCGTGCTAAAAATTTCTTATAGAATTGTTTTGCAAAAATGGAAATAAGAGATTCAGAAGAAAAACTGTTAATTATGGGCAGAAAGAAAAAAATACAAGAAGGCTGTGGAAGGAAATGGGCTTACACGTGGATAAGCCAAAACAAAATGGTAACGGAAATAGTAACGATGAAAACACTGCAAGGAGAGCATTTGACAATGTAAAATTTAGCGGTACTAGAGTCTTTTCACAACATCTTAATTGCAATTTCATGCGAGCTGGAAATCAATCCTCAAAACTTTCAGGAATATTTCCAGACCACAGTCTCATTATATATTTCTAAGTACCCATGGTATCCTTTGTCAGCAACTGTGCACATAGTTCTAATACACGGTTACCAAATAATGGAGTCATAAGTTTTACCACAAGGCTTTCTTGGTGAAAACGCATCAAAAGCACGCAATAAGTATTATTAAAGTGACAGGCGGTCCCATGCGAGACAAAACAGTCGACTTAATACTATGACAGATGTTCTCCACAGAGGAATTGATACTTCGGATCCTCTGATTTTAAGTATAGTCGTAAATAAAAGAGCAGCTCAAAAAAAAAAACTAAACCGTTGCCCGCAGACGTCATTTCCCTCCTAAAAACCCCAAGCTTTGAAAGTTAAAACATTAACTCCATAATCGATGACAGTGACACTGACTCTGATTCAGAAACTGAAATCATGTATTGTTTTGAATTAGATGCCGAAGAAGAGGAAGATATTTAAGAATGATGAACACCATGACTATATATTTTTTAATGGTAAAAATTTAAATTTTATTGAACTTTGGAGATGAAATTAAAATAAACTGCAACTTTTTTACAGAATACCCCATATCGACAACATCAGTCGTCACATCTGAGAATATGAGTATAGTTCATGCCAATTTGCAGGAAATCGTTCGAGTTGAGAAATCAGCTTAAACGTAAAAAAATAGGTTCCTAAATATAAGCTTATATCACCGCATTACTTTAAAAACAAATATTCTTTATTATCTTCTATTAATCTTAAACACTTATATATAAATAAACATGAAAACATAAACATAATGGTTGAGTAAAAACAAAAACAAATATTATTATTTATTCGCACATACCCCCTTCACCTTATATGGGCGGTAGGGCTTTGCGCAGTCGGATCGGTCCGAAATTTGACCTATTTGTTACACATATGGCCGTGTTCGCGAAAATGTCAACCAGAGGGGAAAAACATTTTTGTGACTTTTACAAAAAATTTTGTGTGTATGAAATAAGTAGTGTCTGATAAATCTGTCAACACTGTTTTTTGGTCGAAAATTGCAAAACAGTGACAGCCCTTGCATGTTTTTTCTAATACTCGTAAGCTTTGATCTGAGATGTTGAACAAAATGGATAGCTCACAGAAAAAGGTAAAAACAAACTATTTTGCTCAGAAAATTGCATTGTTTTCTTTTGCAATATATAGATAAAGAATTGTTATAGTGCTGAATACAAAAAAAAAAAAAATTTTTAATTTTTTAAATGCACATTTGATGGCTATGAAATCTGCGCAATTTCGGTGTAATGTGAAAGACTAAAATTGGAAAAGTTTTATAACGGTGGTTGCACGCTGGTGTTTTGTTATGGAAACAAAACTTTTTCTGAGCACGAGTTCCTAATATCTGGAATTGGTGGTATTTCCGAAGATTAATGGCGGTTTCTCAGTTTAAATTGCCATCAAATGTGTGTAATGTGAAAGACCACTTGAAGGAAAAAAAAATTACTTACATTTTTTTTTGGTAGGATTCACTCACAAGTGCAGAAAAAAATAAAAATTACATCGAAAAGCTAAAAAAGAATGGTAAAAAACACAAAAGAAAGAGGGCAGAAGCTATGCGTAAATTAAGAGAAAACCGTAAACTAAAGGAAAGTGAAATGCCAAGAAAGGACCGTGAGTCTCTTGTAGAAAGACGTCGCAAAGCTAACCGGTAAAATGTAAAAAAATATCGTGAACGAAAAAAGCTGAACAAAAATTGCCAAAACGAATCACGAAACTCCCAAAGCTATAAAACAAGACAATCGCTTGGAGAGGCTCTTAATAAAGCTACAAGAGCCTTGCCAAACTCGCCAAGAAACAAAAAATTAGTTTTGGCTAAAATGATAGCAAATTTGAAAGAAAATGACAAAAAAGACGTTATTCGATTACCGGAACTACGGAGGAAGCTCCAAGAGAACTAAGTGAACTTGAAATTGAAATCAGGGAGTTTTTCTCACGGGATGATGTTTCTTGTGTTTCTCCGAAAGAGAAACACGTAAAATCCTACATTTGCCCCATGTCTGGAAAAGCAGTTCTATTGAAAGCCTTTGAGGTTCATGCTTTTATGTTTAAGAGAAGCGCACGCTCTGTTTACTGAAGAGAGGAAACGTGATAAAAAGGGTTAGTTTCCCTAGAGGTGGCTCGGTCGAGCGGGCTTTAATAACGGCTATTTTTTGTTTTTTTTCTAGAGTTTTGTGGACTTACTAAAATTTTGCAGTGGAGTTCCTTTGAACTTCAAAACCGTCCATAATCTACCCATTAATACATGTTTATGTGCATATCATTCAAACTTTATAGAAGCGGTGGCTGCTTTACACAAAGCTGTTCCAAGTACTCCGAATCATGAACACGGTTTTATCGAAACGTTCCTTTGTGAAAATTCCACAGCTTCCTGCTGGTTTGGCGATTGTCGTAATTGTGATGGGATAACGGTGCAAAAACTCAAACAATTGGTTACTGACGATTTGTTGCAAAAAACTGTTTCGTGGATGGCGGGGAAAAAGGACACTACTTCTAAAAGAACTGAAAAAGTTAAAGAACACGGATCACTCCTTGACCTTGTCAAATACATTGCACAGATTTCACCACAGTTTCTTAAGCACTGCTTTATCAAAAGAGCGCAGTCTGAAATGTTTAACACGTACGATCGCCCCCGTGCACTCAGTGCAGAATTTTATGATGAAGCGTTGCTGCAAGTGGACTTCGCTGAAAATTATGTCTGCGAAGCGCAAGACGAAGTCCAAAATGCACATTGGAATCAACGTCAATTAAGTTTGTTCACGTCGGCTTTGCTTTAAAACCACGTTTTCTAAAGTATTTGTGTCAAACAACCTTCATCACACAAAAGAAACTATAATCCCATACGTAAATAAATTGCTTTCGAGCTTACCAGAAACAGTTAAAATCGTCAAAATTTGGAGCGATGGACCCAGTTCACAATTTAAAAATACATTTATCGCCGCCATAATTGGTCTATTAGAGTCGACTTTTAACACATCGATTTTTTGGAATTATTTTGCTACGTCCCATGGAAAGGGATGTGTTGACGGTATTGGTGCGACGGTGAAAAATGTGGTGCGAAAGCACATAAAAGCACGCCAAGCAAGTGTCAATTCCGCTGCAGACTTCGTAAATGCATTCAACCTTACACCTTCAACCATTTCTGTCGAAGAAGTCACTGATGAAGACTTTTGTGGAATAAACTTACTTACTTACTTAGGTGGCCGTGACAACCCGTGTCCGGATTTCGACCGACCTCATCAGCTCTCGCCAGGCGCCTCTGCTTTGCGCGCGCCTTCTCCAATCGGATACACCAAGTGCGGTTAGGGCTTCCTCAGCCTGGTCCATCCATCGGAGGCATGGTCTCCCTCGTCGTCGTTGACCAGCGACCCTCGCCTCGAGCACCTTTTTCGCTGGAGCTTCGTCGTCCATACGATGGACATGACCCAGCCAGCGTAGTCGCTGCACAGTTATACGCCGAACTACGTCAATGTCTCCGTAGAGCTCATACAGCTCGTGGTACATTCGGATGCGATAGTCATCGCCGACTCGAACAAGACCGAAGATTTTGCGAAGAACTTTTCTCTCGAACACCCCCAGAGCGGCTGCGTCAGTTTGCGAAACTACCCATGCCTCAGCGCCATAAAGCAGCACAGGTAGAACGAGCGTCTTGTAGAGTGTTAGTTTTGTCGATCGAGAGAGGGCTCTGGAACTTAGTTGCTTACTGAGCCCGTAGTAGCACCTATTAGCAATTATTGTTCTTCGCTTTATCTCCAGGCTGATTTCGTTGTTAGTATTAATGGCGGTGCCAAGGTAAACGAACTCCTTTACTACTTCAAAGTTATAGCTGCCGGATGAAACGTGGGAGTCTAAACGGCGCGCTCCCTTGTTTGTAGACAGCATATACTTGGTTTTACCCTCATTTATCGTCAAACCCACTTTGGCTGATTCCTTTTCGATAGCGGCGAAAGCAGCGGTAACATCTCTCTTGGTTCTGCCAACAATATCAATATCATCAGCGTACGCAAGGAGCTGGACACCTTTATAGAAAATGGTGCCATTACGATGCACACCGGCCTTTCGTACGATCCCCTCCATGATGATGTTGAAGAGATCGCAAGACAGTGGATCGCCTTGCCTGAAACCTCTTTCGGTATTGAAGGTTTCGGAGAGGTCATTTCCTACCTTGACGGAGCTGCGTGTGTTGCTCAACGTCATTCTGCAAAGTCTAATCAACTTTGCAGGTATACCGAACTCAGACATTGTTGCGTATAGGCAATCCCTTCTCGGGCTATCGAACGCAGCTTTAAAATCGACAAAGAGATGGTGTGTGTCAATTTGATTTTCGTGGGTTTTCTCCAGGATTTGTCGTAGCGTGAAAATCTGGTCTATGGTGGACTTACCAGGTCGAAAGCCACACTGATAAGGTCCAATCAGTGATTTTGTAATCGGCTTTAATCTTTCACACAGTACGCTTGAGAGAACCTTATATGCGATGGAAATAAGACTGATACCTCTATAATTAGCGCAGATTGTAGGGTCTCCTTTCTTAAGTATAGGGCACAGTACACTGAGGTTCCAATCGTCGGGCATGCTTTCTGCTAGCCATATTTTGCTGATGAGCTGATGCATGCGCCTTATCAATTCATCGCCGCCGGTTTTAAACAATTCAGCTGACAGGCCGTCAGCACCCGCTGCTTTATTGTTTGTGAGTCGTTGGATAGCAACTCGAACCTCTTCATGGCTAGGTGGTGATACTTCCACTCCGTCATCGTCGATTGGTGGCACTGAACTGCGCTCTCGATGGGCGGCATTGGTGGAATCGTCGCCAGTAAGTAAATTGGAGAAGTGCTGTCTCCACAATCAAAGCACACACTGTGTATCCGTATTCAGATCTCCATTTTCGTCTCTACAAGTGGATGCTCCGGGCTTGAAACCTTGGGTTAGACGCTTAACCTGTTGATAGAATTTTCGTGCATCCTTCTTGCCCTGGTATACCTCTAGTTCCTCACGCTCACGCTTTTCCTGCTCTCTTTTCTTGCGTCTGAAAAGGCGCCTCTCTTCCTTCCTCTTTTCGCGGTAGTTTTCTCGCACGGCTCGCGTTGCAGCTGACTGCAGCGTTTTTCTATAAGCGGCGTTTTTTACTGCAGTCGCAATGCGACACTCCTGATCATACCATTGGTTCCGAGGTTGCGGGCGCCGGAAACCAATGACTTCTTCAGCGGCAGCGCGCATGGAGTGGGATATATGCGCCCAAAGTCCGCCGGCGTCGTCGAGTCCAGAGGTTGGTTGGTTGAGCTTAACCGAGAGTTGAGCGGAGTAGGCTTCGGCAGTCCGTTGTAATTGCAGCTTAGCGACATCTAGCTTTCGTTGCATTCCTGTGCGTATGTTCTTGGCATTGCATAATCGCATGCTGATCTTGGCTGCAACAAGATAATGGTCGGAGTCAATGTTGACCCCCCGAAATGTACGCACATCTAGAACACTAGAGGCATGCCTTCCGTCGATTACAACATGATCAATTTGGTTTCGCGTTTTTTGATCCGGGGACAGCCAGGTGGCCTTGTGGATGTCGAGGTGCTTAAATCTGGTGCTACTAACTACCATGTTTCGTGCCGCGGCGAAGTCGATCAGTCTTAGACCGTTGTTTGTGGAGGTCTCGTGAAGACTGAACTGACCGACAGTGGGGCCAAAGATGCCTTCTCGGCATTAAAATCGCCGAGGACTATTTTCACGTCATGGACCGGAAGGTGGTCATATACGTCCTCAAGACTAGCGTAGAAAGCGTCCTTGACGGCTTCGTCCTTTTCCTCAGTCGGGGCGTGCGCGCAAATAAGGCTTATGTAGAAAAATTTTGCCTTGATGCGGATCGTGGCCAATCTTTCGTTCACAGGTGTGAACCGGGAAACAAGGTGGCGTAGTTTCCGGCTAACAACGAATCCACATCCGAATTCGCGCTTCTCCGCATGGCAGCTGTAGTAGATATCGCAGTGTGCTTGTTTACATAGAGCAGCCTTGCCCTTTCCATCGCATTTCCTAGATGGCGGTGATGTCAGATTGTATTGTTTTGAGGGCTTCCGCCAGTTGGATAATGGCACCTTCCCTATAAAGGGTCCGGACATTCCAGGTGCATATCCGTAAATCATTGTCCGTTTTTCGTTTGCGGTGGTCGTCAACGTAATTGGGGTTCTTATCCGAGGCTGGTTTAGTTTTCATTGGGCAGTAGTAATGTGGCGGGACCCAAACCCTGCGCACATTCCATGTTTAAGGTCTATGGAGTGACCCGCCGATCAAATTAGCCGTCAAACTGACGGATGCCAGTTTGCCGTTGCCCAGGGAACACCACTTGGAGGTTTGAGTCGACTTGAGACGATTTCGACATGGATAATGCTGGCCTCGCCAGGTTGAGGCGGTCAGACACGTTGCCATGTGAAGGTTCGCCCCCTGTTCCCCTGTTTGTTGTGGAATAAACAATAAATTAAATGTTGCCGAATTTTTTTTGAACACAAAAAACATTCGTGATATTGCGTCGGCCCATCAAATACAGCAAGAATCCGGCAATATCCGCATTTTTTTCATCTTCCAAAGAAGGATATAATCAATCTTAAAAAATAAAAAAAAAAAAAAATTAAAAATCAAAAGAGAAACAAATTAAAAATAGAGTTTGAATAACTTTGTTTTTGCATTTTTTTTATAATTCCGCAAATATAACCGTTTTCAAAAGAATGTTATAGTTTTATTTGGCATGCGGAACAATGGTGACATACAACTTTAAAGCTTACTAGATTTACTATCTTACTAGCCAGAAAGTAAATATTAAAATATTAGACACTTCTTATTTCATACACACCAAAAAATTTTCGCGAACACGCCCAGATGTGGGCCCGCCCTTAAATATTGTCATGCTGTTTTCGAATTTTTTGACTCCTTTCTTTTTTTTTGCCATAAAAAGCTGTTAAAAATGTGGTTTTGTCCCACCTGTCACAAATCGCTCTACCCCCACCTCCCAAACTATGATATTTATTACGATCTCTTAGCCCCAAGACCTAATATTGGTCTTTGGTTGTAAAAAAATGTCTTTAATAAGCATTTATGAGCACTAAAATCGTTTTTAAATGCAAAAATTTGTACGATGTAATGTGAAAGACTTTCGATGTAATGTGAAAGACTTGATATTTTTAGTCCTACTGAGGTTTCTAAACAACATATTTAAACCGTTGAAATGCAATTTCCTTTCTTCATTATTCAACTTTTATCTCCAAAAGTACGGAGACAACCCGTTGTCTATAAGAGCAGAACTTTTAGAAAGTATCTGTCTACCTCAAAAGTGACTTCCAAAATTTGTAATGTGAAAGACCGACTTTAACTGCTTATACCATGAAAACCATAGGACCTGGAATAAAATTTCTTTGAAAAAAATGTGCACACTGTTAAGTTTTATAACTTCCATGCATAAAACATTACCATTTAACTAATTTCAAGAAAATTTTTTCAAATTAGTGTGTACAAATGTAATGTGAAAGACTGCGAACACGGCCATATGGGGTCTATCTGATGTGCCAAATTTCAATTTAAAAGTGTCATTATTCTAATTTATGCCGCACAATTTGAAAACTGGCCCAGTGTGCAATGTGAGAATTTTCGCAACATGTTTTAGCAAAACATTACATATTCTCGATGAAAACTTGCCTCAGACTGCAATTATAACGTTTTCTATAATAAACAACCACATTGTTTCTCACAAAATTTACTTTAAGAAACAATGTGACTAGCATATATTTCTTGATATTCACAATGTTTCAGTGTTCGTTTTTCATCGAATAAAAATAGTATAAAAAAATTTTTTTCTTCCCAGCCTGGATTCACTTTTAAGTAATTTTTAAAAAAGAAAGTTGCTTTTTGATTACTTTTCAGTTTTTTTTTTATATTAAGGCGGGACATGACATTCGCGGCAGAGAAAACAGACCTTTTTTTTAAAATTCATAACTCAGTCAAAAACAAATATTTTTCCAAAATTTTTTTATATTATTGTAGAGAATTGAACAAATTACAAGAAAAAAATTCAAAAAAATATATTTTTCACTCCAACATGGTTTTATAGAATTCCAAACTGGCGGCAGAGAAAAAAACGGGGCCTCGTGGTTGCAGCGCTGGGAGTTGCAAAAATTGTCCGATCTGGAAAAAAATTACTTTTTTAAATCTTAACAAAATTCGTTATCGTATGACACGAGCTTTTTTTTAATTTTTTTTTCAATTTATGGTGATGTTCCAAATTTGAAAGTGTGTTTTTTCGAAAAATATATTGACTTTAAAAATTCATAAAAAATCAAAAAAAATTTTTTAAAAAAAAGCTCGTGTCATACGATAGCCAATCAAGTTTAAAAAAATACAAAAAAAAAATTTCTCCAAAAAATTAACCCGCTAGTGCCGCAAACAGTACGAAAAACATGGTTTCGAGATAAACGCGTTCAAAGTTTGTGAACAAAGAAAAAAAAGGTTACCTTCAATCTGCCATGCCTGCTTCGTACTGTATGCCTTCGTTATCTTGTGTTGTGCTGTTTCTTATAGTTTTTTGCAATCGTTTAATTGCTAAGCGGGCTTCACCCTTCACCCTTCAAGTAGGTACGAAATAACAACCACCAAAAGTCAGGTAGCAAGTAAAACAAGTATATACCAGCTGCCGTACATAGGTAGCGCAAAAATTAAAAATGCGCTCTCACTTATCCGGCTGTAACTTTTGAACGCGTAGGAATTTCCATTAAATTTTTGTTCTTAGAATCTTAAGAATATTTACTAAAATACAAAATTATTAAAAAAAAGTAGATTTAAAAAAAACTGCCAATGTCATGTTACCCCTTAAAATTATGATTTACTTGAGAGCTGGAAACAGGAAGAATTTTGAAGTATGAAAATATTAATTTAAAATTATTCGGCTAGTTTTTTTTTAAATATTTTCTTGTTATTTTGTCCAAATTGATTTTTTTTTTTTGCCCGTAGTTCAGAGACTTGTAGTTCCGACGGCATTTGATAAAATGTGTATATTTGTCGTTTTTGACAGATATTTAAGTTTTTCAATTTTTTTCAGGTTTGAGTCCCGAAAACCCCCTTGGCCTAACGGCTTGATAGAGGCTCTCAATTTTTGCGCATTTTGCTACCTTATTGGCATTTATTGAAATAGTAGTTGTATTGATTTTATATTTAAATATTATTTTTAACTCAATTTGTTGTTATTCAACGATTTATTCAATCTATGATATTATGTGTACTTTAGTTCTATTGAAAATTTTTAATGAATGCATTTCTCACATTTCTGCTGCTTACGCTAAATAAAAGTTTTTCAAAATAGTTGAATGGTCTTCAAACTGCTTAAATTGATTAAGACTTGAGTAAAAACTAAAAGCTTTGGCAACATAATAACAGATATTATCAAAGTTAACCGTATAAAACACATGAATTCCACAGCAAGTAGAGCAAATTAAAGGTTTTATTACTTCAATGAATTAAAAGAAAAATTTAATCAACGTCAAATGTCATTAAATGCAAAAGTAGCAACGGTTTTTAGCTTTAAAGTAATTTAATTAATTAAATTACTGGGAAAATTCTTTGAGTCCAAGAGTTTTTGTACAAAAAAAAAAAAAAAAAAATATAAAAATAATGGAAAATACTTTGCAAAGTATTCAGCTGTAGTAATTTCTGAATTTTGATGCAGTTTGCTGCACTCAAAGAAGTCATTTTTAATTAAGATATGAAAGGGGCAAACAAAATTATAGCAAAAAGGAACAAACAGTAACAAAAACTAGAACAAACTGAAGAATTTACTTTGAAAACTGTGTAGCTGCACTTGACAAAGTAATAATTAAAAGTGCATACTTTTGCATCGATACAATATCGTAATTTAGTGAATAGGTGACAATGGGCTCATTGTGCTATTCATTGTCATGTTTTTGATTGCAATAGCTTTTGAAATTTCTTCGACAGTCAGTATTTTGCTCTAAGTTACTGCTGCTTTGTTGCATTCTATGCATTTCCGTTTGTTTGTCAACATTTTACTTTCGCAATTTTCTTTTGTATTTGTTGTTGACTGCATATGAGTGCTTTTGAGTTTGTGTGTGTGTGTGTGTGTGTGTGTGGTTGTAGAAACACTTCTATAAACACTGTTGTGTTTAGTGCATTTTTTGAAACAAATGGTTTTCTAAAGATATCCGTTTGCATTTCCGGTGCTACTCTAACGTATGTGCTTTAACCCTCCGATGAGTGAGAAGGTCCCTAGGGACCTTTTTGCCTTTTCAAACTAAAATTACTCCTACTTCGGCCACTACAACCCCCCCCCCCAAAGTTAGTCTGTATTCCAAGAGTATTTTGTTGCGCATCTTTTGGAAAAAAAAATCAAGCCGATCGGATCATTACTTCAGGAGTTATTGAGGTTTTAGTGAGAATAGTACGCGGACGTGTGAATAGGTCCGTATGGACCTTGTACTGAATTTCACTAATAAATGCATGTTTTTGGGCATCATTATAATTTTTTTATTGTTTCAACACATAATTTACTTGTTCTGAATACAAAGACCTAAACTCAAAGACATTAGGGATGATGGTAAAAACAAAAAATTCTAAGAAAAATTCGAAGACATGAACTTTATTGCTTTCAAGGAAAGGCACAATATTCTAATTTTATACTACTAGCAATAAACCAGTTCTTAGAATTTTTTGTTCTTAGTATTTTGTTCTTAGTATTTTTTGTTCTTAGTCATTTTGTTCTTAGAATTTTTTGTTTTTATCATCACCCTTATGTCTTTAAGTTTAGGTAGACGTACGAAAGAGTATAAAAGAAGTTGTAGTTTCGTAAACCAAATCAGTCAAAGTTTAGACAGCGAAGAGTAAAATCGTGTGTGATAGAAACAAAAATATAAATATGGCAGATGCAAGTAATTTGGACGTTGCTGAAATTGTTGTACGCCGTAGTACACGTTACCAGCAAATGACTGCGGATGAAAGGCGTGCAGCTGATAGTAGATTTGCTGATTTTATGGACGAAGACATGGATGAAGAAATTGATATTGCTGCAATTGATAATTATGAAGTTGAGGATGATGAAGATCGCACATACCAACCTGCTGAAGAGTCAGATGCCGAAACTGAAGGATACGTCGAGCTAAATGCAGATACTGATGACGACGATGATGAAGAGGAAGAAAATGATGGACAGGAAACGAATGAAAGTTACTATATTGGTAAAGATGGCACCCAATGGAGTAAAAAGGCACCACCAACATCACGCACTCGTAATCATAACGTGGTCGACTTCACAAGAAAGAAACCAGGACCAACAGGAAATATACACGACCCCTATACAATAATGCGTTCAATCATGACAGAGGAAATAATACACTTAGTGCTACGTGAAACAAATCGTAAAGGCAGGGAGTTTACAGCTGCATGGAATTTGGCGAATCCCACGAAGAAAAATTAGTTGAAGCCAGTGGCAGTGAAAGAGTTTGACGCCTTTGTAGCTATTCTTTTGTATGCTGGACTCACAAGATCAAACCATGAACCAGCTATGGAATTATGGGGCGCGACGCGTTGCCCAATATACAAAGCTGCGTTGTCGTACGATCGCTTCATGTGTATAAAGCAATTTATTCGATTCGACAATGGAAATACTCGACAACAGCGACTCATCAACAGCAAAACTGCGGCTATTGACGATATTTGGCAAATGTTGCAACATAACTTGGCAGCAGCTTACACTCCTCATGAAGCACTAACAGTTGATGAGCAGTTGTTCCCTTACAGAGGCCGCACCCGCTTCACACAATATATTCCGTCAAAGCCAGCTAAGTATGGTTTGAAAGTATGGTGGTTATGCGACTCACAGAGTTATTATCCTGTGAAGGGAATGGTATATTCTGGAAAACTGCCAAACCAACAACGGGAGATAAACCAAGGGCAGAACGTAGTGCTGGATCTTGTGGAAAAATATTTAGATGCTGGCCGTACTATATACGCGGATAATTTCTTTACCACTCTTGACTTGGCGCGTATTTTGTTGAGGAGGAAGACCGCATATGTTGGTACAGTGCGCTACAACAAAACATTCATTCCACAGGAGTTCAAGAAGAACCCGAAGCGCACCATCAATAGTACATTATTTGGGTTCAACGAAGGGGATATAGCGTTATGCTCATACGTGCCGAAAAAAAATAAAGTGGTGAACGTGCACTCCACAATGCACTACACCTGCTTCGTTGACGAGGAAACCGAGAAGCGGAAGCCCTATGCCATATTAGATTACAACGCCAACAAATGCGGCGTTGATACCATGGATCAAATGCTAGGCACTTACAGCTGCAAAAGAGCAACACAACGATGGCCGTTGGCCATGTTTTATAATATGCTGGACGTCGCTGCATTTGCTGCTTTTACGATTTACAACGAAATGAAGCCTATAAAAAGGAGTGACAGACGGCGGTCGTTCTTGTTACTGCTAACGAAACAATTGGCCACACCAAATATCGAAGAACGTGCCCTGAACAACCATATAACCTCATATCCAAGGATACGCAATGCGATGGAAGCATTCGATGTCAGGGTAAGAAAAACATCTTCAAACTCAAGAATAGAATATATATTTATTTGTTTTTTATTTTTCTTTTCATTTCAGGTATTACCAAGACCGATGGAAGGCAATGCACCGTCGTTTGCGGCTAGGTCAAGTAGACCGTCATGTCGCCTTTGTCGCTCTGAGTACGGGCGGCAGCGGAAAACGCAGGCACACTGCTTCGGCTGCGGCAACGCTGTTTGCGGTGAACATAGCCACTTTTACATCGCTGCAACATTTGCGCACAGGGCGGGGGACAAGAAGTACACGCTCAACAACAATAATTTTTAAACTTTTTTATAATAGTCTTAAGAAAATTCAAGCAAAAAAAAAAATTAAAAAAATTGAAAAAATTATTTTTGTATGTAGAATTTAGTTATCTATATATATAAAAATGAATGTATGTATGTGGGTATGTGGGTATGTGGGTATGTGGGTATGTGGATATGTGTGTAAATCACGTATAGACTCCAAAACCACCGAACCAAACTTTATGCAATTTTTAGGGATACTGAAGCAACATTCGGGAAGTGTTCCTGTGAAGTTTGGTGTTGATTGGACAAGGGGGCGTGGTACCTCCCATACAACCCAAATTGGCTCTATCGCCCACAAACCAAAAAAAATGCTTTATACCAAACGGTTTTAATCATATAAAACTAAAATTTAGTAATTTCGTTCAGATGGTTACTTCCGGTGACTGTGCAAAAAATGGGCGTGGTCACACTATATCTACGCCCACTTTTAAGAAATCATTGTAATTCCTGAGATGTTCAAGTTTTGATAGTGAATCTTGGTATGCAGGTGCTATGGATCCAAATGGAAGTCAGTATGTAAATGTAAATGTTGTCACGCCCACTTTTACCGCCCACAAATCAGTAAAAATGCTTTATATCAGACGTCTTTTGCCGTAGAAGACTAAGATTTGGTAATTTAGTTCGTATGGTCACTGTCCGCCAATGTACAAAAAATGGGCATGGCCGCACTATATCTACGCCCACTTAATCGAAATCTTGCTTATTCCTGAGCTGTACACGTTTTGATAGTCAATCTTGGAATGCAGGTGCTATGGGTCCAAGTGGCAGTCACTATGTAAATATAAACGTTGTCACGCCCACTTCTACCGCCCACAAATCAGTAAAAATGCTTTATATCAGACGGCTTTTGCCGTAGAAGACTAAGATTTGGTAATTCAGTTCGTATGGTTACTGTCGGCCAATCCACAAAAAATTGGCATGGCCGCACTATATCTACGCCCACTTGATCGAAATCATGCTTATTCCTGAGTAGTGCACGTTTTGATAGTGAATCTTGGAATGCAGGTGCTATGGGTCCAAGTGGCAGTTACTATGTATATATAAACGTTGTCACGCCCACTTTTACCGCCCACAAATCAGTAAAAATACTTTATATCAGACGGCCTTTGCGGTACAAGACTAAGATTTGGTAATTTAGTTCGTATGGTTACTGTCGGCCAATGCACAAAAAGTGGGCATGGCCGCACTATATCAACGCCCACTTTATCGAAATCTTGCTTATTCCTGAGTTGTACACGTTTTGATAGTCAATCTTGGTATGCAGGTGCTATGGGGCCAAGTGGCAGTCACTATGTAAATATAAACGTTGTCACGCCCACTTTTACTGCCCACAAATCAGTAAAAATGCTTTATATCAGACGGCTTTTGCCGTAGAAGACTAAGATTTGGTAATTTAGTTTTAATCATTACTTGATAGTGAATCTAAGTGTGCAGGTACTATGGATCCCAGTGGCAGTCACTATTTATATATAAATGTTGTCACGTCCACTTTCAACGCCCACAAATCAGTAAAAAAGTAGAAGACTATGATTTGGTAATTTAGTTTATTTGATTACTGTCGGCCAATGCACAAAAAATGGGCATGGCCGCACTATATCTACACCCACTTTCTCGAAATCATGCTTATTCCTGAGTTGTACACGGTTTGATTGGAAATCTTAGTACGCAGGTGCTATGGATCCAAGTGACAGTCACTATGTATATACAAATGTTGTTACGTCCACTTTAACCGCCCACAAATCAGTAAAAATGCTTTGTAGAAGACTAAGAATTGGTAATTTTGTACATAAGGTCACTATCAGCAACTGTTAAAAATGGGCGTGGTCGCACCATATCTACGCCTACTTTTTCGAAATCATGCTTATTCCTGCGTTGTACGCGTTTTGATAGTAACACTTCATACGCAGGTGCTCTAAGTGGCGGTCAATATATATATATAAAATTTGCCACGCCAACTTGTACCACCCGCAAATAAAAAAAAGTAACGCGAAATGGCCAATTTCAGCCCTTGAAAGGACTTTGGCCGAGCTTCTTATGATGAATTGAAATGATCGAGAACTGGACCTACAAGTTTTATGCCGATTCCGAACGGCTTATGTTCTCAAGAAGCTTTTCATGGCAGTTTTTACTCTCTGAGGTTTGCCATTGTCAGCAGAGAGGTGACGGCCGAACTGAAAAATTAATTCAATTGAAAAATCTTTCTGTGTCAGGTGGAATTCGAACCAGGGTTCTATCCCATATGGACCACACACTCTACCCACTACGCCACGGCCGCCACTTTTTTTACCCACAAATCAATAGAACTTCTATAAATCAGACAATTCTCATCGTTAAATACTAAAATTTGGTAATTAAGTTCATACGCTTACCAAAAATGTGCATGGTAGCACTATATCTGTGCCCACTCTTCAGCAATCATTTTATTTAATTTATTTATTTATGTATGTTTTAAAGTTAATTACAATTTAACAATTATAACTAAGTAAGCACTAGCTGCCAGGGCTATCGGTTAGAAATAATTTAAATTCCTGAGATGTGAACGTTTTGATAGTCAATGATTTGATAGGTATGCAGATGCTATAAGTCCAAGTGGCGGTCACTTTTTATATAAATTTTGTCACGCCCACAAATCCGTGAAAGTATATAAATCCAAATTTACAGTAAAAGTCGCACTTTATCTACGCCGACTTTTCAGAAATCATTGTAATTTCTGAGCTGTACATGTTTTGATAGTGAAACTTGATATGTAGGTGCAATAAGACCAAGTGGCGGTCATTATACATATAAATGTTGCCATGCCTAAATGTTTGTTTGTATACGTATACTAGAGCTCCTCACAAAAAAAAAGGTGTTTTTGGGTCGGTTGCTCAAAATAACGCTTTTTGTTATGATGATCCCCCAAATATTTCGACAGAAGCTGGAATAGTTTGAAAAAAAAAAAACAAAATCGAAATGGCCATTTCAAACCTTGAAAGGACATTGACCGGTCTTCTTATGTTCTTAATAACAAACGGTCAGACTTAATAGTTATTTTGTCTTGCCATGTTACTTTTGGTCAAATAAATTATCTATTCATGATAAAATATAGTGTAAAGTGAAGAATTAAATTGAATGAAATTACAAAAAAATGTACACATTTTTTAACATTTTACAATTTATTTGACTAAAAGTAGTATGGAAAAAAATTAATTTGAATTTTAGTGAAAATAATATGAAAAAAGTTAAACCAATCCATAAAAATCCGCATTATCTTTGGTCCAACGGAAAAAATTTAAGATTTTTGATGCAAAAGAACTTTTTCATTACTCTTATTTCTGACCGTTTGTTTTTTTTTAACTACCATACCAGGCAATATTTTTAGTCGAAATTTTTTGGGGCTCATCGTAACATAAGCCATGGATTATTTTGAAGACCCGGACTAAGCAACTTTTTTTTCTAAGGAGCGTGAGGCGACTTAATGTATATACGTATGTGGGTATATGTGTATATCACTTAAGGACTCCGAAACCGCTAAGCCAATTTTTATACCAAAGCCTTGAGAGGGTTCCTATGAAGTCTGGTGCCGACCGCAAAAGGCTCCTTAAATACACCAAAAATTTTCGATATCGAACAGTTTTGGTTTTTTTTTGTAGGTCGCACAGTCTCGGAATTCAGTATTCGACCTCAATTTACACATGCCGTTCCACTGGTAACATTTTATGGGCGTTGGTCGAGGGGCGTGGTACTTTTCGGCACCCCAAATAGTCGGTATAGTTTTCGAAATAAGTCACACATCAATAAAACTCGGTACGAACTTACTATAAAAGTATGGCTTCACTAAAGCTACACCCTCTTTTAGGGGATAAGCGCTGAGCGCAGCGAAGCGCGCCGGGTATAAGCTAGTAAACAATAAAAACAAAAAAAAATTTTTATATGAAAACCTTTTCACACGGCCGTGAAGTTCAGAACTGTCACTCATCGGAGGGTTAAATATTTCCGCTCAGCTTGTTCCTCAATAAAAACAAGCGAAACAACTTTAAATCTCGTTTGCCGTATGTATATCCATAAGATTTCCGTCACTTATTTCTGCTGCTACATATTATATCAAACCAGATTATATTTCTGGAATTTTTGTTTATGTTCTCATTGTATTCTGTCAATAGAATCTGAGAAATTTGCTCAGTCAAGCAGTTTATCATTGTATGTATAATCTTCATTGGCCTTCTGCAGTCTACTGCAGCCTAATTTGCCCTGCTTGCCCGAGCCTCATATGCTACAAATATAGATCGAATTTTTCAAATAACTTTTTGTGTTTTACATATAAGTTTGAGTTATATTTTTTGTGTTATAAATTTTGTTGTCAGATGCCAAATGGCAACAATGTTAATGCTTTGAACATGTCGCACACATAGTCAAAAATCAATACTATGCTCGAGTGAAGATGATTTTGGGTTTTGTCGCTTCTCTAAAGCTGCCAAGATGCCTTTGAAAAAAATTTTTTTTTTTTTTTTCTTTTATTGTTGTGTCTGCTGTTTTATTCGTTATTTGCAAACTGACCTTATGTTATGCAAAATATTTTCGTTTTTTTTTGTTGATATTTGATAAAAATATTCACTATACACGTATCTACCCTATGAATTTATATATTGTTCAAGCCGAGTATAATAGAGAGAACTCATAATATACAGCAGCTGATAAGGAATAAAAAAAAAGCCTATTTTCTCCAATCCCCTTCTTTGTAAAATTATTTGTAGCAGCTTAAAATATTCATAGAAAAGTTTATTTTTGAATGCCGTCTGTTATATTTTTCAATTTAAGATAGCCGTAGCAATACTATGATATATTTATTTATTTAACGAACAAATCTACAGTTAGGACTAAATCTACAGAAGGAAAAGTTGAGGTTCTTTCAAAGCTAGTTTAGTTTTGATTAGTAAGAGACTTAGATGGAGTAAGCTTGAACGAGGATTTGGTTGAGAAAGTTGAGCAGTAGACAGATATTATTAAAATCTCTGCAGCACCGATTTATGGATGCATTATCTAGGTATCAATTTTACCTAAATAAGCCTTGAGTAAAACTTATATAACGAATTTATGTAGGGAGAAGAATAAAAACTTCTTTGCATAATCCCTGACACAAATTTTACAAAAGGTCTCTGTAATATAGAAAGGGCGTATGAATCTAATTTCTTTAATCAAGAACTTTTATAAAGTTCTTTAAATGCTTTATTTAAGCACATGAATAATGTTGAACATAATTTGAATTTTCAAGGCATATTCAGAAACTTGAAAATTGTGAAAGAAATCAAATTTTATTTATTATTTCTGCAAGCATATTTCATTTAATTTATTTTATTCTAGAACAGAAATTTTTGTACAATTTAGAAATTTTTGTATATCTACCATGGTCAGCACCCAGCGTGGATTGAAATCGTATCCTTTGCATCGGCAGTCGCACACTGTATCCACTCGTCTATTTAGGAATTTTCTTGAATAATGTTGAAACTTAATTATTATTTTCTTTGAATTTCCTTGAGTAAAATTTTTAAAAAAGTAGCAACAGAAATAAGTTGCTTCGGTGGTCCTAAGACCGCAGGGATCTTAGGCAGACAGATTAAGACAGATTATCAGTCAAGAGAGGCGAATGTGGATTTCGAATATAGACGTATATACTTAGAGTTAGTGTAAGTGTAGTGTAGTGTAGTGTAGTGTAGTGTAGTGTAAGTGGGGCCATTTACACAATGCTGAATACAAAATAAATTCCAATTTTAAACAATAAAAATTAAGTTTTGATATTAAAATAACGTAACATTAAAAAGTAGAAGGGAAAATTTTAATCTTTGATGAATATAATTAATGTATTGAATGTAATGAGAAACAATTTAATATTAAATTTTTAGCTTTGATAGAAGATAAAAAATTGATTTAGTAAATATGAGATTAATACTATAATCATAAGTAGTATGCATAGCTAGTTTATAATATCTATTAGTGTAAATATATTATCAAAAGAATAACTTAAAAGCCAGGATTTTACTTCCCTAAGAGATATGCGTTTATTTCTTAGACATCTTAAAACATTGGGAAGACAATTGAACAGTCTTGGAGCCACAGAAGAGTAAAAGTTTAAAAAATGCTGCATGTTATGTGGTGGAACGAGCGCCAAGCTTTGATATTTTATTTACTATACTTCCCACGATACCTACCTGTACAGAAATAATGCTTAGGCAACCAACATTGCGTCGTTGCCCATGAGAGTTAAGAGAAGATGAAATATTTTCATCTCCTATCAAATATATTGCACAAAGTTGAATTCGATCCAGAAGCTCCAAATATGATCTTGAAGCCCCTGCCCAAATGTGCGAATTGTACTCCATTTTCGGCTTTATATATGAGGCATAGATTACGCGAAGATCAGATGGAGTGAAGTATTTCTTGCAACGTCTTAAAAAACCTAGACACTTGGCCGCTTTTTTTAACACATCAAAAATGTGACCACTCTAACGGAGATTTGATTGTATTGATATGCCCAGAACGTCAAAAGCATCTGACTCCACAAGATCTACACCGTTGATATTCAGGGGTGCTAGTGGACAGTTCATTCGTTTGTGGGCTAACAGGCAACACTGGGTCTGGCTAGCATTAAATTCTTCTCTATTAGCAGACCCCACTCGGATATTTTTTTCAAGTCATTGTTAAGTTTGTCATTCATAATTTGCCTTTTTCTCTTTAGGAGTCAGGGCGTTTTTTGAAGGAATATGAATGGCAAATGCTGCTGTTGTTCGCAAAAGAATGTATTGGGTTGAAGGGCAACAACAGAAGGTCGTTGATAAAAACCAAGAACAAAGTTGACGATAGGACTAAATAGATATTTGCTTGTAAAGTCAAAACTTGAATTTCAATTGTTTTTTCCCATTCTGAGGCAGTGAACTTGCTTGAAGAAAATAATTAACTTTTTATCAAAATAATTTTGATGTCGCAATAACGGGCATTTTTTTTACATACTATTTGTGAAAAATTTTAACAAAAAAGTTTTCTCAATACCTTTCTCAACCAACGATTTTTCATACAAAAAATCGTTGTACTCAAAACATATACAGTTTTCGAGATATCACAATAATTTTGATGTCAAAATAACGAAAATTTTTCAAAATTTATTATTTGTTTAGGAATTTTACCATAATAATATATAGTCACACTTGTAACATAAAAAAATGCTTATTGTAGGGTAACCGTAAGAGATGGTGAAAAATGTCCCAAATATTTTTTGCTCATCTTATCAATGTCTAAAATCTATCTCTTACAGTTTAGCTTTTATTTAATAGATGCTCTTTTTACGCTCATATTTCAGGTCAAAAGTCACAAATCTTAAATCCAATTATATAGTGCAGCAAAACTTTTTTAAACCACCTTTTCAGACAAAAATATATCATCTGTTTATTAAATGTCTAAATTTTAATTTATTTACAATATAAACACTTTGAACTCAAATCAAATGACCTTGATATACAATAGAAAATATATTGATATATCTAAAAAAAGAGATAGATAGAAGAGAAAAGTAGAAGATCTCTAAGAAATATTTTTATCAATATTTGACAAATATATATGACAAATTTCTAGATATCATCATGATAGTATAATATCGATGGCATTTCGATATCGTAACGATATCTACATTAAACAAATACTAGATATCATTACGATAGTATAACAGCGATAGCACTGCGATATCGCAACGATATCTAGATACCAAAAATTCTCGATTTAGTACCCATATTTAGATAAAATAAATTTCTAAACATTTTTCGATACATATTTTTAAATATTTTCGTTTTAAATATATTATTATCTTAAGCTATGGTTTGGGTTTTTTTTTCTTAAATTTCCTTTATTTAGAAATAGTCCGTTGTGTGAATATCTGAACCCATCGCATAACATAATTATTTTTGAAAAAATATAGTGTCGAAACGATATTAAAACTATGTTAAATAGCAAAATTATGTGCAATACCGTTTCTTTTTCGAGGATTAATATGTTTTCGATATTGTTAACGATATGTTCCTTTCTATCGAGGATTGCCTTTTTTCGATATCATTACGATATCGTCTCGTGAAGCGTAAATGATAGATGTTATCACCTTTACGATATCATCTCGATATCAAAACGACAATGAAATTTTGATATCGTTTCGATATTGCAATTACAATGTTGTCGATATCGTAAACGATATGTCCATTTTTATCGAAAACAGAAGCTTTTCGATATCATTACTATATCGTCTCGTGTGTCGTTATAAATAGAAATTATCACTTTTGCGATATCATCTCGATATCGAAACGATATCGTTTGGTTTGCTGGGAGCAATAGGCACCAAAATAACATGACACTACTTTGGGTTACAGAAGTGATAAATATTGCCATCTCTAAGCGAGAAGGTGACAAAAATGAACAAAATTTTTGGTTTTATCTTTGTTGAATTAAATTTGCATAAAAATTTTCAATAAATTATCATAGTATGGAAAAGTCAATTCAAAACCAAATTCTACATGATATAAAGAGAAAAATGTCTCCTATCTATCAAAATTTGTAAAATTTTTTTGATTGTCTTTCTTTTTTTTTTTTTATTTATATTTACAATTTATTTTTGCTGAATTTAAAGATTTATAAAAATTGTTTCCAAATTAAGAATGTTAAGCTATCCACAGTAATAAAATAAGTAATAAGTTCCTTGTATCGAAATCCACGATTTTTGAAGTGGGCTACTCTTAGATATTTTGACCGAATATTGATACAAAATCGGCTGGAACTTATCTGTATTAATATTGTTTCAAAGGTATGAACGCATTTGCTCTGTATGTATTGTTGTTTAAAATCACTAAAATTCTGTTTAGTTTTAAAAGCTTATATTTTTATATAGAAAACGAGGGAAAAGCTGGAAAAATAAGACTTAAAATTGGGAAAAAAAATTATTTTGTATATAAAAAAAAAACATTCTTTCACCACACCTGGCAACACTGGTCATCATAGAAGAAAGAAGATACGAGGGCCTTTTGATAATTCAGTGAAACATTAAACACGGAATGATTTTTATGGTAAAAAAACGTTTCTATTTCTTAATAAAGTCTCCTTTTAGCTCGATACACTTCGTCCAACGTTCCTCCAATTTTTTGATCCCATCCGAAAAACTACCATTTCGGTAGGTCCTCAAAATAGGCCTATGTTTCGGTGATAAGCTAGCTCCTCTTTGGTGGTGAATTTCTTTCCGCCAAGTCATTTCTTCAGGTTTGGAAACAGAAAATATTTCAAATATTTGCCAAACCTGGAGAATATGCTGGATGAGAAAGCAATTCAATTCATGGAATTTTGTGAACGCGTGCATTGTCTTGATGGAAGAACACTTTTTTCATCGACAAGAACATTGATCGTTCTTTCGGTGGATGGTAATCGATATAGATTATTCCGCGTTTATTCCAAAATACTGTCTCCATAACCCTTCCGGCCGATAGCACCGTCTTTGGCTTTTTCGGAGCACGTTCGGTCGGTGAAGTCCACTGTTTCAACTGTTCCTTTGTCTCTGGTGTGCAGTGATGGATCCATGTTTCGTCCACAAGTACTAATTAAAGGGGAAAAAAATCCTTGTTAGCTCTGTTCAACATCGCCAAACAAGCCTTTGAATCAGTCACACGAAAGCGTTTATGGAGGAGAGTGAGCAATCGCGGCACCCATCTTTCGGATAATTTTCTTCATATCCAAATGAGTTGGCAAAATGTTCCACACCCATTCGTCTGAGATGCCTACGGCCTCAACAATCTCGCGCACTTTAGCTCTGCGATCGACCAACACGATATAGTTAATTTTAGTGACCATTTCTGGTGTGTTGACCTCATTTGGGCGTCCAGAACGTTCGGTGTCACTTGTGCTTGTACGACTGCATCGAAGTTCAGTAAACCACTTGTGAATCATTCCAATCGATTTTGCAGAGTCCCCATAGTTTTAATCAAGCCTTTTCTTGGTTGGGCTGATGGTTTTTGGTTTTTTTGCCCAAAAAAAAAAAATGCATGAAATGCACTTTTTCCATTTTCGCTAAAATTCGCAAAATCGTTTGCTGTCAATGGCTGCCAAACACAAACTACGCGTCGCAGCGAGCTGAAATTTTGACAGTAGTCTATTAACAGATGGTAGTTGATAGAATCAGTAGTGTTGCATTTAAAGTTATTACGTGGGAAATTTTTAATTTTTCGCTGAGTTATCAAACGGCCTCGTAGTATCTGATCATGCGCTCTTTCTCAGCTACCACAAAATCAATGCAAATAATTTTCTCTCACTTTGAAAAATGAGTCTCCGCTCAGTGTTGTTCATGATACAAGAATACAGGTAGAAGTGACAGTTCCTTGGCATCCCATAAGTTGTCAAAAAATATGCCAAGAAAAAGAGCGTTTATTATAAGCTGTGTTTAATTCACATTGGCTGCATTCAGCAGAAAATTTGCTTAGTAGCTGTTGCGTGAGTTTTGGGCTGAATGGTATGTAGCATAATGCAGGGTTGGTGTTATTGACGATTTATCGTCATTTCGACTTTTTTTTGGATGCAATATGACCTGACGTTTTTCTTTCAATTGTCAAAAATGTCAAAAATGACGTTTTTTGGTTAAATCGCTTTTCGTTTATTATTTAAAATTTGAGATTTAAGTTCAAATTCAAATTTCATTGGTGTGCTTGGAGCTGTTATATTTTGCTATGGTAAAATTTAAGTTAGAGCAATTATCAAATGCGATAAGTCCAATAGAGAAACTGACATTTAAAAATACTTGCGGATTTGCTCAAACTATTTCCTAATCTGGTTTTAGAAAACGAAGTCTTGATTCTGAAGTTTTAAATAAAGTGTTTGCTTATCTTTTCAGTGATTCAGAATAATAAGTAGAAATTGAATATTACTGGAAAACAGTTTATTCAATCAGAAGAGGAGACTAATCTTTGGCATTTTCTTTGATGCGAAAATTAATTTTTAAAATTTTGACCTAGCCTAGCTCGTCAGCAAACATTGGTCGTATTTTTTCTCAAATAAACTTAAATAAACAAAAATCTGACGCATTTTGAGCACACAAAAGTTGATTTAAGTGTGAAGAATTCGTCTTGTTATAATTTGGACATAAGGAAAAAATTAACAAACACATTCAATATAATTCAAATTTAATTGAATCTTATAATTTTTTAACCTTATTAATATAGTTATTTTATTTGATATTAATAACCGGAATAAACTCTTAACGGTCCTCTTTAATTTTTCATTAAAACCTATATGTATAAATATGCTTATGAATAAAGAAAAATTTATTGTAAAACTGCGAAATTTACAGTACGAAAATTACTTTTTTTTCAAATCAAGCCTGTTCGAGAGAGTGATTTTGTGCTTGTTCTTCTATCTCTTTTGAGCTAGAAAAATACGGAAACACGTTCTAGCAGCTTGTAAGTTACTACAATCAAGTACCGAACCTAGCGTCCACACGTGCAAGTGAATGTTCGAAAAACTCAATACATTCAAACATTTTTACTATTACACTCACATTTTCGGACTTGCAGCCCACTTGCAGCGCTACTTGCACGGAAATTTCCTAAGCAGTGAATTTTTTCACTTGCTGCAAGTTAATGTCAGAAAAGGGGATAAAAGTGATGTTTTTGAAGTGCTTTGTGGGATTCTCCGGGATTTCCTCAAGTATATAGAAGAAGCAACATTAGTTACATATTTTCCTCGTTTTCTAACTTCTTAATTTCAAGCTTTACTGCAATTTCAGGGAGAACCTTCGCATTCGACTACATTTTTAAGAGAACTTCCACTTGCACATGTGGACGCTGAAGCAACTTGCAGCTAATTTCGAATCTTTCGAAGACAATATATATTCTCCACTTGCAAGTGACTACTGGCACATGTGGACACAGGGTAAACAGGGAAAGAAGTTTTCGCTAACGTTTATGTTTCAGAGTTTGCAAAGAAGAAACACTTGCTTATAAAATATTTCCTTTTTTATTTTATTATTAATAGTGTGTATTGCAATAATACTGAGTGATTATTAGTGGAAGTTAAGTAATTTGTTAATTCCATGTTATTTAGCAGGAAGTATAATTTTATCATGACAAAGAAGAGAGCGAGCACAATCGGCCATTGTCTTTTTTCAGAGTTTGCAATTAACCAAACATTTTCTTATTCACGTACAAATATGTACCATGTTTTGCATCATTGTAAATATAATAAACTATTATTAATTAATTGGTGAAAACATAAAAAAATGTTAAAAATGTACAAGTGCAGCAATAGAACAACCTTAGCAGCTGCACATGCATAAAACCGAAATGAAATATATTTTCATTAACGAATTTCGTGTTATATTAAAGGTAACCGCTCAAGGAACATATTGTGTGAGTGCTTTATGCTACATACCATTCAGCCCGAAAGTTGTTCAACAGCTACGTAGCAAATTTTCCGCTGAGTGCAGCCAATGGGGAACAAATGTTCATTTGCTTCACTTTTAGCTGTGTTGCATAAACAGCTGTTTTTGACAACTTATGGAATGCCTTTAGAAGAGAAAATCAACACTTATCAATGCTACCTGGATTCTTATATCATGAGTGTTGTTTTGCATTTTTTTGACATTTATGGTGGTTGACTCTCAGCCATGCATCTACTTTCTCTAATTACATACCATAACACCGCATCAGAGTCAAGGAAATTGTTAAAAAATGTTTTTCTCAGAATTGAAGCATCTTTTAGGATTTTTTTTAAAATGAAAATTGTTTTCCTACTATTTAGATTAAAAATGGTAAAACTAAAAACATGAGAGTAAGACAAACTCTCTCAAAAATAGAGGAGAACACAAAAAAGTACGGGAGCGCTTTTCAGACTAAAATGGTGTAACTTACTTACTTACTTAGGTGGCCATAATAATCCACGTTCGGGTTTCGGCCGACCTCATCAGCTCTCGCCAGGCGCCTCTGCTTTGCGTGCGCCTTCTCCAATCGAATACACCAAGTGCGGTTAGAGCTTTCTCGGTCTGGTCCATCCATCGGAGGCATGGTCTCCCTCGTCGTTGTTGACCAGCGACCCTCGCCTCGAGCACCTTTTTCGCTGGAGCTTCGTCGTCCATACGATGGACATGACCCAGCCAGCGTAGTCGCTGCACAGTAATACGCCGAACTACGTCAATGTCTTCGTAGAGCTCATACAGCTAGTGGTTCATTTGACTGCGATAGTCATGGCCGACTCGAACATTACCGAAGATTATGCGAAGAACTTTTCTCTCAAACAACCCCAAAGCAGCTGCGTCAGTTTGCGAAACTATCCATAAAGAAGCACAGGTAGAACTAGCGTCTTGTAGAGGGTTAGTTTTGTAATCGAGAGAGGGCTCTGGAACTTAGTTGCTTACTTATCTATTAGCAATTATTGTTATTCATTTTGTCTTCTAAAATTGTGTAAGCTGACAAATAGAATCATTTGTAAAAATTTAAAACAATTGTCACATTCATTTTTGGATTTATTAAAAATGGAATAGATCGATTTGATCACCAAACAATTCCTTTAGCTTGTCATCTTTGTCATCACCTTCAGCTGCAGCTTGATGTATAGCATCGACAGTGTAAAAGACATGATAAAGATTTTGATAATATTGAAAATATCATTTATATTGAATTTTCAAAAAGTTTTTAATATTTCTTTTGGTGCCTCAGGGTTTTTTTATTACGAAGCAATGACTTCACAAAAAGAAATGTTTTTTAAAATAAATAAAAATATACAAAAATTTTTAAATCAGTATTTTTAACCGTTATTTAGTAATCCTCTCATAAAACACACCCAAATTTTTTCACAAAATAATGGATATGAGCCCCCTGAAGTTTTATGCAAATCATTCAATTATTTATGAAATTTATTTAAATACATACAATTTTGTTTCTGTGAAACATGCTTTTTTTCGCTCTCTTTGTCCCCTTACATTTGTAAACATTTGTATATCTTTTTAAATTTTTATGTAAATTTTCTTAGGCGCTACTTAACAGATACTTACACAAAAGCATACGTCGAGTTATAAACATTTCCATTTCCAAGAACAAATACGTACAAGCACAATTTACAACACTGCTTTTAGAGGTGTAACATATATTTGTTACATCTTAAAAATCACTGGCAACTTTATATTTATCTTCATGTACCTCATCACTTTCACTTTCATGTGAATCCACTGTATCGGATGCCTGTCATGATTTGCAAAAAGTTATGACACACATTTGTATATGTAAGACATGTGTAAGTATTTAAGCTCCTTACATATCAAGTTATCTCACACATACTGCTCCATTTACCAAGAAGCAACACTCAGCCAGACACTCTGGCACTCTGGCATATATAATGAGTCTAGATTTAAAGACATTGTAGGCAAATGTGCTGGCATTTAGACACACATATGACAATGTTTTAAAATACATTTGCTAGGCTTTTTCTGCTGAGTGGTCGCAATTATGAAATAAGTACTTAAAATTTTGTAGATACTTTAAAAAGATTTCTGGCGAAAAATTAATCATGCAAGTAAACATGAATTTATGCCTAAATTGCGGTTAACTTTTATGGGTGAGAAAGGGGGCCGGGGCAGCTCTAGTAGTTGGTATAAATCTTTCTAAAAATATCAGTTTCGTCTAGTATACTTGTAGAAATAGTATAAAGTTTGTCTCACAACAGTTGGATAAAAATAATTTTATAGACATATTCTCAGACTTCTCAGCAAAAAAAAGCTCTTACAAAAAAGTAAAGTGGAAGGGATAGCATTGAATTCAACCCTTCATTTTTATACCCTGAAGGTATTATTTTAACATGTGCAAGTTATTGAATGAAATATTTTCCTTAGTCTGGTTCAGAAAAGCTTCCAGAATTTCAGCAAACGAACATTTCTTTGAAGCATTCAATGAAAGGAATGCTCGTTGCTAGCAACCGACCAAAGGCTTTTATTGAATTTATTTTAATATACAAGAGCTAACTAAGAGCTGAATATCCGATTTAACTCGGGAGTTGATATAAATAATTTTCGATTTCATTCGTCGATTTGAAAAACTTTTCACAAACTTTAGATGCATTTTGTGTGCATCTTTCAAACCGGTACCTTCGGCGAAATGAGCAAAATGTAGCTTCAACATTTGAAAATTGTGAGAAAAAGTTAGGGAAATCGTGATTAGTGTGTGTGTGCCGCCGATCGCTTGCAAAAATATATTTTCAAGTTTTATATTGTATTCGATAGATTGAACATTTTTTTAAAAAAATCAGAGCAAAAACGAATTTTTGGCAATTCGCGAGGAAACTGGACAAAAATTAAATAAACATTGATAATAGAAATTGTAATGTCAAAACAACGCCAACTTACGACGCAACTGACTTGCGCATGTGTTGATGCGTACTCAAATACACATACAGAATTCGGCATCAGCTGTTCTGATTTGCGAAAAAAGAAAGTGGAATATAAATACACATAAAGTAGTAAAAAGATATTTATCAGCCTTCGCGCTTTGCTACGCCTTATTGTATTTTGTAGCACAGCACCCTCTGGGGTTCAAGATATAGCAATATACATAGCGCCAAAAGACTCACCGCACCCGAAAACCACTTATAAAAATCATGCTTATCGGATGAGTTGTTTTGAGTTTTTTGCGGTATTTGTACAACAGCGCCCTCTGGTCAAAGAGATAGAATAAAAAAATAACGGCAAAACCCTTTCCATACTCTATATCAAATCCTATATATCCGATATACAAATTTTTATCTAAATCTGATGAGCGGTTTTTGAGTGTTTTACGATTTCTTAAGTGATTTGAACTAAAGCACTATCTGGTGTTTAAGATAGCGCAGAAAGATACCCACCAAGGTACCCACCGTATCAGAAAACTAATATTATCCAATTTTCATGCAATTCGGTTGCACGGCTTAGGAGTTTTTCGAGGTTTTTTTCAAAATATTTTTACTGCAGCGCCCTCTGGTGTTCGAGAGAGAAAAGAGTAGATAAGTCAAAAAAGCTCAGCGTGTCCGAGAACCTCTACATACAAAATATCATGAAAATCGTATGAAAGGTTTTGAACCGTTTTGCCTTTTTTTAAATTTGTACTACAGCACCCTCTGGTGTTCAAGACAGAACCTAGTTTATAAGTCATAAAAACTCACCGTATTGAAAAACCTTTATTGATGAACGGTTTCGGAGATAAGCTAAAAAAAGAATGCCTGTAACCCGATCGCAGCGCCCCCTACCGGGTCCAACCTTTTTTTTTACTGAATAAAAAGTAGCCTATATATTGACTGGGGTATAAGGAACCTAGATGTCAAGTTTCATTTAAATCCATCCAGTGGTTTTCGCGTGATGCTCTAACAGACAGACAGACAGACAGATAAAAATTTTAAAAATGCGATTTTTGGACTCAGCGTCGTTCAAAATGTCCATCGCAAAAAGAATTTCAAAAAAATATTTCATGTACAGATTTTTTTCTTATACAAATTTATATATGTATATATAGATTTGAATTAAAATGCTATTTGAAACGCCTTGCAGAACTAGTTCACGGGTGTAGTTTTGCATCAGCTTATCAGAGAAGGTTTTCAAATGATCACAATTGGATTCATTAAATGTATGCGGGAAGCAATGTTCCTAAGAATTCGTATCAAATTTTTATAAGAAATTTTTTTATGCTTTTTAATCCGGATTTTCTCGCAAGTCAATAAAAAGTTAACATTTTTCATTTTACAACGCACAATGCGAGTACTGTTTTGATAGGATGAGAGGTACTTGAGTCAAAATTGCCAGTTATGTCGGGAAAATCTCCTGCGTAGTAATTTTTTTTTTTTTTTTGGGAATTCATGGTATTTTTTAATTCAGCGTGTTATTTTTTAATTAGCGTGAGAATTCAGTGTGGTATTTTTTAAATGCCGTGGAAATTTGGGAATTTTTTTTCATATTAATTAAGCAAAAACTTCCTATGAAATTAGTGCCACTATACGCATTAAAAGCTCTGTTTACACCGCGATTTTATGTGTCGTAAGTTACGTAAGTTAAGTCCCTTAAATTTTTGTTGTTGCAAAATACGCTTCTGCAAATATATCGCTCTTACGCTATTAACGTGTATAATAGTCATGTTCCGTTTATTTGGACATAAAGGGTCCGCCAAATGCAAAAAAAAAAAAACTACTGAATATTTTCTCAAATTTCTTTTTTTATTTGAATGTACAATCCTTCCGGTTAATAATGGAAAATAATTTCATTCAAATGGCTGCCTCGGCTGGCCATGCAGTATCCTACACGATCGCTCCAATTTTTAAGTACATTATCGATTGTGTGCAGCTGTATTTCACCAATGGCTTCACGAATATTGTCCTTTAAAGCGTCAATTGTCTCTGGCTTGTCGGCGTAACACTTATCTTTGAGGGCCCCCCACAAATAATAGTCCAACGGTGTCAAATCGCAGCTCCGAGGTGGCCAAACGACATCAGCTCTGCGGCTGATAATGCGATCTTCAAAATCAGGGCGCAAATCATCGAGTGTGGCACGTAGCGCCGTCCTGTTGAAACCAAATGTTGCCAATATCCTCCTCTTCAATTTTTGTGAACAAAAATTCGTTCAACATGGCCCGATAACGATGGCCATTAACTGTAACGGCCACTCCTTGCTCATTTTCGAAGAAAAATGGCCCAATTATGCCTCTGGACCAAAATCCGCACCAAACAGTGACTCGTTTTGGGTGCATCGGCTTTTCAATGTATGCGTGCGGATTTTCTGTGCCCCAAATGCAACAATTTTGCTTGTTTACATACCCGCCAAGATCAAAATGAGCTTCATCTGAAAATATGATTTTTATGGCAAAATTGGCATCTTCTGTAAGTCAATCGCAGGCCCACTCAGCGATGCGAAAACGCATTGGATGGTCAGTTGGCTTCAACTCCTGAACCAATTGGACTTTGTATGGCGTCGTACCAAGGTCTTTATGCAAAATTCGTCTCAATGATGTCTCCGAAATGTTCAATTGTTGAGAACGACGGTGAATTGATGTTGATCCACAGCCGCAATATTCTCGGGTGACGCACTATTTTTGGCTTTTCACGATTTGGTTTATCGATGAGGATGCCAGTTTCTTTTACTTTTTTCACAAGATAACGAACATACGGAGCTGACGGTGCTTCTGTTCTTCCAAAATCCGTACGCAATTTTCGCACACATTCTGCAACATTACCATGATTTTCAAAGTAATGTCGCAATATTTGCCAGCATTGTTCAAGCGTATACATACACAACCATATTCGTTCAGCGGAAGGATAAAACTAATTATCTGTCAAATCAGACATGTGCTAAGTGTTACCATTCACGAAATAAGCACTAGTTGAAAAAAAAAAAACGTTAGATGGCGGACCCTTTATTTCCAAGCAAAAATTTGTGGTATTTATAATTTTTTTTTGGTATTTATGAGATTTTTTGTGGTCTTTTTTTAATGCGTATGGAATTTTTTAATGCATGTAGTATTTTTGGTGGTATTTTTTACAAGCTTATAATTTTTGTGGTAATTTTTAATGATTGTGGGATTTTTTGTGGTATTTTTTAATTGCGGTGGGAATTGTTTTTTTTTTTTGCCTACCTTTACAGTGGCAATTTTGGTGGTATTTAATTTATGGTACTTTGGGATAAAGGCAATTTCGGTGGGAATTGTTCCGAGTTTTAACTGGCAATCTTGTATTGAGTCCTTTGCATAGAGTCAACGTATTAAATACAGATAAGAACTGTAACTTGGCACAAATAAAGTGTTTAAGTGAAAAAGTCAACAAAGCCTACCAAATAACAAACTGCACACTTTGTCAAGTTCCGCATTTAAAGCAATAACAGACACACATGCACACACACGCACATATTGAGTTAAAATAACATCGACATTTATTTGTCATTTATTGTCATATATATTTAATTCATATAATCCACAATATAAGCGTTTTCCCTAACAAAAGCAAAGCTACCACAATTACAGTAATATAGCTTTGTGTGTGTATGTATATAGATGCATGTGTGTATGATTGTGCTTGACTATACCCTGTTGGAAAATCAGCTAATTTAAAAGTAGTTGATAAAGTAGTTTTTTGTCAACCACAACTAGTTGAAATTCTGACTTTTTTCCATAGAACGAACTAACATATTTTGTATGGTGATGTCCGCTAAATAAGTCAATTGACTTTCGTCTGCATATATTTTCAACGACTTGTTTAATTAGTTATATTTAAATAATTTTTTTCATTACTTTAAAATAACCAATTGAAAACTATTACTGATGGTCTAAAGTTAATAATATTTGATGGAATAACATGGTTAAATATATATAAACTTGTAATATAATTAAAATGATCAATAAAAAGATGTCAAAATCAGAGTAATTGCCGCCTTAATATAATGCAAAGTAGTTTATCAATCACTTGTTTTTAAGTAGTATTTTAATTACTTCATATATAATGCAATAAAAACTATTTAGAATTGAAGTGGATGACGGCTTAATATAATTCAAAGTAGTTCATATACTGGTTTATTTTAAATTAGTTTTTTAACTAGTTGTTTTTAAAAACAAGTTAGTTTGTTCCTATAGGGTATATTGTGATGTTGTCGTAGGTGTTGTGCGTGTGGGTGTGAAAATTTTGCCATTAAATGCTGCAGTTGTTACTTCGTTGCTTGCCAAGATTTCACAGATACTAACTGACAAAGGGTATTAAGTTAAAGCAAAATAGCTCAAGTGTTGTTTTTTTTTTTTTTTTTTTTTTGTTGTTTGTTGTTTGTTACCTTGTGCTAACTGTGTTTGAGTTTGTGCTTGTGTGCTTTGCTTTTTTTGTTTTCCTTTATTTCGTGCTCCTTGTGAATGGTAAAAAAGTTGTGGAAATTTTGCTTAAAATTACAGCAATAAATAAATACATGCAAAATACAAATGATGCGTTAAGAACGGCATCAGTTGAAGTCAAGCTCAAGCTCAGGTACTCGTATTTTATGCGCCTATCTTTAATTTTTAATCTACAGCTGGTGTTGGTTGTGTTTTTTTCTTACCTTAAAGTGACAGTTTGCTTTACAAAATTGCTTATAGCTTTGAGATGATAGCACGTGCTCATTTCAGATAAAAAATGAAATTAAAAAATGAGTCCTAACCAGAAAAGTTTAAGTGGATTTGCAAGGTATTATATAAAATATTTAGTTTTGTTTTTTTCTTGAAACAAAATAGAATTTAAGGTGTTGTTTTGAATTTTTAAGGCCATTAATTAATAATATAGGCAGTTCATGACAGGAAACCTGTATAACAATATATTAATACGTTTTACAATGTATTAAGTAACTCTTAAATTTCACAAAAAAAAATATATTTTTTGTCATAAATTAGGGTGCACGCGCTGAATAAAATATCTTGAAAATAAAAAGGAAAACAGTTCCAATGTTAGCTTCGTCTCCATTGGTCTGCCAGATAAATATTAAAAACAGTCTCATTAAAAATAATCTTCTTAAGTTCGCTTGCAAAAAAATATAAACTCGTATTTTAATAAAAGAAAAAAAAAAAAAAAACGAAAAATGTCATAAAAGCAATGCAAATGGCCAAAAATGTACAAATAGTAGGATAAAATATTAATAAAAATTAACATTTAAAAAAGGGTTATTAACAAGACTAGCAGGCTACAGTGGTTAACACGTGTTCCGCAAGAGCGTTAACACGTTTTCGTTACTCTTTGTAATACAGTACAGTCTCGCTAATCCGGACACATATAGTTTCGGCGGGCGTTCATATTACTGGAAGTGTCCGGAACTCGCAAAGCTGAATAATTATTGAAGAAATTATATGTTAAATGTATATTTCAGCTATATTCGTTCAATCGCTTTGATTTAAACAGTTTTGTATAGAAATTATAAGAACTTAAGTAATAAATAATAATAAATTAACAAAAAATTCACAACAGTTTTTTTACAGAAATGTACTTACACATGTAATTATGACATATTAGAATATACACAGCGCCGTTACGGTACGCACTACAATAATACACTAATTCGCATTGAGTCGAATTGTAAGCCAAACATGCTCGAATTTTTTTCTGTTCGAACTTAATGTCTCTATCCAGCTCTCAAGTAATTACTCAAGAAAAAAGTTACTTATATTTCTTGAGTGTGAAAAAATAATAGGCAAGTAGTTTTGACGGTGAGAGTTTTGACAGTTCCAGTATTGATATTTTATCTTTATATCTTAGTGCTGCAAATATTGAAATAATTCATTAATTGAATTATGATCGAATTGCATGATTGCGGTATCTACCATTCACTTTTTGTGTTGCAACAATTTAAGTTTATGCGGTCTTTTAGGAGGTTATGTTTATTTACCTGATTTGTTCAAAATACCAGCTTTGAATCGCTAAGCCTGGTCAACCGCATTTTTGTTGCTGCGGTGGGTGTTGGTGATGTCCCAGATGGCTGCCCATTCCTTCACCTCCCTTGCTAGCCGGTGTTTTTCATTCTTCGACAAAGTTGGCAGACATCTTCTTCCGTACAGCATTCGACCGCTTCTCTGAAGACAACTTCTCCCCAACCTGTGGTGGGGACCTTACCTTAACCAACCTTAACTTAACTATTATTTTAGTAATTTTAAATCAATTAATAAACATAATTAAGCAAATTACTTACCTCTGAATGTTGTTTGTCAAAATTTTACTTGCAGTAACATTAAAACGTGCATATATTTCTTGAAATTCACAGTGTTGTCAAGTCACTTTTCAATGAAAAAAATTAGTAAACACAACACGTAAAAACACTTTTTCTTATGAGCTGGTTACTCTTTCAAGTAATTTTGACAAAAGAAAATTAATTTTTGATTACTTTTCAGCTTTTTGTATGAAAATATGCTTTACTTGAGAGCTGGAAACCGGTCTTTACGCGGTAAAATAATAAAAATGTCCGAAGTGTTGTGATGTCCGTATTACTGGGAAGTTCGGTATCGCGAGTGTTCGGATAAGTGAGACTATACTGTACTCTTAAATAAATGTGGAGAAAGATAGAGCGCAAAAACTTCATTTAAAATTAGAGGTAGGGTACCGAAGCTAAAATACCACCCTCCGCCCCCCCCCCCCCCCCCCCCCCCCCCGGTACCCGTATTGAAGTATATTCGAAGTCTTTAGCCACGACAGGCACGATGACTTTCAGTTTTATATATTTATGAAAGTTTTCTTATTTTGATGACGTCACTTTGTATCGGAGGTAGGTTGGTGGTTTTCATCCGATTTTGCCAAATATCATAGAGATGGTTTATATTAAATATCAAAGCTTATTAGGTGCAAAATTTCAAGAGATTTCTTCAATTTTTGTGAATTTTTAAGAGATTTACGGATAATATAAAGCCACTTTGTATGGGAGGTAGGCGTGGTTTTCATCCGATTTATCCAAATTTCATAGTTAGAATTTATATTGAAGATAAAAGTTTATGTGTAAAATTTTTGTGGATTTTTTAGAGATTTTGCCGTAAAACTTAAATCACTCTGTATGGGAGGTAGGCGTGTTTTTAATCCGAGTTGGCTCATTTTCAAACTTGATCTTCATTTTTTTAAAGAAAAAAACTGCATATTTTCAAATTCATCGCGATAGCTTTTAAATTACGGCTGTAAACGTGTCGACAGACAGGCGGATGGACAGACGGACACATGGAAATCGACTCAGTTGGTGATGTTGATCAAAAATATATGCACATTTCTGTGCCTACCACGCCTTCTTATTGGCCTTACAAACGCATTGACAAAGTTAATTTACACCTTACGCAGTACGCGTTAGGGTGTAAAAATCCTATACACGTTAGAGGTAGTTAAAGGTGAACACGCTTTGCGTTTAGAAATGAGCAAATTTTGATCGCTCTACAATGTATTTATCCGCTCCTCTTCTCATTGTTCTTTGGCGGTTCTATTAAAAGCAACAACAACAACTTTTGAACGCCATTCAAACAATCACAGTGTGACATCAGCCTTTAAGTCAACGCATGTCAAACAAAATACAAACATTTTTCTTTTGTTTTGGTTTGTTTGCAGCTCAGCACTGCATTTATATGTATCTCTCTTTTCACCTTGCGCGGGACTCATCTGTTTTTTATGTTGTGCTGTGCTAGCTGAGCAGAAAAATAGAAGAGTAGAGAAGAACATGGACCTTATTGAAATTCTCTCAAAAAGAACACGTGCAAAGAAAACTATTAAGCAATTCGTGGCGTCGGGGATGATTTCTTAAATAATTCAATTCTTTAATAAAGATACCTCTATGCTGTGCTGTAGCACAAATATGACATTTTAAAACTTATTTCATAAAAATCGACACAGAACTTTTGGAGTTTATCTGGAAACAAAAATTTGCACTTTAATTTTATATAATAGAATAGATATAGATAGAGTTAGATATATATTGCCTCAATAATTTTTGACAAATAGCCAAAAAAAAAAAAAATCTAAGTCAATATGTTAAATCGTTTTTTCTCGATCATTGGAACCGTTTTGTTAAATAACATTTTGAGGAAAATGCGTTTACAAATTATTTTTTTTTTTGTACTTAATCGTATCATATTTATAACATGTATACGAACGAGTATGTTTGTCATTTTTTAAAGAAGATGAATTTCGTCAAAATATTATACACATATTAGAAAGTATGAAGAAGAAAAAAAAAAGTTTTAATTTTTGAACTAAGAACTAAAAACACCGCCCTTAAATTATCTGATGCAAAGTCATTATTACTTTTTATATTGTTCCTAAATATAAGCAGTTATTTAACATTATTAACCCTTACAACTCTAACTTTTAAGTGTGTATAGCGACCGGCAACCTCAACTAATCTTAATACACAAAAGGCAAGCACGCTGATCCGCACCTAATATCACTCAAACTGTAGTTTTTTCTTTACCATTATTACAGTGCTTTTCCAAAATATACTGTCCTGTCCTGTCCTGTCCATTTTTCCAAAATGTTCAGCTTGAAAGTATGCACAAAAAATTAATTTGGTACTTATCAGTGACAGAGCAACCCAGTAAGCATTGACAGGCCTTCGAAGGGCTACTAGCAGGCCTTAATATGGATGTCGAAGGCCTACCCTACACATATCCAAGCCCATATACTTCTTTATATGAAATGGCCAAATTTTCCAGGCCTTCCGCTCTGCCTGCTTTAAAGAGGCCTGCTATAAGCAATCCTTTAGAATGGCTTAAAGAAGGTGTTAACCAAAACAATTAAAAAAATATATTTTTTTATTTCTTTTTATGTCTATTCTGTGATTTTATTTTATTTTACATATTTTTGTCAGATATTGTCAGATATTTCTAAGTCATGACGTTGATTATTATTCAATATTTTTGTACTAATATATTTTAACATTTAACGAAAAAGTAACCCTGAAATATAAGCATAACCAGTTTTTGTAGAAAAAATATAATTGTTGTACTGCCCTGGGTCAAGATTGCCAGTCAAAATTCGAAATAATTCCCACGGAAATTACCTTTTTCCCACAGTACCATAAATTCAGTACCACCAAAATTACCACGGTCAAAATAAAATTCCTACCGTAATTAAAAAAATCCACAAAAAAATCCCACTATCCTTAAAAGTTACCACAAAAAAATCGCGCTTTTTAAAAATACCACCATAAATCCCATATGCATTTAAAAATTCCAAAAAAGTCCCATACGCATTAAAAAATACCACAATAAATCAAATATTTTGGCAAAATCTTTAGATGTCCAGAAAGCATTTTGTAATAAGAAATAGAAAACGTACGTACGAGGTCGTAACACTTCGTTTACTCTAACCCTTTACTTCTTAAAAAAACCAAAATAGTGGTATTCAAAGAACGCCGTATTTATGATGTTCATAGCATAAGAGCGATATATTTACAGAAGCGTATTTTGCAACAATAAAAATTTAAGGAATTTTACAAAGGTAACTTACGACATTAAATCGTGGTGTAAATAGAGCGCTTCATGCGCATAATGGCAATGATTTCATATGAAGTTTTTGCTTAAAAAATGTGAAAAAAAATCATTTGAAAAAAATTATTCCCAAGTTCCCACGGCAATTAAAAAATACCACACTGAAGTGCCACTCTAATTAAAAAATCGCACGCTGAATTAAAAAATAACCATGGGAGTTCCCAAAAATAATTCCCAAGGGCAATTAAAAATTACCACCAATGGGATTTTTCCCACATAACTGGCAAGCTTGCCCTGGGTAGCGAAAAATTAGGCTTCATAGAAGCGCTCGCAGAAGTAGCAAGAGAGTCATGTGTCTTATCGCCAAAAGTAGCAGTAAATGCACGCCTTCGTTAGAATAGACTTAGCTTCATTGCCTATTGGGAGCATGCTTGCCTATTATGTATGCGCATATCATCAGTTTAAACATTTTTCAGGACAGTATATGTTGTAAAAGCATAGTAATAATGGCAAAAAATAACTACAGTTTGAGCGATACTAGGTACGGAGCTATAAATATTTTGTCATACTTTTTACTCACAATACTTCTTACCCGTCGTAGGATGTGATCTTTTTGCAAAGATCGAAATAAAAAGTAATCAGATGTTGCAAGGTCAGGACTATATGGTGGATGTGGCAAAACATCCCAACCAAGCTCCAATAATTTTTGCCGAGTGGCCAAAGATGTGTGTGGCCTTGCATTGTCATGGTGGAATACAACTCCTTTTCGATTTGCCAATTCGGGCCGCTTTTCTTCAACTGCATTGTTCAATTTTGTTAGTTGTTCAGACATCTGAATTGATCGTTCGGTTGGGTGGTATAAGTTCAAAGCAGACAATTCCTTTGTAATCCCACCAAACTGATAACAAAACTTTTTTTTTATGAACATTCGCTTTTGATGTCGTTTGAGCTGGTTCACCTGGCTTGCTACACGATCTTTTCCGATTGACATTGTTGTAGACAACGCATTTCTCATCACCAGTTATCAAACGTTTTAAAAATGGATCATTTTTGTTAAGATATTTTCGAATCCAATATACAACTTAAGGAAAAACGCAGATACCCGATTCAGAGCAAATAAAAATGAAAACTTATTTAATGATGTATGATTGTTTAATTTACAAAGATGCGATGTTTTACAAAAGATAAGAAATTATGATTGAAAATGTAGAAGACACATCCGAACAAAATGCTAGCAGAAACGGAAGAGAGTCGAAATACATGGAAATAGTTTTGACATTATTATTAGATGTCATAAAGCAAACATTACAAAGCTGCCAGATCTATCAAATTTACAACTTAGAAAGTGGACTTCTCAACACTCCTTTTCGCTTTCTGAAGTTATATTTTAGTTACAAGTTTACAAAATCTTTAACTAAATGCATAAATTTATCTTTACTTAAAGGCTTTGTAAAAATGTCGGCCAATTGCTCATTCGTCTCCAAATATTGTACTTCAATTTCGCCCTGGTTTTGCATGTCACAAGTGTAGAAGTACTGAATATCGATGTGCTTTGTACGCTTTGCCGATTCAGGACTTTTGACCAAAGTTATCGCTCGTTGGTTATCCGAGAACAAAAGAGTTGGCGAACGCTGTTCATGTCCGCACTCGTGCATTAAACGCCTGAGCCATTTAGCAGCTTTTGTTGCTGCACAAAGAGCAACAAACTCAGCCTCGGTAGTTGAGGTTGCAGTGACGGATTGCTTTCGTGAGCTCCAGGCAATCGGACCACCATTTAGAAATGCAGCCCAACCTGTTATGCTGCGTCTTGTATCTAAGTCCCCACCCCAGTCAGCATCCGAGTACAACTTTAACTGTAACGATTTTGAATTTAAATTAAAATGAATTCCATGATCCAATGTACCTTTCAGATATTTTAGGACTCTCTTAACGCCTTGCCAGTGTGTCTCCGCAGGTTTTTCTAAGTATCTGCTCAATACGCCAACGATATACGCGATGTCAGGCCTGGTACATACCATTAAGTATATTAGGGACCCAATGGCCTCGCGATATGGAAAATTTTGCTTGTTGTTGGTGTCTGCATCCGCTTTTGAAAAATGTTTTCCAACTTCAGCAGGCGTAGACACAGGAAAACAGTTAAGATGACTAAAACGCTCTAAAACCTTCTCAGCGTATACGCGTTGAAATATTTTAAGCGTATTCTTCTCCTTGTCGATCTGCATCTGAAGTCCCACGAAAAATTGTGCAGTGCGATGAGTAATTTCGAATTCGATGTGTAATTCGCGCAGTAATTCATTTACTTTGTTAGCATTGTTTCCGCAAATAAGCCCATCATCAACATACAGTAGCAAATAAATGACATCCTTATTCGCTTCGTACTTGAATACACACAAATCGGCCCATGACTGCTTAAAACCGAAATTGATGAGGAACTTTACGATACGCTTGTTCCACTGCAGCGAAGCTTGCTTTAAGCCATACAAGCTTTTCTTGAGTAAACATACTCGATCATCTTTACCAAAGCCTCTTGGCTGCTCCATGTAGATAGTTTCTTCCAAATTGCCATGAAGAAACGCCGTTTTGACGTCAAATTGTATGATGTCCATACCTCGAGCCGCTGCAATAGCCAATACCGTCCTAACCGAATCATACCTGACGACAGGAGCGTAGATTTCATCGTAGTCGATCCCTTGAACTTGAGAGCACCCTCTTACAACCAAACGTGCTTTGAATTTATCGATTTTGCCATTAGCTTTGAATTTCTTTTTAAAAATCCACCGGTTGGTAATAACATGCATGTTACTCGTTCGTGGAACCAAAATCCAAGTATTATTCTTTTCAAGGGATTGAATTTCATCATTTATCGCCTTAGTCCAATTGCCGCAGTCGTCACTTGACATTGCCTCCTCTAGAGTTGACGGCTCAATACATGCTACACACAATTCTGCAACAGCTTCTTCAACTTCATCAGCAGTCTTTTGCGTTTTTTGTGCACTCCTTAATGAATATGGACTGCGTGATGTTTTGATTGGTGCCTGTTTTCGGGATTCTTCTGTTTTGTCGACAATTGGTGATTGTTGAACTTCCTCTGCGTTTTGATCGCTATTTTGCTTGATTTCGTAGAATTCATTTACTGCAAAACGTCTCTCGTTGAATATGACATCACGTCGAATGAGCACGCGTTTATTGGATGGTTCAAAATCTCTGTACGCCTTGCTTTCTTCGTTATAGCCAACCAAAATGCCCTTAACCGAATTTTTGTCCCACTTTGTACGCTGCTCTTTTGGAATATGGATATATGCGTCGCTGCCAAAAACACGAATATGCGCCACAGAAGGCTTTACGCCGAACCATTTTTCATATGGTGTAGATCGCTCAATAACATCGGAAGCCGTTCTGTTCTTGATGTAAACTGCTGTATGCGTTGCATCAGCCCACAAGTATAATGGTAACTGCCTATTATGAAGCATTGCTTTTGCACTTTCCACGACGGTTCTGTTTTGCCGCTCTATTAAGCCGTTTTGCTCTGGAGCTCTTGGTGTCGTTACCTCGTGCTTTATGTTGTTTTTCAGAAGCAGACTATTTACTTCCTCGTTGCAGAACTCGAGGCCACCATCTGATCGAATACGCTTTATTTTATGTCCGTCCGCTTGTACATCGGCCAAAAACTGCATCAGCTTGCTCAACACATCTGTTTTGTTCTTTAAAAAATATACAAAACAATATCGCGAGTAATCGTCTTTTAAGAGTAAGAAATAATTGGATCCGCCTATAGATGGACTACTCCTTTTTCCACAAAGATCCATGTGAAACGTCTCGCCTGGACTTTTGGCTCGCTTGGCTCCAGATTTAGGAAAAGGGTTTCTATGATGCTTACCGTAGGTGCAGCCTTCACAAAAAGGTTGCTCTTTTGGCACATTCGGAACGTCCAAGCCTTTGACAATTTTGTGGTCACTCATCTCACGAAGCGTTTTAAAATTTACGTGGCCTAGCCGTTCGTGCCACAACATTACAGACTCGGTTGTCAACACATTCACTGATGGTGTCGGCACTGGCTTCACATCCATGCGGTACAATCGGTTTTCACTTTTGCCTTCAGCTACAACGTCGTTGCCTTTGTTGAAATAAACGTACTCACCACCTGGCTCAAATATAACTTTTGCTCCTCTTTCAGTCGCTCGTGAAATCGAGATAAAATTTTTATCGAGCTCTTGCACAAGCAATGCATTTTCTAAAATAAATATATCATTCGACTTGCCTTGTATTTTGATGTCTCCTTTGCCTTGTACTTTTAAACGCCGTCCGTCACCAACTTTTACATACGCATTTTCAGACAATTCTGCGTTAAAATTTGTAAACAGCTCCCTTTGAAACGACATATGATCAGTGGCGCCTGAATCTGCATAAAAAGTGTTTTCTTGTTTGGTGCAGATTGTTGAATTGTTTACATTGAATAAATATGCATTTTCATCAGTTTGACGTTTATTATGGCTTGCTTCGTTTTGTAGTGCCAGCGAGTGTGGTTCGCTTCTTCTTTCTTCTCTGTTTTGTTGATCTCTTTGACGTGTTCTGCATTCTTTTGCCCAATGTCCCAATTTATGACAATAGTTGCACTTGCCATTTCGTTTTTGGTTTGAAGTATTGTTGTTGTTGTATTTTCCTTTGCCTTTACTTACTGAGTAGACTGCAATCGGATTGTTGCTGGTGTTGTTGTTGTTGTTGCCGTTTGTACGTAAATTCATGAGGCTTTCTTCATTGACAAGATGTTCGGTCAATCTCTCAATGTTTTGTTGTTCACGTGGCACAGCATACCATGCTGTACGAACATGATCGAATCTAGCTGGTAGACTGCTCAAGATTTTGGCAATAATCATGGGTTGCTTTTGCTCTAAGTCCATATCTTTGAGCCTTTGAGCTATCGACATAACACTTGCAACAAAATCAACAACGTGTTCGTCATCTGTCATTTTAATGCTCATAAACTTCTCAAGCAGAACTTGTGCAGACTGTTCGCTTTTCTCAGCGTGCACTGCTTTTAGCTTCGACCACATTTGCGCTGCCGTTGAACATTCTGTGAGGTACTTAAGCTGCTCCAGCTCTAATCCTCTCACTATGAATGCCTGTGCTTCTGCATCTTTTTCGTCCCATTGTTCTGCGTTTTGTTGTGTCCTCACCGCTGTACCAAGAATATATGACTTTAATTTGTTTTCTGCCATGTATATTTCTATTTGACGTCGCCAAAGTTGGAAATTCTGATTGCCGAAACGATGAATGTGGTAGACTCTTGATTCGCTCATGCTTTCTGCTATGATGTTTTCAAGCTCAACCTGAGTTCCAGAGTTAGGACAAATGCTGTCGCTGAGATTTATAATATCAGAAACAATTGCAAAGTCAACTGGAATCGATTCGTCGAGGGCGACAATTTCAGTGTCCATAAACCAATTTGCTCAAATATAAAAAACGTACTCAAAACGTGGGCATCTGGGCCCATAACCTGTTAAGATATTTTCGAATCCAATATACAACTTAAGGAAAAACGCAGATACCCGATTCAGAGCAAATAAAAATGAAAACTGATTTAATGATGTATGATTGTTTAATTTACAAAGATGCGATGTTTTACAAAAGATAAGAAATTATGATTGAAAATGTAGAAGACACATCCGAACAAAATGATAGCAGAAACGGAAGAGAGTCGAAATACATGGAAATAGTTTTGACATTATTATTAGATGTCATAAAGCAAACATTACAAAGCTGCCAGATCTATCAAATTTACAACTTAGAAAGTGGACTTCTCAACAATTTTCATTACGTTTCTTTAACAAATCGCAGATGTTAATGTGTTGTGTTAAATGATTTTCTTTCAGTTTATGAGGAACCCATATATCGAGTTTTCGTACATAGCAAAGTTGTTTTAAGTGATTTTCAATGCATGTATATGATACATGAAGCTTCTCTGCAATCTCACGTGTTGTACTGTGACGATCCGAATCGATTATTGCTTTGATTTGGTCGTCATCAACTTCAACTGGACGACCAGAGCGTGAGTGAAAAATCACCAGAACGAAATTTGGCAAACCATTTTTGACACTGCCGTTCTTTTACAGCTTCGTCACCATAAACAGCACTTAATTTTTTGTGAGCTTGCGATGCGTTTTTTCCTTTCCGGAAATAAAAACAGCAAAATATGACGAAAATGTTCGTTTTGATTTTCCATTTTTACACAACCGATCAAACAAATTTTTTTCCTGATTGACAGTTGAAGTACCAACTATCAAATAACAAAATGTGTTTGACATTTCGATTACGTCAGCAAACCTAAAAATTCAACTAAAGCCATTTATGAGTGAAATCCGCAATTTCTTAGTTGCCAACCCAATAGTTCTCGCCATATTTTGAATTGCAGGTATTTTCGTGTCAGACCTTAAGGCCTATAAATAATAATATTGAAGTCATTCAAAGCAATCTTTATTTATTTCTATAATAAAGAAGTAAGATAACACTGTGGAACATCTTCGAGGTCATTTGATTCAAATAACTTTTTGACTGCTGCTCTTTAAAGTACTGGACGTAGATAGCAAACTCCTATATGGGTCTTGCTTGTTTGGCTACCGATCGGATATTTTTTTATCATTTGTCTTTTGGCTCAAACTTGACATTTCAAAGTAACTTAATTTCATCTCATGGTTATATATCCTAAGCCGTTTGCAATTTTGTTTCAAACGTATGGCACTGTATAATCTAATCTCTAAACAAATACAGTTAACCACCCGATCAAAACTCGAAGTAAAATGTACACGATTTAAATTTGAGGTGCCTGACAAGCAGACTTGGGTAGAATGACGCACATCAAGGGACTCAATGCTTGAGAAGCACTTTTGGAGCGATAAGGGTTAAATTTATGCATATCGGTGATTCCATATCAAAACGCCCACGTTGCTGACATCACTATTTTTGAAAATTTTGAAACTCTCTGGGTTGATAGTTCTTCTTCTGAAACGTATTATATCTGCATACTTCTTTTTTAAGTTTTTATTTCTTTTCAAAAGATATACACTGAAAAAAATTGGAAAATATCTCCAAAAATACAATTGGTGGATACTTATATTTAAACAGCTGTCACTTCGAAACCGTAAGTCGTACAGAAAAAAAAAACTTGAATATATTTTAGAGATCTTGAATGGGTCTTTTTTGTAGTGTCTTTTTTTGTTTACTGTTTTTATTAAATTTTCTTACATTTTTTTTAGACTGAAGTTATTTGTTTTTTGTAATGTTCGCAGTAAATTTTTTAACTTTTGAACATAGTATACATAGTATACTTATAGTATACATTCAACACAGTATACATAGAACATAGTTTTTACCTTTTAGTAAGACCCACACAAAATTTTAGCTTGGGATACCAACGATTGCTATTTTTTACGAATTTTTAAAAAATGCCTACAAAAGATTTCTTACTTTTATACCGATCTTTATATATAAAATTCTTCAGAACATGGCTTTGTCATTGAACTCATCCTGAACGGCTGGACCGATTTAGATTAAATTTGGTGTGTTTGTGCTGCTTGGTCTGTAGATGTTTTAGGTCTAAAGTTTGACGTGGTAGGTGGCGCTGTTGTTGCTTTAAAGGGGTATTTGAAAGTATAACTACTGTATTACTACACCATTACTTTTTATGTAAAGAAAGTTACAAAAATACATTATGAATAAAAATAAACAAGAATAAAAACACAATTTTGTATGATAGGCTTGATTTTTCGATTTATAAAACGTTTTTAAATGTTTACGATAGAAACTTTCAACAAACAAATTCATGAGGAGTTCAATGACAAAGCCATGTTCAGAAGAATATTATATATAAAGATATGGAATTTTCGGTATAAAAGTAAGAAATCTTTTGTAGGCATTTGTTTTAAAAAATCGTAAAAAATAGCAATCGTTGATATCAAAAGCTAGAACTTTGTGTGAGTCTTAAGAATTAATGTATTATAACGATACTATGTTCAAAAGGTCAAAAATTTACTGCGAACATTACATAAAACGTTACAAATTACTTCAGCCTAAAAACATTTAAAAAAATTTCATAAAAACAGTCCAAAAAAAGGACACCACAAGAAAGGCCCATTCAAGGCCTCTAAAATATATTCAAGCTTTTTTTTTGTACGACTTACGGCTTCGAAGTCACAGCTGTTTGAATATATCCATAAATTGTATTTTTATACCCCAACGCGTACTGCGTAAGGGGTATATTAACTTTGTCATTTCGTTTGTAACGCCAGTAAGGAGGCGTGGCAGGTATAGAAAAGTATATATATTTTTGATCAGCATCACCTCCTGAGACAATTTCCGTGTGTCCGTCTGTCTGTCCGTCTGTCCGTCTGTCGACACGATTACACCCGTAATTTTAAACCTATCGCAATGAAATTCAAAATATAAGCTTTCTTTTAAAAAAGGAAGATCAAGTTCGAGAATGAGCCAAATCCAATGAAAACCACGCCTACCTCCCATACAAAGTGACTTTAGTTTACCCGTAAAATCTCTTCAAAATACACAAATATTACATAAATGCCTTGAAATTTGATACGTATGCTTTGATATCCACTATAAGCCCTCACTATGAAATTTGGAATGGTAAATGAAGATGAAATCGATTGGAAACCACGCCTGCCTTCTATAAAAAGTGACTTTATTTAAACAGTAAAATCTCTTTAAAATCCACAAAATTTAATGAAATGTCTTGAAATTTTGCATGTAAGATCTTCATCTTCAATATAAATCATTGCAATGAAATTTGCTATGAAATTTGCTAAAAAAATCGGACGAAAACCACGCCTACCTCCCATACAAAGTGACTTTATTTTAACGGTAAAATCTCTTCAAAATCCACAAACATTAATAAACGCCTTGAAATTTTGCATATAAGGTTTGGTCTTCGATATAAATCCTGACAATGAAATTTGGAAAAATCGGATAAAAACCACGCCTACCTCCCATAAAAAGAAATTTTACATTAACCGTAAAAGCCCTTAAAAATCTGCTCAAATTGCAGAAATGTCTTGGAATTGAGCACATAGGCTTTTATATATAATATAGACTATCGCTATGATATTTGGCAAAATCGGATAAAAAACCACGCCTACCTCCCATACAAAGTGGCTCTATTGAAAACGTTAAATCGCTTAAAAATCTGCAAAACTTACAGAAATGTTTTGAAATTTTGCATACAAACTTTGATATTTAACATAAGCCACTCTTTGATATTTGGCAAAATCGGATGAAAACCAAGCCTACCTTCAATATAAAGTGACGTCATCAAAATTGAAAAACTTTCGTAAATATATAAAACTGAATAACATCGCGTCTTTATGTACCCAAGTTCCGCCCACGTTGTTGATTCAACCCGTGCATATATTCTTCGGTAAAATGTTGAGTCTTTATACTAGAAAAGTGGGTGTGGCATTTTACTTAGCTTACAAATTACTCTATGTGCCAGCTAAAGGTAAAATTAAATAAAGCGTATGACACACATATGTTTGCACACAAATTATATATACAAATTTTATAGACGTCGAAAGACTTCGGATATACTTCAGTACGGCCGCGGGGCGGTATTTTAGCTTCGGTACCCTGCCGAAGCTCCACTCCTTACTAGTTGGAGATATTTTCCAATTTTTTGCAGTGTGTAACTTAAAAAAGAAAATGTTTTCGCAAAAACAATAGTTTAAGTTTTAGTTATTTTTACGAGCACTACTAATCTACAAAGTTTAAAAAAAATTAGAATCACAAAGGTCAAATTTTGCTCAAAAATAGTCGAATTGATATGGAATCATCGATATGTGAGTTCACAGCATCAGTTTTCCGTTAAACAGTTTAGCTGTTATAACATCTGAAGTCATGTTACAATCCCAAGAATTAGAACAGTTTGCAACAAAACCTAACAGTCATTACATTATAGTATGTGTCAGGCCCGTAGCCAGGATTTACCTTACGGGGGAGGGGGGGATGGTTTGATAAAAAATTTATAAGTAGATACCAATAATAACTGAAAGAAAGAATATGAAAATTTTTAAGCAAATCCGTTTTCTTTTAAGACTATTTGTGAATATGCCTGTTTTTAAATGGCGATAAGAGAGATGAGAAGAGTTTATTTAATTTTTTTTTTTACAAATCAATTTTGAGCACTAAGTTTTTTGATTTTTGCCTATTGTTTGTTGAAAAATGGTCCAAATTCAGAATTATGGACTTTTATGGACATTTCACATAAACGGGGGGAGAAATGTTGTAGTCTTTAGATTTGGTTTCTTTTTGGCTATCTTACGCTTTTATTGATCCCCAGCTTGTGTACAACTATTTGAACCTGTGTGAACGCTCCGAGTTATCGTTAAGGGCTAAAATACATATTACTGATCACGAAAACGATTTCGACAATTTAAATAATATTTAAAAGAAAATATTTTAAGATCTTTAAAATTGAATAGCATCATTTTCTCATGATTCATTTCCAATAACAATTACATATATATATATATTTTTTTTAGCAGAGGAATCGACTCCGATTAAAGTCATATTTAAATTTCAGACAATTTTTCAAAAACCGTCTTATACCATATATATTATATAAGATATCACATGAAAATAGGATCATGTTAACATTAAAATAATTATTCTCAGCTAAATAAATTTTTATAAAAAGAATGAAACAGTAACTTTTTTGGATATTTAAGAATTTAATCGGTCGTGGATTTATATTTAAATTAGTTGCAAATTAAAAAAAATAAAAACAAAATTTTTTGAACTTCCAAATTGTTTTTAAATTTTTTAATATAATAAAAATAATTTTAAATCTTTTTTAAGAAAATTTGGTAACATGTTTAAAAAATCATCAAATCACTATAGAATAGGACTGTATAAAATGTTTTACAAAAATATTTTCTATTGAGAATTTTTTTCGAAAAAAACATATTTTTTAGATTTAAAGTGATTTTGCGAAACCTGTTCTTTTTGAAAAAACTTCGCACAGGGCTAAATTTTTGTGCCAAGTTGCAAATTTTAGAGTTTTATATACCAAGAAAACAACAAAATAAAATAGTCAAACTTTTCATTCGCTTTACGTGGAATACCCTAAATTTCGTGGTTCATATACTTTTAACACGTTTAAAAATGAAAAAACCCCCATTCAAATGAATGCTTTTTCAAAAGTTTTGGGTCCAATAAGCTTACCCAGCAAACCATAGTTGACGACTTTGTCGAAATTCCGACTAATTCACAACTATTTCGTTATTTTCTTAAAGAAATCGTTACAATTTCGTTACGCAAGTATCGTATTGCGAAACGTTTGTTACGATTTCGTTAAGAATATTTCGAAATCTTTTCGATTTCGTTGCGAAATCGTAACGAAAATCGTATGAAGGGGTTGATACCACTTCGTAACGAAATATCGTAACGATTTCGTAACGAGTCTTAATGAAAAAGTTACGATTTCGTTCAGACAGTTAGAAAGGAATTTTTACTCTGTTAGCATTTTAATATGTCGTACAAACAGTCGCATAACGAAATTTTATATAAATTCGTATAAAAAGTGAAACTGTTCCGATATTTGTATAAAGAAATTGTAACTATTTCTTTAAGACAGCTCGAAATAGTTACGAATTAGTCGGAATTTCGACATAGTCGTCAACTATGGTTTGCTGGGTAGATATGGCATAAAAAATGTCAAGCTAATTTTCTTCAATTTACAAAATTATATTCCTTCTAGGTATAATTTCACATATATATTTTACTGGCCTTTTTCGGGCCTTTTTGAGCATTGAAACTGATTTTTTAATATACAAAATCCTTGGAGATGAATTCCAATATAATGATTATGACTCTTATAAGCAAAGTTAATCTTTCACTTGGCCAAAAAATTTTTCAATAATTAAGTGAAATCTTCAAGAAAATTAACATCATTATCACAGTTTATCTAAAAAAACAAATCACATTTTGATTTTAATAGTCTCATTTGTGTTATTTCTTTATACTTTCTGGACCCTAAAGGGGGAAGGGGGGGTTTGAACACCTAAAACTCCCCCCTTGTCTACGGGCCTGGTATGTGTTGAATATTTTTTTTGTATACCAGGCAAGAGCAAAGCATCCAGAGCGTCGTATAATTTTGCTGCTAGAAAACGTACTCAATTTAACCATACTTTTAACTTGCAGCTAATATAAAATGAAATTTGACTAACTAAGATCTAAGAGAATTTTCAGTGAATTGCATTAATATAACGTCAAGTCTCAATGTGTCTCTCTTATTACCAAAGCAATGGTCTGAAAGTTGAGTGGTTAGAAAGATAAAATTGTTCGTAACCATTATTTAAACGCAACTCGCTATGATATTCGGTCATATAAAAGAGGTTCATAGCATACATATGCACATATATTTAGCCAATCATGGGAAATTTCGAGTTGTGGCAGCTTCAAGCAAATGTGTGAAATAAACGAGGGTGTAAAATAAGCGATTTCTATCTGAATTGAATATGGCACGCGTTGAATATTCAGTAAGAAATAATTAAACTTGAGCTTGACTGCGGCACACAACATAAAGTTTAACCCTTTGACGACGAACGGGACACATATGTCCCATTTGGTTTTTTCGTCCCTTCAGGCACATTTTTTAATAGATTTTGACCAAATCGGTGTTGTTCAACAAAAAACAAATGCTTTCTTTGGGTTGCGTGTCAAAATTAAGGTTTTGTTGTTTCTATTGGGTTAAAGAGCGTCTCAAAGTCATAAATTTGTTTTTTTTTTTGGCAATATTAGTTTCGTAATATCTCGGGTTCTAAATGTTACTGTTGGATAAATTTTTAGTATAAGATGTGCCTATGCCTTATGTAAATTTATTGTTCAACGCATTTTATATTAGTTCTATACTTGTCACGGGGGGAATAAAAATATTATGGGACATATGTGTCCCATTTGTCGTCAAAGGTAAAAATAAAGGAGATTTTTCTTTTAATTTTTTATTTTTTTTTATTTAATATTTTTTAATTAAAAAACAAAGAAAACACAAACACTTCAATAAAAAACATTAAAAAACATAAAAAAACATACAAAAACTTAAACAAATCAAAATAAAACCTAGTTATGATAAATTTCAAGACAATTTCTATCTCTAGTAAAGCACATTGGTTTTTTACATTGGAAACAAATTGTGTTTGTTCGATTTTCTACTCCTTTTTTTGCGCAAACAACACATCCTTCCTGACTCCCCCTTCCGTTTTTGCTTGATAATGGTCAGCTAAATCCGGCACTGCGCCCAGTCGTGACCGTGCAATAGATTCTCGTGATGTCGAGGTTATACCAACTTTTCGGCTACAAAAGCCATCTATTAGCTGTGTAGCCAACTGCGTGCGAAATTCCAGATGTTTTGTAGAAAATGGTTTTGAATTTCTTCTGGATATAATGTCATGCACTATGTGAGAGTTTTGTACACCCAAATCCATTAGATCAAAAAACAGACGAAGATAAAATCTGATCTTCGATTTACGATCATATTCATAGTAGGACTAAAAATAAATAAATAAATCTTTCTTAGTTTAAAAGTTACTTAGAAGAAACTTAACACTATACCTTTTTTTGGTCCATAAGATCAACGCCTCCCATTCCTGCGTTATATTGGGAAACCATTTTTGGACATGTCACATTAATTTTATTTGCAGATCCAGCCTGGCGTCTTTTGACATTTACAGTGTCGATTGGACTTATGAAATTGGATCCTATGTGCACTGCACGATTATCCGTCCATTTCACAATCGAAACTCCCTTTGAAACAAAGCTTTGGAAGTCTCCACGAGCAAAAGATTTATCGGCGTCAAATTTTGGCATTTGTGCACGATTTTTTCGCAAAGTGCCACAGACTCGTATTCCATTGGTCATAAGTTTGTGTAACAATTTTGGACTGTTAAAAAAGTTATCGAAATATAGTTCTATTCCCATATTTTCCAGCCCTGCTGCCATATCTATAATAACGGATTCGCCAATGCCAATCTCTCTCTCTGTTCCTTTTTTCCTGTATATATATCAATTTTATATAGATAACCACTTTTTGCATCGCAACGGCACCACAATTTAAACCCCCAGCTGATGGGTTTGTCTTTCATATATTGTTTCATTATATTGCGTCCCTTAAATTTTACCATATGCTCGTCTATAGACTGACTTTTGCCTTGGCTCAAATTTTTTCCAAATGTTGAGTTGAAATGATTTATTACTGGTCTAATTTTAAAGGCTCGATCGTATGACGGGTCGTCACGGCTTGGCTGTTCAGCATTGTTAGCAAAATGTAAGCAGGAAAGAATTTTTTCGAAACGATCTCGTGTCATAACTTTGGAAATAAACGATACTGAGTATATTTCCATCGTAGACCAGTACAATCTTATTTCTGGCAATCTGTGGATACTCATTGCTATAATCATTCCAAAAAACGCTTTCAACTCTTCTTTACTTGTAGAAAATATTAATCCTTTCTGCTCACAATAAAGTTCCGTTTGGTGAATTATGAGCTCTACTAGTGTGTCGAAATCACAAACTGCATTGAAGAATTCTAAAACAGTTGGGACCGCCTCATCTGCGCTTACCTTTGGATTTAAAACCTGCCCGTATATGTAATGAGGGTCGGTATAAGCTGGCGGAACGTAATTTTTATTGGCTTTTTTCCACAGAAATTTAACTGAAAGTTCTTTGGCATCTTTAGGTTTGGGAGCACATTTTGCCATTGACGCATTAGTCTTAGAACTTTTGCTCGTTGAAGGGTTTTCGGTCAGCGGAATATCTTCGATTTCGATTTCGGCTCCGTTCGCTTAATCCGTAAAATCATCCAAAAAAGCTCTATCCTCGCAGTCTAAATCAAACACATTTTCTTCGTCTTCACTATCTGATGCGTTTAAAAGCTGAAGAATTTCATCTTCAGTTTTATAAAACCGACGCAATCTGCTCATTTTCAAAAATAACGTATTCAAAGCACAACCGAAAACACGAATTTACGCACAAATTGCGGCATGCAAACCGTTGGACAGTTGATTAGAAACTAATAGCTTGAATCGATTTTCTGTGCTTTGCAATCTAAATAAAGCAACTCTTTTGTGCATGCATTATCCTGAAAATTTTGGACAAACGATCAGCAAATGATAGTTAGAATCGTTTTTGTTAGTGCATGCGTTTTCATGTTTACTTTTTGTAACGACAAAATGCTTTGTTTGTTAGTGCATTTAATGCATTTGTTCCCAAATTTTTACCTTTGACGACGAACGGGACACATATGTCCCATGATTTTTCTCGTGGAAGGAGTAACAATTTTTAAATTCTGACAACACTTTAGTCTTGAAATGTTGTGTTTCCAAATAAGAATCCGCAAAAAAATTTTGTAAATTTCCAGCGGAAAATTCTTCGTCGGTAAAGGGTTAAAGTTTAAAGCTATTTGTCACTGACAATATCAGTTGCAATATTAACATTTTGATTTATTTAACAACTAGCAGATGTACCCTGTATTGATCTAAAAAAATTATTTCTCTTTATGTTATAATATAAATAAAAAAATACAAGAATATACAGAAAAAAATACATAAATATATGAAAAATTATTTAAAAAAAACTAATATATCTAAACAAAATTATGGTATAAGCCTTATTATATCAGAGATATAGAAGATTTTCTTTATTTTCTAATAAGACTCAAATAAGTTGACTTGAATAAGTAAAAGAAATTAAAAAAACATAAATAAACAATTGTTTTTACAAAATCAAAATTAAAATCAATTGTTTTCGCAAAATCGTGCTTATTTTCCATTTCTACAAATTTTACATGGGGAAAACATCTTCACAACAAAATCTTATTTATTTATTTATTTATTTATTTATTTATTTATTTACTACATTAGTCTTTGAACAATATTTCTTATAGACTAGTACAACGAATAATTGAATAATTATGAATAAAATTACAAAATAGTATTAAGAAAAATTCTCATTTGACTCTTGGATATGGAGAAATCAACATTATGATTGCAACTTATGACATTAAATAGATTAAGAGATCTAAAAATAGGCGCATTTGCAGCATAGTTCGTGCGACACATATCCAAATAGAAAGGATAAAAACTTCGTAGAGTTCTAGCCGGTACATTAAACTTAATCATTTCCACCAATTCAGGACTATCAACGACACCAGAAATGATATCATGGATATAAAGTAGAGAAAGAATATTTCTCCTAATCTCCAAAGACTTAAGACCAATTAAGAGACATCTTGCACCATAAAATGGAATCGAACCTTCGATATTAAAAGAGCGTAATGCAAACCTAGTGAATGATTTCTGGACGCGTTCAAGTCTCAACTTATGCGTCGTGTACTGGGGGTACCAAACCACGACCGCATACTCAAGTCTAGAGCGAACCAAGCTAATGAACAACACTTTTAACGTATAAGGATCCAAAAAGCAAGAACTATTACGACGAATAAAAGCCAGCATGGCATATGCCTTTGGAATAATATAGTCCAAATGTGCAGCAAACGAAAATTTAACATCAAAGACAACACCAAGGTCTTTAAACTGATTAACAGATACTAACTCTGTAGACGCAATATGATATGATGACGGACGGACATTGTTAGACCTTGAGTAGGACATGGAAACACATTTACTCAAATTAAGGAAGAGACAATTATTAGAACACCAATTATAAAGTTTGTGAATTTCACTTTGAAGAAATTCACAATCCAATGAATTTTTGACTTTAAGGAAAACTTTTAGGTCATCAGCATATAACAGACAATTACTGTGAGGGAAGAGGGAAGTAATATCGTTTATAAAAAGAATAAAAAGGAGTGGGCCCAAAATGCTTCCTTGAGGAACCCCAGAAGTAGCCACATATGGGAAAGACTTAGCATTGTCAAAAGCAACAACACACTGCCTGTTAGATAAGTATGATCTTAGCCAGCTAAGAAAACTAGAATGAAAACCCATCCTCTTCAGTTTTTCAATTAAAAGAAAGTGGGAGACTTTGTCGAATGCTTTGGAAAAATCAGTGTAAATCACGTCTACCTGATATCCTTCCAAAAACGACGATAAGCAGTATTCAGAGAAAATTACCAAATTTGAAACAGTTGACCGCCCAGGCATAAAACCATGTTGATAAGGGGAAATAATATTCTTTACAGCAAAAAATAATTTTAACTTAACAATCGATTCAAACAATTTTGAGATGGTCGATAGTTTTGATATCGGTCTATAGTTTGAGACATTATTTTTTGAACCCGATTTATGTATGGGTGTTACAAATGAAACTTTCCAGCAGTCTAAAAAAAATGCCAGAACTCAGCGACTTATTGAAGATGAGCATTAACGCATATGCCACACTGTACATACAGTTTTTTAGGAGAAAAGAGCAAAGACCATCAACATCTAATTTCTGAGACGGTTTAAGCTGAGTAATCCCATTAATAACATCATCCTCTGTCAGAGAGAGAAATCCAAAGTCTATTTGAGAAGGAATATCCCCTACTTGAGAAAGATCAACATCAACCGAGCTTACAGGCTCATAGTTAGAAAGAAAAAAATCAGCAAAAAGATTAGCAGTGGAAATAGCGTCATTTGAAACAATATTATTTAAAAACATAGACACAGGGATATTAGAAGAACCTTTTTTGGATTTGACAAAACGCCAAAATGACTTAGGGTTTGATTTAATATCACTTTCAAATTTTAGAATGTATTGCGAGTAAAGGTATTTATCAAGGAAATTAAATTCCCTCTTATAGTGCCTATATTTCAGAAAAAAAAAATTCAGATTTGTTTTTAAGAATTTTTTGTAATATTTAGTACGCAGGTTTTTTAATGTTTTAAGACCACGGGTGTACCATGGCAATTTGTACGATTTCTGCTTAATTTTTGGAATATGGTCATTACAAATCAAGGAGATTAGGGACTTGAATTTATTGAAACACACGGACGGATCAAGACTATTTAATTCATTATCCCAAATTATATTGACTAAAGCTGAATTAATTTCCAAAAAGCTACACGCATTAAAGTTAAAATTGTATGTATTATCATTGCATAAAGCCAAATATTTATAAAACGAAATTTGTATCTCTATGGGGATATGGTGTGCACTAACTGGTGAAATTGGAAAAGCTGATTCGAATAAATTAAAATTTATATTACAAGTAGAAAACACTAAATCTAATAATCTAGCTAGCAAATTGAAACAAGAATTTATTTGATGCAATCCAAGTTCTAAAAATTTATCAATTAAGTAAAATTCAAAATTACTAGACAAATTAAATGGAGATAAAAAAGAGTCCGGTTGTCGCTTATTCCAAACCACATTTGGCATATTGAAATCACCAAGCACCAGTACTTGTTTATTATCATCAACAAAATCAGCAACCAGAGTAGATATGTTGTCCGAGTGTGCTTTATAAATGGCAAACAAACTATTAGGCGGGATATAAGAAGTAAAAATGAGAAGAACTTCCGAGATGCCCTTAATCGATACACAAACCTGATCTAGCACTAGATCAGAGTTAGGTAATGGAACACTTGATGACATTAGAGCACGATTTACTGCAACTAACACACCACCACCACGGATCTTTCCAGTAGCTAGACTATCACGATCTTTCCGATAGACATTGTAGAAATTAGGATCGAAAAATTCCTCATTATGGAAATTTCCATTTAACCATGTCTCAGTCAGAACAAAAACATCATACAGACATTGTGCCGTGGCAGTAAAAATATCATTAGCTTTAGTCCTAAGTCCAGAAACATTTTGATAATATATTTTTATTGCATTAATATCCAGAGTTAAGTCCGGTATCTTAGAGGCCGATATATCATTATCAGAAATGTATTGTGGCACAGAAGATGACTGGACAACATTATTTAGCATAGGGCATGAACCGATCGTAACATCAGCAGCAATAACATCAGCAGCAATACCAACAGCAGCAATAGATTTAGTTAAATCTTTTGACGAATGCTCCCCGTCTTCGGAAAAAACTCGAATGGACGAATTTTAATATCAGCAGGCCAGAGCTCAGGCTTAAAGAGCTTATCATAGAAATTAGCCGCTACACCTAATTTGAAATTTATACTTCTAAGCGTACTAATGTCGACACCTTTTTTTATCAAACTGAAGCAAAAAACTTGATCACGTTCAATGCTGGCATGTTTGTTTACGTATGAAATAATTTGATCACTTGTTACCGTCGGCTTAAAAGATGACAGGTGTACCCACTTCTTTTCAACCATTACATCAAGTTCTTTATTAACATTATTTCCAACTACTACATTTGTTTCTTCTTTCATTTTCTTTCTGCCAACAAATTGCCAGTCAGGCGCAACAGAGGGTGAGTGAGAGTCTGCAATATCTGGCACAGCAGAAAACGATGAGTCAAACATTGGCGCACGGTTATGGTTTCCCACAACATCAGAATAAGTCATAGAGACACTATCCGAATAGGAGAGTGGCATTATTGGAGCAAGAGCAGGAACATCAACACGAACAGCAGTAACAGCAGCAGAAGAGCGAACTTCAGAAACAGCGGCAGAAGAGCGACCATCAGTGGCCACTCCTGGAGATTTAGAATTTGTTAAATGTTTCTTAAACTTTCTCGACTCAACAGCAAGCAAATCGTTGTTTTTGTTAAGTTCGATATTAACATTTTTATTATTTAACATTTTAGCATTTTCATTGAAGACAGTTTGTACAACTCCACGCAAGTCTTTCACTTCATTTGTAAGCAACAAAATTGAGGAAGCTGTGTCATTATCAGTTAAATGTTGTTTCACAGCAAACAGCTCACTTTGTAACTTATCTATTTTATCAAATAAGAGCATTTTGTCTTCTTGCAAAGAGCATATTAAAGAGAGCGCCCGTGAATTTTCAGATCTGAGAGCAACAATCTCATTTAAAAGAGCACGCATAGAACACTGATTCTCATTATCATTAACGGATAATGCACTAATATCCAACTGTGGCGTTAAAGCAGAAACCGATTGATTTATTTGCTTTTGTTCAATACAGGGGCTTAACACTTGAACTTTCTGTTGTGGCATAGAAACACTAGACGATAGCACAGTAGCCGAACTATTATTATTGTTTTCTTTCACAACCTTCATAGGTGGCGAATGTAAAGATTTTCGCCGCACTAGCGCACACGGTTTGCAGTGAAACGGGGTATTAGAAACCTGCATAAAATCTAGTTCGTCAACAGAAATATTAGCGCAATGTAAATGAAAAAATTCATTGCACCCTGCACACTGCACTTTTGGTTGCATACGATCAACCTTCACATTACAGACACACGGCATTGTTTTTATTAGACGCCGGCACACAAATGCAAGAAAAAACAAAAGTGTCCAAGTAGAACGACAGCCGAAACTAAACCGCCCTACTCTCGCACACAAGAATAGTCAAATACCGCTCAAGGCACAAATCAACTCGAAAAGGCAAATAAGAACACAACCACTGTCGTCGATGTCTAATTCGCGACTGCAAATATTTAATATTTGCAAAATATTAAATCAGTATTTAAATATATGTATGTATTTTTGTAAAATATTTAGAGATACAGTAGAACCTCGGAAATAAGAAGCTGTTTGTAAATTGGAAACTTCTAATCTCGGAAGTAAAATTTTAAAAAATTAATTTATGATAATATTGCTTAAGTAATAATGTAAAGATATAGATACTAAAAAAGAAAAATATATGTGTGTGGCCGCCACGCACTGTAGTAGTGAAACTTTGACCCATAAATGGAATATTTGGGAAGATTGCTAATTATTTTATTAACATTCCCTCCTTAAGTGCAACCAAATGCTTAAAAAGCCTTCATACCAGTAGATGTTCAAGAACTGTCTTTTTTCATAAAGCGAAATAGTATATTCAACATGGCGATATCATTGGAAATATCAATTACTTGTATCCCTTTTGTTTATGGACAGTTACTTAAAAGTTCAATATTCACGTACAGAATAAGATCATAGTTTTTTGTTTCTTTCTTGGCACAGCTGGGTATCAAGAGAATTTTTTATTTTAATTTGATGACTTAAGTAGTACCCAGACTTGATCCTCATAGCACAGACAACAGATCTTGCTGTTTTATTTTTTTGTTAATTATATTTTTATTTATAAATATTAAAAAGAAAAAATTTGTCGATAAACTTGCACTTTTCACTTTACGTACTCGCATCGAACCGCGTACAATTCGACTGCAAGTTGAACGTGCTGCCATCGCACCATTGCTTCCCTTGCATCAAAGCGAACAAAATACGCACATACCTGAAAGCATGCATCGTATAGATCTTCCAATTTATTCCATAGGATTGATGCTAAAAAGACATGTTTTTTTATCCAAAATAATCATCAATCGATTATATAATTTGGGTCTTATTTATATAACTTATTTTAAATTTTTCTCAAAAAAAACAAAAACTGCCTGTATGATTGTAAATATTTTTCATTCACATAAAGCACAAAATTTCAACTGCAGTTAGGACAACTAAACCTTTGCTTCGTGGTCAGAAGCTCTGACCTTATGCTACCGCGCATACTTCTTTGGGTTTATTTTACCGTGCCTAGACAGTTTTTATGTTGCATTTGCTATGATATTTAATGCTAAATGATGCAGAAATGTATATATATAAAAGAAACTTCAACATTATCACAAAGATTCTTATATTTCCCACACGGCACAAAATCCAACTTCGATATCGAAAATTAAAAAAATTTACGAATAGTTCGCGATGATAATAATCGAATTCGATATCGATAACGATTCGAAAAAAATATGTTTTAAGGACGTAATGGTTACTTCGTAACCGAAGGTTCGAATGTTATGTTTCGAAAAATTATTCACTTACAATTCCAAAGCGATTAATTCTTCAACAGAAATGCGAAGATGTTTAATCATATTTTCTTCTTTTGACGTAGAATTACATCTTACAGCGCGGTTTGTATGGGGGTATTTTCACAAATTTTTTCAAGGCCATGCTAACGTTTTTTGGGGGACACTTTAGGCTCTTATACAGCCTTTAATATTCATCGTACAAAGATAAAATTTATGCCTAAATATCAGTTATTTTGTGCATTAAAGGAATACCCATTTTTGGATTTTGTCACTTCTTTAATAAAGCTGCAAAAGTAAGCAAAAAAAAGGAAGAAAAATTCACATTTTTGTATGAGAAAAATGCATTGATGATTCAGTTGCTGCTGACGTTCCTATGCTTGTTGCTTTAGTTCGTGCTGAAATCTCGGACGCAACATCGTGTTGTTTGTTGAATAGAATCGTTTTATGAATTTCTCAGAGCTTTCCAAGCAATGCATATGTATAAAAATTCTTGTGCTGCTAAAAAAAAAATCAGTCTGCTGGCAGACTCCAATCAGATGCCTGAGAAAATTAGACTTTGCAATATGAAGAAGCGACGCATAGTTCATTATATTCGTTTATATTTGGTATTTAAAAAACGCAGCGCTACTACATATAAACTATTATATAAATCAAAAATCGCTTTATGAATATTGTTCATTAACTGCTTGTGTTGTTGTAATTAGTACGTATGTATAAAATATTTGCATACACATATCGCACACAAACTACAAAACAGTCACAACTCAAAATTTACAGAATTTTACTTTTTTATGTAAAACTATTAGTAGTTTTAAAGGTTTAAAATGAGATGATTCCTTTGACTCTCAAATTTTTTACACATCTTCCTTCCCTATAATTAAAAAAAAAAAATTTTGTCTCATTGTTTTGTACGGAGTTCCTTCAAAAATTAAATATTTTTTCTGCTTCTGTTTTGTTTTAAGTGTGCGATATTTCTTTCGTATGTGTAGTTTATGATTGTTTCTGTTAATCTTCAGCAAGATTAAAACAATTAATAATACATAAATAATACAAAAAAAAAAAAAAATATAAGCTACTATGCAGGTTTAGATATCAGAGAACTGCAATGTGTATCCGACCGAAATTGGATACTCAAATCATATCCGAGTTTAAAAACTTCATTTATTTTTAAAATATAGTAACTTCGAATATTTTATAGAACTAATTTTAAATATATTACATCTTAAAATTTCAATTTTCAACTAAATTTAAAATATATATAAGTTCTTTACTGCAGGAAAAATAATAAACTCATTATGTTTCCGAAATATTTATATTAATTTTTTAAACAAAAGATTGAGTTAAATTTATTTATAACCAAAATAAAAATAAACAAGAACAACAATTTCATCAGCAAATAACCTATATCAAACAAAAATTCTACGTCCACGAAAATTAAAATATGGCATTTTTATTTGCTATTTAGTTTTTAGTAATTCTTAAAAATATAAATTTTTAAGAAAAACATATGAGAGCTTTATGCCAAGTAATTCATGAAGCAACAGGTCGCCACAACAACAATGTTCTTTATAGAACAACCACCAGCAGACTAGACAGCTGTTTCGTTGGTCGCTACACCAACTCATCAGTAATGTTCTGTGTGTTATGCAGTCCATTAACTTTGAAAATCTTATAAGCACACCTTCTGCTAAAACCAAAGCGGAATTACAGTTGTGTGCTTTCTTATTTAAAAAGCAATGGTTATCTACTTCTTAGCACAAAGCAAAGGTTAAAAAAATTGACTACATTAATTCTGCAAAGACTTGTTGTTGCGCTCTTTGTTTACTTCTTTTCACGATTCCATTCTTTGGCACCAACAATTCGTTGATATTAAACCAAAGCAGGCGTGAAGAAGTTTTTTTGAAAATCAGATGACTCATCTTATTTTCTGAGGTCGGGCTAGTACCAGTTTATGCATGACTCGCACTCGTACTACGTCCACACTTACGTTACTATCGAAACTTTGTGTGTTAAAATACCGCAGCATGTGAATATTTTTTTATTTCGATATAAATGTGAGTTAAAAGCTATATTTGAATTATATGAAAGATACGATATTTATATGGAAATTGACAGATCTAAGAACAAAATATTTTAGATTCAAAGTTGCATTCGTTAATATTGCAGCATGTGCTGTTTCCAAATCAATCAATGCAATCAATCTGAATTTATCAAAACTCAATTTGAGAAATGCCTTAAAGTATGCTAATGTTCTGAAAAAAAGTTAAGTTCAGATCAAAATTTTATATACCGTACTGTATTTGCAGAGCATTGAACGAGAGACTCAATTCAATCATAAATAAAGAAAGAGAGAAGTACTGATTGTTGATTTAACATAAGTTGCATAAATAAATATGTCTACGTGGCCGAGTGGTTAGAATAGCCGGCTATGGATACAAACGTAATGTGTTCAATCCTCAGTGCAAGCAAAAATATAAAAAACAAGCTTATACCCGGCACGCTCTGCGTTAATACCCATAAAATTTAACGTAAAGTGAGGCCACGACCTTATCCAATTATTTCCAACTATTGTTGCGTGTCTGTTTGTTTGATGGTAATTTAATAAGTGTCCACATTTGTATATGGGCATTTCGAAACTGAAGTTACGAACGATTTGTACGAAAAAATATTTAAAAAATTAATGAAAAAGTATAATTTTTAAAAAGGTTTTTTATGTTTGCGTAGGAATTTAGTAGCTCTATATTAAGTAAAAGAATTATAACAATCGACTAGCTGAATACCCGGCTTTACTCGGGAGTTGATATAAATAATTTTCGATTTCATTCGTCAATTTGAAAAAACTTTTCACAAACCGGTAACTTTGGCGAAATAACAAAATGTAGCTTCAACATCTGAAAATTATGAGAAAAACTTAGGGAAATCGTGATTTGTGTGTGCTTGCCGCCAATCGCTTGCAAAAATATATTTTCAAGTTTTATATTGTATTCGATAGATTGCACATTAAAAAAAAAAAAAATTAGGGCCAAAATGAATTTTTGACAATTCGCGAGCAAACTGATCAAAAATTAACTAAGCATTGAAAATAGAAATTGAAATGTCAAAACAACTCCAACTTATGACGCAAGTGACTTGCGCATATTTTGATGCGTACTAAAATACCACAGAATTCAGCATCAGCTGTCCTGAAATGCGAAAAAAGAAGCTTGGATATAAACACACATCAAGAAAAGAGAAGATATTTATCACCCATTGCGCTTTGCTGCGTCTTACCGTCCTTTGTAGTACAGCGCCCTCTGGTGTTCAAGATATAATAAAATACAAAGCGCCAAAAGACTCACCGCACCCGAAAACCTCTTATAATAATTGTACTTATCGGATGATTTGTTTTGAGTGTTTTGCGGTATTTGCACAACAGCGCCCTATGGTTTTCGAGATAGAAAAAAAAATAACGCCAAAACCATTTCCATACTCGACAATCAAATCCTATATATCCGATATACAAATTTGTATCTTAATCGGATGAGCGGTTTTTGAGTGTTTCACGATTTATTAAGTGATTTGTACTACAGCACCATCTGGTATTTAAGATAGCGCAGAAAAAAAAGTCCAAGATACCCACCGTATCCGAAAACTCAAATGCAAAAATTTTCCCGCAAATCGGATGTACAGCTAGGAGATTTTCGAGATTTTTAAAACATTTGTATTGCAGTGCCCTCTGGTAAAAAGATAAGCCATAAAATCTACCGTACCCGAAAACCCCCAAAATACAAATTTTCATGTAAATCGGATGAATGGTTTCGGAGACAAACTACAATAACAAACTTCTTGGAACCCGATCGCAGCGCCACCTACCGGGTCCAATTCCGAATCTGAACCATCCAGGGATCCATTTAAACACACACAAAAAGTTTCATCAAAATCGGTGCAGCCGTTAAGGAACAGTTTAATAACACACACACGTACAAATTATACAATAGCGTCCACTACTTTTCGAGACAGAGCAAAAGAGATAACGACAAAACAGTCGCCGTACACGAAAATCCTTTCATAAAATTTTTCATCCAAATCGGATGAGCGGCTTTTACTTTATCACTATTTCTTAAGAGATTTGTACTACAGCGCCCTCTGGTGTTCGATATAGTACAAAAAAGATAAGTCCAAAACAGTCCCCATATTAGAAAACCCCTATAAACCAATTTTCATGAAAATCGGATAAACAGTTTAGAAGTTTTTAAAATATTTGTACACAGCACTCTCTGCTGTTCAAGATAGAACAGAGTAGATAAGTCATAAAATCTCACCATATCCGAAAACCTATATATACAAATATTCATGCAAATCGGATGAACGGTTTCGGAGATAAGATATAAAAACACAAAGCCTCAAACACGATCGCAGCGCCACCTACCAGGTCCAATTGTGAACCATCCAGGGATTCACTCAAACACACACAAAAAATTTCATCAAAATCAGTGCAGCCATTAAGGGACAGTTTAATAACGTAAACACGTACAAATTGGACAACACCACCCTCTAGTTTCGAGAAAGAGAAAAAAAGATAGCACCAAAACCCTTGCCGTTCTCGAAAATCGCTATTTACAAATTTTCATCCAAATCGGATGAGCAGTTTTGGAGTTTTTAACGATTTCCTATTATTTGTGCTAAAGCGCCCTCTGGTTTTCAAGATAGCACAAAAAAGATAAGTCCAAAACACTCAGGCGTATCAGAAAACGCCTATTTTCCAATTTTCATGCAATTTGAATGCACGGCTTAGGAGTTTTTCGAGGTTTTTCAAAATATTTGTACTACAGCGCCCTCTGGTGTTCGAGAGAGAAAAGAGTAGATAAGTCCAAAAAACTCAGCGTGTCCGAGAACCTCTACGTACAAAATTTCATGCAAATCGGATTAACGGTTTTGGACTTTTTTGACGGTTTTTAAAAATGTTGTACTACAGCGCCCTCTGTTGTTCAATATAGAAACTAGTTTATAATTCATAAAAACTCACCATATCCGAAAACCTCTATATACCAACTTTCATGCAAATCGTATAAGCGACTTAGGAGTTTTTTAACGTTTTTTAAAATATTTGTACTGCAGCGCCCTCTGGCGTTCAAGATAGAAGAGAGTAGAAACCTACTAAGTAGTAAAAACCTCTATATACCAATTTTCATATAAATCGGATGCACGGCTTAGGAGTTTTTTGAGGTTTTCAAAATATTTGTACTACAGCGCCCTCTGGTGTTCGAGATAGAACAGAGTAGATAAATCAAAAAAACTCAGCGTGTCCGAGAAACTCTACGTACAAATTTTCATGCAAATCGGATGAACGGTTTCGGAGATAAGCTGAAAAAACGAATGCCTGGATTTCGATCGCAGCGCCCCCCACCGGGTCCAACCTTTTTTACTGGATAAAAAGTCGCCTATGTTATGACCGGGTATATAAGGAACCTTGATTCCAAGATTCATTTAAGTCCATCCAGTGGTTTTCGCGTGATGCTTTAACTAACAGACAGACAAAAATTTTAAAAATGCGATTTTCGGACTCAGCGTCATTCAAAACGTCCATCGCAAAAAGAATTTCAAAAAAATATTTAATGTACACATTTTTTTTTTTACAATTTTTTATATATATAGATAAATAGATAGATTATAAGGATTTAAAACTATAAGCAAAATTATGCTCTGGCGTGACGTTACAAAAACCAGAAGTAGTTTTCGACTTGGATTAGAAAATTTGCAAAACTCTGCGAATTGGGCAAGACTTTTTGTATAATACCTTTTTTAGAAGGATTTGAAATAATATCAGTTTATTTTCCGAGTCATCAAATTTTAAAATCTTTTCCCGTCCTTTTTGTTATTAGGCTTAGTCATCTGATGAGACGTTACTGGCATTAAGTTACTGGCGTTACGTTACTTAATTTTACATTATAACGTAAAGTGTTTGTGTACTTAAGTTATAAAAAAACAAATTTGATATATTCTGCCTGTCCTCGCCATAACCATTTTTTATTATTTTTAGCCAATGTCTGCCATTTTTAATAAAACAAAAACTTTACGAAACTTTTGCTTAATATTTACTAAAAAGAAATATAACATTTGATCATCATGGCAAATGAGTTTGTGTTCAAATTGCTAGAATCAATAAAATTTAAATGTTTTTCTAAGATAATATCATGGGTCAAGGTGAACTTTCTTCTGGATATGCCCACAGTGACTGCCGCTGGGATCAATAGACCCTACACACCAAGTGTGGTATTTCACTGTCAAAGCATGTACAAATGATTTCTAAAAAGGGTGGTGTGACTTTAGTGGGAATACTCCCATTTTTTTGAACTTTCCATTTAAGCAAAAGTACTAAATTTTAGTCTTATACGATCAAAATCATTAGATATGTAAAGGGTGGTTAAATTTTAAGGGCCGATATTGATTTTGAATAAAACACAAATTATTTAGAAAATTACTGTCATTTCTTTTTATTATGATAATATTGGTATGACTCAATTATGTGTGGAACAAAATATCGGCCAAATGGCCGCTGCGACCTCGGCGGCATACCTCCATCCGATGGTCGAAATTTTCGATGACGCTGAGGCATAAGTGAGGTTCTATGCCGTTCATGCAATAACAATAGAGTTCAGCTACTACAGCTATATCGCACTTCCTCAGCATTAACCCATCTAAAGCCACTACCCAGTAATCATTGAAAATATCAATGTTATGGATAACCGTGACCACAAACATGTTAATGTGGGAAAAATTTACCCACCAATAAATGGGTTGGGCTCAGGGACAACACAAGACGTAACAACTAACCATGCGTATATATAGATCTAATTACACAACTAATTTTAATCTACTTTTGAGTTGACCTTTTGACAAATTAACATCAAAAACGCTACAATTGTTAACAAAGGAACTCATGCGACTTAAAGGAGCAGTAGCCATATAATTTGTTCTACTAAATGGCAAATAAATTAAGTTGTTAGCGTTTCTACTGCTTTTACGGTTAGTGTTAAAATTTATGTGAGAAAAAAGTTCTGGAGAATCGAATACACCTGTTATGAGCTGGTGTAAATATACGATATCTGCCGATTTCCTTCGATCACCTAAAGACTGCATTTTTAATAGTTTTAAACGATCCTCATTAGGAGGAAGGTCTAATATGTCAGTTCCACTTAAGCCCCTTAGAGCAAACTGAACAAAACGTTTTTGGATTCTTTCTATTCGATCAACATGCACATTGCAACTTGGGGACCAAACTTGACTTGCATACTCTAAGTGAGGACGCACGATTGCATAATACAACGTTGTAGTTGTAATCATGCTATTAAATTCTTCGGCCCAGCGTTTTATAAAACCAAGCATTGAAGACGCCTTTTTACAAATATTATCAATATGAATGTTAAACGACAGCTTAGAATCCACGCATATACCTAGGTCTTTGACGGTGTCTACACGACTCAAGACAGTATCTTTAATCTTATAATCAAAAATAAAATTATTCCTTTTTCGCGAAAAGGTCATAGTTTGGCATTTATCTGGATTTAAAAACATATTATTTTTAGAGCACCAAACTTCAAAGGATTTTAGATCAGACTGGAGTAGATCTGAATTATCTCTAGAATTAATCGTTCTGTATATTTTCATATCATCGGCATAAATAAGCAGATGAGAGTGTTCAATGACGTGAGTTACATTATTGATAGCTAAAATAAACAGAAGAGGACCAAGGTGACTACCCTGAGGAACACCTGATCCAGCAATAAATTCAGAAGACAATGCGCCTCGGAAACGTATTTGATAAGATCGCTCCACCAAATACGATTTAATCCAGTTCACAAAATATTGTGGAAATCCCATTAACTCAAGTTTAAATAAGATAAGATTGTGTGGTAGCTTATCAAATGCCTTACTAAAGTCAGTGTAAACACAATCGACCTGGTTACCAGAATCAATAGAATTTAAGCAGAATGTTGTAAAATCGAGAAGATTAGACACAGTGGATCTGCCATTCACAAAACCATGCTGACGAGTTGTTATGACTTCCCCACAGTGAATTTTCACCCGATCATACACCATCCGCTCAAAAAGTTTTGGAACCGATGAGAGCTTAGCGATAGGCCTATAGTTACTAACATCGTTCCTGCAACCCTTTTTAAAAATAGGACTTATAAATGATTTTTTCCAAAAAAGTGGAAAATAACTTTCGTTAATAGATTTATTGAATAATAAAGACAGTGGTTGACTCAAAACGGAACCGCATTGTGTTAACACTGCGGCAGGAACACCGTCAGGTCCAGCACCAAACTCCTCATCGATCGATCTAATATACATTAAAATATCCTCTGGAGTGAAGGATATATGTTCCAAAGATACTCTGGGTTCGGAATTCATATATTCAAAGTACTCTCCATCAGGAGTAAAAGAATCTGAACAGAATGATTCTGTAAAAAGATTGGCGAATAGGCCACAAATTTTGACGGGATTGTCAGTAAATCCCTCAGTAGTTCTAAATGAAGAAGGAAATCCATCAGATTTCTTCTTTGTGTTTACGAATCCCCAAAATTTCTTTGGATCTGTCAATATTCTCAGCTTAACATTATCTAAATATTCGTGATATAATGTAGCTGAGCGATTTTCAAATTCCAGAAACAAACGTTTGTAAGTTTCTAGGTCGTTTGAGCCTAAGCTACAGACGTATTTCTTCCATGCCCTATTCCTGTTGTTGCGAAGAGTCTTTAAATCCTTTGTGTACCACGGGTACGCAGAATTCCTCGCAAATTTGAGACTATAAGGTACGGATTGAGAAAACACAGCAAAGAGTTCCATATAAAAAAAATGTATGGAGTCATCAAGGCAATTTCCATTTATATATTCCAAAATTGCATTAAGTTTACCATGAAGCAACTGATTTAACTTCAAAAAGTCAGCTTTTTTAAAATTGAATTCATAAAGCTTATCTGCTGAATTAGAATTTACTATATTTGGTCTGTCGGATTCGTACCAAATACTCAATGGTGGATGATATTCATCAACAGTAGTTAGAGCATGAAAGGCCCTCTTAACAACAACATTGTTACTGTCTGTAGTTAAGACCAGGTCAAGAAGTCTTTCAAGACTATTATAAATACAACTCACTTGTTGTAAGTCTGAGCATATATTATCAACAAATATATGTTCTTGGCGGGTCTTCGAATTAGATGCACAATAGTACGTATCATCGTCGGAAGAATGCCATTTTAAATCAGGTAGATTAAAATCGCCCAATAATAAAATGTCGTCATTAACGTCAAGTAAATCAATTATGTAATCTATGCCCTCCGCAAGGCTTGCATAGACCTCTACACTACTCTTAGGAGGAACATACGCATTAATAACATATACATTAGAGATACAATGTATAACTTTAACGCAAATTAGTTCAATATTAGAAGATCAGGGAATATCAACAATAGAACTGACAAAGCAGTTCCTTACAGCCAAAAGGACACCACCACCGACTGAAGAAATATTGTCAGTGTATCTGTCTTTTCTAAAAACTTGAAAGCTATTGTCAAACAATTCCAAACCAGTAATGCTTCCGTTCAGCCACGTTTCTGTTAACGCGATAATATCCTCAGAGCAATTTTGAGTTGATTGAAATAAGCTCTGCGTCTTAGAACGTAGTCCCCTTACATTTTGATAGTAAAGGGACAGCCTATTTAGTTTTTTTGAGTCTGGCGGGCGGCTTGAGTCACCCTTTTAGACTTATTTTTTGGCTTGAACTCAGTAACAAGAATATTATCGGCCCACAAATTAGATTTAAGAACAGTTGTAAAATCTTCGGCTGCAACTGTTAGAATAAAAGAAGCATGGGAAGGCTTATTACCAATTTTTTTGCATGAACAGAATGCATTTGAGTTCACTAACTTGGATTGCCTGACAAACGTCAATATATTTTCTATTGATGTGTAGGGCTGAAGACGTGAAATGAAAACATTTCTGGTCCTTGAAACTGCTCTTAAAGTCAAAAGACTGTTAGGCGTATTTGAAATCGTATTTGGGCTACTAGTCAATGGAGGAATAGAAGATGGTGTATGAGAAATCACCGTATTATTATTTTCTGATGGCATTGCTGGGGGCTGCTCTGCCTTGGAAGGTCTGGAGGACGCCTTTCGACGCTTATTTTTGTTTTTGTTTTTCCTCTGTCTTTTAGAGCTTTTTAGGTCTTTTTCTGATGAAACTGACAAAATTCCGGAAGATGCCGTTAATGTGCCGAATTATCTCATCCTTAAGCTCTTGAATTGTTGCTGGCTTATCGCTGTACACCTTCTCTTTCAAATAACCCCAAAGAAAGAAGTCCAACGGTGTCAAATCACATGATCTTGGCGGCCTATTGACATCGCCACCACGTGAGATAACACGGCCATTGAGTTTGTCGTGCAAAAGAGCCATTGTTTCGTTAGCTATGTGGCAAGTGGCACCACCCTGTTGAAACCACATATCGTCCACATTCATATCTTCCAATTCGGGCCATAAAAGTTTGTTGTCATCTCACGATAGCAAACAAGCAAACACAGTAACAGCCTGACCGGCCTTCAGCCAGAACTATCGCGAACAGCAGCAATATTTTCTGCAGTACGAACTGTACGACCATGCATTGGTGCTTTTACATCTCTTACAGACCCGGTTTGCTTAAATGTTTGCACGATTTTTCCGATTGTACGCACATTTGGACGACTAAATTGACCAAAAAAAAAATCACGAAGAGCACGATATGCATTTTGAATTGAACGCCCATTTTCATAATAAGCCTGAATAACTTTAACGCGTTGCTCGATTGTGTGTTTTTCCATGGTTCAAATTGAGTTAGTCTGAAATTGAGAAATGTCAAATGAAATGCAGAAAAAACTTGACGTTTAGTTGTGGTTCACATTCAAAATCGGAACTTAAATTTTAAGCATCCTTTATATAAAAGTTTCTTTTCAATTCTTTTTTTTTTTATTCATTTTTATTAATTTACCAAGCGAGCGTTGCTACGCTTAAGGCAAACAATTTTTTTTTACCTTTACCCTTTGTTTGACACCACAAGTGGATCACGAAATAGTGGAAAACTCCATTCTGAGTTTCAATGTTCTGTGATTTTTACTTCTTAAGCTATTCGATAACAAAAATGTTGCTTATATGGGCAGAGCCACACCCCCTTGTCCAATGCCCGTTCAAGTCTTCTATTAGAAAGACATCATCAAGTGGTAACTCCCTTCTGAGTTTCAATGTTCTGTGACTTTTACTTCCATAGCTATTTGATATCAAAAATTTGGCTGGTATGGGCGCAGCCACACCCCCTTGTCCAATGCCCGTCCAAGTTTTCTATTAAAAGGACATCACCAAGTGGTCATTCCATTCTAAATTTCAATGTTCAATTACTTTTATTTCCATAGCTATTCGATATCAAAAATTTGGCTGGTATGGGCGGAGCCACACCTCCTTGTCAAATGCCCGTCAAAGTTTTCCATTAAAATTACATTAGCAAGTGGTAACCTTTCTGAATTTCAATGTTCTATGACTTTTATTGCCATAGCTATTTTGTATTGAAAATGTAACTTGAATGGGCGTAGCCGCGCCCTTTTTGCATAGGAGGATGAAAAGTACTTTGCAACCTATTTTCATTCCTACCAAATATACAAAAAAAGTTTCATTAAAATCGGTAGAGCCGTTTCGGAGGAGATCGGCCACAAACATTGTGGCACGAGCTTTTTATATATTAGATTATAAATAGCAATTTTTTCGTTTTTATACAACTAGTGCTGCGAATTGCTGTGTTGTTGTTTTCATAAGAACCATTTCGTTACATTGGTCTTACCCCTCCCCCATCTAGCGCCCCCCATCTAGCGCTCCGTATTGTTGTATACGAGTACGCGGCTATAAAAGTTTCACTTCAAAAAACCGACGTCTTTAAATAAAAAATGATTTAAAGCATAAATTTGTTCTTAAAAAAGATTGTTTTTAATATAGTGGAAAAGTGTCTATCTGCACATTTTATCATACAGAAAGATTTTATTTTCAATGCAATACTGTCTATTTAAGATATAAGATAAGATATAAGATAAGATACTTTTTAGTTGTAGCGTTTAATAGATACTTTTTGTTAATGTTGTAGAAGATGGGTTCATCAAAATTGTTGCAAATTAGCGAATAAAACAGTTTCTTCGCTCTTCTTCAAAATTGTATTTTTGTAAATAGAAAGCTAAGAATATAAGCCCTCGATATATAGAACTGAAAGTTGGGGATTTGTTTTTTAAGCAACAGAATAGATTTGAATGATAAAATAAATGAAATTAAAAAATCCATCATTGTACCACCCACACAACTCTAACGATTAAATCGCAATATTTTGTTATACATGCTTTTGTCTTATAATTAACAACATTAGTAAATGCTATCAAAAATAATTATCAAAACAAATATTGAAAGGTTTGGACAACAAACAATAACGTCCATAATAATCACCATAATAATGATGAGCAAGAGTCAACAACGTAGAGAAACACCTCTCAAACATTTACGATAATTATAATATAATATTTAACAGCGAATTAAAATCATATTTTCCAAATTGACTACGATAAACACTATAAGCAATTATAACTGAAATAGAATATTGGTGGGATTGGACATTGTAACAAATCAAGGTTCATATATAACCCACAACTCGGATGCAAGTCCGAAACCCACTTGTACCGTATATATCAGTTAGTTTATAATAAAATAAAAATAATATTCTACAACTTTTTGTTTATTCTATCCTTAACGACCTATTAAAACGAATTTAAATTTCTATTAAATAATTAAATATTTAATATTTGCTTGCCTCGCATAAAACATGCGATAACTTATCGCAAGGAAGACTTAATAATATTAGCTAATCGATGAAAACCGAATGACGTTAATGGCACTAACAATTTCACACAGACCCATACTCTTACATACACAGTTGAATATACACACACACACACACACACACACAACAACATGCTTGCGTACATTTGCTCAAAGAAATCAATAAACTAAGCTATATGCAGCTAGCGAAAACAAGCACTATTGCAGCCTTCCAAGAGCAGACATTGAACCTGAGCATATGCACACTAAACTGCTTGACAGCGATCTTAGCCAAAGTGGCTTACCTTATTGGCAAATAAATTGCACTTGAAAACTTGGCTAGAAGTGCATAAACTTTATTTTAGCCAAGTAAACGTGGAGAATGTAGGTCGTTGTCGGTGCCAGGCTGTTGGCAGTGTATAAAGAATATTCGTAACTTTGGCACAGTTATTTTTCAATAACCAAGCCAAGGAAGGACAATGCAAAGTATTAAGACAAGGCTATTGGGTGCTAGGCAGGGAAAGTTTATCAGCGTGTAGGTGGTACTGGTAAGGGCTTAAACGAATGTGTGAATGTGTTGTGTTAAGCCTTGCAAGGATATGCATGCAGTAGTAATTAAATTATTGATCATTTTTATTTAGCGTACTTAAAGCGCGCTTATAATATGCATTATTGCCAATTGTATGAGTGTTTTATATATGTGTGTGTGTGTGTAAGTTCCCTATAGGAACAAACTAACTTGTTTTTAATAACAACTAATTAAAAAACTAATTTAAAATAAACCCGTATATGAACTACTTTGAATTATATTAAGGCGGCACCCACTTCAATTCTAAATAGTTTTTATTGCATTATATATGAAGTAATTGAAATACTACTTCAAAATTTTCATTAGATTACAAGTTTATATATATTTAACCATGTTATTTCATCAAATATTATTTACTTTAGGCCATCAGTAATAGTTTTCAATTGGATATTTTAAAGTAATTAAAAAAATAACTTAAATGTAACTAATTCAACAAGTAGTTGAAAATATATGCAGACAAAAGTCAATTGACTTATTTAGCGGACATCACCATACAAAATATGTTAGTTCGTTCTATGGGAAAAAGTCAGAATTTCAACTAGTTGTGGTTGACAAAAAACTACTTTGTCAACTACTTTTAAATAAGTTGATTTTCCTACAGGGTTGATGTGCATGTTTGTTCAAGATATACTTTCGTGTGTATGCCAATAAGTTTTGATTGCATGCTAAGCATAAGTCAATTAGTTTGCTTTACATGATAAATTTTTTTCATTTTCTTGTCATGCATAAATAATTGACTTAATAACAAGAAATGTCAATACTAACAACAATAACAACAACAACAATAATTCATTAAGCATATTTTTCTCAATTTAGTTGTATTTTGTTGTAATTCTAGTGAGTTTATTTGTTTTTGTTGATTTATTAACTGAAATTTTATTAAACTTGAACTGATGTTTATTTGAGTTTTTAACTGTGGGTGTTTGCCTAAAAGACAAAAGGCTTTAATTATGCAAGGATTTTTTGAAGTGAGCATTTTTTTAGAAGTGTTGAGCACTTTTTGGTAGCTGCTAAAGTGACGAATTCGCATCAGCATTTCTAACGTCAGCAATGAAAGCATCGTTAACGTCAGCTATGTAAACGTTGGCACTATTAAGGTTTGCACTGTTAAGGGACTGCTCATAAATTACCTAACATATTTTTGTCACAAAGTTTTTTAATAAATATTACAATTTTGAAAATTCAATTCAAAAGTTTTTTTGTGACGTAACGCATGACCTTTCCTCACCGTTCCCCACCCCCTCGCCCCCCTCCCCCCTAAAAGTGTTACGTAATTTCTGAAAAGCCTCTAATGAATACTACCAAATAAATGTTGAAGGATAAAAAATAATAGGTTCAGCTCCTATACACAGTTGATCACTCTAGTGATCGGGAAAGATATGAATTGTAGTCGACAGTTATCGTGTTTTTGTATGGGAAACTCTAGAACAGTGGCAGAAGAGGATAGCGGTGTATATTGAGGTGCAAAAAATAATAAGATCAGCTCATATATTTGACACCTCTAGGTTAAAATTTTGAAAAAAATTTATTTGTTCTGCGAGCAATATATATGTAGCTACATTACTGAATGCCATAATGCCAAACATATTTGTGAATGATCATAAAGAAATTGACAATTCTTAAAAAAAAAAAAAATAAAAAATGAAATGGCCATCTCAGCCCTTGAAAGGACTTTGACCGAGCTTCCTATAATCAATTGTGTTGTGTGTGCTGTGAAATATTTCCACACAAATGCAAACATTTTCGAGAACTGGACCTACATGTTTTACGCCGACTCCGAACGGCTTATGTTCTCAAGAAGCTTTTCATAGCAGTTTTTTACTCTCTGAGATTTGCCATTGTCTGCAGAGAGGTGACGGCCGAACAGAAAAATTAATTCAATTGAAAAAAGTTTCTGTGACAGATGGAGGATTCGAACCTGGGTTCTCTGGCGTTAGAGTCACACACTCTACCCACTACGCCACGGCCGCCACAGACAATTCTTTTAACACATAGAATATTCTCCATGAGCATAAGTTTTGACTTTATAAACCGATTTATAATTTATGCATTGATACACGTTTGTTCTAATATATAAAAGTATATGTTCGAAATAAGTTTTAATAAATAAAAAAATTTTAGCGTTTTTAAAATTTTTTTTTATTTTTGTTTCTCCTTTTTATCATTGTTGCAGTGTTTTGAACACAATAATCACTTTTTACATTAATTTATGTGTAAACAGTAAAAAACACAATGCAGTTGATTATTTTATTTATATATATTTATTTATTTTTTTATTATTTTTATTATTAACTAATTAAATGTTGTACAATGTATCTTAAAACTAACACAAAGATACAAAAATACAAAATTAATTATTGTAACAAAAAACTGCATTCTGTTGTTCAATACAAACAAGTGGCGAATGCAAAAATATACATTACAAATATTTTAAGTTTTATAAGACATGTAGTGGGGTCTTAAAAGAAATTTAAATACATCGAAATTAAGCATTTTATTACATCAAATTGAACAGATTATGCTTGACATTTAATTTATTTAAATTATCAACAACAAAAGAAAATTAATACAAACTGGGAAAAAAAAAGAAATTTTATAAAACAAGAATAATATTATATTGGAATGGAGATAAGGTAATTAATACCATTCAAATTATAGTTAAATAACCATGATTTCACTTTTTTTAGAAAAATAATATTATTAGACATACAGCGGACATTATAAGGTAGAATATTAAAAAGTCTTGGAGCAGTGCATGAGTAGAATGAAAAAAAAGTGATTTAACCTGTGAGGAGGAACTCTAGCGTAATGTTGGGCATTTATTCTTAAGTAATGGCTTGTATAACTTCTGTTTAATATATAACTAGATTTTTCAAAATATTCTTTCAATACTCTGTAATAATATAAGTGTTTAATAGGTAAAACATTTCAATCGTTTCTTGTGACATATAATTCGAATGACATGCTTTTGAGCGAACAATAATGGATTAATTTTAGAAGAATGTGTACCTCCCCAGCATGTAATTCCATATTGTAGCTTTGAATGGAAAATACCATAATAAATACATGTGAGCAATTTTGATGAGCAAAACGACTTTAAGATGTATATCTGTCTAGTGGCACCCAGAAGATACCTTTTGAGAGCAAGAGTATGCTCTAGCCATGATAGTTTCCAATCCAATAATAACCCAAGATATTTAAAGGATTTAACACAATCAATAGAAAAACATTTCGAGGAACAAGGACTAGAATCATCATATGTTTTTAAGTGGTTGAAAGAACTGCATATATCATTTCCAACTAAAAATTTCTTACAACCTGAGCAATGAAAGGTAAAATTGGAAAGGCATCATACTCGTTTTATCACTCAAAACTAATTTATGCGATGAAAACCAATGCCTAAGTAGTTCTTAATCATGGTTTATATCACAAGTTAAGCTTAGAGCGGAATTACTAGCAAAGGTGCAAGCCATATCGTCTGCGAACGCTATGACTTTACTTTTAAAGGGAAGACATAAAACAGAGTTAATGTTAATAAGAAACAGAATAGGTCCGAGAACAGATCCCTGTGCGGAACACCAACATCAATAGTAATATAGCTGCTAAAATTATTATTTATTTTAACTTTTTGCTTTCTATTTGATAGATAGGACTGAAACCACGAGTAAATAGATCCTCTAAAGCCACATTTATATAATTTATTGAGTAGTATCACATGATCAACAGTATCGAACGCTTTAGTGATATCTACAAATAAGGCAGCACATACTTTTTTATTGTTTTGGCCATTGTATATATCAGTACAAAATTTCAAGAGAGCGTCTTCAGTAGACAGACCCTCTCTAAAGCCATACTGCGAATTGTTTAAAAAATTTGTTGATTGTAAAAATTTAACATTCTGATTTTTACTGTTTTCTCAAAAACTTTCGAAAAAGCTGGCAATAATGAGATTGGTCTGTAATTATTGAAAACACTTTTGTCTCCCTTTTTAAACAATGGAATTACCACAGCTTTTTTGAGTTCATCAGGAAAAACTCCACAGTCAAGGCTTTTGTTGAAAATCTTGCATAGAACATCGACAATATTGAAAACAATCTTTTTGATGAATGTATTAGAAAAAACATCATCAAGACATGAATTAGTGTTTTTAAGAGCCATAATTATTTTATATAGTTCAAAAGAGGAGATAGGTGCAAAAAACGCACTGTTTGGATGAGAAGGTTCCTTATCTAAACATTTACAAGAATCGTCGTTAGCACCAGCATCAGCAACCACATTTTTGCCAATTTCAGCAAAGTACCTGTTAAAATCTTCAGCTTTAGCCACAGACTCAGAGGAACTCATTCCTTCATCAAAAGACCTTACTCTTTGTTCATTGCTATTAGAATTACTTAATATATTATTAACAAGTTGCCATTCTTTCTTAGAATTTCCACTGATTTTATTGAACTCATTTGCGTAGTAATCCGTTTTACTCTTAGCTACTTGGCCAGAAATTTCTTTGCAAAGTTTTTTGTAACTAGCTTTAGCATACAAATTGTTTGGGTACTTAGAAAATTTTTTAAAAAGTTTATTTTTATATCGTTTTTTTTTCAATAACTCTACCGACATCCAAGGTTTAAGTCTTTTCAACAAAGCACGTTTACAAACTTTTACAGAACACACAGTAACATGATGAGTTAGAGTATCTAAAAACTTGCTGTACGCTTTAGAAGGATCAGGTTCAACATATACATTATTCCACGATTCAAATTTAAGCTTTTCATTTAATAATGAAAAGTTAGTTTTATTATAAAATTCAACAAGCTGTGATTTAGTGTTAGTAGGTCTTTTAACATTTCCAAAATACAGGCATGTCATACAGTGATCAGATATATACAAATTGGCCACAGAACTATACAGTGATATATTTACAGAACGCTTTAACTTAACAAAAACATGATCAATACATGTAGAAGAGATATCTGATATTCTAGTTGGTTCATTAATGCATGATTCTAATCCATACGCCGAGAGTTGGAGTAAATATTTATCAATAATGAATGAATTTTCTAATAAATTTAAGTTTATGTCCCCCAGAAAATTTGCATTATCAGATCTGTCATTTAACAAGAGTATGTCCAAATCACTCAAAAACGTGTCAATATTCGAATTGTCATGAAACCTATATAAGCAAATGAAAGAATATTTATAATCATCAATTACACAACATACATTTATCGCATCACAACTCTTTAACTTAAAACAACAAGACTCACACTTAAATTCCTCTTTTACAAAAACCGCTACTCCTCCAGCTGCATAGTCATTATTACAGTTAGCAAAACACTTATAACCAGGAATATTAAACAAAGAAAGTTCATAGTCATATATCCATATCTCTGTGAAAAAATGAAATCAGGCTTATTTTCAAATGTTTCCACATGTAAAAGAAAGTTATCAAAATTTTTTCTTAAACTTCTAATATTTTGTTGGACAATATAAAAGCTTTTTGGGTCTTTTTTCTGAATTGAAGAAATTACATTAAAATTTAAATTATTACAGAGCGGAGGAGGAACATAAAAAAGATTATCTTGAGGATTTACATTAATCATATTATCATTTAACATATTTTAATAACTAATATAATTTAAGCAGTAAAAATTAAAATTATTTTAAATTATTTTGCAAAAATCCTCTTCTGAATTAATTACTATAACATTATCACCCTCCTTCTTCCGCAATAAAATTTTACCATTAGTAACCCATAAATATTTGAAATTTTTTTCTTTTCGCAATTTTTTAGCTTCATTAAATAAATGTCTGTTCTTAGAGGATAAACAATCATTTATAAAAATACTAGAAATGCGCTCGCAGTTAAATAGTTTAGTGTTTAAATTTCTTCTACATTTAAATTTGTTCGTAACAACAAGTTTTTTATTTAGACGCGTAGCAAATTTGACACATAAGATGTTCATAGAATCAGAAGATGCGGAACCCCTGGATTTGTTAATGCGTTTTACGTAACAATCGTCAATCTGTTCCTGTGTTACGTTGACATTTAAACCTTCCCGGAATATTTTCAGAGCGCACTCAACAGCGTTCGCATTATTAACATCAGGAACACCAACAATTTCAATGCACTTTTCTCTATTTTGTTGCTGCAGATAATTCACTTCTTCCTGTAGAAAGTGAACTTTTTCTTGGGCATATTATTACAATATGTGGGCATATTATTACAATATGCTCAAAGTCATTTAAGCACCAAATATATTTATTTATAAAAATAGTTGTGGCCTTGGTTGGGGGCCACAGTTTTTCATTCTAACCGCCCGTGGAATGACTTGACATTTGCTTGACTGTAGTAGTTAAAAAATATTCAAATATACTAACGCAAGCAAAGATTTTTCATAGGCATCAGGCCATCTCTCTTTGATTACGGAGTTTATATTCATTGAAAAGGTAGGTAGGTTGCTGCCAATATAGAAGTACAGTATGACCTCGCTCAACGCAACCAATTAAATTCAGGCCAATTGCGAAAACTGAGGTTGTTGCAGAAACCGAGGAAAACTTTTCTATTGGCCAGTAGACCTATTTTCAAAAAAATATGCCTTTTCTACACATTAAAATTAAAGTAAATCGATTAAATCTGTGTTCAGAAACATAATTTCATTTTATTTAATTTATTTGTTGAAAAATTGGGATATTTTGGTCTGCACTTTGCTGCAATTTATATTTTGATGCACAGCAGTTTCGCGAAGATCGTGAAGTTTCAAAATGTCATTTAATGGAAGGTCCTGCTTTTCAGCCCATTTAATACAAGTGTTGAAACAATTAATAACAGTTTCCAACTTAATTTTCGGTGAATCCAGAACAATATCAACGGTGCTTTCGTCAGCGCTTTCGATTTCGTCAACATCGCATGTAGCTGGAGAGTCGTCGCTTGCGTTTTCGTAAATCCAATCCATTATTTCATTATTTGAAATTGCGTTTTCGGCTGTAACTTCACGAACATTATCGGAAACAGTAGCAATTATTGATTGTTCATGAGCTAGTTCATCTCTAATTACTTTTAATGGTAAATCATCTTCATCAGTCCATTCATCGTTAGAATAAACCAACAAATTCCAGCACTTTTTAATAGCACTAGACGACAATTTACCCCATGCATTAGACAGCAAGCAAACTGAATGCCATAAATTAAATGCTTTGACTTTGCTTTCCATACTTCGTCCTTCACTGCCGATTAGATGAGCCAAGAGACTTTTTTTGTAGTAGAGTTTTGTTAAGTTTATAACATGTTGTTCCATAGGCTGAAGAATAGCAGTGCAGTTGGGTGGAAAGCACATTATGGTGATCATTCCGTCGTCACTTATTAAGTTGTCGTCTTTTGGATGGCAGGGTGCGTTATCCAAAAGCAGCAGCGCTCTCTGTGGAAGATTTTTAGAAGAAAGGAATGATCTGACCTGAAAAAAATTAACAAAAGAAGAAAATGCTGTCCATGTTTGATTTACTGCATTTAATTTTTATACGCACCTCAGGAACAAACGCATCGTGAAACCATTCTTCAAAAAATCTCAGTGTCATCCATGCATTTTTGTTAGCCTTGTACACGACTGGCAACCTTCCATGGTTTTGGAATGCTCTGGGATTCAATGATTTACCGATCACGAGTGGTTTAATTTTGTGCAAACCAGAAGCATTGGTACAGGCAAGAAATGTTATGCGCTCCTTGCTTACTTTGCGACCAGGTGCAGTTGCTTCAGTGGCGCTAACAAGTGTTTTATTTGGCAGCACTTTATAAAACAATCCGGATTCATCAGCATTATAGATCTGATCTGGAGTTAAATCGAGCTCCTTGACTTTCTCTCTGAACTCCTTCAGAAATGGCTCGACAAGCATTGGCTTATTTGACAATTTCTCACCGCAAACTTTTAGCATGCGAATGCCGTGACGTTTTTTAAAATTTGCAAACCAACCGTTACTCGCGTTGAACATGCTAGAATTGTCTTCAAGTCTGCTATGCAACTGGCACGCCTTTGCCTTTACAATTTCGATAGATATAGGCAAATTTTGCTCCCTTTGCTTGAGAAACCATCTGTACAATGCCTTCTCCATTTTGGCATATTCGCAGCCTCTTATTGCTACTCGCTTTCCTGGTCCGGATTCCGCATTTGTGACGAAATTTCTCAGCGCAGTTTCGTTACGTTTTATCCTTGTTATTGTTGATTTGTGCACTTTATATTCATTGCATATCGATTTAATAGCAACACCACTATGCACTTTTTCCAGGATTTCACATTTTTGTGCAATTGTAAGCTTTTTGACATTTTTAACTACTGGCATTTTGTATGCAGCACGAGTAAATCGACCGATCGCGAAAAAAATTTCATCAAACTGAGTGCTCTCACGAAACATTCATACACACTTGTACACACAAGCATCATACGTGGGAATCCCAAATTTATATTTTTTGACAGAGACGAGTGAGCAAAAGAACAAAAGATGAGTTCAAAACAAACTCAAACATACGAAACATTCATACACACATGTACACACATGAATCATTGACAGAGACGAATGTACAAAAGAACGAAAGAAAAGTTTACATATACATACTCAAACATACGATTTCCTTACAAAATTGCGTTAACTGAGGTAACTTTTTTTTTAAGTTGCGTTAACAGAGTCTACAATGTTAACAATTTGGGTGTTGCGATTATCGAGGAGTTGCGTGTAACGAGGGTTGCGTTGAGCAAGGTCGTACTGTATTACATATATGTACCTATAATACTATGTGGAGATTTTAATATTAACTTTGCAGATGACAAAAATTTGCGAGTAATTACATTTTTCAAGAAAGCATTCGGTTTGACAATGTCCAATGATCGAAAACTCTGCACTATAAACAGGCCTGTAGCCAGGATTTACCCAAGGGGAAGGGGTTTTCATAAAAAATTTATCGATATTATTTTATAAAACTTTAATGAATTTTTAATAGAACTTACTTTTATTTATTTTCATATGTTTGTATTAACTCTTCTCTTTTTTTTTTTGCCAATTCTGACAATACATCATGCTCTGTGACTTTGCTATCCCTATGTATTCTTAAGGATGCACAATCATTTAAGCGTTACTCGACCATAGAATTTCTTGAAATATATTTTAAATATCAATTGCACTCCTTCACCTATCACCATACTTTCGTAATATTTGCACCAGCATCCGCCGCTGAATTCTGATTTAATTTATTGCTATGGTTGTGTTACCAGAGCAAGATAAAATTCTTGCATACTGTTTAATTAAAATTTTGATCATTCCTCGTTTTCGGATGTCATCAAATTCAAGTTGAACGATGACAAAAGCCAGTTGTGCTTTGTAAATAGTACTTCCCTGTTGTAAATAGTTTTTTTTTTTTTTTTTTTTTTTTTTAAGGCATTTATTTGCAATCTATTTAACAATAATAAGCAAATCTTTTCAAATTATTTAACTTAACATTTAATATTAATATACATGCGCTACATTAAGCACATATTGCTAAGTATGTACATTTATACATATTGAATTAATTTAACTTATAAGTTCATCTTTGGTTTATTTTCTATATGGGAGATCTAAAACATGGTGTCTTTTCAATCTTCTGATTTCGTCACTTTCATCTAGAAGACTAATAGCTAAGGGATTAGTATGATCACTAAGTCGTTGCAGATATCTTATACTTATATTATTTATTTCATCTCTTACACTTTGAAGATTTAAGTCTTTGTGTAGCGCATTATTTGTAATGAACCACGGAGCATTTGCTATCGTTCTTATAGTTTTAGATTGGAACCGTTGAATAATCTCGATGTTTGAGTTACTGGTAGTTCCCCAAAGTTGTATCCCATACGTCCAAACTGGTTTCAATATAGTTTTATACAGAATTATTTTGTTTTCCAAGGATAGTTGTGATTTTGGTCCAAGTAACCAAAACATTCGTTTCGTCTTAATATTAAGGTGTTCTCGCTTTGCTTTGATGTGGTCTTTCCAGGTCAATCTTCTATCTAGGTGCATTCCTAGATATTTAGTCTTACAGCTTGTAGGAATTGGACAGCCATTAAGAAAGACTGTAGGACAATCACCACGCCTTAACGTGAACGTGACGTGAGTAGATTTTTGGCAGTTAACTTTAATGTTCCACATTTCAAGCCACTGTTGCAAGCTATTTAGCTGCTGCTGTACTGCGTAAGACGCATCCGCAGAGGATTCACTTGTAGCTATTATAGCCGTATCGTCTGCATATGTTGCAATAGTGACCGTATTTAAGGTAGGCATATCTGCTGTAAATATTGTATATAATAATGGGCCTAAAACACTGCCTTGTGGCACACCTGCGTTTATTTGACGTATATTCGATTGCTCGTTATTAACTTTAACATAGAAATATCGTTGATGTAAAAATGATTTTAGCACAAGATAATACGGAGTTGGGAGAATTTTTTTTAGCTTGAAAAGTAAACCACTGTGCCAAACTTTGTCAAATGCCTGCTGTATATCCAAGAATACGGCTGAGCAAAAGTGTTTGCGTTCTAAGGCATCGTTTATTTTGTTAATAATACGATGGCATTGTTCTGGAGTGCCATGTTTATGGCGGAACCCAAATTGGTATTCAGGAATTATGCTGATTTTTTCTAGTATTGGAAGAACTCTACGATAAAATATTCTTTCGAATATTTTCGAGAATACAACTAGTAAACTTATGGGTCTATATGAGGTTACGTTACATTCAGGCTTGTTTGGTTTAAGTATCATTACTATTTCCGCGCATTTCCATTGGGATGGGAAGTGACTTAGTCGAAGAATAGAATTGAAGATGAGAGTCAAGAATATAATACCTTTTTTTGGTAAAAATTTCGCTACTTTCGCATCAATTTTGTCATATCCAGGAGATTTGTTATTGTTAAGCATTGTTATTTCAGCCTGAACTTCGTTTGGTGTTATGTGCTTGATGGGCAAATCCATTTGACAAGCAGAATCCAAATACTGTTGGATTTGAATGTCGTTTCCATTAAGAGTGTGTGGTTGAAATGTCTGTTCTAAGTGAGCAGCAAATGCAGTGGCTTTACTTAAGTCTGACCTACACCATTGATCACTGGAATCTTTTAAAGGAACATTTCTCCGCACAGGCCTTTTAAGGTATTTTGTGGCTTTCCATAAGCATTGTTCATTATTTCGCTGATTGACACTCAAATTGCGCAAATAATTTCTCGTTGCTTCATTTTTAAGGTCTGCTAAACGGGATTTAAGTAATTGAGTTGCTTGATTTAATAATCTTTTATCGAGTGGATTCCTGCTCAGATGCCAAACTCTTCGTAATCTTCGTTTTTCTCTTAAAAGTTCTCTTATTTCCGCAGATAAATAAACTTTACTGCCATTATCGTGATTCAATGAAGTAATTGGAGTAGATATAAAAGCGGCTTCATGAATTAAGTTGGTAAATGTTTCAACTGCAGTATCTAGTTCATCACCACTCTTAATAGGAATATTTAATGCGAGATTTTTATCTATCCAATATCTGAACGAGTACAGATCTGTTTTCGATGTGAGCAACTTTATGCTTTTAGGTGGGTTATTTAAAATAGTGCTATAATTCAATATTATTGGCGTGTGGTCTGAACTAAGGTCATTACTACCTATTATATCCAATAAATTGCTTGGTATACCTCTATATACAACAAAATCCAGTAAGTCTGGAATTTTATTTGGATCACTGGGCCAATATGTAGGTTGCCCAGTAGAAAGTGTTTGGTAATTAAACTTACAGATACATTTGTAAAGTTCTCTTCCTTTGGGATTGGTAAGTCTTGAACCCCACCATGGATGTTTAGCGTTATAGTCTCCTCCCACTATAAAACGAGTACCTAATTTTCCAAAAAAGTTTACATAATCTTGACATGAAACAGAATACCTTGGTGGAAGATATATCGAAAATATTGATATAAAGCTATTATTTGACTTAACTTTGACGCCAGCTGCTTGCAAGTGAGGTTGTCTGAATTCTTCTAGGGTATCATAACTTATAGTGGATTTGATTAATATTGCTGAGCCAGCGTGAGCTCTTTCATCAGGGTGGTTTGCAACTATTAAGTCATAGCCTCTAATCTTTAAATATGATTTTTTAGTAAAATGTGTTTCAGATACTAATAAGATATCTATATGTTTTGAATGGAGAAAAACTTCTACTTCATTGATTTTACTCGAAAGTCCATTGGCATTCCATATTGCGATTCTTAAGTTTAATTGCATAATTTGTTGATGAGTATTGACATCATATTTAAGAGCGTATTAGTCAATTCAATTTGCTTGTTTAACATGGCTTCTATTTTTTTCATTAAGTTGTTTTCATTATTATTAATCGTATTTCCTTTAAGAACATCTGAGTATGTCGAATTCGTGAGAAAAGGATTTCCATTGGGTATGTTATTATTATTTGGTTTCATTTGCGGATAGTCATTACGATTCATTGAGTAATTACCGGACGTTTGTGGTGGTTGTTGTTGCATGCTGAATATGTTGTTTTGTTGTTTTTTGTGAATCAGCTGCTGGTACACCTGACAGCCTTTATAGTTTGCAGTGTGATTTTGAAAACAATGAGCGCATCGAGCAGGAGAACTTTTATCTTTTAAGCATTCGGCTGTTGGATGATCTTCGCCACATTTGACACATCGGTGAGGTTGCTGGCAATATGATTTGGTGTGGCCAAATTCTTGGCAGCGGTAACATTGAACAAGATCATTCGATTTATGGGGTGGCTCGACAGTCATTATCGCATTGCCAACATGTTTCATTTCATACACTGTTTTGTTGCTTTCATTAGGTTCCAGATCAACAATAAATATCGGTAAGGGTTGCTTAGTCACACGGCTTTTAATATTAACTATACTCCGAACCTGGTGCCCGGCACCAAGAAAAGAAAGGTATATAAACCGTAATTTTGTAAAAATTTTCCACACCATTACAAATGTGACCTACAATGCAAATTTCTTTTAAACGATATTTTCGCAAGCGTCTTATAGTATTCTAACAATTTACCTACAAGCTGCTATAGGGTAAAAATTATGTATAAAGCAATGTTGAACTATAAGCCACTTGTTAACTACTAGAAAAATTACCACGATAAGAAGGCTAACATTTTCTCATAAGTTAATTCTTAACCAATTCCTTAACTTTAACAGATCACTTAGAAAAATTTTTAAATTTAATTGACTTTTGCGACAACATTCAAAAAGCTTAAAAATTTTATTTTTAAAATTTTTTGTTATCCCAAGAGGGTCAGTGCTAATAAAAACGCAAAATTTACAATAAGTTCCGGTTTTCAATTTGAAGTAAGCTTACTAATGCCAACGGTTCAGCCAAGACTGCTTAAATCGTAGATTACGCTAACCAGTGACAGGAAAATTAAAAGTTTGGGGGAGGGGCAGGAGGGGGGGGAGGGGGAGGGATTTTAAATATTTTAAAGACTTGAAATTAAATGAAATTGGAAATATCGTTGCTTGCACCTTTATGTACTGCCGAAGCCGAAGGCAGTTCCGATGTATCAAATGAAATTCTGTTTCTGGAACAACTTCTACAATCATACACACAAAACGCACAAACTTAGAATTATTAACATAAAAAGTGAAATATTCTTAATAATACTACGTATACGATTGCTTTTAACATTACTGACAATACTACCACCTCCTGCAGTTGCCGTTTCCAAAGCAGTTCTGGACACTTTTCAGGTTTTAAAGATTCTTGAACGCTTTTTGTAACCCTCAAGTAATTATAATATGGAATGAGCAACGCACACATTGACCACTACACCATTCTGGCAGCGCTGCACTCGGCTAGTACATCAGCAAAGTAGTTCTAATGTCGCTGCGACTTCGGCGGTGTCATCATCTTTTTTATAATTACTCGTATTTAATTTTGTAACATTGGATCAAAGTATTAAAGGTTATCAAGAAGTCGCCATAATAAGGACGGAAATTGATAAAAGAAAAAATTCCTTAAAAACAAGGATTTACTTTTCTTCTTTCTGGTCTTTTTTAATGGCGGTTTCTGCAGCTAAGTGGAATCGTTTTAGAATAACACTTAACACAAATGGTTTAAATCTCAGAAAACCACAATTAAAAAAATTGTAATAGGTAAATTTACAATTTCATTTAATACTTCATTTCATTTAATACTTTCCAACGCAATAGATTCTTCAATCGCTGATGATAGACAAGGCTCAATTGAATATATCGAACTTTATTCGATATCTTAAGCGTGTTGCTGTTGGATTTTATACTGTTACTAAAGAGTAACGTAGGTGCATTAAGTGTGCGCATATAAGAAATGTCATATTAATGGTTATATTTTATTTTTTTATACTTTCTGAACCCTAAGGGGGGGGGGGGGGAGGGGTAAGGGGGTTTGAACACCCAAAACTCCTGCCTCGTCTACGGGCCTGACTATAAATACAAAACGACGTTCGATGCAGATTTTATACGATACTTACAGAAATTCCAATCAAATATGTTTGTTGCTTTTTTTGTTTACTATAAATGTAATTATTCTTTTTTTAATATAGTGAATTGATTGAAATATGAATAACTAGCTAAATACCCGGATGTTACTCGGGAGTTGATATAAATACTTTTTGAATTCATTCTTTGATTTGGAAAAAACTTTTCACAAACTTTAGAAAGAATTTTGTGTTTATCTTTCAAACCAGTAACTTCAGTGAAATGAGTAAAATGTAGCGTCAACATCTGTAAGATTATAAAAAAAGTTAGGGAAGTTATGATTTGTGTGTGCGTGGCGATAGATTCCAAGGAATATTTTCAAATCTTATGTTTAATTCGATATATAAAATTATATAAAAATCGGACCAAAAATCTTCAACTTTTAGCCAAGTATTTATGTAAATTTTCTCATACATTAATGTACTATTTTGACCACTGGCCCAAATAGCTTTTTAAAAGTCAAGCAGTTTAATTAATCTAGCCAAATATTTTTTGTAAAACACTTTCATACATAAACGAAAAAAATAAATGTCAAAATCAAATTAAATTCAACATCAAACCAATCAAATGAAATCATTTAATCAACCTGCTTTTTGTAGTATTTTACACTACCTTTTCATTAGCATCATCTCTAAAGTGAAATTTGTCATATTATCTAAGGTATTTCCTGTAAATTAAGCTAGACAGCATACATAATACCTTGCTTGATAATATAATTCTTTAACCAAAAACATTGAGGTACTTGAGTTCCATGCATTTAAATAATTAACCGTTAATCGAGCCTTGTATCATATATGATACATTTAGTTTTTTATATTATCATAACTGTTTAAATAAAAAAGTTAGGAACCTAATTTTTTGTGACTTTGTTTATTTTCTCATTGCCGTTATTTTAAGTCATATTTTGAAAAAAAATTTAAGCAGGCCATGAGAAATTCAAAAACTTCATAATTCGAGCTATGTATCATATATGATACATATGGCAGTTCAAACGTTTTCTGCAGCGGAGCAGGTGATTTACGGCGCGATTTTTGATATCTTTTGTGTTTTTATTTGTTGGTGCCCTTTTTTTTCTAATATTAATATTTAACATATTCAAAATAATGGCGCGTCCACGGTGTTTGACTTTGGAGGAACTAGTGAATGAAGTTATGAATGAGAGTGAAGAGGATGAGAGTGCACAGGATGAAGATGGTTCTGATCCTGAAACTGAAATAGAAAGCAGTTCTTCTGAAAGCTGTTTATCTGTACTGGATGATATTATTGGCAGTAGTTCAGGTCATGATCCCACATATGTTGCAAAAGATGGTACTTTTTGGAGTAGCGAGCCTTACGCCACTGGTCGTTTGGGTAAAGAAAGTGTCCTAAATTTGCGCCCAGGTTGGTAATTATTGAATGTTAAAGTGGCAAAGAAGTACGGTTACTTGTTTTTAGGATTAACAAAATTTGCATCAAGCCGGGTGAACAACATTCGGGATTCATTCCTATTACTTTTTCCATCGTCATTATCAAAAATTGTAATCGATAACTCGAACAAGTACGGAAGGTATTTACATAGTTCTAATCATATCGAAATTGACGAGGAACTATTTCACGCCTACTTAGCCGTTTTAATACTGGCCGGTGTGTATAAGTAAGTAAAAGAACAGACAAATTTTTGAAAAATACACATTTACAACTACTATACGTTTATCAGATCCAGGCATGAAACTTTGCATGATTTGTTTGATGAATATTATGGACGTCCAATATTTCGGGCCATCATGTCTGAGAAAACATTTTTATATATTCACAAAATCATTCGTTTTGATGATGTTATTAGCCGACGTGCTCAAAGAAATGATGACAAATTTGCACCAATTAGAAACCTTTGGGAGAAATGGTCTGAACGGCTTCCTACATTCTACAATCCTACTGAGTCCGTTACTGTAGATGAACAATTATTGGGATTTCATGGTCGTTGTAAGTTTCGCCAGTATATTCCGTCAAAACCAGAGAGATATGGTTTGAAATTTTGGGTACTTGTTGATTCAAGCACGTGCTATGTATGGAAAATACAGCCATACTTGGGAAAGGGCGTGACAGGAAATCCTGAGAAGAATCAAGGAGAACGAGTTGTTCTAGATTTAGTTGAGGGATTAAAAGGGCATAATGTCACTATGGACAATTTTTTTTCATTACACAGCCTTGGCCAAAAACTATTGCAAAAGAATATGACAATGGTTGGAACTATGCGCAAAAATAAAAGGTCTATTCCCCCAAAGCTACTGAATTGCAAGAAAATTCCACGATACGAATCAACTTTTGCCTTCACTTCTGATACCAGTCTCGTTTCGTATATCAGTCATAAAAACAAATGTACCATTGTCATGAGCACAATGCATCACGCACCTAAAATTGCGAATGATCCGAAAAAGTTGCCCGAAATAGTCTCTTTTTATAACTCAACAAAGGGAGGCGTGGACACGGTTGACAAAATGCTGAGTTGCTACAGTTGCAAACGTAAAAATAATCGTTGGACTATGGCGGTATTCTCCAACATAATCGATATTTCTGCTCTGAATTCTTATATTTTATTCAATGAAATCGACCCCAATTGGAAGCAAACTCAAAAGCACACAAAACGTAAATGTTTTCTGCATGAGTTGGCAACTTCGTTGGCAAAGCCCTATATGGAAAAGCGGAAAAAAGCCCCAAGAAACGAATTATCTGTGATGCTGCTTTCGAAACTCTCAACAAAAAATATCAACGATACTAATGATAATGATGCTGGCCCATCCAAAAAGCAAAAAATTGAGAAAGCTCCGATAAAAATCCGCGCAAGGTGTCAAAATTGCTATCATTCTGGCGAAAACAAAAATAAATGGACATCGTCGATCTGCATCATATGCAAAAAGCCATGCTGTATTGACAAACATGCAAAAAATATTTGCACAAATTGCATTAGTAACACCTAAAAATGTAATAACTTGAAATATATTTGCATGAAATTTATCAATAAAAATAAATAAATTAAAACTTGAAAGAAAAATGTCGCAACACATTATTTTCTCCTATGAACTGTAGTATGTATCAAATATGATACATAGCTAGGATTATGAAGTTTTTTTAAGACTCGATCTACGGTTAAATATCACTCATACGCCATGTAAAACGCACCAAATTTATTTTATATTGAATTCTATTACTCTGTCCTGTTTTCTTTTTCTGGCGGCAATACTTAAACAAACATTTATTCTTTTATTTAAGCTCTATAGCTTAACTTACAAAAACAACAACTTATCGTAACACTTGAAAATAACTCTGTCCGCTTGAATCTTCTTCTATCAGACCTGCCATTTTTTCTTCAAGTTACTCAATGTTTTCTTTTTATTTTATATTTTTTTTTACCTTTTTTAAACTGCTTCATACTTATTTCTAATCTTTTGTTTACTTTTGCAACCTTTTTGAACTTGCCTTATTTTATTTATTGTCCTATTTTTAATGCTTTCATACTGTTTTTACTTTTCTGGTCATGCACTTTGTGTCGTTGACCGACTCACGCACATGCCGGCACGGACTCTTAGCTGTTATAAATTTTTTTACTAACTTGTTGCAAGTGGTTGCTTGGTTCTATGTTTCCGATTTTTACTACTTCTATCGTAGTTTAGCTTATGTTTTTTTTATTTTTTTTTTTTGGCTAGTTTCGTTTTTATATTATTTATAAAATTCATATGATAGTCAGCCGTCTATCCTTCTGCTGCTGACAAGTTCTTCAAGTGTGCACTAAGCACCAAAAAAAAAAAAAAAAAAAACTTCTAGACAACACATGCTGCTACAATGCAGCGTACTCTGCAGTAGCAGCTGTTTCGGTGTCAGATGTTGTTGAAGTTTTTGAAACTAGTTGCTTGGCTGAATAGGTTTAGTGGTTGATATTATTAATGCTAATGCAATTGAAACTTTGGCTGCTATAAACTGTGAGCTTTTTGTAACGAGTTGATTATATTAATATTTGGTCTTATATGCTGCCATTTTTGTACACTTAGTTTGTAGAAATTGACTCAAATAATAACATATAAATTTGCTTCCACAAATAAAACTTTTAAAGCTTACTTACTTACTTAGGTGGCGCTTATAACCGTTAGTCGGTTTTGGCCTGTTGTCAGAATTTTCGCCAGCCATTTCTATTTTGCGCTTGCTAGCGTCAGTTGGAAGCTCCAAGTTTCGTTAGGTTGTCCTCTACTTTTGCCTTCCAACGGAGATGCGGTCGCCTTCTTCTGAGTTGACCGCCGCTGCGTACCGAATCGAATATTTTCTTCGCTGGAGCGTCGTATTCCATCCGCTCAAGATGAGCTAGCCAGCGAAGCCGCTCGATTTTTATGCACTTTACTATGTCGATGTCAGCGTATAGCTCATACATTCGGTATTTGTCATTGACGCAGATTGGCCCATAGATCTTGCGAATGATCTTTCTCTCCAAAGCTCCCAAAGTCTTTTCATCACAGCTGCTCAATATCTAGGTTTGTGCTGCATATAATAGGACAGGCATAATTTGTGACTTATAGGGCTCTGCTTCTCAATTGCTTACTAAGCTCAAAATAACACCTGTTGGCAAGAGTTAACCTTCGTTTTATCTCTCTACTGATATCGTTGGTGGAGTTAGTGCTGGATTCGAGTTAGACGAAGTCCTTCACAACTTCGAAGGAGGTGTTGTCAACAGTGACGTAGGTGCCAATTCGCTGGTACTGTTTGCTTGTTGACACCAGATATTTCGTCTAATATGCGTTTACTGCAAGACCCATGCGACTCAACTCTTTTTCTAATTTGGAGAATGCTGCACTGACTTTGCGTGTGTTATGGCCAATGATATCAATTTCATCAGCATACGTTATAACACTCTTATAGAATATGGTGCCGATTTGTCTCAGATCAATATTTGATTAAAAAATTCGCACAGTAAAGAATCACCTAGTCTGAAACCTAGTTTGGTAACAAATGGTGTGGAGCGGTCCTTCCCGATTTTAACTGCGCTGCTGGTGTATCTCAGTGTCATCCTGCATAGACGTATTAATTTTGCAGGTATACCAAATTCAGACATGGTGGAGTATAGGTGATTCCTTATTGGACTGTCGAAGGCGGCTTTGTAATCGACAAAATGATGGTGGGTGTCGAATTGTTTTTCTAGGGTCTTTTCCAAAATTTGACGTATCGTGCAAATATGGCCAGTGGTAGGTTTTCCAGGTCTGAAGCCACATTGATAAGGCCCAATCAGTTGGTTTGCAATGAGCTTCAGTCTTTCACATAATACGCTCGACAGCACCTTATAGGCGATATTTAAAAGACTGATCCCACGGCAATTGGCACAAATAGTGGGATCGCCTTTCTTGTGGATTGGGCAGAGTACACTAAGGTTCCAATCGTTTCGAATGCATTCTTCCAACCATATTCTGCATAGAAGCTCTTGAAGACATTTAAATAGAGCTTCGCCTCCGTTCTTAATACAGCTCAGCGGGTAAACCAACGGCTCCCGCGGCTTTGTTGTTCTGAAGCCGTGTTATGGCTGTCAAGACTTAATTATAGTCGAGCAGCGGAACTTCAACGCTGTCATACATAATTGGGGTTTCCAAGATATCATCTCTATTGGCGGGATTGTTGTTATCATCGCAATTCAGAAGACTAGAGAAGTGTTCCTTCCATAACGTCAGTGTACTCTGAATATCTGTCACTAGATTCCCGTTTTGTTTCTTCTTATATTTTAGTTTCGACCAACATTTCGTAGGTAACCAGTATTTTGTGTGTTAAAATATCGCAGCATGTGAATATTTTTTTATTTCGATATAAATGTGAGTTAAAAACTACATTTGAATTATATGAAAGATATGGTATTTATATGAAAATTCACAGATCTAATAATGAAACAAATTTTAGATTCAAAGCATTGCATTCGTTAATATTGCAGCATGTGCTATGTCCAAATCAATCAATGCAATCAATCTGAATTCATCAAAACTCAATTTGAGAAATGCCCGAAAAGTATGCTAATGTTCTGAAAAAAACTACGTTCAAATTCAAATTTTTAGATCGTACTGTACTTTCATAGTATTGTACGAAAGACTCAATTCAATCATAAAAGAACGAGAAAAGATTGTTGATTTAATAAAAGTATGAGCTACTCAAATAAATATGTCTACGTGGCCGAGTTGTTAGAACAGCCGGCTATGGATACAAACGTACTGTGTTCAATCCTCAGTGGAAGCAAAAATATAAAAAAATTTTAATTAGCAATGTTTTTTTTTTTCTTATACAACTAGTGCGGCGAATTGCTGCGTTGTTATTTTCATAAGAGTCATATCGTTACATAGGTCTTAACCCCATCTAGCTTGCTATATTGTTGTATACTCGGCTATAAAAGTTGCACTTCAACAATGTTATTGAATTTTTTATATATTATTATTAATTTTATTAATTTTTTTTAAAGGTTTGTAGACGTACTTTACTTGAAGAGAGAGAGAGAGAGAGAGAGAGAGAGAGAGAGAGAGAGAGAGAGAGAGAGAGAGAGAGAGAGAGAGAGAGAGAGAGAGAGAGAGAGAGAGAGAGAGTAAACGAAGAATTGAGAAAAGAAATGTCAAAAAGAGAAGATTAGTAGAAAAAGTACGTGAACACAAAACTAGTAGAAATTTGCAAACTAACAGCTAATCGAACGATTTGACAGCTTTTTTGAAACCCAAAAAAATTTGTGCACATTCGAGTTATTTTCAAATATTTGAAACTATGAAAATAAATAAAATGCAGCCATATAAAATAAATTTAAATTGTTTCGTTTTCCATCTATTTTAATAGGAAATCCACAAGAAACAACTTGTGTTTTTTTGACAAATAATTTTTTTTGGCAGCTGCAAGTTCTTGCAAGTAGAAAATTTGCTAGCAGAAACTTGTAGCTACTTTTTTCTCTCTCACTCTTTTAAGCTCTCGTTGTCTGCTCTCGTTGCAAGTTTTCGAGTATGTGAACGGTTTACTAGTAAAGACTTGTAACAATTTGTAAAAATTTGTAACAATTTTTTGTTAGTGAAAAAACCGTATTTTTAAAATAGCGTCGTTTTTGTATTTGCACCATGAAACAAAGTAATTTTTTTAAAAGTAATTTGGAGTCGGTGATCAAAGAAATGGAATTTTTTTTCCATTTCGCGGGTTTTTGAGATATCGGCAAAAAGGTGTATTCAAGGAAGTGGGTCGACTTAAGGGGGTCTTCTCATTGAGCAACTTTTTTTTTTTATAGCTTTTTAGGCATTTATTTATAGCTTGAGTAGTTGTGAATATGCCCCTAAAAGGATTTTTAGAAATTCGAAATACTTTAGAAGATACAGCCTTTTTTGTGAAGCAAGGTCTTCGTCAAAATGAGCTATTGTTTTTCGACTCATTTTTGAACGAAGCGGCATAAAGTAACCACCGAATTCCGTTCAAAATGTTTATTGTTAGGTAAAAATGTGTTTGCACACATATTCATACAAACATACGAATACACATTTCTGCTTATTTTAGGGGTTGAAGCATTTTTTGAGTCCAGGTGTTCAACTGAAAGCATCATTTAGTTCAGTTTGTATCGAGTTGAGCAACAGACGCGTGCGCTTCAGTGAACGGAAAAGTAAATTTTTCATAAATTTATTGTGATTTTTGTAAAATGGATCGGAAAAGTAATAAAAAAAAAAAAACGCCCAAGTGAGCGTCAGAATCGTGCTAAAAAACGCGGGTTTAGTGGAAATCAGCATCTTAGACCAGAGGATTCTGAATATACCAGTACATCGGCCAAGAAATTCAAGAATAACGAAGACGACGAAGTATCAATCAAAAACAATTTGAAGTATTGCATTCTCGAGTTTTGTTCTGTGTTTACCACGTTGTCAGCGTTGGTAATTTGTGCCTCATGCAAGCAAAAAATTGAGTTCTCAGAAGCCTCACCAAATGGAGTTGGATTTAAAATCGCTTTGAACTGCGCCTGCCCACGCACAACATATATTCCTTCGTCACCTATGATCGGAAAATCATATGAAATTAATCGACGCTTGGTTGTTGCCATGCGGCTTTTAGGGATTGGGCCAAAAGGTATAACCATGTTTTGTGGCCTCATGGACCTCGGACAAAGTTTGTCCAAAAATCTGTACTATACTATCCTACAAAATTTGTACGTTGCTGGAAAAGCCATGTACGAACATGTCATTTCAAAAGCTATTGGAGAAGAAAAATAGGCTATGATCGAAGCGAATCCAGAGTGCGATCCCACTTTATTTACTGTGTCGGGGGATGGGACTTGGAAGAAGCGTGGCTTTGCTTCCCTTTATGGTGTCACAACTTTGATTGCCAAGCATACCAAAAAAATTGTTGACACTGTCGTAAAATCTCGTCTGTGTAACAGCTGCAAATATTGGGAAGCCAAGAAGGAAGAAGAGCCAGAGGCTTACCAAATTTGGCTTGATACTCATGACGAAGAATGCACCATAAACCATGAAGGAAGCTCTGGGAAAATGGAGGTGGACGCTGTAATAGAGATGTTCTCCAGGTCGTTTGAAACACACGGCATAAAATATGTAAAGTATATCGGCGATGGTGATTCGCAGACCTTCAAAGCTGTATTAGATGTCGACCCCTATGACGGTGACCCTATAGTGGAAAAGAAAGAATGCATTGGGCATGTGCAGAAACGAATGGGCACGCGACTTCGAAAAATAAAAAAAGGAAATAAGGGCATTGGAGGCAAAGGTGTGGGCAAGCTCACAAATTAATATCCGAGTTGACCACATATTATGGCCTTGCGATCCGCCGTCATCCTGACTCCGTGGAGGATATGAAAAAGGAAATTTGGGCCACTTTTTACCATAAGTGCTCCACCGATGATAAACCGCAACACCAAAATTGCCCCACCGGTGCGTCAAGCTGGTGCGCATGGCAGAAAGCAGCTGCTGAAGGTACGTTAGATAGCTTTCACCACACGTATGCACCTCTCGACAAGAAGGTGATGGAGGTAATAAAACCAGCTTACGAAGCGCTGTCGGCAGATAATTTGCTTGAAAGATGCCTTGGATCTGAAACTCAGAATTCCAATGAGTCCTACAATTCTGTTCTTTGGTCACTTTCGCCCAAACACATCAACTCAGGCGCACGCACCATGGAAGTGGCCAATTTCATTGCAACGTGCCTCTTCAACGACGGTTTTATACCCATACTTAAAATTATGGGTTTGATGGGTATTGCGATTGGCAAAAACGCATACGAATACGCACTATCTCGCAATGAAGACAGATTGAACCGATCAGAGACTCGAGCTGCGGCATCATCAAAAGCTGGCAGAACGGCTCGCAGAGCAGAGAGGGCAGCAGAAAGCAGTTTCTACGAAAAAGAGGAAGGTGGCCTGTATGGAGCTGGCATCGCCGACTAATATTTGTAAGTAAAAATTGTCAGCTCTTTAAAACTGCATTTAAACATTTTTGATTTTTTTTTTTTTCCCCAAAAAAATTACTTCAAACTTTAAACGCGTTTATCTCGAACCCACGTTTTTCGAACTGGCGGCCATGATATCTCCAGTTCAACTGAACCGATTTTCATGAAACAAAATGGAATCGACGCAGAATTGTCACCATTCTCGGGTGAACTTCGACCATAATTTTAAAAAATTTTTTACTATTTTTTTTTTTACACTAAACTACAAAAAAAAACCCGAAATTGAAATTTTTTTTTTGAATGGCCGCCATTTTGTCAAAAAAAATTACAAAATTAAGCTTGAGGTTCACCCAAGAATTACATCTATACTGATTATAACCCCGTTTTTTTTTTTATTTCAGACGCTCCGGAGACCCGGAATCGTGGCCGCCGTGACGACACCTTTTTTTTCACCACCAACTTTGAAGTCTCATTACTTTTTGAACAGCCCACGTATCGAGGCAAAAAAAATTTTTTTATTTACTTCGAACCTTTTGTAATACAATAAATAAAAAAAGTTTTCAATTATTCTTTGCGTTTTCAAATAAGAATTTTTTTAAAAAGGGTCCAAAAAACGTGTTTTGAATGAGAAGACCGCCTTAAACCAAAATATCTTGTTATTAGTAAGTCCGAGAGCAATATTTTATAAATTGTTGAAAAAGCAATAAAATTACGCATTTGGTTACATTCAACCCTTCGTCTGACAGACGTTCCGATTACCTTCGCACCGACGGATGGTGCGTGGCCAGACCCCTTTACATTTACATGCATTTATACGTGAATAGATGCTACTTACTGACACCTTCTAAATCCAAGCAGGTATTTTTTTTTCATTTCTTACTTTTTTTATTCGATTTGGCATATAATGAACTAACTTTGAGGAAAATAAATCCAAAATTTATTCTAAATCGATGAAAAAACATGTTTTTGTTTCGTGTGTTTTTGTACTGTATATTGAATCATATAAAAATTGTTATAATAGGAATATCTTTAATCGTTCTAAGAAATGATGCAAGCAAAACACATACACTCTTTGTTGTTGGTATACTGGATTTGTGCATTTTGAAAAAAAAAAAAAAAAAACGAGTTTTGCGACTCAGCTTAGCACCTCCTTGTAAACAAATTTTACAGTCTCTCTTTCCTTTGAGTGTATCGGCACCGCTGGAAGATGCATTGAAAATATTTGCTGGAATAGTTATTGCAGCACCAAAAAACTATTCAAAGGCCAAACGACAAGTTAGGCCTTGATAATGTTAAAAAAATAAAAATTTGGCTATTATTTTTTTTCTTAAATTCATAAAGTTTTATACCGTGTACGATCTCGTACACTATTCGTACTCTTTTTCGTCATATATTCAAGCAACACGCAGGTGCAGGTCTTACCTACTAGACGTTCGCTTGAAGACTGATGCTGGGATGTTTCTGCACGTGAGATTAATACATATTTTTCTGCACTAACACAAAGTGTGCTCTTACAAATTTGCGTCCCGCAATCCGATTCACCCCCGAATTCATCAAGCAATTGATTTCGCACGCTGCTTGCTCACTGCTTACACGCAGTTGCAGCACGAGCAAGATTTGTGCCCTCACTCCTACACTCTAAATTATTTGTTGATATTTCCTATCAAAATGACTGTAAATTTTTGTTGAATTTTCTGTTGTTGCCTAAAATTATGATCTTTAAGCAAATAAGTAGGCAAAGTTTAAATATACACCAAAAAATGTTTGAATTACTACACAAAAGTGTGTAATGTTGAGCTCAAAAAGTGTAAACATTTAAAATATGACTATGAATATGATTTTTACAAAAAAATATGTGCAAAACTACACAAAAATGTGTAATGGCAAATGCTTTTGAAATTTGAAATCCTTATAATGATTTAATGACTAAAAAATAAACAAGATGAGTATTATTTTGCCATGTGTACCATTTTGATCGAAGTATAAAAGGTTTTGGGCTTAGCTCAGCTACAGTCGATCTAGTTGCTTAGTTTAATCAAAATACTTTTAGATTTTCAGCTTGCTGCAAATATAATGTTTCACATGAAAATTTTAAGCTCGTTCTTAGCAACAGAAACAGAATTTTCTAGAAGATTTTTGTAAAAAAGTAGTGATTTTAAAAAATATATAAATACTTCTTAACTACCAATCGTCGGCAACGTTTTCTAAATGAGGCAATCTAAATTTACACATGCATACATTTACACATTTTTTGTTGAACAATAAATATGAGTTTCAATTTTTACACACCAGTGTGTAAATCGTTAAAAATTTTTTTGTGTATTATTCAACAAAAAATGCTTAAAAATGTGCATGTGTAAACTTAGACACTTTCAGGCGGAAAAGCGTTGCCGACGATTTTCGCCCTATAAATCAACAGAAATCGCTTAGTGTGTACTGTAGAGAATTGCAAAAATGTATTTTTGAATATATTTGTTAAAATAAAATTGATTTATTATACGAAAAAAATTTAGTTAAATTTGCACGTACTTGCAAAAAATCAAGTAGAGGTCAATTTCCACATTTAATCCACATTTTGTTGTTTTTCTTCTTATCACTTAGTTAATGAAGCTAATAAAGTAGTAAGTTTTTTTTTCCCCAAAATCCAAATGCTGTTTCACTAATTAAACTACGCATCACTCATACGTCGTGTAGTACCTACACGCATTTATAAACAAATTAATTAGATAGCAAGTCAAAAAATAAGACACTCAAACAATATCCAGACGGTCAACGAACTCATCTTATAATATGCTTAATTAAAGTCTATTTATAAGATATATCTAAGTTTCAATCACTTCATTAGACTCGGCAAAAAATGTGGCTTCTTGCTATTTAGGCGCGATTAATTATTTATTTCTAAGAAATTAAATTGCAACAGAAAATCATTAGAGCAACTATTAAAACGCAATTGGACTGAAGATGAAAAATATGCAGAATGAGGCTGCAGATTTGAGTCAAAAGAATTCATTCCAGCCCTTGTGGAGTAGCTTAGAAACAGCACCAAATTTATATTTAGCCGGCAGGGATAATTAAAAGTAAGAAAAGATATGTACTAAGCTAAAATTTCAAATAACAGCACTAAGAAGGCAAATAAAAAAGATGCCTTAAAAAAAGATGCGGCGCAATAAATTCAAAAACTTTTTCAAAAACCAACAAAATGTTTTACGTAGTAAACAGACAGGAAGGGCAAATAAAAAAAGCCATAAAAAAATGTACAGCATAAAATATGAGTTGGATGGCTAAAAAAAAAAAAAATTAAAAAACAACAAACTGACAGCTAGACAACGCTACAGCAATACAAATGTAAGCTAACTTGAACTGTGTAAGAGCCAAAGTTTAGGCTTGACATTTTGTTGTCAACTTCAAGAAACAACACAAAAACAAGCAATTGTTGTGACAACAACTACAAAAAAAAAACTACTACAATTATACTTAACTATGCGGAGTATAAGTAAAATTTCAACATTTTGAACTTTTGTAACAGTTGCTGGTTGTCATCATTTCCATATCTTGCATGCATTAAGCACACGCTTTCTCTGCAGATTCTGTTGTTGTGCAGTCAGTCAGCTTCGAAATTTTGTCAACAAAAAATTTGGGAAATTTAACGAAGACAAATATTATACGCGCTCAAACGCTTTATTGTTCAACCAAGGAAATTGAATAAATTTTTTTTTTTGTGTTTATTCTTGAATTTTTTATGTTAACCTTCCGTACAGTTTCTGTGTTTGTTTTAATTTTTAACCTTTGGCTGCAGTAACTTCCTTACCCTAACTACAAAATATTGCTGTCAAAACTAGAAATTAAGATATTTTACATTACGAGTATTTGATATATTCTTAAATCTTTTTTCCAAAAAAACAAAAACAAAAAGGTCTGAAAATTTAAATAGTTGAATTGACAAAATAGCCTGGGGCTATTAACTACCCCTTGTGAGAGCTAAGGGTTAAGCGCACTTCCGTTTGCAATTCATTACTTTGTGCGGGTAGAATGACTCTGGCAGGCCTTTCGTTTGCGTCTCTGCAGAAATTGTTGTGTCAATTTTTTTTTTCTTGTTATCATTGTTCAACTTTTTGTTTTTATTATTGCTGATATTATTTACTCAATTGCCCAAAAAGCCTTAACTCTTGACAAAAACCAGCTAAGTGAAAACATTGAAATTTTAATGAATATTTACTGACAGTTTAGTTACTGAATTTGCGCAAAATTCAGTGTATAATATTCGGATTAGAGAGCATTATAATTGTTGCTTTAGGGGTTCTAAGAACTGTTTATTTATAAACTGTATTGCTAGCGAACACACGTTTAGGTATTTATTTTATGCTTTATGTTTTCACAATGACATTATTGATAGCATTTGATACGAATTTTTGAATATAAAATATATATATTATCGTACAAAAACGAAACTTTTTATACCCTCCCAATAGCACCTTTTTATACCTTTAAGAAGGCGTGGCAGGTATGGAATATTATATATATGTTTGATCAGCCTCACCTCCAAAGTCGATTTAGCCCATATCCTGTCTGTCTCTCTGTCGTCACTATTACAGCCGTAATTTGGAGCTATAGTAATAAAACTCGGTATATATGAACCAGGTTCGTAGTCAAGGGGGGGATTTTAGGGGTTCAAACCCCCCTACGGTGCAGAAAGTATAAGAAATATAATAAAAATGAGACTATTAATATCAAAACTGAGATAGTGATGTAAATATACTTGAAGATACAAAAGTTTCAACATTTTCAAGACAAATTTAAGAAACTTCATTTCAACAAAAAAAAATTTGTTGGCCAAATGAAAGATTGACTTAAAAAACCATTTTCAATTATGGATTTCGATGCTCAGAAAGTCCCAGATATACGAAAAAAATTAATTGAAATAATGCCTATATATTTTTATAAACAAAAAAAAAAAAAAAAATCCATTATGAAATTATGATCTAATACAAATTTTTTTTTTTGCAATTTCTAAGCTTATGAACCTAAGAATTTTGAGAAATTTTTCGTTTGAATTTATTTTTTCATAAATTTTGAAAGCAGTAAAATGTTATGCGGTTAACAAAAAAGTTTGCCAATTCTATTTTGTTGCTTTCTTGTTATGTTAGAAGTTTAAACTCTCCAACTTGGCACAAAAATGTTGCTCTGTGCGAAGTCCTTTCCAAATTATAGGCTTTGTAAAAATCACTTAAAATCTTAATATGGGTTTTTTCAAAATAAATTCATTTTCAAAATTAAAAAACAATTTCTTAAATAATTTGAGGAGAACTAGAAGATTTTTTTAATCATCTTGCCATATTCTCATAAGTTAAATGAATAATTTAATTTTTTTTAAACTTCGACATTTTTAAAATTATTTTTTTATTATGGTAAAAAATAAAAAAAAAATATTTCGAAGTTCAAAAGTTTGGTTTTAAATTTTTGTTTTAAATTTTTGACTGTGTAAAAATTTATGTTTAAGTACTCAACTGGAAAAATTCTTAAATATGCAAAAAAAAAAAAAACAAAGTTAGACTGAAAAAAGTTAGGTGGGGGGATGTGTAACACGTTTCTATTTGCTCCAATAAATGTATTACAAAATTGAATTTTTGATTTTCATGACTGTTAAATATTATGAGAAATGCATGAAGTAGAATAAAAATTTCATATGAGTTTTTTTTTTGGTCTTTTTCAAGTCGGTGGGGTGATGTGTTACACCAAAAAAATTTTGCTTTAAAGGCTAGGAACTTTAACTTTTTATGCTCAGTAAATGTATCATTAAACTAGTAAGGGTGGAGCTTCGGCAGGGTACCGAAGCTAAAAAACCCCCCTGCGGCCATATTGAAGTATATTCGAAGTCTATAGCCACGACATACACGATGACATTCAGTTTTATATATTAACAAAAGTTTTCATATTTTGATGACGTCACTTTGTATGGAAAGTAGGCGTGGCGTTTGATCCAATATTGCCATATATCATAGAGATGGTTCATATTATATATCAAAGCTAAAGTGCAAAATTTCAAGACATTTCATTAATTTTTGTAGATTTTTCAGAGATTTAACGTTTAAAATAAAGCCATTTTGTATGGGAGGTAGGCGAAGTTTTCATTCGATGTTGCTAAATATAATAGTGGTGGTCTATGTTATATATCAAATCCTATATGCAAAATTTCAAGACATTTCTTTAATTTGAGCAGATTTTTAAGAGATTTTACTTTAAAAATAAGGCCACTTTGCATGGGAGGTAGGCGTGGTTTTCATCCGATTTTTCCAAATTTCATAGCCAGAATTAAGAGTGAAGAGCAAAGCTCACCTGCTAAATTTTAAGGCATTTCTTTATTTTTTTAATATATATTTTGTTAATATAAAGTCACTTTGTATGGGAGGTAGGCGTGGTTTTCATCAGATTTGGCCCATTTTCAAACTTGATCTTCTTTTTTAAAAATAAACTTATATTTTTAATTTCAGCGCGATAGCTTTAAAATTGCGGCTGTAATCGTGTCGACAGACTGGCAGACAGGCGGACACATGGAAATTGACTCAGGAGATGGTGCTGATCAAAAATATATACATTTTTCTATACCTGCCACGCCTCTTTCTTGGCGTTACAAACGGAATGACACATTTAATATACTCCTTACGCAGTACGCGTTGGGGTATAAAAATAGAAATATCTCGGAAATCTATCTGATTCTCAATGCACACACACACAAAAAAAAAATAAATAAAATGAAAAAAAAAAAACTGATCGTTTACTTCCATAGAATATATGAATGGCTTTATACTGGCAAAAAAAAAACACATTTCAAATGTAAAATTAGTATTCAATGGAAATATCCATACCAGATTGACAATTCTCACAAATAAAATTGCTCATTCAAGTGAGTTTTTGTGATAGATGTGTTTTAGCAAAAAATCGCAACAAATCCTGCAAAATTCTCAATTGTCTTCGAATGACGACGAAGATCGCCGATTTTGCGGACGAGCACCTGCAGCTTTCTGTATCGTTTGTTTGGTTTTCTTTTCCCTTTTTTTTTATTTTTTGTGCCACCTCCTGCAACTGTAAACGTTTCTGTAGCGTTGTTAGAACACAGCTTTTCATTGACTTCCTACCACGTTTGTTACACATCACCCTACTGTGAGTGTTGCACATCAGCCATCAACCATTATTAATGGTATTTTGCCACAACGTGATAAAAGGATTACAATAGCACATTTAACATATACTCACTTTTAAAATGTGAACAAAATTTTAACCGAAACGCATTTTTTTTTAAATTTAAATAATAATTTTTTAACAAAAATTGTTCATGCTTTTTAAGAACTCTAATTAAATGTGTGTCTGCTTACTTCTAACACTTATAAAAATCTAGAAGCTGCCAAAAGAACATATCACAGCTGTTCATTTACTCATATGTTAACATTTTGTACGAAAAATCGCTGTTACACATTACCCCACCTAACGCAACTATTTAATTATTTTTAAAAAAATGTATCCTGCTGAGTGATGGTTTCCAAACAAAGTCATATTTTGATGTGTTAGCTCACAAACTTGTGTATAAAATATAGGTTTTCGGCAAGGACTAATTTCCGAATTACGGGTTTTTAAAATCATCTAAAATTTAAATATGAATTTTATATGAGAAAATGAAACAGTTTAATTTTTAAATTTTGCTATATTAAAAATATCGAAGTTCACGAATAGTACAGTCATTTGGGGGGGGAGGGGGGGGGGTAAACGAGGTTACCTGGAATGTTTTGCGGGAGTTTTGAAAATGGGTATTTTTTATTGATTTTAATGTGCTCTTTTCGAATATCAACTTTGCCACCTCGTATTGTTGCCGCTTGCGTCACCATATTTGCAAAATGGCGGCTAAAAACAGTGGCTTAAGTCTACTTTAATGAACCCGCTAAATTTCAAGTGGTTACTTGGGCCACAGGGGGGATTGTGGCCTTTTTTTCAAAGCCATTATAATCTACGAAAAAATGCTACTTTGTACGTATAAAACATTTATAATTCTGTCATGCTTTATGCCAACCAACTTTCTGAAATTCTGATAAAACTTCTGATAAAAACATGTATCTACCAAATGAAACCAAAGTGAGAAAATTTCCTACAATTCATGTTTTTTTGCCAAAGTGGAGCACCACAAAGTGTATTTCAAATAAAATAAAATTGTTTATATTATAAATATATATATCGTATTAGACTGCGTTAGATTTGTATTTAAAATGCTTAAATATTTGCGATTCTGCGTGCCCCCTAGAGTTGTAAACGTTGGTTGCGACTGATATAATTTGAGCTATCAAAAGTTCAAAAATTCTTTTGAACTTCAAAAAGTTCAAAAAACTGGCCCAGTTCTGCTCAAAAATCCATTTTAATTTGTGTTGATTTTTATATGATATTTTTAAAGTAAGAAATTATGCATTTGAGATTTGCGGAAAAAAACACAAACCATCTATTTCGATGTTAAATTTGGTGAAGAATCTGATTCTGTACTTGTAACTATATTAAACGCAATAACAATAGAGTTCAGCTACTTCAGCTTTTTGCACTTCCTCAGCATTAACCAATTCAAGGCCACGCCCCCAAAATCATTGAACAATATCAATGTTCCGGATACCAGTGCCCCCAAAAAGTTAATGTGAGAAAAATTTACCTACCAATGAATGGGTTGGGCTCAGGGACATAACAACTAACCATGCATATATAAATTAAATTACACAATTATTTATAATCTACTTTTGGGTTGACCTTTTGACAAGTTAACATCAAAAACGCTACAATTGTTAACAAAGGTACTCAAGCGGTTTAAAGGAGCAGTAGCCATATAATTTGTTCTACTAAATGGCAAATAAATGAAGTTGTTAGCGTTTCTACTGCTAAAGAAGTTCTGGAGAATCGAATACACCTCGAATAAGTTGGTGTAAATATACGATATCTGCCGATTTCCTTCGATCTTTTAAAGACTGCATTTTTAATAGTGTTAAACGATCCTCATAAGGAGGAAGGTCTAATATGTCAGTTCCACTTAAACCCCTTAGAGCAAACAGAGCAAAACGTTTTTGGATTCTTTCTATTCGATCAACATGAACATTGTAACTTGGGGACCAAACTTGACTTGCATACTCTAAGTGAGGACGCACGATTGCATAATACAACGTTGTAGTTGTAATCATGCTATTAAATTCCTTGGCCCAGCGTTTTATAAAACCAAGCATTGAAGATGCTTTTTTACAAATATTATCAATATGAATGTTAAATGACAGCTTAGAATCCATGCATATACCTAGGTCTTTGACGGTGTCTACACGACTCAAGGCAGTATATTTAATCTTATAATCAAAAATAAAATTATTCATTTTTTATGAAAAGCACATAGTTTGGCATTTATCTGGATTTATAAATATATTATTTTTAGAACACCGAACTTCAAAGGATTTCAGATCAGACTGGAGTAGATCTGAATTGTTTTTAGAATCAACCGTTCTGTATATTTTCATAACATCCTCATAGATAAGCAGATGAGAGTGTTCTATGATGTGAGTTACATCATTGATTGCTAAAACAAACAGAAGTGTACCAAGGTGACTACCCTGAGGAACACCTGATTCAGCAATAAATTCAGAAGACAATTTGTCTCGGAAACGTATTTGATAAGATCGCTCCTTCAAATATGACTTTATCCAGTTCTCCAAAATATTATGGAAATCCCATTAACTCGAGTTTAAATAAGATAAGATTGTGTGGTAGTTTATCAAATGCCTTACTAAAGTCAGTGTAAACGCAGTCGACCCTGTTAACCAGCGTCAATTGAATTTAAGCAGAATGTTGTGAAATATGACTTCCCCACAGTGAATTTTCACCCGATCATACACCATCCGCTCAAAAAGTTTTGGAAGCGATGAGAGCTTAGCGATAGGCCTATAGTTACTGACATCGTTCCTGCAACCCTTTTTAAAAATAGGACTTATAAATGATTTTTTCCAAAAAAGTGGAAAATAACTTTCGTTAATAGATTTATTGAATAATAAAGCAAGTGGTTGACTCAAAACGGAACCGCATTGTGTTAACACTGCGACAGGAACACCGTCGGGTCCAGCGCCAAAATCCCCATCGATCGATCCAATATACATTAAAATATCCTCTGGAGTAAAGGATATACATTCCAAAGTAACTCTGGGTGCGGATTTCAAATATTAAAAGTACTCTCCATCAGGATTACAAGAATCTGAACAGAATGATTCCTTAAAAAGATTGGCGAATAGGCCACAAATTTTGACAGGATCGTCCGTGAATCCCTCAGGAGTTCTAAATGAAGCAGGGAATCCATCGGATTTCTTCTTTGCACTTATGAATCCCCAAAATTTCTTTGGATCAGACAATATTGTCAGCTTAACATCATTTAAATATTCGTGATATAATGTAGCTGAGCGATTTTCAAATTCCAGAAACAAACGTTTGTAAGTTTCTAGGTCGTTTGAGCCTAAGCTACAGACGTATTTCATCCATGCCCTATTCCTGTTGTTGCGCAGAGTCTTTAAATCCTTTGTGTACCAGGGGTATGCAGAATTTCTCGCAAATTTGAGACTATAAGGTACTGATTGAGAAAACACAGCAAAGAGTTCCATATAAAAAAAATGTATGGAGTCATCAAGGCAATTTCCATTTATATATTCTAAAATTACATAAAGCTTACCATGAAGCAACTGATTCAACTTCAAAAAGTTAGCTTTTTTAAAATTGAATTCATAAAGCTTATTTTCTGAATTAGAATTTACTATATTTGCTCTGTCGTATTTGTATCAAATACTTAATGGTGGATGATATTCATCAACAGTAGTGAGAGCATGAAAGGCCCTCTTAACAACAACATTGTTACTGTCTGTAGTTAAGACCAGGTCAAGAAGTCTTTCAAGACTATTATAAATACAACTCACTTGTTGTCAGTCTGAACATATATTATCAGCAAATATATGTCCTTGGCGGGTCTTCGAATTAGATGCATACGAGAATGTATCATCGTCTGAAGAATGCCATTTTATTTTAATTATTGACGACCGAATAATTTAGTACGGTGCCACCAAACTCACTGCAAAATTGAGATTTTTCGATTATTTTCATACTATTTTTTTTTTCCATGCATACACATTAAATCGATTCTGGTGATTTTTCAAAGTCTTTTTATTAAAGTTATTGTGTACACAACATCGCTTTTCGTATTGCTTAAAAAGTTTCTGAAAATTTATTAGGATCGACCAAATCGACCAAATGCGGCCGTGGTGCAGTGGGTAGAGTGTGTGACCCATACGCCAGAGAACCCAGGTTCAAATCCCACCTGACACACAAGTTTTTTTTCAATTGAATTAATTTTTCTGTTCGGCCGTCACCTCTCTGCAGACAATGGCAAGCCTCAGAGAGTAAAACAAAAACTGCCATGAAAAGCTACTTGAGAACATAAGCTGTTCGGAGTCGGCATAAAGCTGGTAGGTCCAGTTCTCGATCATTTGTGTTCAAACATTTCACAACACACACACACACACAACACAATTGATCATAAGAAACTCGGTCAAAGTCATTTCAAGGGCTGGAATGGCCATTTCTAACACATACTAACACACTTTTCCTAGTCACGACAGCATAACTAAGCCATCAGCGCTCAAGATCCGTTAGACCGGCAGATCTAGTTAGACCTAGACAAAGCTAGGAAATTCAAGGACTCCATATTCAAGGACTCAATGTCAATTAAAAAAATTTCTTAAGTGCTAGAAAGGCACTCACATAATTAGAACTAAGCCTAAAACTATAAAAGTAAAAAAACGTTCTAACTAATTGTATTTTTGCATTAAGTTATGATTTAGGAAGTTACAAGGTATGATAGATATTGTTATAGTTTCAAATATCACGCACTTCTATCATAGCACTAAAAAAAAAACAAAAACACACACACACACACACACACACAAAGTTGACACACAAAAAGCACTCATCATTTATTTAGTATAAAAAGATTAAATGTCGTTTTGTTCATTCTATATAACTTGCAACTCTATAGCAACTTTAGTGTCACATGCAGCTTGAAACGACAGTCAGTGTCAAGTTTTGATTAATGACTTAATCAACAAACTGACTCTTACTTAAATGATATTTAATATGAGTCGTAAGTGCTGAACTAGTAAAGCTTTGAAAATCTACAAGATTTTCTGCATTTTTGACTTTCATATGTGATGCATAAAGAAATTTCTGAAATAGCACAAAAATGTAATACAAATGCAAATAAGAAGAAATTAACAAATATTTTCGTGTCCCTTATTTGAATAAAGCAATGCAAAATATGTGATATAAATTTTTATATATAGTATGTTTGTTTCTTTTATCTATACGCAGGTCTGTGCATACATTGTGCTAGTGGCAGATACTATCATATTGTAATAAAATCTGTTAATAATATTTACAAAATCATATGAGCAACCTCAAAGATCACACACAAACACACAAATATAAACTCAAACATATGCATGCATAACTACTAACGTACATATACATACATATATATATATATATGCAGTAAAAATGTGTCTTATTTGAATTTTTAGTGTCTATTTTGTGGCCTTTTGTTATGCAAATGAGCACATTCTGGTTTATATTAGAACAAGGCACCCAATTTTTGAAATTCAGATTTAACAATTTATTTAGTTGGTGTAGAAAAAAAAATAAATACGTATTAAAAGAATAAAAGTTGTTATAATTTTGAGTTACCTACATCAGAAATAGGTATATAGCACAATTTAATAATGTTACTCATACGCCTCGAACAACATTATTGATCATAAAGAGCCAACTCGTTTTTTTTTTCATTTACTCAGACGCCACAAAGTATCAAAATATTTTGCTTTCGTCTGCAATATCATTGTTAAAAATAAAAATTTTTGGATATCCAAGATTTGCCTTTTCAATGGTTACAAATGTTGCCAACAACACATCTTACAGCATTATCAACAACAAAAATTGTAACAATAAAAGAGAGAACATGTTGAGGGAGCAGGGTAGGATTGTCGGCCAAAAATATTTAAATAAAATTATGTATTTGTAAATTTTAAAAAATTATCACAAACAGGTTGTAACTAATTACAAATACATATTTTAAATAGAAAGTGAAGATTCTTTTAGCGCTCTAAAAGTGAAGCAGATTTCATGAATGAAGTTTTTATCAATTTTAGAAAAATATTAGAAGTATTCACACCGTCTTGGGTAGTTGCATAGATTGGCAAATGTCATACATTTTGTTTTTGTAAAGTGTCATTGTACCTAAGTACCCATCTACGAGTCTACTCTAGCTGACCCACAATGCTCCGTCAGTGAACAAAAATCAAAAAACTTAGTAACGCCGAATTCAACAATATTGCTCTCATTTTAAAGATAAAAGTCCAAATAAGAAGGAACTTCAACTTCTTTATTATATATATATATCTATTTTTTTGTTGATACAGCTGTTCAAAGTAGACGAATATCATATTCATTGAAATAATTAAATATGAATTTAGCGCTCGTAAGTGTTTTTAAGATAATTTGGCAAAATTACATTTTTGGTTTCAACTATGTAATGTAGAACATTTTAAATTAAAAAGTAACTCAGTTAAATGAATTTTTGGTGTTTTTTTTTTTTAATTTATGAAATTGTAAAAGTTTTAGGAGATGGCAAACATGGAGGTTTTCATTTTGAAAAAAATATGAAAATTGGGCAATTTCTGGAGTCCGGGCAAAATAAGTTCCTGAAAAACCGTGAATTGTTATTGCTGTTTCTGTAAGAATAAACCTTAATTTATCCGGAACAACCAAAAACTCTTGCGATTTTTTCCGATTCTTGAAAATATTAAATTTTTTCTAAGCATCCAAAACGCATTTACGCATTGTAATTTTTTTTTTTATTTGCTTGCATTATATCTTTTTGTTTATATACAGTGAGCGTCAAAACAAAGTGTACACTTTTTTACATACGAGTTATACGAGTACCACATATAAGTCTTCAATACTGTAATTAGTCTCAATACTTATTATGTTTTGAATTCTTGTTAAAGCCTCTCTTAATATAAGTATAAAGTCTTGCAAATAATTTACCACAACAATAAAATATTTAATAAAAACAAAAATTGTCCATATATATCGCGTCAAAACAAAGTGTACACCTGCATAGTAAGCTTAACTATTTCAAATATTTAAAACAAATGTAACGGCATCTGCCTCAATTTGTTTAATTATGTTGTTAGTTAATGTTTCTGCGTCATTTATGTTTGGTGAAGTGAAGAAGTAAGTTGTAAGAAAAATTTTTTAAAATGCGTAGTCAAACTTCAATTGCAGCACGGGAATTAGTCATAAAATTACATAAGGAGGGAAAATCACTTCGCGAAATCGCTTCAATTATTGATAGAGGTCATATTACCATCAAAACAATCATTTACAAATACAAAAAATTTGGAGCACTAGAAAATCGACCATGTGCTGGCAGACCAAAAAAACTTTGTAAAACCGCAATGCGATCAGTAGTCAGAAGAGTGTGAAAATATCCCACTACATGCGCAGTGAAAATAGCGGATGATCTGTCCAAATGATCAGGAACCAAAGTTTGTGCAAGTACAATAAGACGTGAATTAAATGCGAATAGTCTATTTGGAAGAGTCCCTCAAAAAAAAAGCCGTTTATATAAAGGAAAAAAAAAACAACCGACTACAAAATCACTACAAAGTAAAAAATAATATTAAAAATGCTTTTCCTTTTAATTTCTTGGTCATATTTGATAATTTATTTAAACATATTATTATATATGAAATACTATTATCTTAATTTTTTTCTTATTTGTTTTATTATCATAAATATATTAAATTCTTGATGAATTCAAAAGCTTTTAAGGCGGTCTTCTCATTCAAAACCCGTTTTTTGGACCCTTTTTAAAAAAATTCTTATTTGAAAACGCTAAGAATAATTGAAAACTTTTTTATTTATTGTATTACAAAAGGTTCAAAGTAAATAAAAAAATTTTTTTTGCCTCGATACGTGGGCTGTTCAAAAAGTAATGAGACTTCAAAGTTGGTGGTGAAAAAAAAAGTGTCGTCACGGCGGCCACGATTCCGGGTCTCCGGAGCGTCTGAAATGAAAAAAAAAACGGGGTAATAATCAGTATAGATGTAATTCTCGGGTGAACCTCAAGCTTAATTTTGTGATTTTTTTTGACAAAATGGCGGCCATTCAAAAAAAAAATTTCAATTTCGGGTTTTTTTTTTGTAGTTTAGTGTAAAAAAAAAATAGTAAAAAATTTTTTAAAATTATGGTCGAGGTTCACCCGAAAATGGTGACAATTCTGCGTCGATTCCATTTTGTTTCATGAAAATCGGTTCAGTTGAACTGGAGATATCATGGCCGCCAGTTCGAAAAACGTGGGTTCGAGATAAACGCGTTTAAAGTTTGAAGTAATTTTTTTGGGAAAAAAAAAAAAAAAATCAAAAATGTTTAAATGCAGTTTTAAAGAGCTGACAATTTTTACTTACAAATATTAGTCGGCGCTGCCAGCTCCTTACAGGCCACCTTCCTCTTTTTCGTAGAAACTGCTTTCTGCTGCCCTCTCTGCTCTGCGAGCCGTTCTGCCAGCTTTTGATGATGCCGCAGCTCGAGTCTCTGATCGGTTCAATCTGTCTTCATTGCGAGATAGTGCGTATTCGTATGCGTTTTTGCCAATCGCAATACCCATCAAACCCATAATTTTAAGTATGGGTATAAAACCGTCGTTGAAGAGGCACGTTGCAATGAAATTGGCCACTTCGATGGTGCGTGCGCCTGAGTTGATGTGTTTGGGCGAAAGTGACCAAAGAACAGAATTGTAGGACTCATTGGAATTCTGAGTTTCAGATCCAAGGCATCTTTCAAGCAAATTATCTGCCGACAGCGCTTCGTAAGCTGGTTTTATTACCACCATCACCTTCTTGTCCATCAGACCTTGCTTCACAAAAAAGGCTGTGTCTTCTAAAATATTTCGAATTTCTAAAAATCCTTTTAGGGGCATATTCACAACTACCCAAGCTATAAATAAATGCAAAAAAAAAGTTGAAAAAAAAAAGTTGCTCAATGAGAAGACCCCCTTAAGGTTGGCGCTAATATAATCAGACTTTTAATCAGAAGCGCCAACTTCAAAGCATTTTGTTTACGCCAGTAAGCGTAAAAGCATTCATTATAATTCATTCATTACTTTATTTCCATATATAATTGAATTCATTTATTTTATTACAATAATCTTTACTCATTTTCTCAATAACGTATATTTTATATCAAATGTACTAAGTTGAATATAAATCTACCCTCTGTATTTTACGACACAATTTCAAAGTATTTTTTCGTACTGTATCATAAATCTAAATGAAAGTCACTGGAATATTAAACTTAACGATTCCTACTGAGCCCAGCCTTATGCTGATTCAGAGGCCTTGCTTTAACTTTAAAAAACTTTGTAAGCCTTCTTCTTGTGGCAACCAGCAAAGGGTAAACTATCATCTACAACCACTACTTAGATATAAGAACTAGTTATTCGAATAAAATTTCTTATATTATATTCTCATATCGATTCTCATTTTTATTTCTCGTCTAAACGGTTTGCTCTAATAAATCCTTGTGGAGTTATTTCTCTAAGAACTCCCTCTTGCTCTTAGAGAAATCCCTGCAACCATTTATTGGAAATCATAGCAAACAACTTCTCTATTTAGGATACCTAAATCCTCCCTAGCAATACGCATATCCCAGCGTTCTTCACATTTGTATTCATCAAGAAATTAATATATTTATGATAATAAAACAAATAAGAAAAAAATTAAGATAATAAGATTTCATATATAATAATATATTTAAATAAATTATCAAATATGACCAAGAAATTAAAAGGCAAAGTATTTTTAAAATTATTTTTTACTTTGTAGTGATTTTGTAATCGGTTGTTTTTTTTTTTAAATTTTTATTTCTTCCTTTTTAGAGAATATGATAAATTTTCGAAAAAAAGTGTATAAACAACATAAATAAAATTGTTCCGAAAAAATTTGTTCTATTAAAATCTGAAAGTTTGTTGGTTATTTCAAATATCTGCCTCTTAAATTTAAATTAGATGTCACATGTTTTGAAATAATTATACCCATACTTGTAACGAGTTTTATAACCCTAGTGTAAATATTATTCGAAATATAGTGTTTTCCAAATATTGCCACGCCCCTTTGTTATATAAGCGCCCACTTTCTGGAGCGTTATTTCTAATAATTGTGCCTACCACTGTACTTTATTTCAGTACCCCAGCGTCAATATTAACTGCGATAGTGTTTATCTAGTATTGCCACGCCCATTTATCGAATAGCGCCTACTTTATTGACTATACTTTTTAATAATTCTGCCTACCCCTATACCAAATTGCAGTACCATAGTATCAATATTATTCGAGATGTACTATTTTCCTAATATTGCCACGCCCATTCGTCAAATATCGCCCATTTTGTTGACGGCAATTTGTAATAATTGTGCCTACTACTACGCTAAATGTCAGTACAGTGTCCTAGTGTCCATATTATTCGAGATGCAGTGTTTTTCTAATATTGCCACGCCCATTTGTCGAATAACGCCCACTTTATTGGCCATAATTTGTAATAGTAATGCCTACCCTTATACTAAATTGCAGTACTATAGTATCAATATTATTCGAGATATAATCTTTTTCTAATATTGCCACGCCCATTTGTCGAATTACGCCCATTTTCTTGCCCGTAATTTGTAAGAATTGTGCCTACCCCTACACTAAATTGCAGTACCCTAGTGTCAATATTATTCAAGATACAGTAGTATCTAGTATTGCGAGATCTATTATTGCCACGCCCAGTTCTCGAATACCGCCCACTTTTGTACGGGCACCTCCATGCTTATGATATCTATCTGTTCCCCAAATATTATGGCAATCAGGCATATGGTTTAGGAGTTATCGATGTACATACATTTAAAAAAAAAAAAAAAAAAAAAAAAAAAACAGAGAAACCGACGAACTTGAGAACCTCCTCCTTTTTGAAGTCGGTTAAAAAGAGTAAATTACTTGATGACATCCATCCGCCTTCTCGGAATTCCATAAATATACTCATGGACTTTTATCGCAAATTCTATTTTTATATACTAATTTTGCATTCAACGGAATCAGACTGCATATTAAGAAGTGTTGACGTTAAATCGATTGAGCAGATATGCACAATTTATTTTTGGCCATACTTCCTAGGAATTTACATTCATTATACTGCAAATTCTTGATACTCTAGTGCTCAAACTTAGTACTTTTTTGAGATACAAAACGTGATGCTTGAATTTCAGTAGAACTAATAGTTATCTTCCAGTTGCTGTACTTTTTTTTTTACTTTTTAATGGAATTTTTTTAGTAATTTTGCTGTTGTTTTGGGAAAACTCAACAAAAAACTACACTTCATATTTAAATGTTCTTTGCAATATCTTGAATACTTAAAATTTTCAACTGAGCTATGTAAATTTCTTATTTGCAAATAATAGAAAGCATGTCTTTGCTTCTTATAATCCACTGCTGTCAAAATATTTTTTTTTTTATTTACAACTCAAATATTTTGTTTTCTATTTCAACATACCAAGCACAAGCGCTTTATAAGCTTGGCTAACACACATGCTAGCCCAATGCAATGTTAGTGATGGATCAATGCAATGATAACATGCTAAAATGTTGCCAACAAAGCCATTGGCAAGAGAAGTAAAAATAGAGCGATTTCAAATAAAAAATAGAAACATTAAAGGTAAGCGTTATAAAAAATGATGATAGCAATAAAACAAAATAAAAAAAATAAAAAAAAACGCAACAGCAACATGAAAGGAGCATTGAAATAAAATAGCAGCAATAACTTAATGTGTCAGAGCAAGACATACATACAAACAGACAGAATGTGAAGTATTCAAGCAAATGTCATCCAGCCAGACACAGCAGTGAATTTCTATTGAATCTACAATTCTTTTATATTGTAAAAATTGTATTTATATTTTATTTGATGTTATAAAAAAAAAAAAGATAGAAAGATGCTGAGCACCGATCAATGCCTAATCTGCTTCTTAAAGCTCCAATTTAACATTGTGTAAGCCATAAAAAAAGTCATATATTTTGTCGTTATTTTACGAGGCAATGAAAATTGAATTTTTTTCTAGCAACACGCAGACATTTTTAAGTGCTACTTCTAAGCTGGTGGTTGTTATTATAAGCATTTCTTATGGTGTAGTTAGTTCTGAAATTAATTTTGATTATTTTCTTTTCTTTTTATTTTTTTTTTTGCCTCATAAACTTCGCTATCAACTTCAGTTTTAAGACTTCATCTTCTGTTTTAATATGTAGAGTATGTATTTGCATAACATTTGACATTTTTTGAAGTGAAAACTTCTTAAGACGCTTTGAGCACTTTTTGGTAGAGAGCAAAACTATAGATTCGAGATATCATCACACTGTTAGCGTAACAGAAATTATTGCTGTACATCATTTCTTTTTAGAGATTACCTAGCATCGACCAAGCCGAAAACCGAAGTGATTACCGAACCGATTACCGTACCAATTATCGGCTAACGAAGCGATTACCAACTAAATATCTAACCAATTACCGATTTCCGAAGCAATTACCCACCAATTACCGAAGCGATTACTAACCGATTACTGAACCAATTACCGACTAACAAAGCAATTACCAACTGGTTGCCGAAGTGATTATCAACCTATTTCCGAACCAACTACCGATTACCGAAGCGATTACCAACCTATTACCGAAGCGATAACCAACAGATTACAGAAGCTATTACAAGCCCATTACCGACTACCGAAGCGATTACCAACCGATTACGAATTATCGAAGCGATTTTCAACCGATCACCCATCACCTAAGTGATAACCAACCGATTACCGAACCAATTACCAATTACTGAAGCGATTACCAACCCATTACCAATTACCAAAGCGATTACCAACCGATTACCAACCGATTACTGAACCAATAACCGTTTACCGAAGCGATTATCAACCGATTAACGAACCAATTACCGGTTACCGAAGCGATTATCAAAACAGCTACCAACCGATTACCGAAGCGGTTACTGAATACCTAAGCGATTACCTATCGATTACCGATTATTGAAACGATTTCTAAGTACCGAAGCGATTGCCAACCGATTACCAAAGCGAACACCAATCGATTACCGAAGCGATAACCAACCGATTACCAACCGATTACCAATTACTGAAGCGATTACGAACCGATTAAAGAAGCAATAACCAACCAACTACCGACTATTGAAGCGATTGCTGAATATCAAAGCGATTACCAACCGATTACCGGTTATTGAAGTGGTTTCTAAGTACCGAATCGATTGCCAACCGTTTACCGAAGCGATTACCAACCAATTACCAAAGCGATTACGAACCGATTAAAGAAGCGATAACCGACCAACTGCCGATTACCGAAGAGATTGCCAACCGATTACTAACCCATTACCGAAGTGATTACCAGCCGATAACCAATTACTGAAGCGATTAACAACCGATTACTGAACCAATAACCGTTTACCGAAGCGATTATCAACCGATTTACGAACCAATTACCGGTTACCGAAGCGATTACCAAAGCAATTACCAACCGATTACCGAAGCGGTTACTGAATATCTAAGCGATTACCAACCGATTACCGATTATTGAAACGATTTCTAAGTACCGAAGCGATTGCCAACCGATTACCAAAGCGATTACCAACCAATTTACAACTACCGAAGCGATTATCAACCGATTACCGAAGCGATCACCAATCGATTACCGAAGCGATAACCAACCGATTACCGATTACAGAAGCAATTACCAACCGATTATCGAAGCGATTACCAACCGATTACCTAGCCAATTACCGATTACCCAACCAAAGTAATTGTGTAACAAATATATTATATACAGGGTGTCCCGCAATTGAGTGCAACTATTTACGGAGCTGAAAGGTTATGCCGAGGTGAGCAAAAATCGTATGGGAGGGGGGGGGGGGGGGGTCTATTACGCGAAATTCTGAGAAATTTGCACTCAAAATTGAAATTTGGTAGTTTCAATCGATTGATCTCATTTTCACAAGAGCACAGCTCGGCAACGGTTAAGTTGGTGGGGTTTGTTGATATACCGTTGAAAAGGTGATTTCATTGCCTTTAAAATGAGCTATCAAAATTTTTATGTCAGTTAGTTTTTCTGCTAGAAACAATAACGTAAACCAAAGTCGTGAAATATTAATTAACCCTGTAGCTCCTAAGAATGTAAAAATAGACCCACCACTCCCACACGAATTTTTGCTCAGCCTGATATAATCTTGCAGCTCCGTAAATAGTTGCACTCAATTGCGGGACATCCAGGATAAACATTACAAAAATATCAGAGAGAAAAATATAAGAGTTAAAAATGTAGAACGTGCCCGATTTGTCGACTCTAGCTACTTTGCAAATTCATAACAGTTATGCTATTTTATAGCTTTAAGTTTTCACTTCGGTCGGCAGTCCTCCCACTGCCTACTTTTTTTTTTTTGTATGCATAAAAAAAAGCACGACGCATGTTAATTACACACAGAATTTTTCTTTTCAGTGTCTGCTGCTGCTTTTCATGCCCTTTGGTGCTGTTTTTATATTCATTTTGCTACACATTAAAATTTGATGTTGTCGCATAATGTTAACAGCAACATAATCACACCACAAACGGCAATAAAATCAGTGCGTAAAAGAAAAAATAAAAAAATATTTTTATTTAATAAATGCTGCTTATAAAAATTATACAGTGTAGTGTCAGTGGGTGGCTGACTGGTTGATTTTTATATTGTCTGATTGCGGGTAGTATTTTTAACTAAGTAGCAACAGTCTTGAATAACTTGCGTCAGCTTAACATTGTGTGTACAAAGAGACATGAGTGTAGATATATAAGCTCTTTGTGTGTTCTAAGCCCCACAAGATTCTTTTTTTTCATTTAATTATTTTTGTCAAAGGCTTATATGTGAGCGGTTTTTTTTTTTTAATTTATATTGCCATATCATGAGCTAGGTGATTATAAAATAATTCTTGGAAATGTAAAATAATATAAAATTAAGAGATAATTGTATGGAAAAAGAGAAGATTTTTTTATAATAAAGTATGCTGGAGTGCTCTCAAATTCAATATGAAACCATTCAAAACTGAAAATATAAGCAATAGTATGCTACAAAATATTACATTACTTAGCTAAAATCATAAAATTAAAAATAAATTGAGGTTTAATTAGATTAATTATGTTTTTCGTATGAAAAAATTAGTTTGTCTTGACTAACATTAAAAACGTAAATTGCAATTTTAATAATTTTTAAAAGGAAAGACTATTAAGACTTAGTAAGATTATATTTCAGAAAGTATGAACAAATAATATAAATAAAATTTTTTAAATTTAAACTGTATATATTCTTTTTTTTTATGAAGAAAAATTGCGATACTGATGTAAATATTCTTTTTTTCAAATTTTCAATACAAATTTGAAAAAATTCTCTAGACCAAAATAGATCAAAAAAAAGTTTTACTTTGCTCATAAAGATCATACATACAATCATTATGTTTGAATTAACTAAATGGATGAGTACGCAAAAAGTCAGCCAAAGAGACTTTATCATGCAATACTGCCAAATTTTAAAATAACCAATACTTCATTCTGAAGAAGTGGTTCCTGCGGTTTATATATTTTTGCAAAGCTTTGGGTTCAAATTGATCCAAAAGACGTTCGTTTACTCTCAAGAGACCACGGTCACTCTTACAACAGTAGTAGCAGGTTGCCAAGGTGCTGAATACTGCGAGATCAAAGTGTTTGATTTCCTAAACATTACCACAAATGCCTCTCCGTGTTGGTACTTGTGTACCATGTTTTCAACCGACAGCACGATTTTTGATGAGAGCAATAGAATCACAAATCAAATAGCGTCTGTCCCAGATTGGTTAGCTTCTTGGTCTGCAATGTACTAAAAACGGACAGTAACTTTCAAAAAAAAAAAGATCACTGCTAGAGATAAACCTAGCCTGGCAGTAGGTGTAAAACTCTATGGGATAAAAACCCAAAACAAAATACCTTAATGAAAGGTTCTTTAAGAAGCAAGACTATGGCGTGGGGAGTTGGACCTCCTGTACCGACGGCCTAAGGGAGCGAGAAAGCGGGCTATCAGTCGTTGTTATCCAATGACCGCAACACTACGTTGGTGGCTTACTTGGCTGTTGTAGTAAATAATGCGACAAGCATACCCACAGATATTCAATACCATACACCGGGTGTCATTACAAGAGGCAAGATGGCAGAAATGATTTTAAGGTTAGGTGTGCAATGGCAAGATTGCATGCAAAATAAGCGTTTAACCTTCATCGGTCCCCGAGGAAATGCATCGAATCGGTCCCATTGTATCAATTTGATACACATTCAAAAAAAAAAGTTAAGAAAATCGGTTTAAAAATTAAAAAAACTGATTGTTTTATATTTTTATAGTTCTATTTTATTGTTTTCATAAATTTAAATTTAGAAAATATTGAAAAATTTGAAAGAGAAAAATGCCAAAAATGCTTATTTTTGTGGCTATGTGCCTTTATAAGCGCATTTTTTGCAAATATCATAATGATGATTTGAATACAAATTTTTATTGTTTTTATATGTACATATGTAGCAACGATCGCATTTCGTAGTTATTGGCAAATGGATAATCGTCGGTAGTGCTTTAATATTGAGCCTTCGAGGCTGAAATTTCCGCTTTTCTATGTGTTTTTGCACAAGAGCCATTCCAAGCTCCTCAATAAATATTCGACAACGTATATTTTTAATGATTTTGTTGTTTTTCCAAGCCGAAAATAGCGAAATATACGTTATATATGCATTCAATGCACTCACGTCCAACATGTTGCTGCCATTGGCCACCGATTTATCTTCCTTCTGCAGGTGTAGGTAGCCACCATCTGGTCCATAGTGTCCACGCCACTCTTGGTTTTGTTATAACCCTGAATTAGATTCGGTTTCTTCTCAGCATTTTCACTTATAACGACGGTATTGTGCCATACACTGAGCAGTGTAACATATCTATAACGCCGAGGCACATACGGCAGTAAAATGACTTGTAATTTGTGGTCATATACAATAACGCTCGAATACACAGGTTTTTTTCTCATATCGAACAATACTGGAGGAATTTCGGTCCTATTTTTCCGTACAGTGCTCAGAATAGTCATTCGGCGTTTATGTTACTCTTCAGTCAGTTCATAAGATGTGAAAAAGTTGTCGCATGTGATATTCCTCTCCGACAGCCCATTTACCAAATCCAAAATAACACGGCGTCCAATATTGCGCTCTGGAGCGGCGTTGCGATTGCGATCAACATAAAGTTGCGTGTTGTAAACATACCAGGTAGCTGAGTCGGCCAAAATCCAAATCTTTATGCCGTACTTAGCCGGTTTCGACGGTATGTATTGTCGAAACGGACAGCGTTCACGAAATGGAACTAGCTGTTAATCGACTGTAACATTTTTGCCTGGAATGTATACAACTTGCAAATTATGGTTCCATTTTTCATATATGGTGCGTATCGGTGCCAATTTATCACGGACAGAAGCAGTATTGGCATTATGTTCTTCTTTATCGTCAAATCTGATACATCTATGAATTTTTTTGAACATTTTCAGTGACATTGTGTCTCGAAATATTGGTCGACCGGTTTTCTCATTCCAGAGTTGTGTAACACATTCACCATACGAACGATACACACCTGCCAGCAGTAGCAATCCGAAGTAGAAGAAGGGTAGATTTTTTACCTGAAACAATATTATCAGCGCGCCTATATCAATTTCTTCGGTTATTTTCAAATGGCTCCGTTGAATATTGAATTTTTCTTATATTTTGACAAATATTTTGCTGTTACATTTCTGCCAATTTCTTCTGCCACATTTTGTTCCAGTGGCTCAACATCGTACTCATAAGAATGCTCACTCATTTCTGCAACACATTCTTCCTCCATTGTGAAATCATCGTCACTATCTACTGGAGATTCTTCTGCTTCACTTCCAGATTCGGAATCGATATCCTATTCGTCTCTTTGACGGTTTTCACGTAGACTTTTTTGAAATCAATTGAATGTATGTATAACGCAATGAAAGTTTGCGGCAAATAAAAATCACTTTAAAATTCACTAAAATCACTTATCACTTCAAACAAATTCAATTCAATCTTCACTCGTGTGTGTTCAAGAACATACTGAAAACAAAAAAATTAAAAAAAAACGAGCCTTACCCAAAAAACAACTGCAATAACCATCGGCAGATGTATTGTATCAAGTTGATACGAGGGACCGATTCGTAAGTATTTCGTCTCAGGTAAAACTAGAAATGCCCGAACATTAAAAACTCATTAGCCTGATTCTACAGGCAAAATCATGCTATTTTCCCAAAAACCGGTTCTTTCCATCGGGCAGTTCTTTTTTATTCAACTTGAAAGACAAAAATTGTAACAAATTGATAGGTCAGGAACCCATAATGTAAGTGTCCATTGTCGATGTAATTAAAGTAAGGCGTTTGAAGGTGAATGCAGTGAAGACTGTCTCAAAAAGTACACCAAAGAAAACAAAACTGCAATCTGCAAGCGAAAACTTCAACAGCATATATACAGTGACTTCAAAAAGTAATCGCTCAGTGCAGGACTCGGTGACCAAATGTTTCCTCCAATAAAGTGATGACTTCACGAGCTGTATGGCTTGTTGCACCGACCTGATGGAATAATTTAGCACTAAGACCATTGATATTGACGTGGGGAGGCAAAAAGTCGCTAATCATCTGCCTGTAGTGCTCAAGTTGGCTCCATATTCAGTTTTAAAAAAGTATGGACCAATGATGCCTTCGGCATGGAAACCACAACATACAATAACTTTTTCTGGATGTTAGAGAGCCAGATGAGTCTCTTCAGTATTGTTCTCACTCCAGATACTGCAATTTTGCTTATTTAACTCTCCGTTAAGACAGAAATGTACTTTACTGCTGAAGATTATTTCACGGTAAAAATGTGATTCAATTTCTAATTGATTTCAGCACATTCATCGAACGTACAATGCAAACGATGGTCTGATGGCATCAATAACTGCACAACTTGGATTTTTTACGGGTGTGGGCCAAGGCATTTTCTCAAAATCTTCCACGTAGTGGATGGGCAAAGTTCGAGTTGTTGAAAAAGGCGCACATTGACTCAAAATAGGTTTTCATTGCCCAACATTCTACAACTATTGAGCCGATTGAGATATTTCATTAAATTTTTTTTTTTTAAATCCTTGAAGATGTTGTGTTTGAAATTTTGTTAAAATCGATAGAGTACTTATTGCGAAATTCAAGGTAAAAGTTGAGCTTTTGAAATTTTGAACTCTTATAATAATAATAAAACATTTTATTACTAACTATAAATATGATTTTTTACTATTATATATGATTTTTTTTTTTATACTATTATTGATATGATTTTTTTTCTATTAATATGATTGCGACATTTTTTGTTTTTTAACTTTTTTTTTCTAATATTATATATATATATATATCTAACTAAAGATACATCTAACAAGAAAAATCATATTTTAAGGCGGTCTTCTCATTCAAAACCCGTTTTTTGGACCCTTTTTAAAAAAATTCTTATTTGAAAACGCAAAGAACACTTGAAAACTTTTTTTATTTATTGTATTACAAAAGGTTCAAAGTAAATAAAAAAATTTTTTTTGCCTCGATACGTGGGCTGTTCAAAAAGTAATGAGACTTCAAAGTTGGTGGTGAAAAAAAAAGGTGTCGTCACGGCGGCCACGATTCCGGGTCTCCGGAGCGTCTGAAATGAAAAAAAAAAACGGATTTATAATCAGTATAGATGTAATTCTCGGGTAAACCTCAAGCTTAATTTTGTGATTTTTTTTTTGACAAAATGGCGGCCATTCAAAAAAAAATTTCAATTTCGGGTTTTTTTTTTTTGTAGTTTAGTGTAAAAAAAAAAATAGTAAAAATTTTTTTAAAATTATGGTCGAAGTTCACCCGAGAATGGTGACAATTCTGCGTCGATTCCATTTTGTTTTATGAAAATCGGTTTAGTTGAACTGGAGATATCATGGCCGCCAGTTCGAAAAACGTGGGTTCGAGATAAACGCGTTTAAAGTTTGAAGTAATTTTTTTGGGGAAAAAAAAAAAAAATCAAAAATGTTTAAATGCAGTTTTAAAGAGCTGACAATTTTTACTTACAAATATTAGTCGGCGATGCCAGCTCCATACAGGCCACCTTCCTCTTTTTCGTAGGAACTGCTTTCTGCTGCCCTCTCTGCTCTGCGAGCCGTTCTGCCAGCTTTTGATGATGCCGCAGCTCGAGTCTCTGATCGGTTCAATCTGTCTTCATTGCGAGATAGTGCGTGTTCGTATGCGTTTTTGCCAATCGCAATACCCATCAAACCCATAATTTTAAGTATGGGTATAAAACCGTCGTTGAAGAGGCACGTTGCAATGAAATTGGCCACTTCGATGGTGCGTGCGCCTGAGTTGATGTGTTTGGGCGAAAGTGACCAAAGAACAGAATTGTAGGACTCATTGGAATTCTGAGTTTCAGATCCAAGGCATCTTTCAAGCAAATTATCTGCCGACAGCGCTTCGTAAGCTGGTTTTATTACCTCCATCACCTTCTTGTCCATCAGACCTTGCTTCACAAAAAAGGCTGTATCTTCTAAAGTATTTCGAACTTCTAAAAATCCTTTTAGGGGCATATTCACAACTACCTATACTATAAATAAATGCAAAAAAAAAGTTGAAAAAAAAAAGTTGCTCAATGAGAAGACCCCCTTAATTATTATTTATTTAGTTGGAATATTGCTTGCAAATATTCCGTACTCAGTTCTGAATTCTTTTCGTCCTATAGTAGCTCGTTCGCTTCTTTATCTAACAAGGAAAGGACCCCAGGTGTCACTCACCGATTTTAATGGGTTTCGGATATGTGATAGAGGACAAAAATCTAAGGTCGACGTATTTTTTTATACGTGCTCAATCGATGATTTAAGGTTTCAAAATGACATTTTAAAATTAGCGGAAATTTCGTTTTTTCGCCATAATTTAACTATTTTGCGTAGAAACGTACACATATTTGATATCAAACGAAAGGTATTTAAAAGGCGCACATGATATCATCTTATTTTTAGAAAGAAGTTTTCTTCTTCTTTTGTTGTTGAAATTTTTAACAGTATGTAGTCGATATAATGAAGAGCCCGTACTCGAAATTGTTTCAGTATCACGCAAAAATTAATTCGCTGTTTCTGTCATTAAAAAACAATGGTAATTAGCCATGTTAAAACTAATAAAAAAAAATTGTTTGTAATTTGTATTTGTAAGAGAATAAAGAATACATAAATAATAAATAACAAATTTGGGTCCTCAGTCACACTCACCTCTACAGCGGCGATGGCTTCTTCGGTACGCTGGTATTGGATGAATATTGTCCATAAGAAAAAACGTAGATATAAATGGATTCATCGTTTTGCCTATTACCTGCTGAAATAGATAATTATGCGCCGCCAAAGTATACTGTACATAATGTAGAAGGAAATTCTACACATTTTAAAAAAAACTGTTGTGTATGTAAATTTTGCAAACAACAACAACAACAACAACAACAACAACAACAACAACAACAACAACAACAACAACAACAACAACAACAACAACAACAACAACAACAACAACAACAACAACAACAACAACAACAACAACAACAACAACAACAACAACAACAACAACAACAACAACAACAACAACAACAACAACAACAACAACAACAACAACAACAACAACAACAACAACAACAACAACGACGACGACAACAACAACAACAACAACAACAACAACAACAACAACAACAACAACAACACCACCAACAACAACAACAACAACAACAACACCAACAACAACACCAACAACACCAACAACAACAACAATACTAACAACACCAACAACAACAACAACAACAACAACAACACAAGCAGTTACTGGGAACTATTTGTAAAACTATTCGTTTCAACAAACGACACGACACACACTGGGAAATATTTGTAAAACTATTCGTTTCAACAAACGACACGATGTTGCATTCATGATTTTGGCACGAACCAAACCGACACAACCATAACAACAGCATAAGCGGCTATAAAGCATTTTAGGCATGAGATTTGTTATAAGAAAATGTAAAGTTTTGTTCTTAAAATTTGGTATTTTGTAACTTTATTCAAGTATTGACAAAATCCAAACTAAATATTTGTTAAATTCGTGGCATAGTTGACATTTTGGCATATATTTTATATTTGTACAGTGAATATTAAAGGCAGTAGATATACTCCAAAAAGTGAACAAAATGTGACATATGCTTGAAAAAATTTGCGATAAAGAGCCCCATACAAATCGCGCTGTAAGACATAAGTCTACATCAAATTCGCACATGCAACTGCTGCCTGGAGTTCAACAGATAGTTTAAGGAAATGTAAGAGTTGTGTCACTTCACAGAAGAGTTATGTGGCAAAATCGAGCAGAATGGAGAAGATGACAACGTTATGTCTTAGCAATCGGTTGCACCTACTTTACCAGTTCATTATTAAACAAGTAAAAAATAAAAATATTCTATTGAATTGAAATGCTAAACATATTTTTTTCAAAGTCTTATCAAATTTTCATTATTAAATTATTTGAAGATCAAAATTTGGTGAATGACTGTTGTAATCTATTGTGTTAAACTTTATTGCAAACTATGACTATTAATTGTTGACCTTCAAAATTGAGTACTGACTTTCTGAAGGAATTTGAAAAGTAAAATTTTTACATTCCATCCAACGATTTAAGTGATGACAGATAGGTTCTAATCTCTCTTTATTTTTCTAATTTACTCTTCGATACACTTAACCAAACCCGTACATTAAATCAAAAAAGAAGTTCTTTGTTTTAATGAATTGATCGCATTTACGAGTTCATTGGTTCAATGAATTTCTTTTCTTTTTACAGTCAAAAAATCAATTCCTTATCAGTAAGAATATTAAAAAATTTCATTAAACTAATGTAAATACATTGAAATCAATGTATGGGTACACATTCATTTAAAGAATGCATTCTGTGGAAGTAAGAAAAAAAATTATAAAATTAAAGAACGTTTTTCTTTGAGCCACTGAACAGAAATTCATTAAATCAATTATTTGTACATTTGTGCATTTCTATGATTTTTTGGTTTAGTATAAGTCGATATATTATAGGTCTTTGGCAGCTTTTGCTTCGCATACTTTTATCCTTAGATTTTTATGAATCACTTTTTATATAAACGTCTAATTTAACTATTCTTTCTCTGCGGCTCAAAACATAATGCAGCAAAATATTTTTTCTGCAGTTTCTTAACATTCATAATATCTAAAATTTATTTCGCTTGTGGTAGCGCTATTCTGTCAAAAACTTAAAGATGATTATTCATTTTTTTTTTTGTTAAGTTGCAAATTCAATATTTTTTAAAAAAATCACTGCATGTTTTTATTGCTTATTTCCAAAAAGAGGCATAACCCTTTTAAAGCGAAATCCAAGAAATTTTCATTTCCAACTGCTTTGAATAACAATACTATTGCTGTTTCTTTTCTCAGAATCATTATTTTGAATACTAAAAATTTTAGCACAACAACACAAAGAACGTGTATTTCCACAAAACACAAAAGCTGATTAAATATGATTTATTGCAGTCAAGCAGGTACAGTGAAGACCAGCTAAATAACATTTAAGCAAAATAAGCAGAGAGGTGTTAATGTGATATAATTAAATTTGTTAGATAATTATTAAACAAGTTTATTAAAAAAAAAATTTTTTATGCCACATCGACTGTAATAAACTGTATTTTTAAACCTTGTAATATCTAAAAAATATCTTGTCACTCAATTGACTGCGACATGCACCCACATCAAAAATATTTGTGTCAATTCTTAAATGAAGATCTTCGGCCTTAAGTTGATGATGGTAACTTAAGGCCGAAGATTGATTTTTGTTTTTTTTTTTTTGCCTAATTTTCTTCACTTTGCACAACTTTGCCACAAAAATTAAGCTGCGCAACACTGCAACAAAGATTTAATAACGTAGCCATAAATAATTTCGGCATAACAATGTTGACAGAGCTATGTTGTTGCATGAAATTGTTACATTTTTGGGATACACATACATAAGAAAACAAAAACAAGAAAAAATAGGCAAAACAGCTTGTACCAAAGAAAGTATTACTTGACATAAAGAGAAAAGTTTGCTACATTTGAATAGATTTTTTTTTTATTAATCTTAATCTAACATATATATATAAAAATGAATCGTGCTTTGTTTGGATGCTTAAAACTTGAAAACGACTAAACAAAATTAGATACTTTCTTCTGCTGTTTTGTTTGTAATTGTTCCGCAAAGGTTTAGGAAAAAAGCAAAGTCTGAAACACCCCCTTTCCCACCCTCAAATTAATAAAAATGCTATAGCTCAGATGCTTTTGGCCGTATTAGACTAAAATTTGGTAATTTAGTTTGTATGCTCACTGTCGGCAACTGTATTAAAAATGCCACACCCTCTTTTACCGCCCACAAATCAATGAAAATAGTACAATTCAGACGATTTTTGACGTATAAGACTTTAAATTGGTAATTTAGTTCATATGGTTAGTGTCAGAAACTATACAAAATATGGGCATGGTCAAACAATAGCTGCGCCCACTTTTTTAGAAATCATTAAAATTAACTGCTGCGTCGATTGAGCTGAAATTTTGGCAGTACATTTTTTTCGAATGTGGTATAGCTTACAAAAAATTGCACGTAGGAATTCCGCGGAGGTTATAGGCATAGTACAATTAACTTGCAGTTGGTGGGCGTGACACCTTCCATGCAACCCAAATTTGCGATATCGAATATCTTTGAAATTAAAGGTCGCACAGCCTCGGGATTCGGTATTTGACCTCAATTTACACGTGCCGTTTTACTGGTAACATTTTATGGACGTTGGATGATGGGCGTGGCACTTTTTTCCCATGTTTATTTGAAAACTTTAAACTTGAAAACGACTGGACCGATTGAGCTAAGATTTTGGCAGTAAATATGTTTCGAGTACGAGATAGTAATGAAAGATAGTATTTTATAATGGGGCGTGGCACCTGCCATACTAATCCAACACCTCAAACGTGATATCTTGGCCGATATCAAGCCGATTTGCATAAAATTTTGTATATAGGAGTTTTACGATACTTACATAGTGCTGATGAGCTTTATACTTTGCTTTATCTTGAACACCAGATGGCGCTGTCGTACAAACTGTGTTGAATACGCTAAGGACTTCTAAATCGCTCATCCGATTAGCATAAAAATTTGTATATAGTTGTTTTAGGCTACGACGAGTATTATGGCGCTATTTCTTTGCTTTACCTTTAACATCAGAAGGTGCTGTAGAACAAATTTTTTAAAAATACAAGAAGAAGTCTTTATGCGTATGCATGTAAAGAGCATGTTAAGCTTTATTTCAAAGTGTTTGGCAATGCGTGCACTCCAAGAGCTGCCAATTGTTGCACCTGGTATGTGGCGTTGCGATCGGGTTTCGGAAAATTTCTGTTTAACTATAGTTTTCCTCCAAAACCGCTTATCCCATTTGCATAAAAATTTGTCTGCTTGGGCTTTCGGATGCGTTGAGTGTTTTGAATTTATCTATTCTTCCCTATTTTGAACACTTAAGATTGCTTTGATACAAATCTCCTAAGATAACGTAAGAAACTCCAAAACCGCTCAACTGATTTGAATGAAAATTTGTACATAGGAACTTTCGAGTACGGCAAGAGTTTTGGCGTTATATTTTTCGTTTTTTCTCGAAAACCTGAAGGCGCCACTCATCTAGAGTCTTAAGCGGTTCATCTAAAATAAGAAAAATGTAAGTTTGTTCAACAATCTAAAAAATCAATATACATGTCAATAAAAAAATCAATATACAATATAAATATGGGCGATATTATACAGAATACGTGGCACGCTAATTGTAATCGAGCTCCAATACCGGTTGTCTGACTTCAACTAAATTGTCCACATTTATTCTTTGTCATAAAGACCAATTCGTAGTTTCGAAAAGTGGGCGGAATAAGACAAGGGGACATGCCACTTTAATTTTAATTGAACTCCCTTGACATCGCTTGTCCCACTTCAATCAAATTTTGCACATACATTTTTTGCACATAAACGTGAGCAGTTCGTTGTCTAAGGTGTGTGGAAATTTAATTTTAATCAAACTCCTTATGCACTGTCTGACTTCGTCCAAATTTTGCACATATATTCCTCTTATAATGAGCAGAAGGTGTGGCATATTAATTTTAATCGTACTCCTTCTAAACCTTTTGTCCGGCTTCAACCAAATTTCACACATATCGCTTACTAAATACAAAACAGTCACAACTCAAAATATACAAATTTTTAATTTTTAGTGTAAAACTATTCGTAGTGATCATATGCTTTGACTGGAACACATCAAATACATTTTGTATACATCTTCTTTCTCTATATTTTCCTTGAAAAATTGTTTTTTGCTTTACCTAGATATTGAAGAATTTTGAGTTGTGACTGTTTTGTATTTAGTGTGCGATATATACTTTTGTACAATGAGCAGTTTTTAGCCTAGAAAACTGAGTGGGAAAAGACAAGGGAGCATGGTAATTTAACTGTAATCGAACTCCTTCTACACAATTTGTCTGACTTTTACTAAATTTTGCGCGTTTATTCTTGGTGTAGTAAGTAGTGCGTTGTTCAAAAAATTGCTTGGAATTAGTCAAGGGGCTGTGTTGATTTAATTTAAATGCTTTAATTTAGTAAATGTCTACACCATGTAGGGTCTGTTCTTAGCACCATGCAGAAAGTAGGAGGGACTACATGCCATGCGTACTCAAATTAAAACCTTTTAAGGATCGTTTTTAAATGTGATAGAATTCATGTAATATACAATTTGGCCTGGGAGTTTTGTGAAATTCATATCTAAGTGACAAGTGAAAAAAGTTTTATTTAGTAATTTTAACGCGGTCAATATTCATTTTTTTATAAGTACTGATGCCTTAGTCTTAAAATTGGAAACTTTATAACCAGAAATAATGGCAAAAAATATGTGGTTGAGATTGGTTCAATTTATTGTTGTGCATTGTGAGTTGTATTATTTTCCATACATTATATACACTAGGCCGGGTCGATTTGTGGGGAGGCAAAAAAATCGCCCATTAATCTGTGAAAATCGTATTCTAGGGATCAAAATAAGAAACTTTGCCGAAGGAACCATACCTCTAAAACGAATTCTGATGTCCCCCAATTTGGGTCGAACTTTTGGGTAGGGGCATATTTTGAAAAATCCCACTTTGACCCATTTAAAGTGCTCCAATCGAGTCCAAATGTATGACCGACCCCCACTAACTTTGGAGGCCCGACCCACCCATGCTAGTGGCACACCCCCTGGAACCTCCCTGGGGGTTCCCCATACAAACATTTCAAAAAATCGCCAGTTTTGGCACTTTACATGAAAAAATCAGCGAAATGCCTATGTTTTTTTCTATTTGGAGTTTTTTTTCTCTTTAGAAATTTATTCAACCCTTTTAAAAAATGAAGGTATCACTGTGACACAATTGCAAATCGGAAAATTGCTTGTGTGCGTTTTTTAAGGCACCACAAGACACAGCTGCATGTCGTAAACTTACTTGTGTAGTTTTTTTATACCACCTACTTAAGAAGTGAAGTTTGTTTTTACAACCTTTTTTGTCGGTATTTTATGGCACCTTCTTAAGAAATGCGCGTTTTATGCAACCATTTTAACAATTAAGGTATCATCAATGCCAACATACCGAGATCCCGATGATTCAACATACGCACCGCCACCGGTTCAAGAAGATATGGATAGAAGCACAAGTTCACAATACACAGAGAGATACAATTGTTTTAACTTTGCCTTGGTATGTGACAGATTTGGTGTGCCTGATAGAGTAGCATCGGCATTGTGAACCGCTCTTTTCCAAGATTTTAAAATGAAAGATAAGCATGGCAAACCTCTGTTCATGGATAAATCGAAAGTTCGCAGAGAAAAAGAGAAATGCAGACAAGAAGTGGTTCGCAAACGGTTAGATTTTACCAATTTGTTTGCGTTTTCATTCGATGGCAGAAAAGATGATACTTTAACGACAGCTAAAGTTGATGAGAAGTATCATACTAGGATGGTAAAAGAACCTCATCTTGTTATTTTGAGAGAACCCAATTCTGAATTGATTGGTTACGTAAGACTGGAACATGAAACCGCTGAATACAAAACAACCAAATTAAATGATTTTTTCAACGATAAAAATATATCACTGGATGCATTAATTGGAATATGCACTGACGGTGAGCCAACACTGGCCACTGGCCCACACGGTGGAATTATACGACGATTCGAATTGCTGTTAAAAAGACCATTGCATTGCTTCGTTTGCCTTCTACACTTCAGCGAACTTCCGTTTCGGCATTTGTTTGAAGCTTTGGATAAATCAACCAGCACTGGACCAAGATCGGCAACCGGAAAACTGAGCCGTCAAATCGAAACTTGTGAAACTCTTCCGGTAAGTTATTGCTATCACTCATTTATTATAATTGTCAACCATTTTTAATTATTTTATTATTATATATTTTCAGGTGGTGGACGGCTTCCAGAAAATTGAGTTGCAAAATATGCCCCCGCTCCAGAAAAAAATTGAATTTTCCACCGATTCGAAGTACTTATACGACATGGCCCATGCAATTTCTAGCGGCGTGGTTTCGGTGGATCTGGCTAACATCAAACCAGGGAAAATTGTACATTCTCGGTGGCTCACCAAGGCCGCTAGATTATTACGCTTATATGTGACAACGGAAAATCCAGATGCAAATTTAAGAATTCTGGTTGAATTTATAATTAAATGTTATGTGCCAATGTACTTCAATATCAAGTATTACAGCTCTGTCGTGTACGGCAGTGCATTATTTTTCAACTTCATTAGTTGGTCACGATTTCTAGAACCTCGTTTACGCAAAATTGTCAATCAAGTAGTTACAGATAATTCATATTATGCGCATTCGGAAAATATCTTGTTATCAATGTTGTTAGATGATAGCAAAGAAAAGCGCGACTGTGCTATCAACATAATTCTACGCTATCGAACAGATGTTGACGACCCAACGCAACTTAGAGCTTATAAAAAACCAGATATAAAGTTTAATTGCACAAGTTACATGGAAATGATCAATATGAATGACATAAATAACGTATTTGAACCACCATTCACGCGAAGCATTCCGTACGATACATTGAAAGAATATTTAAATGAAGATGATCCACCGTTTAATGATCCAAAAATTGCATCACACATACAAGGAACGGAACGACATGTTCAATTGCTAGCTAGCGTTTCCAAACGGGTTATACCGGAAAATGTAGAGGCTGTTATGGCGACGACATTAGAGAGCCGTGCGAAATTGCCCAGACTTGAAAGTAAAAAAGACTTCAAACAATAATTTTTTTAGTTTCTTTTCTATAACTAACTTAAATTAATTTTTTTTCATTTACATATGTTCTGACTAAATAAATTTCAAAAGAGAAAATATAGAGATTATTATAAATAAATAATAAATATTATTATAAATAAATAAATAAAAATAAAGAAAAAACATAGCCATTTCGCTGATTTCTTCATGTAAAGTGCCAAAACTGGTGATTTTTTGAAATGTTTGTATGGGGAACCCCACAGGGGGGTTCCAGGGGGTGTGTCACTGGCATGGGTGGGTCAAGCCTCCAAAGTTAGTGGGGGTCAGTCATACACTTGGACTCGAATGGAGCACTCTAAATGGGTCAAAGTGGGATTTTTCAAAATTTGCCCATACCCAAAAGTTCGACCCAAATTGGGGGACATCAGAATTTGTTTTAGAGGTATGGTTCCTTCGGCAAAGTTTATTATTTTGATCCCTAGAATACGATTTTCACAGAGCATTGAGCGATTTTTAAATCGATCCGCCCTAATATACACCCTAAATGCTACACCATCCGCGGGCGGCGCCAGGTTTTCCAGCTAACTAGTAAAAAACATATATAGTAAAACATATTTAATTAAGCAATTTAAGTGCAATGCTGCCAATTTTCTACATGTAAAATATATATTATATATACAATTTCATCAAGTGCCAATTAAAATTAAGTTTTAATGCAATCAAAGCGAAAAAGTTTTTATTTATCTTAGCATCCTTTTTCGCACTTCGTACTATTTGCTTGCCAACTAGTATTCTGCACCACTTTATATAACAAAAAAAAAAAAAAATAAACAGAAAACAAAAACAGCAAACAACTAACTAGCAGTTAGATAAACGAGTTAAACTAGTTGAACGCCAAAAATTTGCCAAATTAAATAAGTTTTCTTATTTGCCAAACAATTGGAATTTATTTGCGAACACTAGCTAACATCTACGGAAATGTTAAGAATTTTAAAAAATTTGCATTTTTATATAGTTTTTGTTGTAGCTGTAGTTATTGTTTTGGTTCTTGTTGGTTTTTTTCCTTCACTTAAGCACAAAAGCAACAACTTAAATAAGCTGCTTTTGTTCGGTATGGTTGAATATATTTTAAGTGTTGTTGTTCTTGTTTTGTTTTGCTGCTGCATCCTGGTGTTGTTTTTATACCATCACATCATATTTTTCGAAAACAGTAGTTGTGTTAAAACTTTGCATGGACATTCAAAAGTTCTGCTTGAAAATTGTAATATGAGAAAATAGTTTTTATCGCTACTTGCTGGTTTCCTATATTATAGTCTGAAGTGTTTAAATTTAAGGGGAGGGAGGGGCGGGGAGGGGAGGGTAAGTGTTTCAGCGTAAAACTTGCACTTTTTTGTGAATTTTTTTTTTAAGAATATGGATTGAGCAAATTTATGCTTTTGTACATTTTAAGTATACTGTTAACAATATTCTATAATGTTTTTTCAAATATTGAAAAACCAGCCGGTGACAGAGCATGCCCCAGAACGTCTTAGAAAAATAACAATTTGCGGTGTTCACTATAACTCGTTTGAAAAATATTTAAAATTAAAAGCCATTAAATTTAGTAAAAGTATCATCAATATCTTCCGCCCCCCCCCGCCCCCCCCCAACGTTCTCTGATTATTTTTTTCACATAAAAATTTTTGGTGGCCATTAAGGTGGACCTTGAAATGAAATTTTTGCGATATTTTGGTAGATGAGGGCTCTATTCCGTGCCTTTTTGGAAAAAAATGACAATGCCGAAAAAAAAAATTAAAAAAAAAAAAAATTAGGGGTTGCGCACGAGCCGAGAAAAAGGTCCACTTTGCCAAAATTAGGGGGAAATTGCCATAGGTCATCAGGGGTCACCCGTAGAGGGGAAGAATGTATGGCCGACCCCCATTTACTTTTTACCGCCAACATTTTCCCCCAAGACACCCACCCCCTATCTCCTCCCCTTAGGGGGGTCACCATACAAAAATGGAGGTTGCTCAGTATTTTCGAAAAACACCATAGGTCATCAGGGGTCACCCCTAGGGGGGCAAAATATATGACTGACCCCCATTAACTTTTCATCCCCAACATCTTTTCCGAACAAACTTACCCTCTATCTCCACTCCTTGAGGGACTCCCCATACAAAAATAAAAGAAGCTGTAATTGAGTAGTACTACTAAGCACTTTTAATATAATATAGTCAAATTAACATATTTTTGTTCGCTGATGGGTATTTCTTGCGGTAAGAATCGATAACATGTAGTAAATACTGTTTCTCTTCTTCGCCTTGACACAGTATTCTATTATAATCTTGTATCATTTTTACTCCTCTTTCGGCAGTGTCGTTCACAACGCGCAAGTTATTTACAATTCTACGACCTTCTTGATAGTCTGCGCGAGATTTCCAGGTTGCTGGATTTGCAAGAATGAAATCTTGCGATATTCCAAATCGTACAAATAAATTTTTAATATTATGAGAGACGAAGTTGCTCAAGTCTTTAGCCAAGAATTCCTCATTCACATCTTTGAATTTCACCTCGATTTTTTTAACGCTGGTGCTTTTGATTACGACGCGAGGAGCTGGGGGAACCGGGTCGTCTTCTTCATCTTCTTCACCTTCTTCGTCTTCTTCATCTTCTTCACCTTCTTCGTCTTCTTCATCTTCTTCACCTTTGTCATTCTCATTTTCTAGCAATGCTTGGGCCATTTTGGCCTTCAACTCATTTGAAACCTTGTCATCGAAAAAGGCAAGGGCTATGTGCTCATCGGCGAGATACCATAGGTGACCGATAAATTTCTTTATCATTACCCGAGATAAATCCTGGTCAACGGACTTGTACTCGACGATGTCCTTCAAAAACTTCCAATCTTGATTCGGCGCCTCAGCTGCTCGAGAAGAACCAAACCATGCCTTGACGTAAAGTCGCACCACAAAAATACAAACGTGTCGAATACCATTCAATTCACATACAGATAAGTGAAAAGTTCTCCGAAACAAAAACATCTTGAGGCTGTAAATGGCTTTTGCCATCCATCGAGCATGGGAAACGGGTCCTGGAGGTCGGAAATGGTAATTCTCAAGTTTTTCACCCAGAAACAAAAGAATTAATTGTAGCATTTCTTTGTAGTCATCGCGAGGGTGTTTCTCCTTCTATTGATCTAAGCAAAACTCCTTTATGCCGACTTGCATTGCCACAGGAATTTTTCTGACGACTTGATCGTCTATCAAGCCAGAATGGAATGGTTTAACCTTTACAGCGTCCCATTCCTGTTTGAAACGGTCAAAGCAAGGAACGCCTGGTGCACTGGTCTTTCCCATTTTTGTCTCAAAAACTTCCCTTAGCACCAGTTCGTATACGTGGTGTCTGCAAGGTAAATATAAGATTTCTTTCTCCAACAGCCGCTCAAGAGCAACTGCGGCTCCGGAGAATGGGCCACTGTTCGTTGATGTCGTGTCGAAAGAAAGTCCTTGTATTCGATGTGTCATATGCCAAGATGCCAACAGTTGATAAACGGCATGTGCTATTCTCCGGCCTTTTCCTTTCCCATCTTCTACTTTGGGAACTCCAAGAAGTTGTTCTTTTTCTCCGTACGAGACAATTACCGGTAGACGGTCCACCTTCTTTGTACCCACAAAATCCAAAAGCATTTTGCCATCCCAATAAACTACGAAGGATTTAGCTGCGACAAGCTGGAGATAAATGAAACGCGTTGAAGAATAAGAATTCTGAATGAGAGCAAATAAATCTATGCGATCTTACTTCTGGATTGTCTTTCACATAACTCAGCATGTTCTCTCGATTTGAACGCCGACATCTCCGAAGCGACGTACGGTTTATTGTGTATTGTTGAGGATCGCGTCCAAATGCTTCTGCCGCCGCTATCATAATGCCGACCGCGTCTCGGTCAGTCACTTTGCACTTGTCCAAAGCTGATAGCACTCGTTCAGTAAAACATTGTTTGTAACCTCTTCTGTCACCAACACTTGATGGGCCAGCTTCTGCCGGGAAGTTTTCGTCCTGTCTCCCATTATCATCGCTTGAATCACTGCTTGAAAATTTAACCACTGCAATTGAAAGAATTTCATTTGAATTTAAACATTGGACGAACACACAAAGCGCGAAATAGCTTACCGCCTTTAGCGAACTGATCTCTACTAGATTCCGTTGCACGTTTGCGTCGCAACTCTTCTTGTTCTTCGCGCTCAGCTTTTCTTTTCCTCGTTCGAGTATCAGTAGCGTCCACACCTCCCATAGTTCCTGGCCGGCCATCTTCTCTTTGCTTTAGCAGAAACTCAATGTCTTCGGTATTTGTCATTTTCTCAAGGGCGTTGGCGTGTGCGATGTCGAAAAGATTATCCAAGCTATCAGAAAATTTATTCTCTTTTTCTCTAGTGGACTCAGTCTTTCTGTGAGATGACTTTCTTAAAGCATCCCACTCATCGTGCAGCGCAGCTATTTTTCTTGTAACATCTCCTCTGGCTTTCGTCGGAATAGCTGCTTGGCGCCAAAAAATCATCACTGCGTCCGCGACTATAACCGCACTATTTTTCTTCGACATGTTTCGTTTGCGAATGTTGAAGAAATGCATTCTTAGCACTTGCTTCTTCGACGGTAATTTGTTCCCCGTAATATTCATGCTTGGATAACCAATCAAAAAAATATCGTCGCGCGATCTAAGTTGTGTTGTCATCTTAACTTTTAAAAAACGGGAGAAAAATCAATTTACTTTTCGCGGTCGTCGGCACTTGTTGAATGACAACAATCGATGAATGAACTGCTATTTATAACTACTACGTATTTTGCAATATTTTACTGCCAGGTACTGATGAATGGGGGCATCTGCTACGTGTGCGTTTCAAATTTTTCAAGACTTTCCAAACAATGACCACTCTTGAATATTGGTGGAATTTCTGTAAAAAAATCAAAAAAATCTCGATATTGTGCAACTGTAAATACATAGATTTTCAGTATTTTTGTATGGGGAGTCCCTCAAGGAGTGGAGATAGAGGGTAAGTTTGTTCGGAAAAGATGTTGGGGATGAAAAGTTAATGGGGGTCGGTCATATATTTTGCCCCCCTAGGGGTGACCCCTGATGACCTATGGTGTTTTTCGAAAATACTGAGCAACCTCCATTTTTGTATGGTGACCCCGTAAGGGGAGGAGATAGGGGGTGGGTGTCTTGGGGGAAAATGTTGGCGGTAAAAAGTAAATGGGGGTCGGCCATACATTCTTCCCCTCTACGGGTGACCCCTGATGACCTATGGCAATTTCCCCCCTAATTTTGGCAAAGTGGACCTTTTTCTCGGCTCGTGCGCAACCCCTAATTTTTTTTTTTTTTAATTTTTTTTTCGGCATTGTCATTTTTTTTCAAAAAGGCACGGAATAGAGCCCTCATCTACCAAAATATCGACACAAGGTCCACCCTAGTGGCCATCTAATGTAAAGTTGGAAACTCCCTTAAAGTAAAAAACAAATTTTATTTAACGTTGGGGGGGGGGGGGGGGAGGGTATTTTATATGTAGAAAATGTGTACCAAGTTTGAAATTAATCAGTTAAGTACTTTTTAAATGGCAGTAAACACGGACTTTGAAAAAGTAGTTTTGAGAAAGCCGCTTTTAAAAATTTTAAGCTTACGAATCGATGTTCGAGGTACACTTACTTAAATTTTCCTACCTCCGTTAGTTTTACTCGAATCGATTTCAAATTTGGACACAATATTTTTGAGATGCTGTGCATTTATATAAAAAATAAAAAGAAATTGTAAAATGAAAGGTTGAAAAACCTCTTAATAAACAAACAGAAAATAGAAAAACTTAAAAAAGTTTCAAAATTACAAAGTTTTCTTTGGATTTTACTCCATTACAATTCATTATATAGCGAGTGAAATAAAGCGTTGAACAAAAACTCAAGCTTTACGTTTTCTGTCATTCGTCTAGTGCAGTGGTCATCAAACTCTATACAAGCATACTTTGTTTATGTATAAAAGCTCATTGAAAGCTATGCACTGAAAAAAAATACTACTTGAGTCTCAGTCCAGCTTTCATGCAAGAGGATGGTTAGCTTGTTTTATTATTCAGTGGCGCCGAAAAAAAATTTTCATCTGGTGTATTACAAATCTATGGGAGAGGCGTGAGGGGGAAATGTTTTTAAAAAACTTTGCGATTTACGTATGCTCACTACTGTTCATAATAACATAATTCATATCGAACAAACATACTAACATTCACTATTTTATGCACTGTTACAAACAAGGTGAAAACTTTAAAATAGTAAAGTTTAATTAGAATAATAATTTAATTTCAATTTTTAAAATTCAATTTTAATTTAGAAGTGTCAATACTTACTATACGAAACTGTGTCTTTCTTTTTTTTTTTGCTTTTTTGTTTTCTTTTTAATTCTTTAGGTTTTTTTCGTTTTTGATTTAATTTGAATTCATTGTTTGAAAAAAATATTTGCTTACTTCTCTAAGCGCTTTTATTTTTCAATTTAACCTGCAGGCATTCAAGATAGAGTTAAAATGATCTAGAATTCCCCTTGGCATTACCCAGGACTAACGACGAGGACGTTGGAATTATGTAGCCCCTTATTTTCTTTTTTTTATATTTTTTCATTATAATTTTTTTTAAATTTTTCTCATGTTTTATTTTTTTTTTGGGTTTTTTTCAGTTTTTCTCAGTTTTTAGTTTTTTTTTTTTTTTGGTTTTTTATTAATTGTTTTTTTTTAGATCGTCATCATCCCGGCCGCCTGCAGGTTAACAATATTATTTATTATTTGGAATACTTGGTCTTAGTTATTTGTGATTGTTTTTTTTTCTTTATAATTCCTTAAGAATTTGTTTTTAATATTTTATTTGTTTCTTAGCGTGGATTATAAAAAATTTTTTGTAAAAATTCACACAATGGAAAATTATCCGAGACAAATTATGGTTTATTAACGGACTATTTTTATCTTCAAAAAAAAGTAAACGAAACATATATGTTTTTTATAGTTCATAATAGAAAAATGGAAAATTTATAAAAAAGCACTAAAAAAATAAATTTACTCCAAATGCAACTTAGACCGAAAAACTTATATTCCCTCATTTATAAGTTTATTTCTAAGAATATTATCAGCATCTTTTTCACCATTATAACATTTTATTCGAACCAAGTCCTCTATATGCTCGTCAGATAAATTATTTCGTTGTCTCGACTGAATAAGTTTAAGCATTGAAAATGCACTTTCACATAAGTAGGTGGTACCGAACATGGAATACAATCTATAAACTGCGTCTTTTAAATGGGAATAAATATTTTTGTTGATATTTTTCCAAAAATTTAACCCATTTTCCAGAGGCAATGAGAGATCATCACGCATATTTGCAAGCTCATTTTGTACTTCTTGGTTATGCTGTTGGGCATTGCAAGCTAGTGGGTTATTGTGTATTTTAACAAGATGTCGAATATTATTAAAATCGTGAAAACTCTTTTGGAGGAAAGAGTACAAAGAATTTATTCAGCATCAAATGTAACTCTGGAAATTCTTTACATATTTCAGCAGTTTTTTGGATAATTGGAAATGTTTTTCTGCCTAAATTGCGTTTTGAGTAAATCAAGTTTCTTTTAAAGTTATCGAGAGCTGAAACCAACTGAAAAATGTTCTTATCTTGTCCTTGTAGTTGAAGATTAAGCTCATTAAGATAGTTTGTAATATCACACAAGAAGGCTAGATCCAGTAAAAATGTGGGGTCCTTTATGTGCCTAACTAATACCTCAGTATCCGAGGGTGTTTCATTTTCTAAAAAGATCAGGACTTCTTTTCTCAAATCAAACAACCTCTGTAAACTTTTAACACGACTTGACCAGCGAATTTCTGTATATAGAAGTAAGTCCCATATTCGGCCTCCAGTTCTTGTAGCATGGAAATAAATTTTCTATGATTAAGGGCGTTATGACCGCCTCTAATTGTATTTATTATCTTAATTGCAATGTTCATAGCATTGTGCAAGTTCACTGTCTTTGAAAACAGTGCCTGTTGATGGATTATGCAGTGAAATGTTGGTACTCCAAACCCATTTTTTAGTAACTGTCCAACAAATCCCTCTTTTTTGCCGATCATTACTTTGACACTGTCTGTGCAAATTGAAGCTAATGACACTACTGACAATATGCCTTTATATGTATTCAAATTTTCATCAACCGTTCTAATATTAACAATTAACTGGCATACGTCATTGATGGTCTGTGCTCTTATCCAAACATAAAGAATAAAATATGCATTCATATAAAGGGTGATTTTTTTGAGGTTATGATTTTCATGCATTAGTATTTGACAGATCACGTGGGATTTCAGACATGGTGTCAAAGAGAAAGATGCTCAGTATGCTTTGACATTTCATCATGAATAGACTTACTAACGAGCAACGCTTGCAAATCATTGAATTTTATTACCAAAATCAGTGTTCGGTTCGAAATGTGTTTCGCGCTTTACGTCCGATTTATGGTCTACATAATCGACCAAGTGAGCAAACAATTAATGCGATTGTGACCAAGTTTCGCACTCAGTTTACTTTATTGGACATTAAACCAACCACACGAATGCGTACAGTGCGTACAGAAGAGAATATTGCGTCTGTTTCTGAGAGTGTTGCTGAAGACCGTGAAATGTCGATTCGTCGCCGTTCGCAGCAATTGGGTTTGTGTTATTCGACCACATGGAAGGTTTTACGCAAAGATCTTGGTGTAAAACCGTATAAAATACAGCTCGTGCAAGAACTGAAGCCGAACGATCTGCCACAACGTCGAATTTTCAGTGAATGGGCCCTAGAAAAGTTGGCAGAAAATCCGCTTTTTTATCGACAAATTTTGTTCAGCGATGAGGCTCATTTCTGGTTGAATGGCTACGTAAATAAGCAAAATTGCCGCATTTGGAGTGAAGAGCAACCAGAAGCCGTTCAAGAACTGGCCATGCATCCCGAAAAATGCACTGTTTGGTGTGGTTTGTACGCTGGTGGAATCATTGGACCGTATTTTTTCAAAGATGCTGTTGGACGCAACGTTACGGTGAATGGCGATCGCTATCGTTCGATGCTAACAAACTTTTTGTTGCCAAAAATGGAAGAACTGAACTTGGTTGACATGTGGTTTCAACAAGATGGCGCTACATGCCACACAGCTCGCGATTCTATGGCCATTTTGAGGGAAAACTTCGGAGAACAATTAATCTCAAGAAATGGACCGGTAAGTTGGCCACCAAGATCATGCGATTTGACGCCTTTAGACTATTTTTTGTGGGGCTACGTCAAGTCTTAAGTCTACAGAAATAAGCCAGCAACTATTCCAGCTTTGGAAGACAACATTTCCGAAGAAATTCGGGCTATTCCGGCCGAAATGCTCGAAAAAGTTGCCCAAAATTGGACTTTCCGAATGGACCACCTAAGACGCAGCCGCGGTCAACATTTAAATGAAATTATCTTCAAAAAGTAAATGTCATGGACCAATCTAACGTTTCAAATAAAGAACCGATGAGATTTTGCAAATTGTATGCGTTTTTTTTAAAAAAAAAGTTATCAAGCTCTTAAAAAATCACCCTTTATTTTAGATTTGAATTCTGAATGTAAATAGCTACTTATTACATTTGTGCGTCGTGCTATTGTTGAAGGTGACAGAGGGATTGTTTTAATAATTTCAACAAATTCCTTCCCTTTTTCGCCAAAACAATTCATAACATCTTGCGTCAATTCCTTAAAAAATAAACCATCTTGGTAAGGGCGGCAATGTTTTGCCAGAGCTAAACTTACTATATATGATGCTTTCTGAACATTTGAATGCACAAGCTTTGTATAACTGTGCATTGGCTCTGTAGCCAGTTTGCTATTTTTTCAATAAACGCTTTTTTTAAACGAATCGCTAGTTCTTTACGCTCAGTTTCACTCAAATTTTTATATGTTAAACTATGACAAGCATTATAATGCCGTTCAATGTTATATTTTTTACGAGCAGAAACAGTCCGGTAGCACACCATACATTGAGGTTCAGAAAAAATATTTTCTGCAAAAAAGAATTGCAACACCCATTCAAGTAGAGACATTTTGTATAGATATAGCAAAAACTGATATTTTATGAGTGTAGCATAAGTTGCGTATGTGCAGCAAAAAAAAAAGAAATCTAACAAGCATGCATGTGCCGCAGTGCTCGTCCGTAAGTTTGTATGTATACAGAAAGCTTTAAAGCACAAAAGCTCAAATGCCCGCGGGCATAGGCTTTGATGATCACTGGTCTACTGACTGTCCGCTCTCTATTAGAATTTTGTTTTGACAGTTATGGTGCTCGTCTCTCAGCTGCACGATTATGCGCCGAAAAAAAACCAACAACGAGGAAATACCAACAAAATACACACTGTTAACTATTATATTATATTAAATTGAAGTGCAGATTTTGGCCAAACTCCAAAAATACTGGTCCAATTTTTATGAAAGATATTTTAAAAGATCATATTTGTGCTGCAGTATAATAAATGGGTATTTTCCTTTTAAAATTTCAATAGTAAGTATATTGAATTAAAATGAAAAGATTTGTATGAAATCATTTCCGATACCACGCATTGCTTGAACAATTTCATTTCACGCGTTGTGTTGAGAGAATTTCTGCTCTTCTTTTTTTATGCTCAGCTAGCACAGCACAATTTCAAAAACAGATGAGCCTTGTGCAAGGCGAAAAGATATATATATATATATATATAAATGCCGTGCTGAGTTGCAAAGCAAAACAAAACAAAACAGAACAAAAAAAATAAATATTTTTTATTTCGCTTGTCATGCATTGTCTTAAGGGCTGATGTTACACGGCGATCGTTTGAATGGCGTTCAAAAATTTTTGTTGGTTTTTTTATTTTTTATTTTGTTTGTCATGCATTGTCTTAAGGGCTGATGTTACACGGCGATCGTTTGAATGGCGTTCAAAAATTTTTGTTGTTGCGTTCAATAGAAACTGCCAAAAAACAATGAGAGCGAGAGTTAGAGCAGATAAACACATTGTAGACCGACCAAAATTTTGCTCACAAGGCGATTTACTGAACATTTTTAGCGTGGTTTGCATTTATTCATAAGAAGTTTTGCGCTCTATCTCTCTCCACACTTATCCAAAGAGCAACGAAAACCTGATAACGCCTTTTATTGTCGAAGAAAAACGTCCGCGGACAACTGTGGCCTGCTAGCATATATATAAGCACGTGTAATACTTTTTTTTACGAATAAATTTGTATTTCTTTTTTCAAAATATCGTTAAGAAGTTAAGTAGCTGGTAGACCTCTACACTGGCCTACAATGGGCCTTAATAATTTTTTATTAAATGTTTGATAATTAAGTAGAAGAAATATTCTCTTTATTTCCCTTTTTTTAAAAATTATTTCGAAATTCTTTCATTAAAAATTGCTTTAAACAAAGTTATGCACACTCGACGCCAAAAATAAACGTTTCCGTCCACTATTTCAACGAAAGTGCTCTTTTAATTTTTATATAGTTATGGGAAAATAAGACGTTAATATTATTTCAAATTATTTATAATTACTAAATGGAAATGAATGCTTTATATATCAAAAAATTTCTCGACAGCAGACAAATATTCAAATGGAAACTTTTTTTTTTAGCTTCGGTTGTACTTGCTGAGTGATTTCAAAAAGTTATATGAAAGTCAAGGTATTTGAAGTGAATTAAAGGGTCAGGAGATGGAAACAATTGTAAAGGTGGTATTCTAATAAAAAAAAAAACAAAATTCTAAAATAAATTTACCAAAAAGGCAAAGGCAAAGCTTATGTTGCCAACAGCATGAAAAATATTTACTGCTTACAATCAAGACTAAATAAATTGTTACAAAATAAATTGAACTTGAATATAAATCTTTAAATAGACGATATAATATAGCAATATATAGTGCAAACAGTTGCCAGAGAGAGTTCGTGCCTATTTATAAAGAGTCTAATTTATCAATAATGCATACATTTGTATGTACAGGTCTATACACACCCACCATACTCGTAAACAATCTGCAGCTCTTATATCAAGGCAAACATTCGTTTATGGCACAACAATTGTGGCAATTTATGTGAATTATTTTTTTTTTTTCAACAAAAAAGGAGTACATAAAAAATTCAACAACTCAAGTGGGTGAACAAAATATTGGAGAATTAAGTCTCTGTGGAGTATTTTTCATATGCACATCTTTATGATTGCTTTTCATACGCTACACTTTAAAGGTGAATGATTTAAATTTATTTAAAGCAGTAATTTTTGACGTTTATAGATAAAAAGGTGTGATATGAATGAGAAACTGTTATAATTTACATTAATATATGTAGACTAGCAGGCCACAGTGGTTCGCGGCTGCGCTACGGATGTTTTTTTTTATCAATAAAGAGCGTTAACAGATTTTCTTTTAATTCAATAAAAACTTTTGAACGCCGTTCAAACGATCACCGTGTGACATCAGCCCTGAAGACAATGCAAGTCAAACGATATAAAATATGGGTTTTTTTTCTTTTGTTTTGTTTTGCAGCTCAGCACTGCATTTATATGTATCTCTCTTTTCGCCTTGCACGTGGCTCATCTGTATTTTATGATATGCTAGCTGAGCAAAAAAAAAAAACACAGGTGCGTCGTTGGACACACGAGAGAAGCGAATCTTTTTATGTTACTGTCTTTGTTATTTCAACGAACTTGTGGGCAATTGTTAATTTTTTTCGCACTATGCAAAAACAAAACAAAAGCTTGTACCAACAACAGCATAAACGCATTCACATCAAAAAAAAAATATTACTTTGCCCACCGTGAGGATCGATCCCAAGACCCACTGATTAATAAGTCCACACTGTTTCCACCGATCCAAGCAACTCTGTTAAATTTTGATGTTAATTTAATATTAAATATATAACTGCAGCTATGTTAACAGTTGATGGCGCTAATAGATGGCACTAGCAAACTGAGGATGATGACCAGTGTTGTCACTTGCAAATTTTAAATAGTGTTAGGTTGAGTCTAAAATGAGTGGTGAATTTTAAAAAACATTGGAATATATTTTTCTTCTTAAGGAAAAATTCGACTGAAGTCCTACAGCAAAACAAATCATAAGAAGTATACCATAAAGTAAGTTTTTTCACGCTGAATTAGTTTTATTGCAAATAATTCTCATAGAATGTTCTTAAAACAGTTCTAAAATAAAATATTAAATGTAATAATGAATAAAATATATGTAATAAAGTTTCTATAAAAATAAAATATATGCAATAAAATTTCTAAAATTTTAATTATAATGCAATAATTTTTATATAAATATATAGATTTTGCAAATAGTGGGTGTTAAAAGTGGTTGAAACTAAAAAAGTGCTAGATTTACTACAATTGTGCAAAAGTGGCAATACTGATGATTCTTGTAGAAAGTGGTTTAGCAGCTATCCAAGCCATAAAAAAATCTATTAATCAACTCTTGTAGCAAGTGGTTAAGCAGCTACCCAAACCACAGAAATAATTTAATAGATTATTGTATGTACTGCAACATAGCTTCAGTTGCAGTTAATACTGAATCAATGCTTTAGTACAAAGGAGGTGTTTGGCTCAATGGATGGGGTATAGAACTTCCAAGCAAAGGTTTACGGGTTCGAATCCCCACGGCAGGCGAAAGGATGTTTTCTAATATTTGTTATATTAAATTGTCTTGTTGTAAAAAACACAGAAACGAAGAAACAATATAAAATTCTAAGAACAAATCTGTCGAAAATTTTTCTGATTTCACTCCAAGCAAATCACAGAACGGGGTGTAAAAAGCTTCGCTTCAAAAGAAGAGAACAACATGGAGTTTATTGAAATTCTCGCAACACAAACACGTCAAAAGAAAACTATCAAGAAATTCTTGACATCAAACAAATTCCTGTCATACAACAAATATGACATTTTAAAACATATTTCATAGAAATCGATCCAGTACATTTCCAGTACACTTCAATCCAGTACACTTCAATTTTATATAATAGTATAGATATAGATAAAACAAAAAATCAATAAGACTGCTAAGTATATATTAAGAAACGTTTCATAAAAAAAAAAAAACTGGATGTTCTAGGTAATTTATAAAGAAATAAAAAATAATATTAACAATAACACCAAAAAAGCTACTTTAAAAGCTTTAAATACTGCTTGTAGAGTACTCAAGCCTTGGCCAGCTGAATATAACACTTTTATTTACAACGGTTTTGATTTCGATACACATTTTAAATTAATTGTATGTGCTTATACCATATTAAGTTGTGTGTGTGTGATGGTTTGTGTGTAAAATTAAATCCCCATCCTCCTATAATAGCGTTCGTCACAGTCCAATATACTAGCCGAAATTTATTATTTTTTTATCTTGTTATTGAATTGAATATGCTTAATGTTTAAGTACTTGTTATTCATTTCATCAGGGATGTTATTTAATGGGATTCATTCAAAATACTTTGAAATCATGGTAAGCTTTGCGTTAAAAAAAAAAAAAATGTTTTTCCAATTTGCAGATAAATGCAATTTCAATTAAACCTCATGTATGAGTGCGCATTTAAAGAATGAATGTACTCAATGAGAAAATTGAGGAAAAACATTTTATACAATATATTTCTATGACTTTGCAATATTAAACTTTATTTTATATTGTAAAAACTCTCTTGAATTTTTTTTTTTATGCTTTTGAACTAATGCATAGTACTCTGTTCGGTATCACTTGAAATTTCACGCAAATCTTCATATAAAATTTGACAGTTGAGAAACAAGCGTGAAAATTTCAGAACATTTTCGTCAAAATAGTTCTATGTTTCGCTGCGAAAGGTCTAGTACTATATTCCGCAACATGTATCTGGCAACATTCTTTTCACGTCAATTTAATTGAATCGACCATTTACTGTGTCGTGAAAAGTGACAGTTGTTTTCAAAGTTAGAAAAGTCAACGTCATGATCTACAATTTCTAAAATTATATTCGCTCGTACATCAGGAACTTTTTAAGCATTAAAATCCACATTTGAAAATGGTTCTTTAGTATACAAATATCTAGCAATTAAATTCAAATTTAATAATTGTGACTTTTATAAGTAAATTATTCATTTGGCCAAAAAATGTTTCAAAGAGGGGAGGGTGAGGGGGATATCTTTGGACAGATTGGAATCAGTCATGTTTTATTAATTTTTCAAGTAAATAACATAATTGAAATAGAAAAACAGCAACAACACAATGTTGTATACGAAATACCGTGCAAAGGGACAGAAAACAGTACATGCGACTTGGTATACATCGGAACTACCAAGAGAGCACTCGGAGTCAGACTAAAGGAGCACAAAGCGGACATTAAAAACAACAGATCGACGACAGCGTTAGCACAACATATATTAGAAAATAATCACACAGCTGATTTTGACGAAGCACGAATACTGGACAAGGAGAAGAAAGGAAACACAAGATACACACTGGAAAGCTTACGAATACAGCAGAAACTAACAAAGACAATGAACACAAAGGAGGACAAAGATAACATCAGCTGTGTTTATAAAATTGCAATCTAAATATTTAACCGCGTCTGTGATATTTTTCTAAATTTAAGTTTGTCTTTCAATGTTTTTTAAAAATTTGTATGTATTTTTACAATTAATGTTCGTGTCGTCGACGCAATTTATTTAAACAAATTATATTTTTAAATGTTTGTGAAGTCGGGCCGCTGCACAGTGGTTCCAAATCGAAAAAAGACGGCCAAAACCTCAAGGAGTGGTCTGATTTTCATGAAATTAAGTATATGTAGGTTTTTTGGGTCGCTGATCACGAATCTGAAGTCAAAAATTTAAAATTCGAAATGGCGGCTACAAAATGGCGGCCATGAACAAGCTAACTTCTTTAATAATTGTTTAATTCAGCTCAAAATTGGTATTCGGGGGTTTTTGAGGTCGCTGATCACGAATCTGAAGTCCAAAATTTAAAATTCAAAATGGCGGCCATGAAAGAGGTAACTTCTTTAATAATTGTTTAATTCAGCTCAAAACTGGTATATAAAAAAGTGTATATTTCTATTAAAATGTGATAATGACAACAGGATTCGAAAAAAACAGTAAGTTAATGATTATTTTTATCCCTGATTGATATACAAATTACATTAGGCGCCAAAATACAAAAAAATTTTCTGAGATCCATATGCCACTATACTTTTCTTATGGTTTTCGGCCTTCTAAACACGAATATCGCAATAGAAACCTTTTTCTGTGGATAGGTTTCTGAGATATGACCTTTTAAAAACTATGCAAAACTAGGTAATTTAATTATCTTTAATTTGGTGTTTCAGTTTTTGAAATTTGTCAATGCGTTCTCGAGATAGGTAGATATTTATGACACTATCTCTTTGAAAAACGGGAAAAATGTTTAAAAAATCATATCTCAGAAACCTATCCATAGAAAATTTCTTTATTGCAATATTCGTGTTTAGCAGGCCAAAGTCCATAAGAAAAGTATAGTGGGATATGGATCTCAGAAAATTTTTTGTATTTTGGCGCCTAATGTAATTTGTATATCAATCAGGGATAAAAATAATCATTAACATACTGTTTTTTTCGAAACCTGTTGTCATTATCACATTTTAATAGAAATATACACTTAAAGATAACCTTATTTAGAATTCTTAATAACAATACAAAAAAATGTATATTAAAATAAATGGATTTCACAAAAAAAAATTTTTTTTTTTTCGAAACCAATTTAGTTTCAAATTTTCCGATTGGGGCACGTTTGGGCAAAATGTTTTTCTTCTATTAGTATTATAAGATATCCCACAAAGTAACCAATACCTTTCTATAGGGGCGTAACGCGGCGAACACTTACGTTTTTTCCATTTTCACTGATCCAAATTTTTCAAAAAATATAAATTTTCAATGATTTTTTTAAAATATTAGACATGAAATTTTTTCAAAGTTTTAAGTTTATTCTAATTGCATATACTTCGATTCAATATATGAAAATATAAAACAACTTAAATTACTTGTACAGATAATACAAAAAATGTTTGAATTTGGGTCAAAATTTTACTTTTTTTTTTGTAAAATTTTTGCCAAACTTTCAAGGCGTTAAAAATGAAAAAAAAAATTAAAAAAAAAAAAATTGACATCGCAGTTTTTTTCATTTATCTATCTTTAATAGGTATTTGAAGTAAAATATGTTTTTCAAACATCTTTAAAAATGAGGTTTTGGCCGACTTTTTCATGTTTGGAACCAATGTGCGCTGCAATCATGTGAAAATTATGAAAACATAAGAAATAGTTGTAAGTCAGACAAAATGGAAAAATATTTTCTAATTAATTGAATATTTACATTTTTTAAAGATTCAATAAAAACTCACCCCCCTGAAGAAGGTAGAAAGACACTACCGAAACGTCGGGAAAATAATGAAATAAATATTCTTGTGTAATTTCATTTATCACATTAAGACCAATAGAGCCGTAACAACCAAATCAACATAATTGAATAATTTTTTGCTTTCCTATCTATTTAATACACTTTTAAACTCTAAAACAACAATTTAATTTATTTTTTTTTTTTACAAAATAGCGGCTCTGCACAGTATCTTCTCGGGCGTCTGCTGCGAGGCATCTAAGAGTGCTGCAGCTGTCAAAATTTTTCCACTTATCTAAAACAAAAGTGTTTTTGTTTTCTTCGATTAATGATATGTTATATGGAACCTGTAAAATAATAAAACTGTAAAATAATAAAAAAGTTCAAAATTAAAAATGATATCGGCTGTTTAATCGAAGGTCCAGATTTTTCACTATTTTTTTTTTTCAACAGTTTTGACCCCAAAAAAATTATTTTGTTCACACGATATCTTTAAATTTGTAAATACATCCTTCCGTTACCACTATAGAAAGAAACCCGTCAAAATTTCAACTTGATTGGTTTCGAAATAATCAAGTTTAAGTGACTTAAGGGTCAATTTGTGATTCTGGATCCATAAAACAGCCCTTTGGCCTCCTCAAAAAGCTGACCATCTTGGAGCTGCTGCTGTTTCTATCTGTACGAGCTGCTTTTGTCTCGGAGAGACTCTTTTGGCTCTGGTTCACTACTCGTCGTACCTCACCGGTGTTATCGGCGAAAACTTTGCAATGTAAACAATGTAAGCTGAAATTTTGAAAATTTGCAGCCCGGAATTGAAGTGCTTCGGACATACTATTTTAAGATATATCCAGACACTATACAGATATATAAATACATAAACATGTATACATATACATAATAAGCCTTCCCAGATTTACGGAACAAAATAATTTACAATTTATTGTGAAAGAAGCATTACACTGCCCCAAGTGCTCCGACTACCTGAAAAGTGATGGTTACTGACTTGGCCATAACTCCATAAATATTCAATATTTTGCTTTTTCCTGTTGACAGCATATTTTTAACATGTTATACATTCGAACTATGAAAATAAATTTAAATTTTTCCGAAATCGCAAAGGTATCTTCCCACCCTTTAAGCGGAGTTTCTTAACCTTACGGCGGGTGCGGTGTCGTAAAATTTACGACAAATTTACTCTTTCGCTATCCCTACTCTAACGACTTAGTTGCAAGAACCGACCTGTTAGCTATTCTACAGTCAGTGTGTCTCCAATCTACAGCCGTAGCGGGTGGTCTTATAAGTTATTGTTATTAGTTGATATTTGAAAGTTTCCATTGAGCGTAAAGTTTACGACACGCGCCTTAAAGTGTAAGTATACTAAATAAACTACTTTTTTTAATTTTTTTCTCATTTATATTATTTCTAAATATATTTTTTTTCTTTAGACGTGTTCCATTATGTCTCGTAAGCCTCTCACACAAAAGGAGCTTGAAAAAATTGTGCATGATATGTTCGAAGAACCTGAGGCAAATGATGAGGACTATTTTCCTTCAAGTGATAGCGAGTTTTTGGAAGAAGAAATTGAGCAACAAGCTGAAGAAAGTGTTACAGAACAAGAAAATACTTCAGACGAATCAGAAGAAGAGGAAACAAATGAAGAATTTTTTATTGGCAAAAATAAAACTACACAATGGCGAAAGACAACATACCGTGCAAAAACAAAAACCAAAAGTATAAACGTAGTAGCACAACGAAGTGGCTTGACTCAAAGAGCTCATGGTATTGAAAATTAACTAAATGCGTTTTCTCAAATTATCGATATGTCTATGATTGACAATGTTTTGAGGTACACAAATATGTATATCGATCGGCTAAGAGTTGACCATCAATATTCTAGAGATCGGGACTGTAAAAACATCGACAGGCAAGAATTTATGGCTTACTTGGGTCTGCTATATTTGATTGGTGTAAAAAAAGCTCACCATGCAAATGTGAAAGAGATTTTTTCCTCTGACGGCACCGGGATTGAAATAGCAAGAGCTGCCATGAGTTACAAGAGATTTCTCTTCATCACCCGTTGCCTGAGATTCGATGACAAGAATACCCGAGCTGAAAGGAAGAAAGTTGACAAACTGGCAGCAATACGTGAATTTTACCAAGCTTTTGTCAACAACTGTAAGTCATCATTCAATTTGAGTGAATATACTATACTATACATTTAGAGGTCGTTGTAGCTTCATACAATATATTCCTAGCAAACCAGCAAAATACGGGATAAAAATGTTTGCGTTATGTGATGCCAAAAGTTTTTACACATCCAATCTGGAAATATATTGCGGTAAACAACCCGATGGACCATTTGCTGCCTCTAATTCTCCTACAGATATTGTAAAGCGTCTAATCGCTCCGATAGAAAACTCAAACCGGAATTTGACCATCGATAATTGGTACACAAGTGTACCACTTGCTGATTATTTGCTTACTAAAAAAATAACAGTTTTGGGCACAATAAAAAAGAACAAAGCTGAAATTCCAAAAGAATTCTTGCCAGACAAAAGCACAGCTGTTGGCTCGACTCTTTTTGGTTTTCAAAAGGACAAAATGATGCTTTCTTATGTACCTCGGAAAAATAAATCTGTAATATTACTTTCAACATTACATGACGACAACAAAATGGATCCTGAAACTAGAAAGCCTCAGGCTATACTGGATTACAATGAAACCAAAGGCGGAGTGGATACCGTCGACAAAATGTGTGCCTCGTACTCGGTCAGTAGAATAACAAAGTGATGGCCGTGTGTAGTTTTCTTCACTCTAATAAATATTTGCGGCATAAATGCTCAAATTTTACACAAATTTTCCTGTCCAGGGAAATCTCCAATGCGTCGAAGATTTTTCCTAAAAAATTTGGCATTGACCATGATGAAAGAGCATCTTATCTTCAGATCAAATGCATCAAATTTACCTCAAGATACAAATACTTTTCTCAAAGTGAATTATGGTCGGCAAGTTGAACCGATAGCAGAAGAAGAAAGAAGCCTTACAAAACGCGGTACTTGTCGGTCATGTGCACTGTTGAAAAAAAGATCATCAGCATCAATGAAATGTTGCCGCTGCCATTCCTTTACATGCAAGAACCATTCTTCAGTTGAGGTGGTTTGCAACAATTGTAAGGATGAGACCACTGATTCAAGTGAATAGGTCAATAAAATATTTTGTTTTTATACTTATAAAAAAATGTTTAAAATATTAACATATTTAAAGTTTTTGTTTAGAAAATCCAAATAAATTTTTTTCAAATGCTGTCATTTATCATTTTTCATAGCCTTACAAAAATTCCTCAACAATTTATATAAAAAAAAAACATTATTTATATGGTGACGTAAAATTTACGACACGCGAATGCTCAAGTTACAAAAAAAGGCGCGCCCGCCGGAAGGTTAAATTTGAGTTGAAAATTTTGAAACTTTTGCATCTTCAAGTAAATTTACACCATTATCTCAGTTTTTCTTAAAAAACGATCACGTTTTAATTTTAAAATTCTCACTTGTAATGTTTTTTCATACTATCTGGACACTTTGGGGGGCTTGAACCCTAAAATTCCCTTGGCTACGAGCCTCATGTAAATATGTATACATGTAAATTTAGCACACATATTAATAACAACAACAACATAAGCAGCTACTGAAGTATTTAATGCATGATTTTTCTCATACAAAAATGTGAATTCTTATTCGCAGATTTTTTTTTGTGTGACTTTATTGACATTGGAATAACCCTGGGCTTCGTTAGTCGTCTCGACTAACAGGAATTTTTTTTTTTTGGGGTTTTTTTTAATGAAGTCACTGGTATTATTGTTCAAAATAGCCTTTTTTTAAAAAAATAAAATATTATTTTTTGTTTATTCAGTAAAATATATAATATATGTTTAATATTTATTTATATATAAAATAATAGCACACAAAAAATGGTTGAAATAGCGAAGCACATCCAGGGTGATAAAGTCCCTTCATTCGCCATGTAACTGATATTTTTGGCATATATTTTATCATTGTACGATTAATAATAAAGGCTGTATGTGCAAAAATACCCCCATACACACCACGCTGTAAGACGTAATTTTACGTCAAAAGTGATGACATCAAAATATAAAAATCTACATAAATATCAAACAGAGCTACCGGCACTTCCAAATATTGACATGCGCATTTATCTCCGATATGTTTATTTTTTTTTTTGAGGTTGGGATATTATATATTTTTAAATTTAAGGATATCTATTTAGATATAATTTTTAAAGTTATTTTTCAAATAAAAATGATTTCTACTCCTAGAGAAAGGCACACTATAAAAATTGTAGGCTGCTACAAATAAGCATTTTATAGTTTGCTTTGCTCTGAGCGCAATGTGGATACTGTGAAACTTTTTAGCTTAAGGCAGCCCAAAGATTTGACTTGATTTTAAATTTAATAAAATTGCAATATGTAAAAAAATTTAACTCTTTTCTAAAAAGAAATATTTGTAGATTTTAAGTTTGACAGAACCTTATACCTAATCCATTCCTCACCCTGTGTAAGTCAAACAAAGCAATTTTATTTTCCCTTGTATCGATATTCTTTCATGTTTATTTAATAACTTTTTTTTTTGTCCTACATCCTCATCACATTTAATTCCTTGTTACTATGTTTTATATTGTTCACTGATTCCTGCCATGATGTTGTTGTTTTTAGCTGTTGTTGTGTTGCCACCGTTTTGGTATTGCAATCATTTCGCTACAATAAACATCAAGTCGTTTATGGAAGTAGTATGTGTGAACGACCCATATAGGCGCATACCGCCCGCAAATATATGCATTCGTTTGTTTTTATTGCTGTGCATAATGCTTCCATGCTGCTAACTAGGCAGGGCAGGCATCAGCTTTTTAGAGGTCAGCGACAGCAGCAAACAAGGTCTGCTTGGTTGTTAGAAGTTTTTTGCAAGGTCAATATGGAAAATATACAATATTTATTTTTAATACAGAATGCAGGCAGGTGTGCTTATATAACACAGTGGGAAGCATTCGCTTAAACGCACATTAATTTTATGGGCTAAAAAAATTAAATGAGCCAACATTTCTTCAATGTTTTAAATTTAATTTATGGCTGACTTACAAGGTAAAAAAAAAATGAAACAAAATGGCCATTTCAGCCCTTGAAAGGACTTTGACCGAGCTTCTTTTGATCAATTGTGTTGTGTGTGTTGATAAATGTTCGAACACAAATGATCGAGAAGTAGGTCTACAAGTTTTATGACGACTCCGAACGGCTTATGTTCTCAAGAAGCTTTTCATGGCAATTTTTACTCTCTGAGTTTTGCCATTGTCTGCAGAGAGGTGACGGCCGAACAGAAAAATTAATTCAATTGAAAAAAAATTTGTGTGTCAGGTGGGATTTGAACCTGGGTTCTCTGCCGTATGGGCCACACACTCTACCCACTTACAAAGTAATAAATTTAAATGGAAAAAATTAACTAAATTTTTTTGTGAATTTTTTGTTTTATACCAAAACCTCATTTATTTTGAGTTTAAGTTTCGTGACTGCAACTTTTGGTAACTTTTGATAATAAATCTTGTGAAACTGACTACCCAAAGGTTCAGGTCGGGGTTGTAAGCTGGCCATTTAAGCTTAAGAGGTATATTGTGCCATCTAAGCCAATCCAAAGATGCCTTATATACAGAAATTGATGCATTATCTTGTTGAAAGATACATTCATCATCCATTTTTTCTTACATGAAATCCTTCAACATCTTCCAACATTTCAGTGTACACGGCTGAGTTAATTTTTGTTGGAATAAAACTTATTAAGCTTTTCCATCTACAGAAAACCGCCTCCAAAGTTTATAAATATCTTTGTGGAGTAGATCGGGGCAGTAACAACTCATGGAGTTAGGACCATCTAAATTGAAAATATTCTCATCAGAAAATACAATAGGAGTGTTTCCGTACTCACACTGTATATCTTGTGGGACACTATTTTCTGTTTCCGTACTTTCTGTGCTTAAAATGGGAGAAGAAGAACAAGCATAAAACCGCTCTCTCGAGCACACAAAGTGCACAGAGAGTGCTAGAACTCAAGACTCCGAGTAAAGTAAGAGCAAGCATCAAGAAGAACAAGTATCAACTTCACAAACAAATTGACGATAATTTTAATTGGCGCAATTTACTTTTGAGGTGTCTGCAGTCAAAATCATCTGTTTTGTGCTTGAAACTTACTAGAAGTTGTTTCCGTACTTTTGCAACTATTCTCACATTTCATTTTTACTCTCTCAGTTTGAACTTACACAAATCTTACACAGTGTAGAGTACGGAAACACACCTAATATTGTTCCATTCCGTCTTTCAATGCAAGTGTTTGTGTGTAAAGCTTAATCAAAGTGTGTGTAAATATGATCAAAGTGAGGATTGCATTGAGGTTTTTTTTATTTAATGTAAGATGTTGATCACAAGATTCGAGAAATATGGTATTTTTGAAGCAAAGCTTTTTACGCCTCGTTCTGTGATTTGCTTAAGTTATATCTTAAAAACGACATTTTTTAATTTTGACAGCGTTTTTCTTAGAAATTGATGTTTCTTTCTTCTTTACGTCAATTATAACAAGAAATTGTAATTTCAATATATTTAAAATATTACTTCGACCCTCCGCGTGGAATTGAACCCACAACGTTGTGATTAAGAGTTCAACACACTATCCACCAGGCCATAAAGCCTTGTTAGAAAGAGTTGTTAATTCAGTATAACAGATAAGTATAACAGATACTATGCTGCAGTAGATCGTCTCCATCTATCAATAGATAAATGATTGTGTATTTGATATACTTCAACAAACAATTTGCTTCTACTTGCCACAACATGTCACCAGCATTGGTGTGTTTGCGTTGCGAATGCATTTGTAATATTGTTGTTACAAGGAAATGTTAGCAATACCCACAAGTGCCTTGACAAGTGCATTTTTCAAGTGTCAAAAAAATAGATAATATCAATTAATATGGAATTAACTAACGCATGCATGACATCGGCAAGGTTTCAAAAATGTTTGTTCAATTTTGTTTCGTGTGTAGTTTTTAATGTATAATTTCATTTATTTTATGTGTTTTTAAGTTTTTGAATTTAAGTTATCAAATCTATGACACTACGAAATAGCTTCGCTTCTCTCGTGTGTCACCTGTGTTTTTTGTTACAAGAAGCTCGAATTTTTTTTTTATTTATTTTCTTTATTTATATTCATTTATTTTGGGTTGCCTATTTGTCTCTTATTAGGTTTCTTAATTACTTTTGTGAGCTTCTTGACTCCGTCATTTTTTCCTTTTTTTTAACAAAAGTTGCGAATATCACATTTCGATCTTTTAGTTAGACGACCAATTTCCCGATTTGAATAACCTTCATTTTTCAAATTTTTTCGATGTCAGCGAAATATTTTGCTAAATGCATATTTTGGATCTTCTACAAAAAATTAATTTTTGCTACGCTTCATTTTGTCTTAAACACTTTATTTGTTTAACTAAAATAAAGCAAAATGCATTAAAATGTATGCAAAATTTAATTTGTATATTTAATGGAACAGTGGCGTAGATAGCTTTAAGCAATGGGAGGGGCTACAATTTTTTTTCGAGATAAGGATAGATAAAAAAAATTTTGTGAAAATTAAAATAAAAAAAAAGGAAAATTTGTATTAAAAGCCAGGTACGGAAAGGTCCGCACACGAGCTAGTCACAGCTCATTTTGGTACACGCTAGTGTACGCTCATGGGACGGTTCATGAGCAGTACATGGCAATTATTGAAAAAAAGAGTTAAGTGGAGCTAGACAAAAGTCCAAAAATACTTCAATTGGGACCCATTTGTCCAAGTGGAAAGTATTTGTCAAAAAATCCTAGAATTTTGTCCAAGGATTCTACATTACCTAAAAAAGTTCCAATGACCCAAGTAGTACCATATATAATCCATGTGGATCCTATATATTTGTCCACAGTCTACAGAAATCATAAGATTCTACTGGGAGCTAAATTTGTCCCTGAACTGCTCAGTATTAAAAGTCTCATATACGTTCTCGTCCAAGAGTGCGTACGTATTGGTAGGCACACGTAATGAAAACTCATTTCAAAATCTCACCAAAACGTAAGCGCTCGTGGACGAGAGCGATAAAATATGTTCTAGGGTGCACGTCCGTGAGCCCGTACGATTTCTTATGTACCTTTTTGAATGGTACGCTCATAAAGGTACGCGAGCGGACCTTTCCGTACTCTGATAAAAAGGCTTATAATTTGATCTGCCTTTTGGTCTTGTATTTTATGTCAAGGCTTTTTAAGCAAAAAATCCAGCCTGCGAGATTTGTTTGCTAGTTCATCCATGACTTCTTCAGCCGATATAACTATGTCTCGATGATGCGAGTGCTGTCAAACAGGTCAAATTACAGGTTCACTGTTTTTAACACTTTCTATAGGAGGCTCATCGCAACGGGCTTTTTTGTCTTTTAAAGTCTTGTAAATTATCACATTAAAAAAAGAAAATTAACAATTTGGGTACTCGGTTCTTATAATGGGTAATCGGTTCTTGTGATTGGTAATCGGTTCTTATGACATTTAATCGATCTTATTTAATCAGCTCGCGAGATCGGTTCTGATAACATCTAATCGGTTCGTATTTATTTAATCGGTTCGATTGATCGGTTCTTGTAACATCTAATCCGTTCGGGTGATCGGTTCTTATTTATTTAATCGGTTCGGGTTATCGGTTCTTATAACAGGTAATCGAGTCTGTCACATGTAATCGGTTCTATAATATTTAGTCGGTTCAGGTGATCGGTTCTTATAACATCTAATAGGTTCTTATTTATTTAATCGGTTCGAGTGATCGGTTCTAATAAAAGTTGATCGAATCTGTGACATCTAATCGGTTCTCGGTTCAGGTGATCTGTTCTTATGGCAGGTAATCGATACTTAAGACATCTAACTGATTCCTATTAAATCGGTTCTTATAACAAGTGAGCGAATCTGTGTCGCAGCCCATGTACAGCAAAAAAAAGAAAAGATTCTGCTGCGAGGGCATCTGAAAGCTGTATCAAGCAGTGGTCAGACGGCGGCAGAATCTGAAGAATTAACGAGGGCAGATAACCGCAAGGTTCGACTGTGACGCTTAAATTCTGTTGCAAGGGCAGATAACATGGTGAGCAGTATTCAAGCATGTGAAATGCAAAATAAAGGAAAGGAATGCAAAAGGTTTAGTGGCACGAAACGAGGGCAACTGAATACGACAGTGCAGAGTGGTGCCGTCGAGTCAAAGATTTAGCAAGGCCAATTGTGTAGAACTTGAGTTCTGGTGCAAGGGCCGTCGAAGAAGCTCAGCGAGCAAAATCTGAATATTTTACGAGTGCAACCGACCACAAGGTTCGTCTGTGACGCTTGAGTTCTATTGCAAGGGCAGATAGCACGGTGAGCAGAAGTCAAGCATATGGTAGGCGAAACAATTTCGAAATGCTACGGCGAGGGCGACTGAACACCACATGTAAGGTTCGACTGTGAGGTTTATATTGTGCTGCGTGGGCGGGTAGCGCAGGGAGCAGATAGCAAACGCTATCGATAAGTTATAGCAAACGCAAGGAAAGAAAAAAATATGATTAAATCCGAACACTATTGGCCGCCCTTGATGTTACATTTCCAAACCTATTTGCGTACGTGACTTTATGAACCTACTGTGAATTATAAGTCAGTAGATGTTTCAGTTATAGGGGTCTGTCAGATTGCAGTGTTGCTGTTATTATCTTTTACATTTTCTTAGTTTCTACTTATAATTATAACTTATAAATATAGTTATGTGTACCAGGGTTCAATCCCCGCAACTGCCCAGATAAACATTTTGAGTATTTATGTTCTTATATTTTTACATATTTTTATTCTTCTTTTATTAGATTATTTGCAATGATAATCGATAAGATAGTTGGAAATAATATGTTTAATAACACATTAATTTACAATTGTAAGTTTTGTTAAGTCTGCAGAGTTGTTAAGTCTCTTCTTATTATTTTAGTTCTTTGAGCCCGGGTTCAATTCCCGCAATTGCCCAGCTGAATTTTAATATACATATGTGTTTTGATGTTTTAAGTGTTTTTATTCTTTTTTTAGATTATTTTTAATAATTATTGATAACGAAATTGGAAATGCAAAGTTTCGAAATAATTTTAATCATTAATTCAAATTTGTAATATTCTTATACTTACTTGGTTTCTGCTTATGTTTTATAGTTCTGTGAGCCCGGGTTCAAGTCCCGCAATTGCTGAATATTTTTAATATTTGTCTTTTTAAATTTTTAAGTGTTTTTTATACTTACTTTAGATTATTTCCAATGATAATCAATAAGAAAATTTTAAATAATAAATTTCAAAATAATTTAATTCATAACCTTAAAATTATAACTTTTATAAAAAAAGTAAGAATATTTTGGATTTAAGTAACAAAGTGCAAAAAATGTAACTTGAAGATATAATAAGTAATATCAATATAGACTAAATAATAAATAGTTTTAATATTTACAACATATATTTACATTTGAAACTGCTTTTTAATGAATGCATACCACTGTGTATATATATATTAAAGTGTAATATGAGTAGGTACAAAATATAACCCTGACATGTATGCTGAGCTCATCTCTGTAAATATTGAAAAATTAAAGATTAATAGGTTTTTTTTTTTCAATTTAAAAGGAGAAAATTTAAATCTAGTCCAACTCGATTTGCCTCATTTTGAATTTGCTTTAATATTCTGCTTCAGCTGACACTTGAGTAAATTTATTGTGCGTACCTAGGAGCCAACTTTTTGTTACGATTTATGAAGCCCTGCCACAGCAAATTCAGCAGCAACTGGCAAGGGTTGTGAACCTGGTACGATGATGACGACGTCGAAGACTCGGTGAGATGAGGCATGAATAAGGATTAGGCTGAAGTTGAAAGAGCTCAAGCAAACATGTTTGAATAAAACAGGCAAACGTATAGGTAGCTAACTGCATGATGAACGTGACTTTGTGCAGAATTTAAGAGCAAAGGGCAGAATAGCAAAATAGTAGTTGTGATAGTAGTAGAAATAGAAATAGTAGCTGCTGCTGCTAGAAAATATCCAATTAACTGAAATTACCTCTATTTGTTGAGCTCTTCAATTGAAAGGATATGAATTTTCAACGGTTAAGGCCTGTCGTCTCGTTGTTGTTGCTGTTGTTTTTTTAGTACGTTACCGATTGTTGGCGGTTTATTGAAGCACCAACTAAAGTGGCGTATATTTGTCTGTTATTGCATTTTCTCGTTTTATTATTTTAAGTAGAATGTTTATTTTGTGGCTTTGTTATTTTCTGCTTTTAAATAGATTGGTTGTAAATTGACAGAATTACGATTACTCGCAAATAAAGCTAATTAAAAAACTTTTGACTCAGCAATAAATAAGATTTTAAATTTATTTTTAAATTTTACTGACTGTTATCTAACTAGTAACTAAAAAAATACTTCTTTCTTTACAAGTCATCCGCTCCATGTGGGTGATTTACAATAGGCTGGGCCGATATTTTTTTTTTAATTTTAAAACGCAATAGGTATCAAAAATTGCGTATTTTTGCTCTGATTTAAAACACGCTTACCATTTCTGAAATGAATATATCTTTTAGCCCTCTACAAGAGCTTTTCTGACTGAAATTTAAGGCTGGGTCGATATTTTTATACCCCAAAGCGTACTGCGTAAGGGGTATATTAAGTTTGTCATTTCGTTTGTAACGCCGATAATTGGGCGCCGATAGTTGGGCGGTACCAGACGGGGGGCGTGGCACTTAATTTTTAAACAAGCTCCATCTACACCGTTTGTCCAAATTCAACCAAATTTCTTACATATTCATTTCATTCTTTAGTAAAATGAAAAGTTTTAAGCATAGAAAAGTAGGCGGAACTGGGCAAGGGGCGTGTCAATTTAATTCTTATCGAACTTCCACTACACCGTTTGTCCGACTTAAGCCAAGTTTTGCACACATATTATTTGGCATAAGGAGCATCTTAAGTTGATAAAATTAGGTGGTACTAGACGGGGGCGTGGCACTTAATTTTTAAACTAGCTGCATCTACACCGTTTGTCCGAATTCAACCAAATTTCTTACATATTCATTTCATTCTTTAGTAAAATGAGAAGTTTAAGCTTTGAAATGTGGGTGATATTGGGCAAGGGGCGTGCCATTATAATTCTTATCGAACTCTCACTACACCGTTTTTCCGACTTAAACCAAATTTTGCACACATATAATCTGGCATAAGAAGCATTTTATGTTTATAAAATTGGGATAACTTTTAAACTAGCTCCATGTACACCGTTTGTCCGAATTCAACCAAATTTCTTACATATTCATTTCATTGTTTAGTAAAATGAGAAGTTTTAAGCATAGAAAAGTGGGTGGAATTGGGTCAATTTAATTCTTATCGAACTTCCACTACACCGTTTGTTCGACTTAAACCAAATCTTGCACACATATTATTTGGCATAAGGATCAGTCTGTAGTTTATACAAGTGAGCAGTGCTAGGCAGGGGGCGTGGCACTTTATTTTTATTATATTTCCATCCACACCGTTTCTCCGATTTCAACCAAACTTCGCACATATATTCTTTAGTTTAATGAGAAGATTTAAGCCTATAAAAGTGGGAAGGATGGGTCAAGGGGAGTGTCAATTCAATTCCAGCCAAACACTTTCTACTCTGTTATTCTGACTTCAATCAAATTTTGCAAATATATTTCTTGGAATAATGGGCAGTGATTGCTCTAAAAAATTGGACTGATTTAGACAGGAGCATGCCACTTTAATTGGAATCGAACTCTTTCTATACCGTTTTTCCGACTTCTTCCAAATTTTCCACATTCTTTGGAATAGTGAGCAATCAGTAGTTGTGCATAAGTTGTTTTTGTTACAAAAATAATTTTAATTCTAAATTGCAGTTTGAACTCTCTTTCATTAGCGAAAGTTGTTTCAGTTTCACAAGAAATTAATAGTTTCATTTTCTATTTAAAATTTTATACTTCGAGCCCCCGCCTGCCCCCTTCCAGGCCTTCGTATTGTAAAAATCTTCGTGTCCATATCAGAGAACTGCAACGAGTCTATGATTCGAATGAATGACTATAAAACATCCATCAAAAACCGAATGCGAGTGCGTGCGGTTGCGTACAACAACCACCACTTCTACGCCAAGCATCCTCATAACAGCGATGAGCGACGAGTGCCGCCGCTTTCACTCATCGCTCATAAAAATGCCGCTCAATGATTCCAATGATTCTGGAGTCATTCCTTATGATTCTAGAGTCATGAAGGGAAATCGCGTGCAGTGTTACCGCTGACATATTTTATTATACATACTTATTATATATAAATTTATTATTACATACATATACTATTAGCGGACTCGGCAAATGTATGAAAATAAATCTTAAAATAGTATTAAAAAAATATTTAAATGCATATACTTAATAAAAAAAATTTTAAATATTATTGATAGAAATTAGTGAAAAATTGTGAAAATATTATTAAAAAAATATTACAAATTTTTGGAAACATTTTTTTTATGAATTATTAAAATATTAAATAAAATTGTTTTAAAATTAATGAAAAACTATAAAAAATCATTTTAATTATTTTAAAAAAATAAAATACACACATAAAAGAATTTGTAGTAAGATTTACATATTAACATATTTTCAACAAAAACAACTTGGTTTAAAGGGCAGGTTCAATTAACATTTCTATGACATTTATAATTAACATTCTATTAAAATGAATGGAAGTAATATACACTATTACAGCTTTTAAAAGCTGCAATCCTGTTTATTTTGGATTGCCACTTTCATTATGGCATCCCTAAACATAAAGGTTCTCAGCAATTCATCATTGCAAGTGTGAAAGTGATTTAAAAAATTGATTAAAAATAATACAATAAAAATAATAATAGACCAAATAATAGACAACATACAAGAATAAAGTAAGTTTGCTACAAATTAATTCTTTGAACCAGCGATCGCCAACTTAGAAGCTGGCTATTGATCTTAATGTACACGTAAAACACAAAACAAAAGTAAAACAAGGAAAAAGCACGCCAATACTGAAGTGCACGCAAATCATTCAATGACTCTAGAGTCATTGAGGGTGCTTAGAATCATATGCTTAGAAATCGGCAGTCTTTCTAATGAGCGATGAGTGAAAGCAGCAGCACTTGCCGCTCATCGCTGTTATGAGAATGCTTCGCGTGGAAGTGGTTGTTGTTGTACGCAACCGCACGCACTCGCAATCGGTTTTTGACGAGCGATTTAGAGTCGTAAAAAAACGGTTTGCTGCAGATCTCTGGTTCATACTTTGTTTCACATGTTTTTCTGATTTAAGGTAGTTTTAATTTAGGCTTGAGAATTACTCAGACTATTTGTTTTCCTTCAAAAAAGTATCCGTGAATTCTAAACATTGTGAAGAAAAACAACACACAAAGCTTACTTCAACAATAATAACACATGAGCTTTCGTACACACGTACGTTTAGTAACCTGAAAACATTGAACGCTACAGCAACATTATGACAGAAGGTCAAAATAGAGCATGCATGTTTGAGAAAATTTACATTGTTGGTTACCAAACATTCGTGCTTGGTCTGATTTTTACGAAATATCTTTTACCAAAATATCCAATCAATCGAATAAAATATAAAATTTTTAAATATAACTACCTTCATATTACGACTTAAATTACTTGATTTGTCATAAATTACTTTTTTGAAATCTACTACGTTCAGACTGGCTGTTCGTAATTTATTTTATTCTTGTTGTTATTTTTGTTTTGTTGAAGCGAAGCTTTTTACTCCTCGTTCTGTGATTTGCTTGGAGTTAAATCTGAAAAATTTTCGACAGATTTTTTCTTGGAATTTTGATGGTTTCTTTGTTGCTAGCGCTTATTACAACAAGAAAATTTAATTTTAATATTAAATACTAAAAACATTTTAGGCCCTCCAGTGGGGATCGAACCCGTGTCTTCTTAAATGATAGTCCAGCACACTTACAGCCAGGCCACAAAGACTTCTGAAAAACAGTTGTTAATTTAATATTAGTTATAACAGAAGCTATGCTGCAGTAGATCGTCACCATTTATCAATAGATAGAGGATTGTGTATTTGCTATGCTACAAAAATTTGCTTTTATTTGCCACAAGGTGTCTCCAGCATCGGTGTGTTTGTATTGTGAATGCGTTTGTGGTGTTGTTGGTACGAAGAAAATTAGCAATGCCCACAAGTTCGTGGACAAGTGCATTTTTAAGTGCCAAAAAAATAGATGATATCAATAAATATGGAACTAACAAACGCATGCATGAAATCGGCAAGGTATCTAAAATGTTTGTTAAATTTTGTTTCGTGTGTGTTCTTTAATATATATTTTTGAAGCGAAGTTTTTTACTCCTCGTTCTGTGATTTGCTTGGAGTTAAATGTGAAAAATTTTCGACAGATTTTTCCGCTACGCAGTACGCTGTTGAAGGAAAAAATTTGTTCAGTGCAGCCAAGTTCACAACCATGTGTGGAGAGTTAAAATGGAGAGTCGCTGGCATTATATGCCAATATATGTAATTGGCGTGGAAATTTGGCATTCAACAATAAAAAATAAGCAGTGAATATGTTTTCTGTATATATGTAATTTATTTGATGTTATTTTAAATTTCTGAATTTAAAAGTTAATTTATTAAAAAGAAAAAATTATTAAGCTATCAAATCTATGTAACTGCGAAAAAGCTTCGCTTCTCTCGTGTGTCCAACGAAGCACCTGTGTTTTTTTTTTATTATTTATTCTCCACACAAATGTGTCTTATTTATGTTTTTTTTCCATATAAAAATTTTTTTTTTACAGAAATGACACCTTGTGATACCATTTCTCCAATTATTTATCGAACAAAATTGTGTTGACACCGATTGGATCTTAATTTGGTTGGTAATTTATGATAAATTACTTAATTTCAAAATAATTTCATTGACAGACTTCCCATGGCGATATTACTTAATTTTAACATGATTTACGAATAAATCAAGAATGAGCCGTAAATTACGATAGTGAGAACATGGTATATATTTTTGTAAGCTATCGGCAAACACACATAACTCACGATTTTGCTAACTTTTCTAATAATCTTCATATGTTGAAACTACAATTTTGCAAATTACCAGCTTGAAAGATGCACTCAACATTCTATCTAAAATTTGTGAGGAGTTTTTTCAAATCGACGAATGCGTTCAAAAAGTATATTTTATCAGTTCCCGAGGAATATCAGGTATTCAGCTAGTATATAGATTTAGATTTTCCAATAAAGTTGCCGGGTGTAGAAACGTACACCGGGCATAAGTTAGTAGAATATAATATTGCTCAAATGGTCACCTCGACTTTGAAAATTTATTTTCAAAGTGTTTCTTCTGTAACAGTTTTGGAATTCAATCAACTGATTAGCTTTACGGCAAATGTCGTAAATGTATTAAGTTACTAAAATTGAAAGATTACTTTTTGTCATAACAAATATCTTAAAAATAAAAAGCTTCAACAAAATTACTACAACACGCACCCCCATACTGTCTAGAGTTAACGTTTCTGACATTAAAACTTGTAGTCGGACAGACGCAGAACAACTTAACTTTATTAAATTGCTCATCATGGTACTTAAATGTCCTTAAGGACTTTCAGTCAACAACTTCAGCAACATGTTGCTGCTGCTAGCGTTTACCAGTCATTTACGTGCTTATGGCTTACTTTGTGCTTGCCTTAATGGACACATAAAAGTAAGCGCCTTTTCTTACCTTTGGCAAAAAGAGACATCTTTTTGATGACCTCCTCTAATCGATGCATGGCTTCGGGCAGACAGTTTGACTGCTCGTTCATAACTTTTATAAAGCGCTATCATGTAGTTAAGGTGTGTGTGTGTGTGTGTGTGTGAGTGTATTGGCGTGGACACTTGCTTTGACAATATGGTGCTTTTTCTGTCTCCTTCTCACCCATTAATTTGTAACTGTTTCTTTGTGCTTGTCTTGCGTTAAATTCAATGTCAAAATCATTGCCAATGGCACAAAAACGTTTTCTCTATATAGCTATATATAACATAAATGCTCGTCTGTATATTTGTTTTGAAACAGACAATTTTACTTGCAATTTCTATTAATTTATTGACACTTTTGACACGCACGCAGCAACTCCTGCCGCAATATGTACAGGCAATAAATATTACTATGTTATCCTTATTAATGTCACTGACAGCGTTTTGGATTCATTTGGAAATGATGCGGTTTTATCAGTAAATCCGTCAATTTGTATTTGATGTTGTGTACCAAAACTTGCGTGTAACAAACCATATAACAACCAACTTCACATTCACACAATAAATCGTATTAACACACACGCACACTCGAAAAATTGTGATTTAACTAGTTAAGTTAAATGTGCGTATATTTCGCTTCACACAAAGCCTCTCAGTTTCGCTGGTGTATTGCTACAGGCAAGCTTATCCTTTAAAATGTTATCCTTGGCGGTGTTCTCAGCTGAATTGTGGTGTTATTGTTGAATGAATGGTATAAATATATATATATATATATATTGATCATATCCTTACGGCTGGCTTAGTCGTAAGCTATATTGTTACATAACAAGAGAATCATAAATAAAATTTTCAAATCTCATAGCCTATATTTTTGGAAAGCTTATTGTGGCTGCCAAGCACAAAAACAAAACTGCGACTTAAAGTAGTGTATCGAACTCAAGGTGTTTGTTTCTTCTCACAATTTATTTAAATATGTCGTGTGGTTTATGTTTATTTTTATTGCTAAATGGTTTCAGTTGCTTCAAGTTTGTTCTTTTCAAGGAATGGATTTAAGAATAGGCCGTTTGATTTATAGCAAATTGAATTTCAAGATTTGTCATATATGTATGTAAGCTCATTATATTTAAGAAAGCCAATTATTAGAAGAAGGTGACAAAAGAAACGGTTAACAAAGGACAAAGCAATATAAAAGATAAAAATAGTAAATAGATATTTATTTAAAATTCCCCCTCCCAAGACAAAAAAAAAAAAATGTAAAAGGAGTTATTGGAATATACAATTGGTTCATATTGAAGCTAGAGAGTAAGCAAGTTTTCAAATACATACAATATGTTATCTTTTTTTTATCTTTTAAAGTGAAACTTCCTGGAGTAGGCCAATGAACGTGAATGACCTTGAGAGAAATATCAAGCATAGAACGCAGTCTTTATTTTGATATGTTTAAATGAGTTTTATCGTGTTTTTGTACATCAGCAGATTTTTAACTGACTTCAAAAAGGAGGAGGTTCTCAAGTTCGTCGGTTTCGGTTTCGGTTTCGGTTTCTGTTTTTTTTTTTTTTTTTAAATGTATGTACATCGATAACTCCTAAACCATATGCCTGATTACCATAATTTTTGGGAAACAGATAGATAGCATAAGCATGGAGGTGCCCGTACAAAAGTGGGCGGTATTTGTGAACTGGGCGTGGCAATAATAGATCTCGCAATACTAGATACTTCTGTTTTTTTTTTTTTTTTTTTAGAGGTTTTATTTTCTTTTAAATCAAGTACAGTACATGCAATTAAACATTTTACATAATTATACATCGAAATTAATTAATATTGAACTTAATAAAAAAGAACTGCTATCTATAGTTCACGAGAAACTAGAGGCGATAACAGTGGAAATAAATAATTAAAAAATATAAATAATATATAAGTATAAGTGTAAGTATAATTATATTTTTTTTTTTTTTTTTTTTTTTTTTTTAAATTAAATTAAATTAAATTAAATTATATAAGTGTAATGAATAGGAGACAGTATGAATGAATTACACAAAACTACATAAACAAAAGGTAATATATTATATAACAGCACAGATAAGGACATCAACTTCATTATAATTTAAATTTAGTAGCCAAAACTTGACATTTTTGAGAAAAATTGATTTATTGCGGGTCGATCTTATATTGTCAGGCAAGCTGTTAAAAAGTCTTGGTGCTACTGCTGTATAAAAATTAAGAAATAGTTGTAAAGTGTGATGTGGTACTAAAACAAGATTTCGGTCGTTGATACGTAAATTATAGTCCCGAGAACTTCTAGTCAATAGATAACCAGATTTGGCAAAGAAAATGTTTAAAACTTTGTAAAAGTAAAGGTGTTTGAGAGGCAGAATTTTGAGGTTCCTAAACAGTTCCAGACTACTTTCATAGCGGCCTTTGTTACAAATCAAACGAACAGCGTGTTTTTGGGAAACTAGGAGCGGATTAATTTTATTGTCATTAGTACCACCCCAACATGACAATCCATACTCCAATTTGGAATGAAAAATACCAAAATAAATACATTTAAGAAGGTTTTGACAGCAAAAAGATTTTAACATATATAAGTGCCTTGTCACAGCCACCAGGTACTTTTTAAGTGCATGAGTATGATCAGACCAACTCATTCTCCAGTCAATGAGGAGTCCAAGGTACTTAAACGATTTGATACATTCAATACGAAAACATTTAGAAGAACACAAATTGGGTGCAATGAAAGTTTGAGGACACTGGGAAGACAGACAAATATCATGAGAATATGAAAACTTTTCACATTTACCACAGTGAAAATAAAAACTACAAAAATCTAATTCTTTTCCTGATACATTAAAATACATGATTCTAGTCTTATCGCTTAGAACCAACCTATGAACTTTAAACCAATGACTTAAAACTTCAAGATCATGGTTAATATCTACAGCTAGGCTTAATGGGGAGTTACTGGTGAAAGTGCATGCCATATCATCCGCAAACGCATTTATACTGCTTTTAAAGTTTTTCGAAAATAGGGAGTTAATGAAGATCAAGAAAAGAATCGGACCCAGTACCGAGCCCTGAGGAACACCTATTGATATTTCTACAGGACTGCTTAAATAGGACTCAATCCTAACTCGTTGTTGCCTTTTACACAGATAAGAACTAAACCAGTTGTAAATGGATCCCCTGAAGCCACAGTTAAACAATTTGCCTAACAAAATCTTATGGTCTACGGTATCGAAAGCCTTAGTTATATCTACAAAAAGAGCGGCTGTAATATTTTTGCAATTTAAACTAGAATAGATATTTGAACAGAAATTTAAAAGAGCATCTTCAGTAGATAACCCAGATCTGAAACCAAATTGCACTTTGTTGAATAAACTATTTTTTTCAAGGAAGTTGACAATTCTCGTCTTCATCGCTTTTTCAAAAATTTTAGAGAATATAGGTAAGATCGATATAGGTCTATAGTTATTAATATTAGTACGGCCACCTTTTTTATATAGAGGTATTATCTCTGCTATTTTCATATCATCAGGAAATATGCCATTTTTAACGCTTTTATTAAACAAGTGAGATAGCACATCACAAATGTTGAACGCAATTTTTTTAATAAAGCTATTAGAGAAACCATTTGTAGAAGAAGAGTTCGAGTTTTTTAGGGACAAAATGATTTTATATGTTTCGAATGATGTTATAGGGTCATAGAAAAAACTTTTTGATAAACATGGCTCTAACGACAAACAACTGCAAAGAGTTCTATGCGTTGAATTCTCCGCAACTACATCAGAACCAATAGAAGCAAAAAAATTATTAAAACTTTCTGATAAATCTGCAGGATCAGTAATGCTCACATCTTCCACGGACAAGCTTTGAACTCGATCATTCTTGTTGTTTTTATTCAGTATGTTATTTACCAGTTTCCATTCTTTTCTAGCATCACCTTTAACTTTAAGAAATTCGTTACAGTAAAAATTATTTTTGCAGGTTATAATTTCTTGTATCTCGAATAATATTGACACTAGGGTACTGCAATTTAGTGAAGGGGTAGGCACAATTGTTACAAATTACGGGCAAGAAAATGGGCGTAATTCTACAAATGGGCGTGGGAATATTAGAAAAACAGTGTCTCTTGAATAATTTTGTGGCTAGAGTACTGCAATTTAGTATAGGGGTAGGCATAATTATTACAAATTATCGTCAATAAAGTGGGCGTTATTCGACAAATAGGCGTGGCAATATTATAAAAACACTGTATCTCGAATAATATGGACACTAGGGTACTGGAATTTAGTATAGGGGTAGACACAGTTAATACAAATTACTGTGAAGAAAATAGGCGTTATTTGACAAATGGGCGCGGCAATATTAAAAAAAGAGTGTATATCTCGAATAATATTGATACTATAGTACTCCAATTTAGTATAAGGGTAGGCATTACTATTACAAATTATGGCCAATAAAGTGGGCGTTATTCGACAAATGAATAAAAAGAAAGTGGGCGCTTATTTAACAAAGGGGCGTGGCAATATTTGAAAAACACTATATCTCGAATAATATTGATACTAGGGTAATAAAACTCGTTACAAGAATGGGTATAATAATTTCAAAACAGGTGACATCTAATTTAAATTTAAGAGGCAGATATTTGAAATAACCAACAAACTTTCAGATTTTAATAGAACAATTTTTTTCGGAACAATTTTATTTATGTTGTTTATACACTTTTTCCGAAAATTTATCATATTCTCTAAAAAGGAAGAAATAAAAATTTTTTTAAAAAAAGAACAACCGACTACAAAATAAAAAATAATTTTAAAAAACTTTTTCTTTTAATTTCTTGGTCATATTTGATAATTTATTTAAACATATTATTATATATGAAATCTTATTATCTTAATTTTTTTCCTATTTGTTTTATTATCATAAATATATTAATTTCTTGATGAATACGAATGCTTTGAAGTTGGCGCTTCTGATTAAAAGTCTGATTATATCAGCGCCGACCTTAAAAGCTTTTGTAATCATGAAGAAATTCATATATTTATGATAATAAAACAAAGTAGAAAAAAATTTATATAATAACTTTTCCAATGTAATAATATGTTTTAATAAATTATCAAATATGACCAAGAAATTAAAGGGAAAAGTTATTTTAAAATTATTTTTTACTTTGTAGTGATTTTGTAGTCGGTTGTTTTTTTTTTTAAAAAAATTTTATACTATCGTCACTTTCGAGACAAATACTCGAACATGTAGACATAGGCGTAGGATATCAGCCAAGGAGCGGACATATTTTTATTAGTTTGAAGTTTGACTTATATTTATAAAGTTGCTTTAGCTGAAAAAACTTGAATTTGAAGTGTAAATTTGAAGTTACGAACCTGTATAGTTATAGTTTTCAGTGAAAATTGTTTGCCCCAGACAAATATATTACGAATATATTTAGAATTACGTCTTACAGCGCGGTTTGTATGGGGGTATTTTTACAAATTTTTTCAAGGTCATGCTAACGTTTTTGGGGTACACTTTAAGGTATACATACAGCCTTTAATATTCATCGTACAAAGATAAAATTTATGCCAGACTATCAGTTATATTGTCATTAAAAGGAATATCTAACTTTGAATTTTGTCACTTCTTTAATTAAGCCTCAAGTTAGCAAAAGAAAAGAAGAAAAATTCACATTTTTGTGTGAGAAAATTATTGATGCTTCCGTTGCTGCTGAAGTGCGTATGCTTATTGCTAAAGTTCGTGTCCAAATCTCGAACGCAACATCGTATTGTTTGTTGAATAGAATCATTTTATGAATTTTTCAGAGCTTTACAAACAATGCATACGTATACTCGTATAAATGCTTGCGCCGCTAAGAAGCTATCAGTCTGCTGGCAGACTCTGAAAATAAGACGTTACAATACGAAGAAGCTGAGCATATAGTTCATTATATTAGATTATATATCGCACACTAGCTACAAAAGAGACACAACTTAAAATTTTAAAATTTCAGAAGCAAAAAACAATTTTTTTTTTCAACGGTCTCTGTACAAAACAAAGTGACAAAATAATTTTTTTTTTAATTAAAGAATAAGAAGATGAGTGAACACAATTTTGATAGTTGATGGAATAAAAAGTAAAAATTTGTACATTTTGAGTTGTGCCTGTTTTGCAGATAGAGTGCGATATGCTTGGGTTGGATAAACGATGTGGGTAGAATTCGGGTATTCTGTTTTATATATTTACTGTATTGTATCATATTTCTGTCTACATAGACACTTATTTATTTATGCAAAACTAACTATTTACATCATAGAATTGTGGCGTATGTTTATTAGGATGCCTCAAAAAAGACCAGTTACCATTGCCACAGAACAAAAAGTGAACCTTGATCTATTTATGACGATTCCCAACATATTTTGGCTGCCACGATAACCGCCAGTGAGCTACACCATTTTTAAATGACCTCAAAAAATCAGGTTTTTCGTAAAAATTTCGGCTGATGTGGTTGTTAAAAAAAAAAAACAAACAGCCAGAAATAATAGTTCTGGAAATTTAAAATCTTGATTTGATTTTCATGATTTTTATTCTTTTGATATTTTTTTTTTTTTTTTTTTTATAAGATTTTCATTAAAATTTTAATAGCTTAATTATTTTTTTATGCTATCCTAGTTTTGAGGATATCGTTGGAAAGGTCTTGACAGCTTCTATTTATTGCTGGACAGAGCAAATCAATTTCATTACCATTTACACTTAATATCAGTAATTGTTAAAGGTTAAATGGCAATAATTTGAAAGTTTTTCATGAAGTTTTGAAGAACTTTTCCAGAATTTTTATTTCTGAAGGTTTGTTTTTTTTTTTAAGTGAAACTTTTATAACCGTGTATGCAACAATAAGGCAAGCTAGATGAGGGGGAAAGAGGGGGGGGGGGGGGGGTAAAACTAATGTAACGAAATGGTTCTAATGAAAACAACAACACAGCAATTTGCCGCACTAGTTGTATAAAATCGGCAATATGGCTAATTAAAAATTTTCATATTATTGCTTTCACCGAGGATTGAACACACTACGCTTGGAACCATAGTCGGCTGTTCTTACCACTGGACTTATGTTAAATCAACAATTAGTTTCTTTTCTTTCTCTTATGATTGAATTGAGTCTTTCGTTCAATGCTCTGAACGTACAGTACGGTCTAAAAATTTGCATCTGAACGTAGCTTTTTTTCAGACCATTAGCATACTTTCAGGCATTTCTCAAATTGAGTTTTGATAAATTCAGAAAGCAAACTTAGTTTAGTTGACTTTCATCAAGCAAAACTGTACTGGTTTATTCAAGAGTTTATTTTGAGTTCAGCGGCAAAACACAACTTTGTACTTGGAAACTTAAACTAAACTCTGTGTGTAGAAGACCTGGGACTATTGCTTTAAGTAAGGTAATGCATTGATGATTTTTAGGTAATTAAATAAAATCAATGATAATTCAAGTTTATTCAATAATCATTAACTAATTTCTTATCAAAGTATGTTGGTGTTGGTAAATAAAAAAAAAAAAATAAATGGCAATTTCAGCCCTTGAAAAGACTTTGACCGAGCTTCTTATGATCAATTGTGTTTTGTGTGCTGTGAAATGTTTGAACACAAATGATCGAAAACTGAACCTACATGTTTTATGCCGACTCCGAACGGCTTATGTTTTCAAGAAGCTTTTTATGTCAGCTTTTACTCTCTGAGTTTTGCCATTGTCTGCAGGGAGATGACGGCCGAACAGAAAAATTAATTCTATAAAAAAAACTTTCTGTGTCAGGTGGGATAAAGTGTTGGTAAATAATGCACTAATATTGCACTATCATTTTTAATCTGATAAACTTCGCGAGACGTATTTACCATGTCAGCAAAAGAAATCAAACGCTCGACTGGTGCAGTAGAAGTCAGAGCTGTATTGTAATTGTTCTATAACATTGAAAACTCTTCTCCATTGGACATTCATGGGACCGATTTATTCGTCCACTTAATAGAGGTCTAACGGTCCAAGACTGATCGACTTTGCCGCCGCGCGAAATATGGTAGTATTAGCATCAGATTTAAACACCTTGAGATCCAAGAGGCCATCTGGCTATCAAAAAACCAAATTGATCATGTTGTAATCAACGGAAGGCATGCCTCTAGTGTTCTAGATGCGCGCACATTTCGGGGGGTCAACATTGACTCCGACCATTATCTTGTTGCAGCCAAGATCCGCATGCGATTATGCAATGCGAAGAACATACGCACAGGAATGCAACGAAAGCTAGATGTCGCTAAGCTGCAATTACAATGAACTGCCGAGGCCTGCTCCGCTCAACTCTCGGTTAAGCTCAACCAACCAACCTCTGGGCCCGACGACGCCGGCGATCTTGGGCGCATATATCCCATTCCATGCGCGCTGTCGCTGAAGAAGTCATTGGTTTCCGGCACCCGCAACCTCGGAACCAATGGTACAATCAGGAGTGTCGCATCGCGACAGCAGTAAAAAACGCTGAATATAGAAAAACGCTGCAGTTAGCTGCAACGCGAGCCGTGCGAGAAAACTATCGAGAAAAGAGAAAGGAAGAGAGGCGTCTTTTCAGACGCAAGAGAAGAGAGCAGGAAAAGCGTGAGCGTGAGGAACTAGAGGTATACCAGGGCAAGAAGGATGCACGAAAATTCTGTCAACAGGTTAAGCATCTAACCTAAGGTTTCAAGCCTGGAGCATCCACTTGTAGAGACGAAAATGGAGATCTGAATACGGATACACAGTGTGTGCTTAGATTGTGGAGACAGCACTTCTCCAATTAACTTACTGGCGACGATTCCACCAATGCCACCGATGGAGATCGCAGCTCAGTGCCACCAATCAGCGATGACGGAGTGGAAGTATCACCACCTAGTCATGAAGAGGTTCGAGTTGCTATCCAACGACTCAAAAACAATAAAGCAGCAGGTGCTGACGGCCTGCCAGCTGAATTGTTTAAAACCGGCGGCGATGACCCAACAATCTGCGCCAGTTATAGAGGTATCAGTCTTATTTCCGTCGCATATATGGTTCTCTCAAGCGTACTGTGTGAAAGATTAAAGCCGATTACAAAAACACTGATTGGACCTCCTCAGTGTGGCTTTCGACCTGGAAAGTCCACCATAGACCAGATTTTCACGCTACGACAAATCCTGGAAAAAACCCAAGAACATCAAATTGACACACATCATCTCTTTGTCGATTTTAAAGCTGCGTTCGACAGCCAGAGAAGGGATTGCCTATACGCAACAATTCCTGAGTTCGGTATACCTGCAAAGTTGATCAGACTTTGCAGAATGACGTTGAGCAACACACGCAGCTCCGTCAAGGTAGGAAATGACCTCTCCGAAACCTTCAATACCGAAAGAGGTTTCAGGCAAGGCGATCCACTGTCTTGCGATCTCTTTAACATCATCATGGAGGGGATCGTACGAAAGGCCGGTGTGCATCGTAATGGCACCATTTTCTACATAGGTGTCTAGCTCCTTGTGTACGCTGATGATATTGGTATTATCGGCAGAACCAAGAGAGATGTTACCGCTGCGTTCAGCCAAAGTGGGTTTGACGATAAATGAGGGTAAAACAAAGTATATGCTGTCCAAGAACAAGGGAGCGCGGCGTTTAGACTCCGACGTTTCATCCGGCAGCTATAACTTTGACGTAGTCAAGGAGTTCGTATACCTTGGCACCGCCATTAATACCAACAACGAAATCAGCCTGGAGATAAAGCGAAGAACAATAATTGCTAATAGGAGCTACTACGGGCTCAGTAAGCAACTAAGTTCCAGAGCCCTCTCTCCATCGACAAAACTAACACTCTACAAGATGCTCGCTCTACCTGTGCTGCTTTATGGTGCTGAGGCATTGGTAGTTTCGCAAACTGACGCAGCTGGTCTGGAGGTGTTCGAGAGAAAAGTTCTTCGTAAAATCTTCAGTACTGTTCGAGTCGGCGATGACTATCGCATTCGAATGAACCACGAGCTGTATGAGCTGTACGAAGACATTGACATAGTTCGGCGTATAACTGTGCACCGACTACGCTGGCTGGGTCATGTCCATCGTGTAGACGACGAAGCTCCAGCGAAATAGGTGCTCGAGGCGTGGGTCGCTGGTCAACGACGGCGAGGGAGACCATGCCTCTGATGGATGGACCAGGCTGAGGAAGCCCTAACCGCACTTGGTGTATCCGATTGGAGAAGGCGCGCGCAAAGCAGAGACGCCTGAACCGATGAGGTCGGCCGAAACCCGGACGCGGGTTGTTACGGCCACCTAAGTAAGTAAGTAAGTAAATTATATAATCGATAGAAGATTATTTTGGATAAACAATAAATTTTTTTTTTTGCATCAATCTATGGAATAAATTGGAAGATACATACTATGCTTGCTTTCAGGTTTGTTCGTATATTGTTCGCTTTGATGCAATTGAGGCAATGGTGCGATGGTAGCATGTTCGACTTACAGTCGAATTGTATGCGGTTCGATGCGAGTACGGAGAGGGAAAAGTGCATTATTGCCTACACTGGTTTTTCGACAAATTATTTCTTTTTAATATGTATAAATATGTATTAATAATGTATATGTAATAAATAAATAAAAATATAGTTGAGAAATAAATAAAACAGCAAGATCTGTCGTCTGTGCTATAAGAATCTAGTCTGGGATGACTTAAGTCATCAAATTAAAAAAAAAAAAAAATCCTATTTGTAACCAACTGTGTCACTAAAGTAAAAACAAAACTGCTATCTAATTCTGTACGTAAATATTGAACTTTTAAGTAACTGTTCATGAAAAAAGGGATACTTGATATTTTCCATGATATCGCCATGTTGAAAATACTAGTTGGCTTTATTAGAAAAAAAAAATAGTTCTTACTCAACTATTGGTATGAAGGCAGACTGCTTTTTAATCATTTGGTTGCACTGAAGAAGGAAATCTTAATAAAATAAATTAGCAATCTTCCCAGAAATACCATTTTTTGGTTAGAAGTTTCACTTCTACCGTGCGTGGCAGCCACACCCATACTTTTTGCTTTAATTTTCGACAGTGTATACCTTGCAAAAAAGCAAATAAAAAAATTTAAAAAATGATGCAAATACTTTATTTTTTTTTTAGATACTATCGACGTGGAAAATTTGAAAAAAATACAAAACTTTAATTTTTTTTTAGATACTATCGACGTGGAAAATTTGAAAAAAATAGAACATTAATTTTTGGACAAAAGTGTCCGATTTGACATGGAATCGCCGATATTTGCATGCAGTTTTTTTAAACGAAAAAAAGTTTGTAAGTCGATGGCTTTTTTTGGAAAAGATTGGAATAATATCCCACGGAAAGCATCTGAAGTTTTTTTTTACAAAGCAAAATTTATCAAACTTAAAATGCAACAAAAATAGTAATGTCGAAAAAGGCAACACTTTTAGCCCCTGTATCCAAGTCCCCTTTTACACTTTTAATGTAGTCTAAAAATACAACACGTAGACCAAGTTTTAACAAAATTGAAATACATAAAAACACTATCGATAAGCTTAATGTTGCGGTTTAAGATCTCAAGAACACAACACATAATTTTCTGAAAATTAAAAACAAAAAAAAACTTTTTTGACCCAAAGGAACGATATATAAAGTTCCATCGATGTTTTAACGCGAATTTTGGTAACGGGCATTGAAAGGATAAAAATCTTATTTCAATTCATGGGCTAAGAATTCAAACTTAATTTTACTTAAGATGTAATATTTACTTTAGAAGGTACATAAAAATATTGAAATAAAAGTTATTTTTACGTGTTTCTTTTTCTACTCAAAACTTATTATTGTGCTTACGAAAATTTTTTTTTTTTTATTTTGATTTTTATTCTTATAAAATAAACTCTTTTTATTGCAATGTTGCTGAGATTTTATGCAATTTAAAATTTAAAAAAAAGAAAAAAATTCCAGAATTTTACTTTAAACAGAAATATTACCAAAGACAAACTCATATTAAATATTCATGCTATTCAATTTCCCTAACAAATTTATACCCTTTTTTTCTCAAAATGAGGTTTTATTGTAATACTGTAACGTGTGAGTTATATTAATTGATGTGAGAGCACCAGCAGCCTTTATATGTATCATCAATATATTTGTATCTTACTCCAGCACAATCAATCAAATTTAACACTATCAATCAATCTGTTAAAGTAACAATCAAACGCTTGCATATATCTATGTTTATTATGTGTCTTTCATTTAAGCTGTCTTCAGCCAAGCTTCTCTTATTAAATCTATTTATACACTGCAAAAAATTAATAGCATAAAATAATGCTTTATGCATAACCAACTATTTGCCGAACTAAAAAAAACCTTAATAAACTGATCTCATAAAAAAAATCCTATTAATTCAAGCTAACTTCACAAAGAATATAATCTATATTATCTATTTTAATCTTAATCCTTAATTTGCAATATTCTACAAAGTTTAGTTATAATAACAAATATTCGAGCATAACGTGCAGAAGTAACTTGAAAGGCGTCTAAACAAAAAAAGTTTTGCAAGAAAACTAAGCTAAAAAGCAAAAATCATGGCCAAATATTGAGATTATTACCGCTACGCAAACAAGCGTTAAGCAGCTTTTAGCTATTTTTTTCTGTTGTCAAATTGATGAGTTTTTGCTTTAGATTTTTTCACATCCGCTGGGAGTTAAAATAGTTACAAAAACAACAACGCAGCAGTGATGCAAATCGACAGATGTGCTAAGAAATGCTCAAGAGGCTGAGCTGTATAATAAACGTATTTGATTTGGTTTCGTTATGTTTTTTTTTGTTGCCAAAATAGTTTGGGTATTTTAAGTGTAGGCACAACCCAAATGGATGTTATAGCGTTCAAAGGAATGTTCAGAAAATAAAAAAAAAAAAATTTTATTAAAACATGGCAACAATTCGGGTTGTTTAAAAATATTATAAATGATGTATTTTTGTTTCAACTAAGAAATATTTTGAAGATAATTAACAACTTAATTGGTTTTTGGGCTTTGGCCGTAAATAAAAGACTTGATTATCTTTTATTGTTTTTTATTTGTCGATATTTCGACTCTCGCTGAGAGTCATCATCAGGCTAGGGAAAATAACGTATTAATTTACAAATTTAATAAACAAAAATTTTTTTTTTTTTTTTTTATTTTTTTTTTTTTTTTTTTTTTTTTTACCAATTAATACAACAATTAAAACATGAAAACAAAAGCACCACACAGTTTTTAAATATTAAAATAATTTAAAAATAATTTATTGTTTAAAACTAAACATAGCGATCGAGAGTTTTCGCGTCCGTCATCGGCGACTGTTTTTGTGTTTTATTAAATATTTGTAAATATGAGCACAATTGTCAGTGTCGGTTTTGTAGTTTAGGCGTATATCTGTGGGTGTGTTGATGATATGCAGCATCTCTATCGTGTACCTTCTGTTATAATTTTTCTCCTGTTGCAATATTTCGGTGTTTTCAAAGTCGGGAGAGTGACCGCTCTGGAGACAGTGGGCTGCAAGTGCTGTTTTTTGTTCATGATGTGATTTTAGGTCCGATTTGTGTGCTGATAGTCTTGTTTTTAATTTAGATTTTGTCGTGCCAACATATACTTTCTTGCATATGTTGGACTCGTCACCGTTACATTGTATTTTGTAAATTAAATTGCATTTGTCCATGTCGTCAGTTGCGCTTTTTGTTTTGCTGTGGAGGCTTTTTAAAGTGTTGGTCGATTTTGGTGCTAGTACGTAGTTATTGTTGTTGTAAATGTCTGATTTTTTAAATTTTTCCGTAAAGCCAGGTACGTACGTAATTCCCTTGTAAATTTTGGGTTCTGAAACGTGTTGGATATCAGAGTGAGTGTTGTTGTTGTATAGTCTAATCAAGCGTGTTATAGTGTGTTGTGGAAAATTGTTGCACAGTAATATTTGTCTTATCCGTTTTGTGTTGTTTTCGTGGAACATTGCGTCGCTGATATTATAGACCCTGCGAATGAAGTTCTTGGCCGTGTTAAAAATAATTTTATTGGGGTGTTTCGAGTGAAAATTAATCAATCTTCCCGACGCCGTGGGTTTTTGATACCAATCTATCTTGATAATGTTGTTGCTCCTGATGACCAGAGCATCTAAGTATGGTAATTTACCATCTTGTTCCTCCTCTTTCGTAAACTTTATGTGGAAATTGCACTTGTTTAATGCGTTTAGCGTGTTATCTATCTCGCTTGTCTTGACTATTGCGAATATGTCGTCTACATATTTTGAAAGAAGTCTAGGTTTTTGACCCACTGTGTCCATAAAGCCTTTCAAAACAGCCTCCATCACAATATCAGCAATTATTGGTGATATTGGCGATCCCATAGGCATACCTTTTAACTGGAAATAAATTTTGCTATCGTATGCAAAATAGTTATTTTCTTTTATGCAAAAACGAAGAATTTCCATAAATAACTTTTTTGGGATTGTTGTATGTTGTTCTAATTTGTCCCACTGTTGCTCAATTGTTTTTATCGCCAACTCCACCGGAATGCTGGGAAAGAGCGACACCACATCAAATGAAACCAGCTGTTCGTCTTCGCAAATGAAAGTGTTGTTGATTTTGTTTTTAAATTCCATGGCTTCTTTTACGTTGTACTCTGAGTCCGCTGTCAAGTGTTTTAAAATATTGACCATGTATTTTGAGAGCGCGTGAGAAAGAGAATTAACTGACGAGCAAATCGGCCGCAGCGGTGCATTGGTTTTATGGATTTTTGGCAGTCCGTAAATCTTCGGAATTGTTGCAGTGTGTGTGGTCATTTTAAGTTTCTCTTGCTTGCTTATTATTTCTCGCTTGAAAAGCGTTGCGACGAAGTTGTTGTTTTTTTGTTGTAGTGTTAAAGTCGGGTCTCTTCGAATTGTTTTGTACGTCCACCCGTCCCTTAATATTGCTCGCATCTTTTCTTCGTAATCTTTTTTATAAATCGCTACTGTTTTTCCTCCTTTATCCGCTTCCACGATAATAATGTCTTTGTTGTGCTTTAAAAAATCCGCCGCTTCTCTTGCAATGTTTATCACGTAGGTGTCTCTTTCTGTTGGTATCAGTTCTCTTAAGTGTCGTTCAATTAATGTTGTAAGCTTAATTCGCGCTTTCTCTTGCTCTTCTTTTTCGGTGATCGTTTGTATGCAGTCCTCACCTTCTGCGATGATGCTGAACAAGGGAAATTGTTTTTTTGTCATCGGGAGCGCGAACTTTGGACCGTGCGCAAGCAGCCATTGCACTTCCATCGGAATTATTTTGTCTGTCATGTTGACAAACCATGAATTGTTGTTATGTATATTTAATTGTTTGATCTGCTCCTCCCTAAGCTTTTGAAATTTTCTCACCTGTCGTTCTGTTACCACCTGCCTGTCGTGCAAAGCTAGTTGCTCGTTTCTTGATATTATGATTTTGGCTTCTGTTCTTGAAAAAATTGTGTCTAAGTATGTTTCTAGTTCTTTTTTCTGTTTTATGTTGTCTCGCAGACATTCGTGTTTGTGTGAAATCAATAAATTTAAAATTTTTCGATGAAAGTTATTTTTTGTTATAATTAACAACTGCAAATTATTGCTCAAATAACATTAACAAATAACATTAACATTGTGTAGAAGGCCTTCTTATACACTATGAAATGGCATGAAATATAAGTAGAGCGGCTGCATTTTTAAAACTGTTCACACAATTTAAATTTGATCGAGAAACCAAGGCAAATAATGTATTGAGGGCTGTTGCCCAAGTTGTGGGAAGTTTGTTTGTTTTTGTCCCTGAAACTGATTAAATACCCTTCTCTATAAAAAACCATTGAGAATGGCCAAATTTTTGAAGTGAAAACTACTTTAGGCGTATTGAGTACTTTTTGGTAGCTTGCAAAACTATAAATTCGCGATATCATCACGCTATTAACAATATAATCACGCTGTTAGCGTAACAGAAATTATTGCTGCACAGCATTCCATTTCAGGGATTGCGTAGCATCGACCAAGCCGAGTACCGAAGCGATTACCGAAGCGATTATCAACCGATTACCAAACCAATTACCTCTTACCGAAGCGATAACCAACCCATTACCGAACCAATTACCGAATACCGAAGCTATTACCCACCGATTACCGAAGCGATAGCCAACCGATAACCGAAGCGATTACCAACCGACTACCGAACCAATTACCGAAGCAATTACCAAAGCGATTACCAACCCATTACCGATTACCCAAGCGATTACCAACCGATTACCGATTACAAAAGTGGCTACCAACCGGTTGCCGATTACGGAAGCGATTATTAACCAATTACGAAAGCGATTACCAATTACCGAAGCGATAACAAACCAATTTCCGAACCAATTACCGAAGCGATTACCAACCGACTACCGAAAAGATAACCAACCGATTACCAACGGATTACCAATCACCGAAGCGATTAGCAACCGATTACCAACGCGATTACCCACGCGATTACCAACCGATTACCGAACCAATTACCGAAGCAATTACCAAAGCGATTACCAACTCATTACCGATTACCCAAGCGATTACCAACTGATAACCGAAGGGGTTACCAACCCATTACCGATTACCGAAGTGATTATCGAAGCAGTTACCAACCGATTACCGAAGCGATTACCAACCGATTACCAATTACCGACACGATTACCAACCGATTACCGATTACAGAAGCGACTACCAACCGATTACCGATTACGGAAGCGATTATTAACCAATTACCAATGCGATTACCAATTACCGAAGCGATAACAAACCAATTTCCTAACCAATTACCGAAGCGATTACCAACCGACTACCGAAAAGATAGCCAAACGATTACCAACAGATTACCGATTACAGAACCAATTACCTAAGCAATTACCAAAGCGATTACCAACCCATTACCGATTACCCAAGCGATTACCAACCGATAACCGAAGGGATTACCAACCCATTACCGATTACCGAAGTGATTACATAAGCGATTACCAACCGATTACCAATTACCGAAGCGATTACCGAGCCAATTACCCATTACCCAAACAAAGTAATTGTGTTACAAATACGTAATCTATACTAACATATAAAATTGAAGTTGAAGTTGACATATTTGTTTCCAGGTAAACTCCAAAATTACTCGGTCGATTTTTATGAAATAAGTTGTAAAATATCATATTTGTGCTACAGCACAGCATAGGTGTACTTTTATTTGGAAATTTTTTATAATAAGTATGTTTAATTAAAGTGTTAAATTTTTAAAGAAATCATTTCCGATGCTACGAATTGCTTGATTGTTTTCTTTTCACGTGTTTGTGTTGCGAGAATTTCAATAAAGCACAGCACAACCTAAAAAACAGATAGGCCAATGGTAGAAGAACACAGGTAGATGCAGCGTTGATTGTGCTCTCTTCTTCGTTACTGCCGGTATTGTCAATGGCGCTCCCTGCTTGCAGTTAATATTTTATTTATTTAATTTTCCATGTTGTTTGGCTTGAAGTAATTTTTTATTGCTTAAATATCAATAAAGACACGAAAAAGAACAATTTTTTACAATCTTTTATTAAATAAACAAGACAATTTCAACTATTTAACTTAGTTTACATTTTGACAATTCTTGCTTTCTCACATCTTTCTCATAGCTTTGAGATTTTATATGGGTTGTCAACTTCGTGTTGACATTCACGGCAGTACGCTCTCATCTAGCGAGTTTACCTGCATTAATTCTACCATGGATGAGCCACGCTCAAGGCGAAAAAAAAGAGACACATACAGATGCAGTGCTGAGCTGCAAAATAAAACAAAAAAAAAAAAAAAAATTTTTTTTATTTCGATTGACATGCATTACCTTAAAGGCTGATGTCACACGGTGATCGTTTGAACGGCGTTTAAATTTTTTTTTGGAGTTAAAAAAACGTGTTAACGCTCTTTATTGATAAAAAAACGTCCGTGGTGAAGCCGCGGACCACTGTGTCCTGCTAGTATTATATATAAACATTAAAAAAAAAAATAGTAGTTTATACATTCATTAACGCATAAATTGATAAAAAGAGTTTAAAAAGTAAAATGCTTGTGATTGGCCGACTGAAGTTCCTTCAGAATTTCAGAATCTGTGCAAAAATATTCAAATTGTTTCTTCGGAGTGAAGACGAATTTCAAAGTAACATTTCAGTTTTTACCGCTTGGCGCTTGAGTGCTCCGTTTGACAATTATTTCAATATGAAATTAAATTCCATCATATTTTAACGGATTAAATTAGTTTTTAAAAAAAACTTCGCACTAAATACACTTCGCACTTACACACTTAATAAAAAACAGTCACAAATCAAAATTTACAAATTTTAACTTCTTAATGTAAAACTATTCATAGTGATCAACTAACAGGTCACTCAACAAGTTCGTAGGATAAGTAAGAAAAAAACAAAGTTTCGATATAACTCGATTATATTATTCAACATAGTTGCCTTCGAGAGCGATACAATCAGTATAGCGATTTTTTAACTTTTCGATACCACTTTCCCGTAAATCTGGGAAATACGGTGGGTGAGTAACCAATTCGAAGCCCAATTCATTAAATTTTGCCATTGTTTTCATTGATTTGTGACACGGTGCATTGTCTTGGTGAAACAACACTTTTTTCTTTTGCAAATGTGGCCGTTTCTTGGCGATTTCAGCCTTCAATCGATCCAAAAGTGCACAGTAATAGTAGCTGTTTATGGTGGTGCCTTTTAGGAGATAGTCGATGAATATTATTGCTTTCGCATAGTAAAATACAGACGCCCTCACCTTACAAGCCGACTGTTGGGTCTTTGCTCGCTTTGGATTCGGTTCGTCGACTGCTGTTCACTCAGCTGACTGTATTTTGGATTCTGGTGTGTAATAGGGAAGACATGCTTCATCCATTGTCACATATCGACGATAGAATTCGATTTTATTGCGGTTTAACAGCGCCAAACACTCCTCTGAAGCATCAAATCGTTGTTGTTTTTGGTTGTTGTTTTGCTCACGCGGCACCCACTTTGCACAGAGCATACCCAAATGTTCGGGAAAAATGGTAAAAACACTACTATTTGATATCTTTATAATATCAGCTAGCTCGTGCACCTTCAATTTGCAATCCTTCATAACCAATTTGTGGATTTTTATGATGTTTTGTGGAATAAAAGTCTGATTTGGGCGTCCACAGCGCTCTGCATCATTTGTGCTGGGTACGTTTAAATTCAGCAATCCTCTTTTCTAACATTTGTCTCGATGAAGCAGAGTGCGGATAATGTTTATCAAGCTATTGTTTAGTGCCCACTGTATTTCTTTCATCTAAAAGCAATGCTTTATCAAAACTCGAAATTCACTTTTTTCCACTTTTTTTTTTCAAACACATTTTGTACACATCGTCTTTCTCTATAGTTTAAAAAAACGTTTTGTCTCATTGCTTTGTATGGAGTTCCTTCAAAAATAAAACTGTTTTTTGCTTCACCTAGAATTTTAAAAATTTAGAGTTGTGACTGTTTTGTATTTAGTGTGCGACTTGAACTTCAGTGACTCATAGGGAAATGTAAATTTTTCTTCTTGGATTTTGCAATTTTGTGACTTTATTAAAGAAGTGACAAAATCTAAAATTTAATATTTGTTTTATTCGCCATATCACTTATATTTTGGCATATTTTTTATCTCTGTACAATGAATATTAAAGGCTGTAGGTATACCCCAAAAAGTGATCTAAAGAGTTACACGTGCTTTAAAAAATTTGCGTTAAAAAGACTACCATGCAAACCGCGCTATAAGACGTAATTCTACGTCGAAATTGCCTGTGTTTCATTTATCTATCACTTTTGGAGACTCCTTGATAATTATTTTTTTATAAAAGTGTTTATTCCACAGCTTGGTATTTTTTTAGGAAATATCAATTTTATTGAAATATTTCCATTAAACAGTCATTTACATATAGGTTATGAAGCTATCAGTGATAGTAAACTCTTTTTTAATATACATATAATCCTAAGCCAAGAGTGTATAAAACACAATAGTTTATTTTAACTAGAATACTAATACTCAGTTTTATTTTACTATATGCGTTGTTGTCAAATTAAAAAAAAAATTATTAAATTTAGTAACATCCTAAATTTACTCCATTCTGCAGAAGGTGTGATTTTCTTTTACCCTAGATTACTACCTATACGTTAAATTACTAGTTAGGAGTTAGTAAGTCTTACGTAGGTTAGTATTATGGGGTTAAAATATTCTAGAATTTCAATGTATGGTAGTAAAACATTTTCTAGGACGTTTATATATTGCTGGTTGTTCTTGTTTCTTTCTAAAACTTTATATAACCGCTATGTGATTGACGAGATACCCGGGTGCATTTTGCAATTTAAAACAAAGAATTTTATCATTAATAACCACTTTAAAGGGTCAAGCTACATTGTTTTAAATTGTAGAATTCACGAAACATCGATCTAGCTGAACATTAAAGCACTTACCAGCTACTTTTCTACATAAATTATATTAAAATTCCCGGATACTCCGTCAGTCTGATAAAGATGTTTTTTCGTCAGTCACATAACGGATAAAACTAAGCTTACCTTGCTTTTCACTAGCTTGTGCACACATTCTTCAGAGTTAATTTGACTTCCTCCAAATAAATTCTACCGACTTAGTCACAGCTTTTTATGACCATTAAAAATCTATGATAATTAAAAAAATTTAATTATTGCTTCATCCTAAAAATAACTTCATTAAAAATTAGAATATTTGTTCATGTACAAACAAAAAAGTTTTTCAATAAAAACCTAACAATAAACGTGAAACTTCACACATAGAAATTGCAGTTTGAGCTTTTTGGCCAATTGACGTCATTTTAAATTGTTTGCGACGCTTCTGAGTTATATTTCGATTCCAACATCGTTTATAAGAAATTATTAAAATGTTAAAAGTTAAAAGCTAATGCTAATTGAGTAAATGCAAATTTTGATGAAGTTCATTTATGACCAAGTTCAATTTCATCTAAATTTAAGCTTGATTGGTAAATCTCATTTTTGTAAATATATTAACATGTAAATATTATATACGACTTTGATAAAAAATAATTACATGAAGATAACTTTTATATGTTTGAAAAACTAAAACCAAGTCTTTCCGACAACAAACAAAACATGAGATCTTTCACAGATCTGTGCTCTTTATGCATGTGCTTTTATTTTATCATGATAGCATTTAAAACAAAAAAAAAAAAAAACCTGGCTTGTGTCAGCAACAGCAACAGCTACCGAAGATGCAAATAACTGCATCCGTTGAGAGTGGCAAAGTTTTTGCATAATTTTGCTGGTTTTATCAAGAATATGTAGAGTAAGTTTGGCTAAGTTTATAGGGTGCTTAGTACTCTTATAAATGTTTTTTGCAAATCTTGCAAAGCTTACAAAGTTCAATCAACGCGTTCATCAATAGTTTGAAAACTTTCTTCTATACTAAGCTGCATAACTTTTGCAATTTTAATGCTTTAATATGCTAATTTTATTTCATTACATTTTATTGCTATTCTCTTTTTCTGTGGTTTTAAATTTTTCAAACTTTTTCAAGTATTTTTGTTAGCAAGAGCCTGTATTTTTGCCTCAACTATTTGTCTAGTTGTGTATTTTAACCCTCGGTGTTTAGTTGCCATTAAAAGCGATTTTCCATAACTTAGTAAATGCAAAACACTGCAGAAAGTTTTGCTGTTGTGGTTTGTTGTTGCACCCTGAAGCGTTAAAATTTCAAAATACTTGTCAAGGTGGTTTTGAAGCGGTCATTAATGCATCAAGTTTGTTGTTTGCAAGAGGCAAAAAATAAATAAAAATTTGCCTAGAAATTGTTTGGTTTTTACAATATAGAATCTGGTTCAATGCGGCAAATTACTTATATTTCTTTTTTTTTAAATCGATGCTAAATCTATTTCGCATGTAAAAAGATATTTCTGAGCTTTGAAGCAATAATCTAAAAAAAATATATTTCAAGATTTCAATACAATTACTTATTTGTTTTAGATAGTTAAGAAAATGTTCCATGTTCTGATATACCAATTTAAAATTAAATATCCAAAAAGCTCGTAAGAACTAGAGTGCGAAGCTTTTCGCAGATCGTTTGGCACACTTAAAGAGGTTCGCTCTTGTATTAAACTGCATTGAAACTACTACTCTCACTAGTAAAACCAAAGCTACTTGTAAGCAAACTAAACTTCGCTAATGGCCTTTACGAATTTACTTAACGAGAATCCGCTCTCACATAATTACCCAGTGGCGAATACAGTCTCCGAAGACATTGTCTTTGAAGACGTCGTTGACGACAACGGAGTGACAATACTGTTATTTCACTGGACAAGGCGTTAGTAATGCAGTAATAAAACAAAACTTAGGAAATTTTTGTCTCAATTTGAAGATTCCATTATATTCTCATTTGAGGAGAAATTATAAAACTTTGATTCGTTTGTTCACTTTGTTGTTTTGCGGAATAGTTTTGCTTTGTCCGCTGTATTTCTTAGAGATCACTTTTAAATTTATGCCTTAAAAAGTTAGTTAAAAAAAAAAAAATGAAATGGCCATCTCAGCCCTTGAAAGGACTTTGGTCAAGCTTTTTATGATCAACTGTGTTGTGTGTGATGTAAAATGTCTGCACACAAATGATCAAGAACTGAACCTACATGTTTTACGCCGACTCCGAACGGCTTATGTTCTCAAGAAGCTTTTCATGGCAGTTTTTACTCTCTGAGGTTTAACATTGTCTGCAGAGAGGTGACGGCCGAACAGGAAAATGAATTCAATTGAATAAATTTTCTGTGTCAGATGGAGCATTCGAACCTGGGTTTTCTGGCGTAAGAGTCACACACTCTACCCACTACGCCACGGCCGCCGCAGAAAAGGTAAGTTAGCCGGTATAAAAAATCAAGCCCGAAAAGTGATAAAAAATAACTTAGAGCAATAATAAAAAAAAAATGAGTAAAAAAAAAAAACGACTGAATTAAACGAATTTTTAATGAATGTGTTCACTTAGCAAGACGTATATCGGAGCCGTCGATAAACATGTAGCAAAAAATTGCCTTACAATCCATTTCGAGAGCAAGAGTGGAATGAGAAAGAACACGAACAAGAAAAATTGTACAATAAGAGCAACAATTTGGAATGAATGCGGATACTTACGAAGACGTGAATTGGAGCATTCGTGGCACACACTTAGTTTGCAAGTCGTTTGGCTAATTTTTTTTTTTTAATGAATTGAGTTATAGAATTGGAGCGATTTGTCCTCCAATACTGACTGTGAAACTTTACTTCACAAGTAAAGTTGTGAAAGTGATATGTGAAACTTTACTTCACAAGTACCTTCGAAGTACTGTCAAGAGAAAAACATATTTTCCCTCCCCTATTTCTGAGAGGCTCCTCGTTATCAAGGCCCGAGGTGCATTGAAATACTTCTAGTAAGGCAGCAACACTAATTAGCTTAAAAAAATTTCAAACTTGTATTTACAGGTATCGTGGAAGTGTTATTCAGGGGAAGTAATATTTCCACATACATGTTCAGAGAGGCTCCTTGTTAAGGTGCTTTCGCAAGCTTGTTGCGAAGCAAGCAACCAAGCTCGCTCATGAAAATTTGAAGCTAGCTTTCACAAGCACCTTCACAGTACTATCGAAGTAGAAAAATGTTTTCGCTCACAAGTTTGGAGAGGCTCTTCGTTATAGGCTCCAAATGCTCCAGAAAAACTTCTATCAAGGCAAACAACATAAACTTCGCTCACAAAGTGACTCAAATTTGTCTTTTCAAGTACTGTCGAAGTATTATTGAGGGAGAATAATATTTAAGCTCACAAGTTCAGAGAGGCTTCTCGTAAGAGGCTCAAGGTGCTTCGAAAAAATTTCTATCAATATAAGCTCGCTCACAAAAATTTCAAAATTGCCCAGCAGTTATTTTGTAGTCAATTGAAAAGTGAACTAGTACATTTCTAGCGCAGTTCGAAGTAGTTCTGACCAAGTATAAACGATGTTCAGTGTAGAACAGTTCCTTCTGCTTTTGTTTTGAAAAGTATTGCTGAAAAAATACCACACGTTGTGGTAGAAAATGCGTTGGAGTTGGAAACATGTTCTGGCTATTCATTAAAATTTGCTGCGCATAGGACGGAATCGGTTGTTGCTCTGTGAAATTATAAAAGTTTAAGTTCATGATATTAATAAAAAAAAAAAAATAATTAATAAATTTCTTCTTTAAAAATTTTGTGAATGGAAAGATCGTTGAAGCCAGGTCTTTATGAACTTTGCTCCAGTACACTAAAGTTTTACACTTTTAAAATGTACACTTTAAAACTAGTTAAAAAAGAATCTCTTTTAGGCTACTGCGAAAGCAACCAGTTTAAAAATGTTCCTAATGCAACTAGTTCAAATATGGATGGAAAAAAGAGTGTTTTTGGGGACAATTACCTTTTCCGATGACATGAAGCCGCAAAAAACATCAGTTCGTTCAATGTTAAAAGGTATTGTAGTGGAACTAGTACTGGTCCTTTTTGGAACTAGTTCAGAACTATTTTCTATTTTCGGTCCACTTTTCTGCTGGGTTGGCTTCATACATACTGTCGAAGTATTATTGAGAGAAAATAATTTTTCCGCTCACTAACTCAGAGAGGTTTCTCCTTAAGGTACTTTCAGGAACTTGTTGCGAATCAAGCAACAAAAGCTCGCTCACAAAAATTTGCCGTAGTTTTATCAATGGAGAACATTTCGAACCTATATTCTATATTCTGAAGCTATATCGTGGTATAATTGTTAGTTGAGATATATAAATTGTTGTTCAACAGTTTTACTTATTTGAAAATCAAAAACTAATCAACAGCAATTCGTCAGCTTTAAACATGTTGTATGTTTAACCAGTAATTATTCCATGCTCATGCTTTCTTCATCTCAATTTTGAGTTGACAACAATAAACTATAAAAATTAATAAACTTTTTTTTATAATCTGCTGTTCATTATTATTAAAGCACAAAAGATCAAAACAAAAGCAATACACACAACAAAAACTACAACAACAACAACAACAACAACAACAACAACAACAACAACAACAACAACAACAACTGATTATATCCGCATGATAGCGCTCTGAATAGCTTATTGAAATGCTTTGATGCGGAAGTAAGTGTGAAATGTATGTGTACGAAAATAAAAGAAAAAGAAAAAAAAACAACAGTTTACTAGCAGCAGCAGTACATTACTATGCTGTTCATGTTTATCATTTAAAATATAAAACACAACTAACTGCTAATCTGCGTTGTTTTCTATACAAATTTGTATACATTTTATGGATAACTAGAAGAAAGTGGTTTTTTTTTATCTTTTATTTAAATATTTTACATTTTTATTAATTATTCCATTTATATTGAAAAAACAAAAAAATAAACATAAAGAAATTTTTTATTTCAAAATTACTTGAAAGAGATCCAGCCCGTAAGTCCCGGTTTGTATTGGTCAAGAAATGACGATCAAGTCTTGCATTAGTAGATGAGATATAGGGGCATCAACGTGAGAAAGGTTAAGTTTAAAAGGGAATAGCAAGTGATTGACGTCAGATCTTGATCAGTATAAGCTAGATCACAACCATTAAAATCCTATCAAAGTAAGAAATGTGGACCATTATCGGATAACTGGAAAATCATGATTCCAGGCAAATTAAACATATTTGTGTTTTTATTTCTAGATTCGGTTTATGATTATGGATAATACGCTAACAATCCTTGCCAGGCTATATCTCAAAGTACATTACCATGTCGTGTCCATATTTCCCGAACGATAAATCAAACAGAAAATGATGAATTTAAAGAAATTCTATCAGTTCTAGAATGGACTGTAAGCAAGTTTATAGAGTAAAAAAATAAAAACATTTTTAAATCAAATTTTGACATAAAAAGAGACATAAAAAGAGAGTTGTCCCTAAAGTTTTTCGAACAATTCCCGGTCATCAATCTTGTCATCAATTAAAATCATACTATGCATAGTTGGCAACATTCATATCGTGAAACTAAATTCAAGTAACGTGAAACAGCCCCTTGAAGCCAAATTTCACATAATTGTCAAAAAATTCGAAAATGGATGGCAAATTAATTAGCTTTTTGACCATTCACATTTAATTTTTTATCTTATTTAAAAATATGCTCAGGACAGTATTGTGCGGACTGCTTTCCAATAAGCAGAGAATTTGTTAAAAACAATATGCAGATATTAATTTTTCCATATAATAGTAATAGTCTAGATATAGTTTAAGCTACTTACATTGCTTCTGCAAAAACATATTAATAAAATTTGAACATGGACGAACTTTCACATGGCCACGTGTCTGACTGTCTCAACCTGGCGAAGCCAGCATTATCCATGTCGATATCATCCCAAGTCGACTCAAACCTCCTCGTGGTGTTTCCTGGGCAATGGCAAACTGGCATCCGTTAGTTTGACGGCTAATTTGATCGCTGGGCCACCTGGCTTTAAAAAGATTGTGCATTGGGTTTGAAGTTCACCACTTAAAAAATATATTTCAATAAAAAGTAAAATAATAAAGTTAAAAATGATCCCCAAATCTGCTGACGACTACCGAAAACGAAAAACTGATAATAATTTACGGATATGCGTCTGGAATGTCCCTACTCTTAAATGGGGAGGTTAGAAGAAGGCACCTGCCTCTATCCAACTGATTGATATCTTGGAAAGATACAAAACTGCAATCCAATAAATGCGATTGAAGGGACAAGGTTGCTCTCGGCAAGCATCCTGTGATATCTGCTACAGTAGCCATGGAAAAAAGCACGACTTTGGGTGCGGATTTGTAGTTGGCAAGAGATTACGGCATCATGTCCTGCGATTCACTCCTGTGAACCCCGTCACGACATAAAAATTGTACTTGGTGACTTCAACGCTAAGGTGGGCAAGAGCAAGGAAAACATCTTTGGTCCAACAGTCGGAAAGTTCAGCCTGCGCGACAACACATGGGATAACGGAATGAGGCTGATTGACTTCGCCACAACACGAAACATGGTCATAAGTAGCACTAGATTCAAGTATCTTAATATGCATAAAGCCACCTGGCTGTCCCCTGCCTAAAAAAACGTGCAACCAAACTGATCACGTTTTGATCGACGGAAGGCACTCTTTCAGTGTATTAGATGTACGCACGATCCGTAGTGCTAACATTGACTCGGATCATTATCTTGTCGCAGCCAAGATCCGTACACGTCTGTGTGCTGCAAAGAATGCGCGCCATCCTACACAGAGAAAGCTAGACGTCGACAAGCTGCAGTCAAAACGGACAGCCGAAGCCTTCGCCACTCGACTCTCACTCCTGCTTCAAGAAAGCACTCCTCCGATCGACGATATATGCGCGCAGTGCGCACACATCTCCCACACTATACGTGCGGCTGCCGAAGAGGTTATTGGTTACCACCGCCCTCGCCGAAAACAGTGGCACGACCAAGAGTGTCGCGACACCACTGTAGAGAAAGACGCCGCCTACACAGCCACCCTGCAGTCAGTTGTAACGTGTGCTGCTAAGGAGCGATACAGAGAGAAGAGGAGGGACGAGAGACGTGTTTTCAGGCGGAAAAAAGAGAGGCAGAAAAGCGCGAGTGAGTGTGAGAATTGAGATGTATGGCGACAGGAACGAGGCTCGAACATTTTTTTGAAAAAATAAGACGCCTGGCCGATGGCTATAAAAGCAGGGCCTCTTTCTGCAAGGATGAAAACGGGAATGTAGTGACAGATATCCAGAGAACACTGGCGTTATGGAGGGGAAACTTCTCTAGTCTTCTGAATGGCGATGATGGCAACAATCCCGCCAATAGAGATGATATCCCGGAAACCCCAATTATGTATGACAGCGTTGAAGTTCCGCTGTCCGACTATAATGAAGCCTTGACAGCCATAACACTGCTTAAGAACAACAAAGCCGTATGAGACGATGGTTTACCCGCTGAGCTGTTTAAGAATGTAGGCGAAGCTCTATTTAAATGCATTCAAAGCTTCTATGTAGAATATGGTCGGAAGAATGCATTCCAAACGATTGGAACCTCAGTGTACTCTGCCCAATCCACAAAAAAGACGATCCCACTATTTACACCAACTACCGTGGGATAAACCTCCTAAATATTGCCTATAAGGTGCTGTCGAGCGTATTATGTGAAAGACTGAAGCCCATCGTAAACCAACTGATTGGGCCTTATCAGTGTGGCTTCAGACCTGTAAAATCTACCACCGACCAGATACTCACGATGCGATAAATTTTGGAAAAGACCCTAGAGAAACAAATCGACACCCACCATCTTTTTGTTGATTACATAGCCACTTTCGACAGTCCAATAAGGAATCACCTATACTCCACCATGTCTGAATTTGGTATACCTGCAAAATTAATCCGTCTATGCAGGATGACACTGAGCAACACCAGCAGTGCAGTAAAAATCGGGAAGGACCTCTCCCCCCCATTTGTTACCAAACGAGGTTTCAGACAAGGTGATTCTTTATTGTGCGACTTTTTTAATCTAATTATGGAGAAGATCATTCAAGCTGCTGATCTGAGACAAAGCGGCACCGTATTCTATAAGAGTGTTATGCTGCTAGCGTATGCTGATGATATTGATATCATTGGCCATAACACACGCAAAGTCAGTGCAACATTCTCCAAATTAGAAAAAGAGTCGAGGCGCATGGGTCTTGCAGTAAACGCAGATAAGACGAAATATCTGCTGGCAACAAACAAACTGCCTCAGCGTATTGACACCCACGTCTCTGTTGACAACACCTTCTTTGAAGTTGTGAAGGACTTCGTCTACCTCGGATCCAGCATTAACTCCACCAACGATATCAGTAGAGAGACAAAACGAAGGATAACTCTTGCCAATAGGTGTTACTTTAGGCTCAAGACGCAATTGAGAAGCAGAGCCCTCTCTGGACGAACAAAAGTCACGCTCTATAAGTCACTAATATTGCTCGTCCTGTTATATGCAGCACAAACCTGGACGTTAAGCAGCTGTGATGAAAAGACTTTGGGAGCTTTCGAGAGAAAGATCCTTCGCAAGACCTATACGATGGAATAATAAGCTGTATGAGGTAAACGCCTACATCGACATAGTATAGCGCATAAAAATCAAGCGGCTTCGCTGGCTAGGTCATGTCGAGCGGATGGAAGACGGCGCACCAGCGAAAAAAAAATATTCGATTCGGTACCCAGTGGCGGTCAACGCCGAAGAGGGCAACTGCATCTCCGTTGGAAGCACCAAGTAGAGAACAACCTGACGAAACTTGGAGCTTCCAAAATGCCATTTTAAGACCTCGTTTAAAACCAAAAGCGTTTTAAAAACCTAGTTTAAGAAAATATTTTTATTTTATATGCAAGAGCAAGCTATACTGTGAAACAGAAAACTTAAAATAATATCGAACACTAAAACATAGAAGTACTATTACAACATATTGAAAGTCCGAATTAGATTTGTTAGGATTGAACTATCTGGCAAATCAATCAATTTATTTCTTGCAATTTAAACAGTGAGCGCTGAACTTGAAGCCAAGTTGCAATTTCAGTAAAATAAGTCCAAAGACATTATAAACGAAAGTATCACCGCATGTTCTTGACAACAAATGACGTAATTTTACAAAAATTTTAATTTTCCAAAGTATGTCACTCAAAACAATAACAATAATAAACGGATACATAAATAATTCGATAAATAACATTGTTGGTTCAACCACACAGAAATATTTGATCAAATTATAATAGTGTTTCCAACAACCGTTAGTATTGTCGTTACCGCCCACCATGTCACGTCATGTCGCTGTCTTGGCACACAGTGGAATGGCTTCATAAATTGGTTGGAAAAAATTAGAAAGAGTGTTCCTATGACATTAAAATTTTGCATGCTTGGATAAATACAGCTGATTAAGAAAAAATCAAAAAACAAAACTTGGCATGAAAGGTCACAGGACACGCTTCATACCTACCTCTGATACAAGGTAAACTTACATTTTAATTGATCGAGAAAACGAAAGAAGATATCGATAAGAATTTGGTTTAAATAATCAACTATTCTATAAGCAACTTAACGGAAAAGTTTAGCGAAAAGTAATCAACGGACACTCGTTCATCATATATAAATATAAGCCCCCCTACATCCCTGGATCGGGTAAAGATATTAACTAGAAATTTTGAACACATTAATTTGTTTGTATCTATATATTAATATGCAAACAAAAAAGTTTGTGATCCTTTTTTTCCTGTGGTTAACTTCAACATATTCACATAAAACTAATATCGATGGAAAGGTATTTATGAGTAGATGTGCACAATATAATTTTTATTCGATTATATTGTTGTTAAGATAGATAAAACTAAGCATATGTAAAAACCTTTTTTTCCTAATGGGATGAAGCCAACAACTATTAAACATCTTTGCTGTAGCATACACGAGCAATAGTAGAATGCGAAAGAGTCGCAGGCACTTCAAAAGAGCTGTGCATCATTATTGTTGTTGGTGCTTTCTCTTAATTTCTCTCTCAACAAAATAAATTTGCCATCGCGTCAGCGTTGAAAAAACTATTAAACTGCTGCTTGCTTTATATAACACATGGAAAGACACTTATAATTGTGTATTTTGTTCAATGCGTTCAGCAAAAAAACCAAGAAAACGGAAAGAGGTATGGAAAGAAAATCGCTAAGTAGGTGTTCATACATCAGTCAAATGATTGAAGTATATCGCGATTTTTTACTCTCTTTAACTCTCTCTGAAAATATTGATTGACGCTTGCTCACACACGATTTTTCGATTAAAGCTCCGACGCAGGCATTTGATACTTTTCTGCTACCTACTATTTTGTGAATTCATATCGTGCTGTGTGCATTACTTTATTTGGGTGTTTCTTTTATTAAGTTGTTTTGTGTGCATAATAATTTTACAAAATGGAAAACAATAGCGGAAATATAGTTGATCTTTTAGGATTAAAACTGATCACATTAGGAAATCAATACGCCGGAAATTATACCTATTTGAATGACCATCGCATGCAAGTCATAAAATAACAAAAGAATTAATGAAATTATGGCAGGAACTAAAGGAACTACACCGCTTTTTCACTTCAAAAAACTACATTTGTTTTCAGTTAACTACTTTTCTTGATATAATTGCCTACTAAAAAGCAGACAAGTAAAATAATGCAACCCTTTGACTGATTGATGCAGGTCTGGAGCTCAATCAAAATTTTGACTGACGAGAGAAGATTTTGGAGTTCATTTTCGCTCTGAGATAAAGTTCATCTTTTTTTTTTTACATAGAAAAGCAACAACAAATTTTGATTGATTCAATCATTTGACTGACGTATGAACACCTCCAAAGCAATATAATGACAGATTACAAAGCATTCACAAATGTCCCAGCAAACCAAAGTTGTCGACTTTTTTTTGAAATTCCGACTAACTCGTAACTATTTCGAGCTGTCTTAAAGTAATCGTTACAATTTCGTTACGTCAGATATCGGAACAGTTTTAATATTAATACAAATTTATATAGAATTTCTATATGTGTCTCTTTGTTCGATATATTGAAGTGCGAACTAAGTAAAATTTAATTTCCTTCAAACTGTCTGAACAAAATCGTAACTTATTCATAACCTTTTCGTAATTATTCGTTACGAAATCAGTACGACATTTTGTTATGAAGTCGCCCTTCATAAAATATTCTTTCCGATTTCGGAATCCGATTTTGCTGCGAAGATTATAAAATATTCGTAGCGATTTTTTTTTAAGGTCTTTATCTATAACGAAATTTATATTTTTAAGAAAATAAGCGCACTTTAAAATGAAGAAAATTTTAATATAAAAAGTTCAAAATTAATAAAACCGAACAAAGGTAACTTTTGAAATTAGCTTAAATTAAACATAAGTGAAAATGAGACAATATCGGTTACAGACTCCTCATGATATAAACTAAATACTGTTAAAAATTTCAACAACAAAATAACAATAAAATTTATTTCTGAAAATTGGATACTATGTTATTATGTGTGCCTCTTAAGTAACATCTATTTGATACCAAATATGTGTGTGTCGCACAGACATTTGGCATTTGGCGGTCAAAAATCTATAACTTCTAAGCGAATGAAAACTTTTTTAAGCACTTTTCGGCATATGAAAGCAAAAACTTGACCCTTTAATATGAGGAATCAAAATAGTTTCTGAAATTTCGTCTGCTACATTTTTTTTAGGTAGCAGTTGGTTTTTTGAAAATGTTTATGTATGTTAGGCCGTGCAACGCATTGTAGGCGTGGTTCATATCCGATTTGAATCATTTTAAAGATATTCCTTATTTTTTTGAGGAAAAGGTGTGTGCCAAGTTTTAAGGCAATATCTCAAAAACTATGGCATTTATAAAGCTTTTACCATATAGATGACGCCACTTTGTATGGGAGGTAGACTGTTAAATATAGATCAATTTTTTTACTTGCCTTTTGTATGAGAACTTGATATAATTTCTGCGATTTTCTCTTCTCTATTTTTTAATCTGGTTTTTTGACATATTCAAAAGTAAAAAATTTTTACATATAAAGGCTTTATTTTGTATAGAATGTTTTATTGAATTGTTTTAACATTGTATACGTATTATTAAAAAGTATCTAAGTATTTATGAATTGATTTTTGATATCAAGTTTCTCTTAAAATTCATCAGTTGGTTGAACAATTAAATTTCTTGCTCTTTACTTAAGGGACTATGTGCAATTTTGTTTGAATTTCTGAAACTAGATATAAATGGATCAGATGATATCATAAGCATTCGATATAGGTCCATGTTTGTTTTTTGCCTTGAAAACTTTCGGGTGTTATGCTCCCTTTAGAACCCATAATCCTTATTTCTATTCTCTTGCGATTTTTCAGATAGCTCTCCAATAGGTAGGATATGATAGTTTATGATTTGTTCGCCATGTATTAAAACCTTAGCAGTATTGGAGACATGGCACGCCAAGGATATAATTTACTGTATAATTCTGCTGTTTACTTTGCATACTGTTCAAAACACTCTACTCGTATATGCTCATTGCACCTAATAGCCTGTAAGATGGCTTGTAACTTTGATATGAAGACCTCATCAATTCCAGTGATTTTTGATGTAGTGTGGGGGCCAGCCAAAAATCTCCTGGCTGTGTTGCCATCGTTGCTGCTGCCAGTTCCAAGCTTCGGGGTGTCAACAATGTGTCCCACTTTGCTGAACTCAGCTTGAATTTGTTCTTTTTTTTTCTTCTCGCATAGTTTTGCATGCAGAGTTTTTAATCGTGTCCTTTCCACCAAAATCCAAGTCAAACGATACTTTCAATATGTGCTCCATAAAGCGAATTTGGCATGCAGCGGTGAAAGACCAAAAGTATATCCCAGTGTTTGGCACTCATCAGTGGAAGGTTCGCTCAATTTGCTTCCATAAGCACCGCAAATAATGCACGATCGATTGTATTTCGGGTCAGTTAATACCTGCGTTACCTTACCATCGACCATTGTGTGAAACAATTTATGGTGAATGGTGATATTTTTTCCCGTTCAAAATAAAGACGAAATCTTCCAAAGTGTCTATTTGCCTATTAATGGCCGTTACTTCTTCCTGAATGATTTCCGCAGTTTCCTAGTGAAAAGCAAATTTCACTGGTCTGCAGTATTTTGTAGATGAAGGACTCGGATTTTTCCATATGTTTGCAGACTGCCTGTTCACACTTGCTGCTTTGGAAGTTGATGGTTCTTCATAGGCTTCTTCAGTAGTAATACAGTCAACATTTGTATTGCCAAAGGAGTATTAAAGACACCATAAACACATGCACGTCGCTTACGCCTTCTTCAAGGGTTTTCTTGAACTCTTTTTGTACAGATGAGCCATCTCAGCCCCAGTTAGAGATCAGCTATAAATTTCTACTGCAGAGCTTGATAACCTCTTCTGGCATAGTTTGCAGTATTCGCTCAGCAGTATGGTCCTACAAAGATAGCAATATAACCTAAGCTGATGTTTCTGTTATATTTCCTTCTTCCATTTGAAGCATGCAGTGGTCTTTCGTAGTTACGATGGTTCTGTAATTTGGGTAGCAGTGTAACTTTGTGGAACTTCTCAGCTCTTCATATTGCTTTTTTGTCATTTTAGTATTTATGAAGAGTGCCAATGCTGAATCAGGAGGTAAGCACTTGGTGACGTTGTCGTTCTCCTGTGTTTGCTGAGGTGTTGGTAAGGCAGTTAATACTCTTCTTAGGCGATTTAGACTAGCTTTGGATGCGCGTTAGATAGGCTTTTTCGACAGTTCCTTACCACAGGATTCCGAATTATTCTCCTTTTAGAGCGGACAGAACTCTAAGTGAAAGGTTTCGTAGGTCTTCCTCTTTCAGTACTCTGTTCATCTCCATCTTCAGGATCGATATCAGAATCACTTTCCTCGTCTAACTGACAATCGTATTCAAGAGTTTTTTTTTAGCCAATTTGCGTTTAACGAAAAAAAAAACGAAATGGCCATTCCAGCCCTTGAAAGGACTTTGACGGAACTTCTTATGATCAATTGTGTTGTGTGTGTTGTGAAAATGTTTAACACAAGTGATCGAGGACTGAACCTACATGTTTTATGCCCACTTTTCATGGCAGTTTTTACTCTCTGAGGTTTGCCATTGCCTGCAAAGAGGTGACGGCCGAACAGAAAAAATAATTCAATTGAAAAACTTTTCTGTGTCAGGTTGAGATTCGAACCTGGGTTCCTTGACGTATGGGCCACACACTCTACCCACTACGCCACGGCCACCAATTTTTTGTTTGCCAGTTTAAATTTCGACATCGATTTCGAGCAGTGCTTAAAGCGCTTTTTTACGCTGTCTACAATATTTGTAACCTTTATTAATACAGCTTCCATAGTATTGTGACTGACAATATTTTTGCCTATGATAGCCGCGACAATAGCATAATTATTAAATTTGTTTACCAAATACAAATTAGCGACATGAATGATTACGCGTAAGAGTTTTTGTGGGAAATATATTAGCTATGCAGATGGGCGGCTTTATATATAAAAAATGTGCTCAAAAAGTATTCTACCTGTTAGCCAATTAAGATTTCTACCTATGGCGTTACCTGCGGTTGCATTCATTAACTGTATGATTATGCTTAATCATGGCAATAAACACGCATGATTAATACGTTTTCGTGCAAGTGTGAACACTTCAGCAAACAACATGCACAGGTTATGCCTCTATCGTATAAAAATAGTTCATTTCATATACGGTGCCGATCTAATTTTGTAAAAAAGTGCTCTCCGGCGGCAAATGGCGGTTATAGTTAATTCGGGAAAAAGTTTTGAAATACTTTAAGCTTTCTAAAATATACATACCCTGCCGTCGCACGACGGTGTATGAGTTTTCTCAAAATTTGTTTAAAAAATAGAATTTTAAAAAATATCTGAAAAAAATACTAGAAAACATAAATTGTAATAAATTTGTACGCCTTTTTTTTATAAGCCATTTTACTGACCTTAATTAAAAAAAGAAATTGTTCAAAAATGTTGCACCGTTAAAAAGTTACACGTCTTCAAACTTCAACAAAATATGTAAAAAATTCAAATTCACAATAAAATGAGAATGGACCTTTTTGTTTTTACGCCGTTCAATACGTTTCCGTTGACCTATGACCCTATGAAAATTTGCATATTTCTTAACTAAAGTATGCTTAAAAAAACTGCATCTTTAGATTTTTGAAACAGTGAAATGTGAAAAACGATTTTTGGCCGCCGAATTTTGCCCATGCACCTCTGTGTGTCGCCATGGAAAATAGTACAAGTGCAGCGGAATAATTAAATTTTCGCTGATTTTGAAGCACAATCTTAAAACCTTTAAAAATCGCTTGAGCATGTATGTATAAAAAAAAAAAACGACAAACTTAGATTTTTGTGCTCTATCAGATATCCAAATTTTCCTTGTTAGTAAAATGTTTCGCTATTAAATTGCATCATTAAAATTTCCAAATAGATTTTTCTTAAAATTGTTTGGTTTTTTCGCCAATATCCCACTGTGTGGCGTCATGCCGCCATTTGTGGCATGTCATGCTACGTCAACCAATTTAAAAATATTCTAGGTAGTTTTATTAAATTTAAATTAATGCCAGTCAATTTAGACCGCAATAAAAACCATTTTACTGTTGGCAATGCTAAATCATGGCCTTGAGCTTCAAATTTAGCACTGAGTTTAGCACATTGTTTATTTATACTTTACGATGTGGTTGCAACGAAGACAATAGGAAGCAGGAAGTAGGAAGGAAGTGGCGCAGTAAGTAGAAACAAGAACGCACGCACAGGCATCAGAGCTGCCGTTTTTAATTGGTTTAATAGTAGCTAAATATTAGTTTTTTGGGAGTATTTTTCAGTTTTAAGTAATAATTTAAGGCATATATAGCCCAATTTTTCATTAAATTTAAACAGGAAAGCAGTGCATGTAATATAAAAAATAAAACCTAAGTATGCTGTAATCGGTATATAGTGCATATTGTAGCTGAAATTATAAATTTTCATTTTTAAAATCAGGATTTAGAACTAAAAACGATTTTCAAAAAGTCATTTCATATTTTAAGTGTTATGTTTTTAAAGAGTCCTTTGATTACTAATCTAATAAAGCTTATAACGGCAAATTTTTGTCAATTTTACCTCGTAATAATGGAAAACTTCAATATATTTTTCAATATTAATTTTTAATTACACTAGTCTACAAGTTTTTTTATCCAGAGGCCTGAAATACTTTGCTAGAAGAGCTTTTTATACTGATTCTACGCTTATACTCAGTTTTCCCCAAATAGGTCGAATTTTTGAGAAACTGGTTGAAAACATTTTTTAGACTTGATCCAGTTTTTTATTCTAGAAACTGAACTGTTTCATGTAAAGTATCTGATAATTGAATACGCTTTCTAATACTGTATTAACCATTTGTATGCCATGTTTCTTCTCTGAGATATTTAAATCTCAAGTTCAGAATTTATGTTTTTGATAAAAAATTTTTAACTTCGACTGTCTTTTCCATAATACTTTCAGCTATTTTCAAATGTGTTTTAAATTGATGTTTTTAAATATTAAATAACAATAACTCTATTAAGAGTTAGAAAAAATAAAAAAAATAACTGGTATGAAATGGACCCTTCCCCCCCCCTCTCCCCCCTCCAACTATCAGAAAGACATGAGAAACACTACTTTATTCCATACAAAAATCTATTGCTTTTCGTGATTTGCTTATGCCCGTATGATACTTAATTTTTTTTACAACTTTTGTCATTGAAAATTAAAAGTAGAGCAGTTCAAATAGTACGAATGCATGGATTCAATTGGTGTGATTGAGTACGCATATAGTACGTATTGGAGAAAAATTTGTAGGACACAGTCCGTGTTTTCTCTGCATTTTTTTTTTTGCAGTTTCTTTCAATTCGTTCTTCGTTAAGTTTCGATCAAATATTTACTGTGCTGTTGTAATAAATTTGACATTTTTAGAGTAAACAAAACTATTTAATATAAATGTATGCTGAATGGAAAGTGATGAGCGAAGCTAATATTAATTTATTTAATGCAGCTTATCTTCAAAACACCAGAAGTAAAAAAGTAACAACGTTTATCCTTTTCTTACAAAATATGTCTGTCCTGCCCACGCGACACTCGTTTTCAGATTTTAAAATTGGACAAAAAAAATTAAGTATCATACGGGCATTATCGTTGGTGTGCGTATTGAAGAAAAAATTGGCTATGTTTTACTTGAGATACTGTAAGGGAATTCATTAAAAGCCTATTTTTTTCTATTCAGAAATATTAGTACTACTAGCAATAAACCCTTGAATATCGGGAGTGTGCAAGACTACAATTTTGGATTCTTACCATTAATTTTTTAACTGCACACAGGGAATTACTGAATTTCGTATACGGCTGCCATGGGAAAATTGAGGCTTTAATAGCCATACTACAAGAAGGATACCTGGTACGGATTTGGCTACAGTATGGTTACAGTTCCGTTATCTAGTGCCCTCTTTATCATTTAACTGAATGACGTCACCCAGCGCTTCTGCATACAAAAAACTAATGGAACTGTTCGATTACTTCGGCCAATTGAGCTAATTGCAAATAAGTTCTTCTATGAAAGTCAAGTAAAAATAAAGTGAACGATCAAAGAAATGCAGAAAATAAAGTAATTTTCAACCTTTTAAAGGAAAAACATGGAGAATTTGCATGGAGCACTTTAAAGATGAGGATATATATATAGATATATAGAAATAGTATAAAACTCTTATAAAGTAAATACGAAATTAAAAAATGTTATGCATTAATAAATTATAATAAAATTTGTTCGTTTTAAAAACAAAATAAAGTAGTATTTCTCTTAAAACTACATAGAAAAGTGTGGCATAGCATATAAGTATATGCAGTCAATGTAAACAATAGCGCTGAGAGGCGTCATGCGCGCTCTATCTCTCTCTCTCTCACTCTATCTTGCGGAACGCGTAATCTAGTTTCTATCATTCTTGGCCATACTGGAGTTATTATAAACGAAAATAAATTGCCCGAAAGTTAATTACGAGAACCTTATGAAAGCTCTAATAAACGTAATTGTAGCTGTATGATCACAAAAAAATACCCCCGAATAATTTCTCTGAGTCTTTTGAAAAAAAGAGCTATGGTTGCAGTTGTGATACATACAGTATTGTGGCTACTAGAACGTCTTTTCAATTTTCGTCTAGATCATGGCAGAATTATAAGGTAGGGCCGAGACGCTTAGTGTCCTCACGCGTCAACGAATAGTGAATAATGAGAATGCCGGCTAGTTGTCAAAACGACGAATTTCGTAGAAATTGCAAACGAAGTATATATAAAATGTTTCCAAGTTATAAACTGTGCTGTCGCGTGTTTTAAATTTGTGATAATTTGAGTGAAAATATTATAAAAACAATGTAAGAAAAACTAGAAAATGTGGAAGAAGTCTTAATAATTCAAGAAAACTTGTAGCAATTCTAACCTAAAATCAACTACGAAACGTGAACACGAAGAAACTTGAGATGAACAGCTTATTTTAACAACTAGCCGGCATCTTCTCTGCTGTCTATTCCATTCTTCTCCGGGTCGGCCCTACCTTATAATTCTGCCGTGGTCTAGATTAGTGTAGGACGCGTAGTGGCTCGTGTGCCAAAGACTCGTTTACGAACTCGCTCTTGTGTCTCACATATATAAACACTGACAAGAAGTTATTTGAATCAATTGGCGCTGAGACTTCATGTTAAAAGGTTCACGCTGCTTGATGATTTAAACTTGATTGTTAGGTATCGAAAAAAATGAGAGGCAGACTGGATTACCATAAGCACAAAACTACAGAAAATAGAATAGAATTAGTGTGCCCATCACTTGTCTAGTGTAACTTCAATTCGGGTATATTACGGTTAATAAAACTACAAAGAGAGTAGTTGAAACAGTGAAAAAAAAAGTCTAAAACTATTATTATTTCTAATTTTTTAAAACGGAGTGGAATTGGAAAAAAAATGCAGTAAGTACAAATAAAATTTTATGAAGGTAAAACCAATTAGTTAATCGGAAGACATCAAGGTTTAAGAACCAACGCTCGAGTGAATCAGGTTTGACAGAAATTAAGAAGACAGAATGTAAACAAAGAATTTATACGAGAGCCGTTTGACGATTTTTACGGCAAAAAAACGTTTTATTTCTCAATATCGTCTCTTTTTAGCTTGATACACTTCATCCAACGTGTCTCCAATTATTTGATCCCATCCGAAAAATACGTTTTTAGAAGCTCCTCAAAATAGGCCTCGGTTTCGGCGATGAGCTTCTCTCTAGTGGTGGATCTCTTTCCGCCGAGCGATTTCTTCAGGTTTGGAAACAGAAAATAGTCGCTGGGGGCCAAATCTGGAGATGAGGGTGCAATTCATAATTAAATTCATGGAATTGTGCCATGGAGCTAGGCATGTGTGAACTCGCGCATTGTTTTGATGGAAAAGCACTTTTTTTCTCGCCAAATGGGGACGATTCTCTTTCAAAGCGTCGTTGACACGGTCCAATTCGGCTGCATAGTATTTGCCATTGATCGTTCTTTTCGGAGGAAGGAAATCGATGTAGATTATACCGCTTTCATCCCAAAATACTGCCACCATAACCTTTCCAGCCGATAGCATCGTCTTCGCCTTCTTCGGTGTGTAGTGATGGATCCATGTTTTGTCGACGGAAAAAATCCCTCTTATTTTTCATTTAACATCACCAAACACGTCTTTGAATTAGTCACACGATCGCGTTTATGGTCGAGAGTGAGCAAACGCGGCACCCATCTTGCGGATACTTTTTCATATCCAAATGATTTCGCAAAATTTTCTACACCCATTCGTCTGAGATGTCTACGGCCTCAACAATCATGCGTACTTTAACTCTGCGATTGGCCAACACGATATCGAGAATTTTAGTGACCATTTATTGGTGTGGTGACCTCATTTGGGTGTCCAGAACGTTCGGCGTCACTTGTCACCTCTCTGCAAACAATGGCAAACCTTAGAGAGTAAAAACTGCCATTAATAGCTTCTTGAGAACATAAGCCGTTCGGAGTCGGCATATCAAATGTAGGTTCAGTTCTCTGTCATTTGTGTTTAAACATTTCACAGCACACACAACACAATTGATCATAAGAAGCTCGGTCAAAGTTCTTTCAAGGGCTCCGAACGGCTTATGTTCTCAAGAAGCTTTTCAGGGCAGTATTTTTACTCTCTGAGGTTTGCCATTGTCTGCAGACAGGTGACGGCCGCACGGAAATATTAATTCAATTGAAAAAACTTTCTGTGTCAGGTGGGAATTGAAGCAATTCTCGATTTGGAAACCTTTATGCTCAAGCTGTTATTATTTTTTTGCCATTATTACAACATATACTGTACTGAAAAATTTTCAACCTGAAATTATGCACATACATAAAAGGCAAGCATGCTGCTTTGTCACCGATATGTATCAAGTTTATTTTATGTGCATACTTTCAGGCTGAACATTTTTCAAGACAGTATATGTTAGAAAAGTACTGTAATAATGGCAGAAAAATTAACAGTTTTAACAGTTCAAACCTTTAATGAATTAGGACTATTAATATTTGGGTAGTATAGTAGTATGCAACACCCAATAAGAGTAAAATATTACAATTGTAGTAGTTTCAGCAGCGCTGACTGGCACTGCTGACAAATAAGTTATATTTAGAGCGATGGTGGGAGAGAGAAAGAAAAAGAGAAAAATGGTAAAAGTAGCGATAGTTCGCATTCTGTGGGAAAAAAATAACAAATGATTATTGTTGCGGCTTAGCGAGCACTTTCAGCGACCATATGTCTGCATTATTAAGCAACTTGCTTGTAACTTGCCTCCATGACGACTCATCGTTTCGTTTTGTTTTTGCATCTACAATAATAAGTGGCAAGTGTGTCAAATTTGCGACCATGTTGTAGGGTGTGGAAAGATAAGATAGCAAAAATAGCACTCTACAAACAGACTATTAAATGATAAAAGCTTGACAGCAGCAGTAGCAAGCAGCGAGCGACAAGCATGAAGGCGTCTCAAACAAATACAAAACAGCACGAAAAAGACGCGTTGGAAAAACTCAAGGATGACTTTGTCGTGGTCGCCCTCATTGTTGTCTTCGTCAGCTTGCTAAGGACACTACAGGGGGGTATAAACGTTAACTTCAACGTGTATCTGTTTTCGTGCTGCTTGACTGACGTAGTTAATATTTTAAGTTCTCTTTTGCTATATTTCTGCTTATAACAGCCTCGAGGTTGTTTCGAAATCGCAAACGGAAAATATTAAATATAGTGTCTGGCTACTGTTGCCATCGAGTTCAATAATTTTAATGGCGAAGGCATCGATTTACTTCTAAGGCAGTCACTCTGTTGTAGCTTTATTTATTATTACTGCTTAGCTTTTTAAGCTATTAAGATTCGTTTGATTGTGAAATAAGTGTCCTTGTAACACTGCTGCTCCTTTTGGGCATATTATTGAAACATCAAGAGTGTTTTTCTCACACTGCCATAATTGAAGAGCGTGGCTGCATAAGTAATGCTCTCAAATGATTTTAGGGAAGAAAAAAACAACTGGCAAATCTTAAAAGCAGATAAAATGCCAAAGTCCGCGTTAATTCTAACTTAAGCTGTCAATCAATTTCATGGAATGAATATTCCACACAGCTTTCCAGCAGTAGCTTAATGAAAATCTTTTTCTTTGCAACATGTTGGAAAAATGTTTCGCCTCAGACTCATCATTAATATAAAGTTAGCTACAAGCTACTAGCCACACTTAACATTTCACTGCAAGCCAAGGCGTTAATTTTGCTGCATTTCTTTCTTCCTGTGTATTTATTTATTCTAAGCAAGTTTCAGCCACAAGGTTTGTTTTTTTAATCCTCTACAATATTGCGAACTAAAAAGTTTATCCAGCTATGCGGCGTCTCGTGTTGTGCTGTTTTATTAGCTAGTTTAACTTGAAACTTTTGCAGTTGAACTTTAGCTGTGAACAGTTGGGGGAGGGTGGAGGGGGTGGAGCGGTGGAGAGGGGAAGGGAAATAAATGAAAAATATACACAACAAAATAAATCATGCAAGCCGTGTATAAGCCTTCAGGTGCAAAGTTTTGAAACATTCGATGTTTCGTGCCTATAACTTTTAATTTTTCCACAGCAGTTGGCAAGTCTTGTGGATTTCTTTTTTTTTTTTTTTTAAAAAACAAGCTTTTAAATTAATGAAGCTCTCTATTATAGCAATATGCTTAATTTATGATTCATAAGCTAGCTATTGATATTAAAATATTCTGCTTTTTGAAAAGTTTCAAAAATTATTTACATTTGAAACTTATTTAAAAAACAGATTTAAAAAAAGTTCAGCCTCATTAAAGAGTCTTTTAGAGCTTAATCATGCGATATAAACGATTTTGAACGAGGTGTTATTATAAGTTAAGAACTTCCTTTAAATATTGAACCTTTCTTTTTTGCCACCAAAAATTTCGGATGATTACAAAGTAAAGTTATTACACATTGTACAATGTATGTATTTATGCACTAGTCGATCTTAGGTCTTCTGAAGTTTCTCAGAAAATTTTTATATATTTTTTTTTAAATCAATATTTAGTTTATAAATTTCACTCTTCAGACATTGAAAATTTTATTAATGTATAATTAAAACGCAGCAAGTGAAGCTCCTATGGTGCAACTCATTTGAACAATGTTTAAATGATCAAACCCCAGCTACTGGTAGGCCGATCATAAAATTTTTGCACTGAATACTTTCTTGCTTCGAAAATTAGGTTGTGACAAAGCCCAATTTTAATTCATTAAAAAAATTTGCAGTGGAGGACTGCCGATCAAAGTGAGCTACGAAAAGCTTAAAGTTATGAAATACAATGCTTTTTTTTTTAATTTTCAAGTTCAGTGTAGAATCAAATCATTCATATATCAATAATTTCATTATATTCAAAAAAGTATTCAATAGGCTCATGGTACGTAAAGTAAGAAACAAAATTTTTGATCGGAATTTCTGTAAGTATCGTGTAAAAATCGCATCGATTGCCATTTTGTATTTATAAGTATTGAGTTTTCAATAATTGCACTTAGTCAAAACTGATGCTTCATTCAAAAACTCGATGTCAGATTCTTCTACAAAATTAATATTGAAGTTTCCACCTATTATCATAGGTACATCGTACAGCGCGGTTTGTATGGGGGTATTTTCACAAATTTTTTCAAGGCTATGCTAACGTTTTTTGGCGGACACTTTAGGGCATTATACAGCCTTTAATATTCATCGCACAAAGATAAAATATATGCCAAAATATCAGTTATTTTGTGCATAATAGGAATATTTTAACTTTGAATTTTGTCACTTCTTTAATAAAGCCACACGATAGCAAAAGAAAAGAAGAAAAATTCACGTTTTTGTATGGGAAAAATGCATTGATGATTCAGTTGCTGCTGACGTTCATATGCTTGTTGCTTTAGTTCGTGCCGAAATCTTGAACGCAACGTGTCGTGTTGTGTGTTGAATACAATCGTTTTATGAATTTCTCAGAGCTTTATAAGCAATACATACGTATATAAATGCTTGCGCCGTTAAAAAGCTTTCAGCCTGCTGGCAGACTCCAATCAGGGTAGCGTCGTTTTGTCCGCCTGATGCGTGAGAAAATAAGACATTGCAATATGAAGAAACGATGCATAGTTCATTATACTTGTTTATATTTGATATTTGAAAAACGCAGCGCTACTGCATATAAACCATTATATAAATCAATAAATCAAGCATTGTAACTGCTTGTGTTGTTGTTATTAATGCGTATGTATGAAATATTTGCATACATATCATATATTTCTTTCGTTTTTATAGTTTGTTATTGTTTTTGTTAATTTTCAACAAGATAAATACAATAAATAAAACATAAATAATATAACAAATTATATTACTACTATGCTGGTTTACAAATACGGAGACTGGAGGCTGGCATGTAGTAGTAATGCTATTAAAAACTTCATTTATTTTTAAAATAAAATAAATTCGAATTATTAATTGAACTAATTTTATATAAATTACATATTAAAAATATATTTTATATGTAAAAATTTAAACTTTTAACTAAATTTAAAATATTTGTAAATTAATTACGACCTTCTTTCATAAGTTTTAAGTTATGTGCTTATATAACTCCAATATTTTTTCAATTGTTAAAGGTTATATTTTATCGAGCTCAAGTTCAACTAGTACAACAAAATCTTTGAGTATTTAGAAAAGCTTTGATCTATCTTCGAATAATAGAACATACTTTCCCTGAAAGTATGCTTCACAAATTAGAAGAACTTTAAGCTGCTTTCATATCATTTGTATTCTCGTACCGCAATTCAGGGTAGTTTACTAATTGCATTCGTGAAACAAGTAGAAAATTAAGAGCTTAGTGGATCACAGCAAGAATCACGATAAAAGGCTACTGATGAGTTGGTGTAGCGGCCAACGAAACAGCTGTCTAATCTGCTATGTGATTGATACTCTATATAGGGTATTGTTGTTGTTAGTTGTTATACCTTCAGTTGTTTTCTTCGGAAAGCAACATTGACCTTGAGCTCGATAAAATATAACCTTTAATAATTTAAAAATTATTGGAGTTATATAAACACATAACTTAAATTTAAAATATATATAAATTCTTTACTGCAGGAAAAATAATAATCTCATATTATTCCGAAACATTTATTTAAATTTTGTAAACAAAAGATTGCATTATATTTATTTTTAACAAACATAGAAATTAACAAGAATAACAAATTCATCAACAAATATATAAAACAAAAATTCTACGTCCACACTTGCGATACTATCGAAACTGAGTCTTTTTTTTTTAAGGACAGGGCTTTAACGATTGGAGAAAGTTGTGAAAGCAATGCGTGTTTATGATACAATTGGTCAAAAAGAGCAAACAATTTTGTAGGTTGTATTTGTTGTGAAGGCAGTAGCTCAGTGTGTAGAGTGCGTGGCCTATACGCCAGAGAACCCTGGATCAATTCCCATCTGACACAGAAAGTGTTTTCATTCGAATTCATTTTTCTGTTCGGCCGTCACCTCTCTGCAGACAATGGCAAACCTCAGAGAGTAAAAACTGACATGAAAAGCTTATTGAGAACATAAACCGTTCGGAGTCGGCTTAAAACTTGTGTGAAATGGCCATTTCCGTTTTAGTTTTTTGTTATTGTTATTGTTATTGTTATTGTTATTGTTATTGTTATTGTTATTGTTATTGTTATTGTTATTGTTATTGTTATTGTTATTGTTATTGTTATTGTTATTGTTATTGTTATTGTTATTGTTATTGTTATTGTTATTGTTATTGTTATTGTTATTGTTATTGTTATTGTTATTGTTATTGTTATTGTTATTGTTATTGTTATTGTTATTGTTATTGTTATTGTTATTGTTATTGTTATTGTTATTGTTATTGTTATTGTTATTGTTATTGTTATTGTTATTGTTATTGTTATTGTTATTGTTATTGTTATTGTTATTGTTATTGTTATTGTTATTGTTATTGTTATTGTTATTGTTATTGTTATTGTTATTGTTATTGTTATTGTTATTGTTATTGTTATTGTTATTGTTATTGTTATTGTTATTGTTATTGTTATTGTTATTGTTATTGTTATTGTTATTGTTATTGTTATTGTTATTGTTATTGTTATTGTTATTGTTATTGTTATTGTTATTGTTATTGTTATTGTTATTGTTATTGTTATTGTTATTGTTATTGTTATTGTTATTGTTATTGTTATTGTTATTGTTATTGTTATTGTTATTGTTATTGTTATTGTTATTGTTATTGTTATTGTTATTGTTATTGTTATTGTTATTGTTATTGTTATTGTTATTGTTATTGTTATTGTTATTGTTATTGTTATTGTTATTGTTATTGTTATTGTTATTGTTATTGTTATTGTTATTGTTATTGTTATTGTTATTGTTATTGTTATTGTTATTGTTATTGTTATTGTTATTGTTATTGTTATTGTTATTGTTATTGTTATTGTTATTGTTATTGTTATTGTTATTGTTATTGTTATTGTTATTGTTATTGTTATTGTTATTGTTATTGTTATTGTTATTGTTATTGTTATTGTTATTGTTATTGTTATTGTTATTGTTATTGTTATTGTTATTGTTATTGTTATTGTTATTGTTATTGTTATTGTTATTGTTATTGTTATTGTTATTGTTATTGTTATTGTTATTGTTATTGTTATTGTTATTGTTATTGTTATTGTTATTGTTATTGTTATTGTTATTGTTATTGTTATTGTTATTGTTATTGTTATTGTTATTGTTATTGTTATTGTTATTGTTATTGTTATTGTTATTGTTATTGTTATTGTTATTGTTATTGTTATTGTTATTGTTATTGTTATTGTTATTGTTATTGTTATTGTTATTGTTATTGTTATTGTTATTGTTATTGTTATTGTTATTGTTATTGTTATTGTTATTGTTATTGTTATTGTTATTGTTATTGTTATTGTTATTGTTATTGTTATTGTTATTGTTATTGTTATTGTTATTGTTATTGTTATTGTTATTGTTATTGTTATTGTTATTGTTATTGTTATTGTTATTGTTATTGTTATTGTTATTGTTATTGTTATTGTTATTGTTATTGTTATTGTTATTGTTATTGTTATTGTTATTGTTATTGTTATTGTTATTGTTATTGTTATTGTTATTGTTATTGTTATTGTTATTGTTATTGTTATTGTTATTGTTATTGTTATTGTTATTGTTATTGTTATTGTTATTGTTATTGTTATTGTTATTGTTATTGTTATTGTTATTGTTATTGTTATTGTTATTGTTATTGTTATTGTTATTGTTATTGTTATTGTTATTGTTATTGTTATTGTTATTGTTATTGTTATTGTTATTGTTATTGTTATTGTTATTGTTATTGTTATTGTTATTGTTATTGTTATTGTTATTGTTATTGTTATTGTTATTGTTATTGTTATTGTTATTGTTATTGTTATTGTTATTGTTATTGTTATTGTTATTGTTATTGTTATTGTTATTGTTATTGTTATTGTTATTGTTATTGTTATTGTTATTGTTATTGTTATTGTTATTGTTATTGTTATTGTTATTGTTATTGTTATTGTTATTGTTATTGTTATTGTTATTGTTATTGTTATTGTTATTGTTATTGTTATTGTTATTGTTATTGTTATTGTTATTGTTATTGTTATTGTTATTGTTATTGTTATTGTTATTGTTATTGTTATTGTTATTGTTATTGTTATTGTTATTGTTATTGTTATTGTTATTGTTATTGTTATTGTTATTGTTATTGTTATTGTTATTGTTATTGTTATTGTTATTGTTATTGTTATTGTTATTGTTATTGTTATTGTTATTGTTATTGTTATTGTTATTGTTATTGTTATTGTTATTGTTATTGTTATTGTTATTGTTATTGTTATTGTTATTGTTATTGTTATTGTTATTGTTATTGTTATTGTTATTGTTATTGTTATTGTTATTGTTATTGTTATTGTTATTGTTATTGTTATTGTTATTGTTATTGTTATTGTTATTGTTATTGTTATTGTTCTTGTTCTTGTTATTGTTATTGTTATTGTTATTGTTATTGTTATTGTTATTGTTATTGTTATTGTTATTGTTATTGTTATTGTTATTGTTATTGTTATTGTTATTGTTATTGTTATTGTTATTGTTATTGTTATTGTTATTGTTATTGTTATTGTTATTGTGGCGGCCGTGGCGTAGTCGTAGAAATGCATGGCTCGTATGCCAAAGAACCACGATCGACCCGGGTTCAAATCTTATGCGACAGCTAAGCAAGTAAAAAATTCCTTGTAAAACTTCTTGTATTGAGCCGTGTCTGCATAAAACTTGTAGATTTATTTTTCTAACATTTGTGTACAACGTTTAATAAAACGCACAACACAAATTGATCAATATATGCTCGGTTAAAGTCAGTTTTTTTCTTTCGCACGTACATAGTCTCAAAAATCTTAAGAATTAATGAAGTAACGGTTTGATAATAGCTCCAACGATTCAATTTTAAAAAATTTAGAAACAATAGTGTAACATTTTTTTTAAGAATATATTTTTATACTGATGCATTTGTAATGAGTATTACAGATAAAATTACCTCAGTAGCTTTGTGTAGCGTTCATAAATCAATTTATTAAATAAGCACGGTATAAATATAGCTCGATACAAGAAGTATTAATTTTTTAATATTTTAATTTTTTAATAATTTTTTACCGTAACATATGAAGAGGTCCAACAATTATTTATGAATTGAATAAAAATATGAACTGCGTTCAAAAATTTCCGAATGATTGATGCACATATTGCTTAGATATGATTTTTAAAAAAATGTCTACCAGAATTTGAAAAATTTTGTCTACACCTAAAATCAGCTTAAGTTTATGTAAAATAATGTAAAAAAACATCTTTTAGATACTCCCACATCTACTTAAACATATTAATGTCAGTACGTCAGGCGGTTCTGTCTCAATCTTTGCAGACATGATCTGTCTTATTGGTTACATCCACAAATTTTAAAAACCCACAAAAAATCACTCATGTAAGGGTCAATACAAGATTTGCTATAAAAATTTTATAAAAAAAAAAAAACCAAAAAAATTGAGAAAAACTGAAAAAACAGTCGGAATTTGCAGACACGCATGGTGACATAAAAATTCATACTTATAAACTTGCAACATTGAACATAAGTTTACTGCTGTGTTAGCGGCACTGACATAACAACAACACTAACTACAGCCACAACACTGACCTAGCGATAGTAGTGCGGAAATTACGTGCAGACACTAGCTCACTTCAGTCAGCTACTGAGTCAGAACAAGAATTATGGTATTACAGCAGACGAAGCTGAGTAGACGAAGCTATGGGCATGATAAGACGTTACGATTTAAGCGTTGGGCGCTATACTGGCTGCCAAGTTAACGGAAGAGCTACACGTTTCCTCGTAATATGATTTGAGTGTGGGTGGTTGATATGAATGGCTTTAATGTGAGTTACTATGTATATGAGTGAGCTTGGTTTTTTTTGTGGTTTTTTTTTGCAGTTTTTTTTTTTTTAAATTTGTTTGCGTAGAATTTTGTTGTAATAAAATAGTTTATGAAAACTAGTCGGGGGAAATACTAACAGCAATAAATTTTAATTTGCTTGCTTGGCAAACATTTAACGAGTAAAAGGAAATTAAATTAAAATATTCTGATGTTGCTCAGAGAGTCTGTAGCAGTTACTTAGCAAATAAAACTTTCCTTTTTTTTCATCTAGTTTTTGTTTTTTTTTTTTTTTTTGCTACTTAAGCAATGCAATAAATATAAGCGGTGGTTTTTTAATATTTCTGTTTTCTCTTTTTGTCTACAGGTTACTTTCCTCTTGGCTCCGAACATTGCCTAACCTGGATCTGTTTGGATGTGCTGTTCTGCACCGCCAGTATTATGCATCTGTGCACCATTTCGGTGGATCGATATTTATCGTTACGCTATCCCATGCGTTTTGGTCGTAATAAGACGCGACGGCGTGTAACGTTGAAAATTGTTTTCGTATGGTTGCTGTCAATAGCGATGAGTCTGCCGTTAAGTTTGATGTATTCCAAGGTAAGTCAGTGAGCACTTCATGGATGCATGCGACTAGATATATACAGATGAATTTTTTTTTGTGTTTTTTCCTTGAATGTTAATAAATTAAAATATACATAAGTTGAAATGGAAATTTTTATTAAAGGCTAAAAATAGCAATAAATAAGAATAATTAAGGGGGAGAACGAAAAAAAGTTAGTGAAAAGAAAGGCAAGACAAGACAAGACAAGACAAGACAAGACAAGACAAGACAAGACAAGACAAGACAAGACAAGACAAGACAAGACAAGACAAGACAAGACAAGACAAGACAAGACAAGACAAGACAAGACAAGACAAGACAAGACAAGACAAGACAAGACAAGACAAGACAAGACAAGACAAGACAAGACAAGACAAGACAAGACAAGACAAGACAAGACAAGACAAGACAAGACAAGACAAGACAAGACAAGACAAGACAAGACAAGACAAGACAAGACAAGACAAGACAAGACAAGACAAGACAAGACAAGACAAGACAAGACAAGACAAGACAAGACAAGACAAGACAAGACAAGACAAGACAAGACAAGACAAGACAAGACAAGACAAGACAAGACAAGACAAGACAAGACAAGACAAGACAAGACAAGACAAGACAAGACAAGACAAGACAAGACAAGACAAGACAAGACAAGACAAGACAAGACAAGACAAGACAAGACAAGACAAGACAAGACAAGACAAGACAAGACAAGACAAGACAAGACAAGACAAGACAAGACAAGACAAGACAAGACAAGACAAGACAAGACAAGACAAGACAAGACAAGACAAGACAAGACAAGACAAGACAAGACAAGACAAGACAAGACAAGACAAGACAAGACAAGACAAGACAAGACAAGACAAGACAAGACAAGACAAGACAAGACAAGACAAGACAAGACAAGACAAGACAAGACAAGACAAGACAAGACAAGACAAGATCAATAATATCAATACAATATCACACTATATCAAGACAAAATCGAAACAATACCAATAAAATACCAAGACTAATACCAAGCCCAAGATTTAGACTAAGACCAAGACCAAAATTCAAACCAAGACCAAGAACAAGACCAACCCAAGACTAAGATTTAGGTCAAGACTAAGTCCAAGACCAATACCAAGGCCAAGAACAATAAAAAAATGCCCTTAAAAAGTTTGAAAATAAATGATCGAGAAATGGATTTACAAGCCTTTTGCCAACTCCGAACGAGTCTGAGGTTTGCCATTGTAAGCAGAGAGCTGTCGGCTGAACAGAAAAATTAATTCAATTGAAAAACGTTCTGTGTCAGAAGGCATTCGAACCTGGGTTCTATCACATACCAAACCCGCACCTTAACCAGTATGCCACGGCTAACCAAGATCAATACTAAGACTAAAACGAAGACTAAGACCAATACCAATACTAAGATCAAGGCCAAGGCTAAGACTAAGCCTAAGATCAAAACCAAGATGAAGACCAAGACCAAAACCAAGACCAAGACTAAGACCAAAACCAAAACCAAGGCCAAGATCAAAATCAAGATCAGGGACAAAACCGAGGCTAATACAAAGACCAAGATCAAGAACAATACCAAGACCAAGCTCAAGACCAAGACCAAGGGCAAGACCAATACCAAGAACAAGACCAAGAGTAAGACGAAGATAAAGGTCAAGAACAAGACAAAAACCAAGAATAGGACCAAAGTTAAGACGAGGATCAATGACAAGAACAAGACTAAGACCAAAAGTAAGATGAAAACAAATATCAAGACCAAGACTGAAACCAAGACTAAAACCAAAACCAACACCAAGCCGAAGATCTGAAGATCTGAGTCCAAGCAAGATGAAGACCAAGATCACTCTGCCAGGCTACAGAACATCTTTAAGACTACAAGACTTAAAGATTTAAAGACTAAATGAGCCAAATAGTAAAAGAGACCAAAAAACCAAAAGATCAAGAGACCAATGCAAGACAATATGAAATCCGAATAAATTTGCTGACGAACTAATTCTTTTTTGAGAAAAATGTCTTTTGTTTTTTGTATATATCAGCCATTTCATATTAAACACATCAAAAAATTAACACCTTCAATTTTGCTAAAACTTTTAGCATTAAATCTTCTTTTGAAATGAAAAAAGTAATTTGTTAAAAAATTTTAAATTCTCTTGAACTTTCCACGAACCATTTACGAACCAAATTAAGTCAAATAAGATGAAAAAGGTTCATTCCCAAACTTTTAAAAAATTATAAATTCATCAAGATAGCCTTTATTGTCACGTTTGAGGTATTTTTAGAAAAATAAAGTGCTTTAAAAAAAAGTAATAATTTAAATTTTTATAATTTGAAGGTCAAATTTTGGAAGCACTTCAATTAAGGGTGTTCTGTAATGGTTCATAAAAAAAATATGTTAAAATGCTTTAACTCAAATAAGTTCGCTTATTGGGTAGAGTGGTGCAGTTGGTGCAGTTGGGTAGAGTGCGTGGCCCATACGCCAGAGAACCCTGGTTCAATTGCCACCTGGCACAGAAAGTTTTTTCAATTGAATTCATTTTTCTGTTCGGCCGTCACCTCTCTGTAGACAATGGCAAATCTCAGAGAGTAAAAACACTGCCATAAAAAGCTTTTTGAGAACATAAGCCGTTCGGAGTCGGTATAAAACATGTAGCTTCAGTTCTCGATCATTTGTGTTCAAACATTTCGCAAACACACACAACATAACAGATCATAAGAAGCTCGGTCAAAGTTCTTTCAAGGGCTGAAATGGTCACATCGTTTTTTTGGGTTTTTGTTTTTATTTCGTTAGATTGAATTCTAGAAGCTTAAAGAAAATCAGGGGTGATCAACCCGTATGACTGATACGTTTAATATGGAATGGCTGATATAATTTAGTAGGCGTAGAATTGTTTTGCTTTTATTTTTTGGCTGATATAATATTTATTTTCTCTTCAAATTCCATCACGATTTAAAACTATCCATCTCTAAGAAGACGTTGCTAAGTTATTTTGATTTATGTTTATTAGTTGTCATCATTAATTAAGTTAAAATAAGTTAAAACTTATCACTACGCAAAATGATTATTTGTCAGCATTTTATCTAGAGTCCTTCATAAAATAATCTATATTCTTGATGAATATTAATGGATTTGTAGCAAATCGTTAAGTCATTTACTCAGTTATTTATTAATTTGAAAAATTAAAACAAGTAAAACAACAACAATAACAACAAAAGTACTTCTATAGAATACAGAAATTATTGCTAATGCAGCACATTCTTGAACACATAGCTGTTTTTTCTCAGAAAAGCTAGTTCTTCTGACGCTATCATCCAGAAAATAGCTACAGCTATGTTCCATGGAAAACCAAAATATTTCAGCATAGAGCACAAAAAAATTTCTTCTAAGCTTTAGGCTTTAAAATATAAAATAATAAAGAAATTTCTTGTAAAAATCAACACCAGCTACCTGCAGAGCATACTACAATAAAATTCCCTGCAGCTTTTAATATAAAATATAACTTGCTGAGCGTATCAAAAGCTAACAAAGCTGGGCTGGCTGAAGCAAATTATTCTATTAAAACGCAATTTTAAATTTTTTTTTTTTTTTTTTTTGAGCTACAAAAGCTGTATGCAGCATTTTAAAGAATTTTATTGATGCTTCTTACTACATGCTAAGCTTTGTGCGTTTGGCTGGAATTATTTTTCGGAGAATTTTATTGTTGGTTTTTCTATTTATCAGAATAAAAGCTCCCACTGACTGTATTTCTCTAACACTCTACCTCTTTTGTGCAGTTTTTTTTTTTGTTTTTTTTTTTTGCATTAGTTAAATTTCGCTTTTGTGTCGCTTTTCTGTGTTGACTGCTTTTGTTGTCGGTGTAGGTTCTTTTTTTTTTTAATTTTTTTAACGTTATCCTTTTCATGCTCATGCATTGAACTGCTTGCATTTCTTGCTCACTCTAACTCTTTCGCATATTTCTTTGTCTCTCTGCAGGATCATGCTTCAGTATTGGTGAATGGCACCTGCCAGATACCGGATCCTGTTTACAAATTGGTTGGCTCAATTGTTTGCTTTTACATTCCACTCGGCGTCATGCTGCTCACATATTGTCTGACGGTGCGTTTGTTGGCGCGACAACGTCAAAATCTCGGCGGTACAAATCAAACAGCAACACCAGGCTGGGCGAGCGGTTGGCTTGGGCAAACACCAGCATTGGGTGAGTATATGCATATTGGGCCAGAACTGTGTTGGCATATTTATTTTAAAAAATATTTTACAGTAATAATAATATAAATACGAGTATATTGAAATTTATTTTTTTAATTGCTAAAAATACGTTACGTTGAAGCCATTTATTATACAAATTCATGCAATGTGTTGAGTGCTCTAAAAACAACTATTCAATTGATATAAAACAAATAATGCTGATGTTATCGCTGAAATTGAAATAAAAGCTCTAAAGAAATTTTTCATCCACTCAAATTGATGATTAAAACTAAGGTGCCGCATCCACATAGCATAAGCTGAGCTAGCAGCATTTGTATATTGGTACTTCTAAACTTTAAAAACTTATGAATACTGTAGAGCGATATGTGTGTTATGAATTACTTATTGTCATCAATAAAACCTTTTATATGGTTTACGCGTTTGTAGCGCACAAAAGTTCATGCATTGAAAACCTGCTTTTCATAGATTTTTTTCTTCTTAAATGTCCAACGCAAAATTTATTTATTTTCAGGGGATCAAAACAGAAAGCTGGTTCAATGAAAAACCACTGATACTACGAACCCTGGAGAATCTAATACAGTGGTGCGCAAAATTATACATTCACATTTTTGTGATTGTATTGCAAAGCTTTTGTCTTAAGAGTTTGCACTGAACGAAAAGCACGAGTTTGTTCATTCGTACGATCACAGCATAAAACGAGAATGATGCTACCATACCTGTTGCTACCACAGTGAAAGCTTATTGCTATTGGAGCGAAAGAGATGCATGGATTGGCTTCTTTTCTGCTCCAATCTGCTTTTTGGCTCGGCTCAGCAATAATAGTTCACTACGTTTGCAATCTTGGGCAACACAGAATCGAGCGACCGCAACTTAACAGCATGAAGTTCGTACCAGAGAACTGCACAAGCCTACTTGAAATTCAAGCTTTTTCAAGTACTTAAAATTCAAGTATGTATCCAAACTTGAAAAAGCAAGCTTTGGCCTGCTTATAAAAATACCAAACAATTACAAGTCGTATCCAAGCTTTTTCGTTGGCTGGCTTGTTGAGGCTTACTATGTCGGGTAAGAAAGTTGAAAAGCTTGAAACGTTCGGCAAAAGATTGTAAGCTTGCAAGTATCCAATTAATTGAATTTAAAGCAAGTATCCGAAAAAATTCAATTAGCTTGTTTAGGAAAATCTTAAGCGTATTAAGACTTTAAAGGGTTCTGTAGACTCCGTGGTTGGCAGTTTTAGGGGTAGCTGATTTTGAAATTGATGTAAAAATTTAAAATTCAAGTTGGCGAATAGAGTTGCCACCTTGATTTTTTTTTTATTTTTGCCAATTCTTGTTATTTTGAATTTCTGACAACGGATTTGATTTCGAATCTAATATCACAGTCTTAAAATTTAAGATGGAGGATAGGCTTGCCACCTAAATTTTCACCAAAGTGTTGCCACCTAGTAAAATGAATTTTTAAGAGTTTAAACACCATTTAACAGTGATAAGGGGTCGCTGACTTCGAATCTGATGTCAGAATTTTAAAATTCAAGATGGTTATTAGTGTTGCCCCTAAAATTTTTTATTTTCACGAATTCGGTGCTAGAGCAAACACTAGGTAAAAATGAGTCGCTGAGTCCGAATCCGTTGCCAGAGTTTCAAAATTGTGTTATTTTTTTATAAGAGTATTGCCACCTACCAACATGTATTTTTAAGAGTTTTAAACAAAATTTAACAGTGTTAAGGGGTCGCTGACTTCGAATCTGATGTCAGAATTTTAAAATTTAAGATGGTTAATAGTGTTGCCATCTAAAAATTTTTTATTTTTACGAATTCGGTGCTGGAGCGAACAATAGGTAAAAATAGGCCCCCCCCATTTGCTATATTTTTAAGGGGGTCCCGAAACACGTATTTGACTTACAATTTGACTTGCAGTGGACAGTTAAACACGTGTTTTGACGTGTCCCCCCTAAAAATGTAGCAAATGGGGGGCTGATAGACCCCTCTATTTGTGCGTCTCAGAAATGCTACCCCCCTTATAAAGCCCCATCAAATGGTTAATTTTTACCTACCTTGCTTCCCCTTCGAGATATGGCACTTTTTCTACTTTTTCGAAGATTTTTCGATATATTTAAATTTTATGTTGTTCCATATCTCGAAAGGGTAGCAAAATAGGTAAACATTAACCATTCTTTGGGGGTTGCTAAGGGAGGAAGCATTCTTGAGACACACGAATAAGGGGGTCAATGTGCCCCCATTCGCCCTATTTTTAGGGGTAAACATCAATACACGTGTTAAACTGTCCACTGTAAGTCAAATTGTAAGTCAAACACGCAGAAGCAAGCTACCGCAAACTCACAGCATGAAGTTCGCACAGCGACTGATCGTATTATTTTATTCAGTCTAAGAAGTTCTCACATCGACTAAAAAGCTCTATTAATTGAAAGCTGTCGTATGCATGTGAAAGCTATCCGCCCATGGGCGGCCTTTTGCGCACTCCTGATCTACTATATTATATGCATTTGGAATGCAAATTATTTTTTTTCCAATATCGATAACTGATTGATCGAGTGTTAACCTTTGCGATCAATGGATACCAATGACATAAAAAACTTTGTAGTGAGGTGGAAGAATGAAGAGAAGAATTGAAAGAGAGGAAGTTTGAACTGTTTTACTTTGCTTAAGTATAATTTAAAATGTTGACCATAATGCAAAGAGGAAATTCATTGTGAAAAGATTCTGTTGCAAAATAGCTTGCGCAGCCTCTCAAAGATATCGCACATCCTCCTCAAAAGAGAAAATTTTTCAATTTTGAGTAAATATATGGAACCTGCTCATAGTTCACCTGTCTACCAACACACAAAATTCTGCAATTGGCAAAAAAGTCATATTTTAGATGTGTGGTGATAAGCGAAACTCATTGATCGTCACCGGATTTTGTAAATTGACCTTTTTCGAATTGTGACTTTTTTAACAAAGTATTTATTGATTAAAATTTATTTCATTTAGAGTTGTGACCCTTGAGATGATTAGAGAAAGTGAAAAGCAATTGAATTATTTTTATTTGTGACGCTGTATATGAAAAAATTATAAAATTTTTGAATTGTTTCTTTTTTGCACAACACAATTGATCATAAGAAGCTCGGTCAAAGTCCTTTCAAGGGCTGAAATTGGCCATTTCGTTTAGTTTTTTTTTTTATTTGCGTGTGGTACAATTGGGCGTGGCAAATTTTATACATATATATATATTGACTGCCACTTAGAGCACCTGCATATCAAGTGTTACTTTCAAAACGTGTACAACTCAGGAATAAGCACGATTTCGAAAAAGTGGGCGTAGATATGATGCGACTGCGCCCATTTTTTAACAGTTGCCGACAATGAATCAATGAATATATGAACTAAATTACCAAATCTTAGTCTTTTACGGTAAAAACCGTCTGATATAAAGCACTTTTGCGGATTTGTGGGTAGTAAAAGAAGGCGTGACAACACTTATATATACATAGTGACTGCCACTTGGACCTATAGCGCTTGCATACCATGATTCACTATCAAAACGTGTACAACTCAGGAATAAGCATGATTTCGATAAAGTGGGAGTAGCTATATTGAGGCCATGCCCATTTATTGTACATTGCCCAACAGTAATCATATAAACTAAATTATCAAATTTTAGTCTTCTACGACAAAAGCCGTCTGATATAAAGCATTTTTACTGATTTGTGGTAGGTAAAAGTGGGCGTATAAAATACATTCATATTTACATAGTGACTGCCACTTGGATCCATAACACCTGCATACCATGATTCACTATCAAAACGTGTACAACTCAGGAATTAAAATGATTTCTGAAAAGTGGGCGTAGATGTAGTGAGACCATGCACATTTTTTGCATAGTCACTGAAAGTAACCATCTGAACAAAATTACCAAATTTTTGTTTTATACAATTAAAACCGTCTGATATATAGCATTTTTTTTTTTGTTTGTGGGCAATAGAGCCAATTTGGGTTGCATGGGAGGTACCACGCCCACTTGCCCAATCACGACCAAACTTCACAGGAACACTCTCAGAATGTTGCGCCAGTATCCCTTAATATCCCTTAGTATGCCTTTCATAAGAATTGGTTTGGCAGTTTTAGAGTCTATACGTGATATACACACATACCCACATACACACATCCATTTTTATATACAGGATGTCCCGCAATTGAGTGCAACTATTTACGGAGGTGAAAGGTTATGTCGAGCTGTGAAAAAAATCGTATGGGAGGGGGGCGGGGGGGTGGGGGGGTTTATTTTCACATTCTGAGAAATTTGCATTCAAAGTTAAAATTTGGGAGTTTCAACCGATTGATTTCATCTTTGAAGGAGCACAGCTTGGTAACGGTTATGCCGGTTGAAAAGGTGATTTTATTGCCTTTGCAATGAGCTATTAGATAAAGTTTTCCGTAACTGGGTTTTTGTGCTAGGAACAATAACGTGAATCAAAACCTTGAAATATTAATTAACCCTGTAGCTCCTAAGAATGGGAAAATAGACCCCCCTCCCATACGATTTTTTTCTCAGCTCAACATAAACTTTCACCTCCGTAAATAGCTGCACTCAATTGCGGGACACACTGTATATAGAAGATAGATATGTTCATAAAATGTCTTCACTTGAGCAATACAACAAAATTTGGCAGCCTGTAGCACACCCTGTACGACTGCGACTCCAACCGTATTTTTACTCTCATATAGCCGGCTACATTGGCAGAACCTTCGTGAAATTTCTTTACTTTATCTACATTTTTACCAAATTATAGAATTTCACACAAATATTACAGCAAGCTGCATTAATTGCAACACCCGCAAACAAAACCAATGCTCATGCAGCAACAGCATCAACCCAAACTATGGCTCTTGGCAATGAAAAAACTGATTGAGGAGGTAATGGTAGACCCTTAGATTCCTTTAACTAAAAAGCAGTTAGCAGAATGCAAACATATCACATGCGATATATTTTGTTTTTATGATTAAATATTTAAATAATTATTATTATAAAAAATGAAATCATTACATCTAATTATTGATGATTTTTATTATTTTTGATTATATTCGTATCACAAAAAAATCAATTAAATTCTCATAGCAATCGAATATTACTCGTAGAATAGACTTAAAGTAAACATTTTTCTTAGGGTTATTTTTCTTAGGGAGCTTAAGCATACATCTGCGAATATTTTTGAGGAGTAGAAGCATTGATATTATTTATAAGAAATAAATTGTAAAAAAATTCTTAAATTGGGATATTGAATTTTTTTTTTTTTTTTTTTGTACTTATCTATATGCAAAATATACATCTCTGGTATATGTAAAAATATTTTCCTTTCATGCACGTAAAACTTACTGTTGGTATTTTTCAACGACTCCCCCAAACTATGTGCGTTAGCATTTTTTTTTTTTTCCTTCCACCATTTATGTGGTATAATGCAAATTTCAGGCCAAAAAGAATCGCCACTTTACTGCCAACAGCAGTGCAGAATTTGTAGAATTTTTTAGTAGTACTACTTTTAACTGGCTTTTGCTGGCGTGTTCACAAAACTGTCACAAGCATTCCGAAGCTTTGCCAAACATGCCTGGCAGCAACTAAGCAAGGATTATACATTCAGCATGTAGTCAGATTTGACATGCTAACGCCTTAAAAACGCCCAAGCTATTTGTGTGCTTTTGTGTTTGTGTTTGTAAGTGTGAGTGTGGGAGTGAGTGAGCTTAGATAGTTCCGTCATGTCATGGCATGAGGTTAGTCAATATGTTGATAAATCTACTTTAATGCTAATATCAGTAGGTATCCTTTAGCAGTCGCACGCAGCGCTATTCAGTATTTTGGCTTGTGAGCCTGAAAATATGCAAATGTTTTTTTTTTAGTCGGCCTTAATGTTGTGTTGAAAAGTAGCATTAAGTGCGCAATTTTAGGTGTTGTCTTTGGCAATTCTGGCTGATAACACGCTGTATTTAATGTATTCTTTTTTAAGCAATTTTAATAGTATTTTAGAAAAGCCAGTCAAAAATATGCCATTTTTTTCTAGTTAAATGCTTACATATTACAAGTTATAATTTAAATTTTTTTCTACAGAACGTCGCTGCACCTGGCGTCGTCTTTTAAAGACCAGTCAACAAAATGCCTCCACTTTGGCAACACATCCACACTCGGCTAATTCAACTGACACAGAGCTGTCTACACTGGACAATCATGAACTTTGGCTGCCAGATACCTGGTAAACAAGTATTACTTCTTAATGCAAACTGACATAAATACGTTTTATTTTTCCCTACCCCCCTTTCACTTAAAGCATTCCGGAGCCATCGCAAACTACCATGACAGCGCTACATCAGTTCGGTGCTGAAATGCTAAAACTCTCTCGGGGCGTTGAGTCGGTAGCTTCATCCTCAACTAATTCCCCAACAAGATCTGATTTTTCCTCTTCGAATCACTTGCAATTTCCTAACAGTCCAAAGCATCAAAAGCATTTGCAACATCAGCTGCATAATCATCAACAACATGCACACTATCACCAGCATATGCAGCACTATCATCAACATCAACAACTAACGCAGAAGCAGCAAGAAAAACTACAACAACAACAACAACAGCAACAGCTGCAACAACAAAAGTCTGAAACTGAACAAACAGCATCCAGCAAAGCTTTGGAGAGTGCATCAAATTTTATGCAGAGGCGTAACGTGTTGGAACGGTAAGTTTTATTTTTGCATTTTATTTACTGAGCTTGCTTTTAGAAGTTTTGCATAAATGAGGTCTGAGTAAAAGAAAAAACGAACAAAATTTGAACTTAGCAAAAACGCGTAAAACGAGAGATTTTTTTTTATTACGTAAGGCTTGCGGCACCATGCCGATTTAACCCTCATCGGTCCTCGAGGAAATGCATCGAATCGGTCCATTGTATCAATTTGATACACATTCAAAAAAAAAGTTAAGAAAATCGTTTTTCAATCGAAACAATCGAAAACTGATTGTTTTATATTTTTGTAGTTCTATTTTATTGTTTTCATAAATTTAAATTTAGAAAATACATTTATAAGTAATGAAAATTTCAAAGAGAAAAATGTCAAAAATGCTTATTTTTGTGGCTATGTGCTTTTATTAGCGCATTTTTCATAAAATGCAAATATCATAATGATGATCATTACAAACATAATTCTTACAATTATCACGACGGTTTGAAAAAAAATGTTTATTGTTTTTATATGTACATATGTAGCAACACGGCCGCGTTTCGTAGTTTTTGGCAAATGGGTAATCGCCGGTAGTGCTTTAATATTGAGCCTTCGAGGCTGAGATTTCCGCTTTTCTATGTGTTTTTGCACAAGAGCCATTCCAAGCTCCTCAATAAATATTCGACGACGTATATTTTTATTGATTTTGTTGTTTTCCCAAGCCGAAAATAGCGAAATATACGTTATATATGCATTCAATGCACTCACGTCCTACATGTTGCAAAATACTGCCATTGGCCACCGATTTATCTTCCTTCTGCAGGTGTAGGTAGCCACCATCTGGTCCATAGTGTCCACGCCACTCTTGGTTTTGTTCTAACCCTGAATTAGATTCGGTTTCTTCTCAGCATTTTCACTTATAACGACGGTATTGTGCCATACATTGAGCAGTGTAACATATCTATAACGCCGAGGCACATACAGCAGTAAAATGGCTTGTAATTTGTGGTCATATACAATAACGCTCGAATACACAGGTTTTTTTCCTCATATCCAACAATACTGGAGGAATTTCAGTCCTATTTTTCCGTACAGTGTCCAGAATAGTCATTCGGCGTTTATGTTACTCTTCAGTCAGTTCATAAGATGTGAAAAAGTTGTCGCATGTGATATTTCTCTCCGACAGCCCATTTACCAAATCCAAAATAACACGGCGTCCAATATTGCGCTCTGGAGCGGCGTTGCGATTGCGATCAACATAAAGTTGCGTGTTGTAAACATACCAGGTAGCTGAATCGGCCAAAATCCAAATCTTTATGCCGTATTTAGCCGGTTTCGGCGGTATGTATTGTCGAAACGGACAGCGTCCACGAAATGGAACTAGCTGTTCATCTACTGTAACATTTTTGCCTGGAATGTATACAACTTGCATATTATGGTTCCATTTTTCATATATGGTGCGTATCGGTGTCAATTTATCACGGACAGAAGCAGTATTGGCATTACGTTCTGCTTTATCGTCAAATCTGATACATCCATGAATTATTTTGAACACTTTCAGTGACATTGTGTCTCGAAATATTGGTCGACCGGTTTTCTCATTCCAGACTTGAGTAACACATTCACCTTACGTACGATACACACCAGCAGTAGCAATTTGAAGTACGCATGTAGAGTATCCATATCTATTTGTTCCCATTATTTCCAGTATTTCCGCAAACCATATAAATTCGTCATATTCAAAATAGTATTTTCTATCGGTCGCAGAAACAAATCAAATGCAGACAAAACATCTACAACATGAGCAGCTGCAACTAGTTTTGGTCCTACAACAACAACAAAAAGAAACAAACACTGAATATGAAGCATTAAACAAGAAGGGCAGGTTTTTTACCTGAAACAATATTATCAGCGCGCCTATTTGAATTTCTTCGGTTATTTTCAAATGGCTCCGTTAAATATTGAATTTTTTTCATTTTTTGACAAATATTTTGCTGTTGCATTTCTGGCAATTTTTTCTGCCACATTTTGTTCCAGTGGCTCAACATTGTACTCATCAGAATGCTCACTCAATTCTGCAACGCATTCTTCTTCCTCCATTGTGAAATCATCGGCACTATCACTGGAGATTCTACTGCTTTACTTCCAGTTTCGGAATCCATATTATATTCGTCTCTTTGACGGTTTTCACGTAGATTTTTTTGAAATCAATTGAATGTATGCATAACGCAATGAAAGTATGCGCCAGATAAAAAATCACTTCAAAATTCACTAAAATCACTTATCACTTCAAACAAATTCAATTCAATCTTCACTCGTGTGTGTTCAAGAACATACTGAAAACAAAAAAATGAAATAAAACGAGCCTTACCCAAAAAACAACTGCAATAACCATCGGCAGATGTATTGTATCAAGTTGATACGAGGGACCGATTCGTAAGTATTTCGTCTCAGGTAAAACCAGAAATGCCCGAACATTAAAAACTCATTAACCCGATTCTGCAGGCAAAATCATGCTATCTTCCCAAAAACCGGTTCTTTCCATCGGGCAGTTTATTTTTTATTCAACTTGAAAGACAAAAATTGTATCAAATTGATACGAGGGACCGATGAGGGTTAAGTTGCTTTAGTTATGGCCAACAGTACTTATATTAAAAAGTACAATAAAAAATTTAAAAAAAAAAAAGAAATAAACGTAACCAACTGCTTATAAGCCCTTAATATTGCCTGCTGCCATCGAAGTAATAATTTTATGCAGACAGTTAATTATTTGCCAATAATTTCTCGAAAATTCCTCATTGTTCTCTTTCAGCTTGTTTGATAAAAGCACCACTTTAACACTTTGGCTTCAAGAGCTTTTTGTCATCATTGGCCCATTTGTTTATTCTTCACTTACTTTTGTGCTTTGTTTTGTTATTTTTTGGCATTTGAAGGAAATAAATAAGAGATTAACTTAAGCTAAATAATTTTCCAAAACAATAGCTTTCAATAAAATCATGGCGTGAGTAAAATATAAAGCAATACTACAGGTCATTAGCCAAAGCCAACATTTCATTCCCCCACCGCCACCCCCACATCATTCCACTCCTGGGCAACAGAAATGACAAGGACTAATATTGAATTCAAAATGTTAGAAGCACTCAAATACTATAATATTTGTCATGCTGTCATATTACGATGAGTTATTTTTAGAAGAGCTTAAATTTTGAAAACGGCGATCAAATTTTAAAGACATCTTAGAGCAAAAGCTACGTTTTCTCAATTTTGATGTATATCTATATTATATACAGGGTGTCCCGCAATTGAGTGCAACTATTTACGGAGCTGAAAGGTTATGTCGAGCTGAGCAAAAAATCGTATGGGAGGGGGGGGGGGGGGGTATATTTTTACAATTTTAGGAGCTACATTAACATTTCACGACTTTGATTCGCAGTATCGTATCTAGCAGAAAAACTAACTTCCCTAAAACTTATTTTAATAGCTCATTTTAAAGGCAATGAAATCACCTTTCTAACGGTATATCAACAAACCCCACCAACGAAATCGTTACCGAGCTGTGATCGTGTGAAGAAAAAATCAATCGGTTGAAATTACCAAATTTTAATTTTGAGTACAAATTTCTCAGAATTTTGCGTAATAAATGAAATTTTTTTTTAGATAACTTTTGTAACTTATTCAATTTCCTTTCAATGGCACCAAAAACATAAACATATCTTTAAAAATAAAGAAGTTGGCTGTACTAAAAAAATTATACTTATTACAAAATTATTAGAAAATTATTAATGACTAGCTTAAACCCGCCGCTTCGCCGGGTTTTCAAAAAGTTTTCATTCAAAAATTGATAGTGGGTAGGCTTGATTTTTCGCTACCAAAACGATTTTTTATTGTTTAAGTAATACTACAAATTATTAACCTTAAGATTGTTATATCATCTGATAGGAAATCGAAAACCTAAATTTTGGATTTAATTTTTTTTACAACAAAAACAACTTTTATCCAATTTTTTGGCTTAAACTAAAAATTTTTGAACATTTTTTAAAAAAATTTTTAAAAATATTAATACTTTGGTTTAGTAAAAATTTCAACTTATGTTTGAAGGATATTTTAACAAACAACATTTTTCAAAAAAAATTTGCCTTCAAAGCTAAAAGTGTGAATTTCAAGTCGTTTTTCTCTCATTCTCAGCTTATAATTAATACTAAAAAGATCTGGTACTAAAATTTTTCACAGTTTTCAAACTACATACATGATTTTGGTATCAAATTGAAGGAAATTTAAAAGCGTTTATTGATTTTGTTCTCGTTTAACCGAAGTGCAATTTAATCCATTAGGGCCGAAAGAAAACCATAAAAAACAGACATTTTTAGACTTGAAGCAACATTTTGGTGAAAACTATTTATGCCATTGAGCAGAAATAAGTTATTATTGCATGCTAATTTTACTTTTTTTAAAAAACTGGCACTAAAACTTTTGAAATATTATGCAGTACGAGTATTTAATGAAAATTCGAGACGCATATGTTTCCATATAGTAACATTGGTTGTTAATGGGTTAAAATAAAGTATCCTATTGCACTCTCTGCTGACCTATAAATATGTGTACAAAATTTTATAAAAATCTGAGTTGTCGTTTAAGCGTGATGAGTGAACATAAAAAGTGGCTACAGATTTATTAATAGTATAGATAAATATGACTTCACAATTAGTTATGCAGTAGATATCATTGTTTTCTAGTAAGTATAATTTTTTTAGTAGAGCCAACTTTTTTTTTTAAAGATGTGTTTATGTTTTTTTTTTGGTGACATTGAAAAGGAAATTGAATAAAATACAAAATTGATCTAAAAAAAAATTGCATTTATTTCGCAAAATTTTGAGAAATTTGCACTAAAAGTTGAAATTTGGTAATTTCAACCGATTGATTTCTTCTTCACACTATCACAGCTCGGTAACGATTATGTTCGTGGGGTTTGATGATATACCGTTGGAAAGGTGATTTCATTGCCTTTAAAATGAGCTATCAAAATAAGTTTTATGTAAGTTAGTTTTTTTGTTAGAAACAATAACGTAAACTAAAGTCGTGAATTATAAATTAACCCTGTAGCTCCTCAGAATGTAAAAATAGAGCCCCCCCCCCCCCCTCCCATACGATTTTTTGCTCAGCTCGACATAACCTTTCAGCTCCGTAAATAGTTGCACTCAATTGCGAGACACCCTGTATATGTATATTAGTGTGGAATGAAATGTATAGTGCCAAAAAACTTCAAGGGTTTCACGCATTTTTGGATAGTTCTCATCAAAACAATATTTTCTGCATCTTTAGTTTTTTTCTGCGACATAACTTTTGACTGTATGTTTCAACGACTAAAGTGTTTTTTTTTTAATCAAAAATTTAAAAAAAAATATGTCTACATTTTTTTGATGCAAACCTGTTAATTAAGGCAATAACTAAGAACCTATCAGGAGTTTACTATGGTTTACTATGAACGCGCAACAAGATAAAACGGTTCAAAGATCACCAAAAATGGTAATTCGCCAATATCTCCGCTCCTCGTAATGGTAAATTCGTTTAGAAAATCTAAAAATATTGTGCCCTCTTGTATATCAGAGCAATTTTAATTTGCATAACGATCTTAGTGCTGATTAAAAAATGTATAACCGACCGAAACTGTCGTTTTCTGCTGGGTTTATTCTAACAATAGCCCTCCTCTTGTCGAACCGATGCATTACTCATGAATGCGCTTGAAGGCAAAAAAGTTAGCGTATATTTAGATAAAATATCGCTATCAAAATAAAACAAATAATATTTCATGTACTTACTTTTGTGCAGCATTCAAGCAGAACTGGAAAAAGAAAAGCAACCATGAAAAGTGAAAAAGAAAAACGAGCTGGAAAAAAGGTTTCACAGCGTAGTTAAAGATACATGAAATTTAATTAAATTTACATGAAAGTGCCTGTGAATAAGCAGTGTAAATGGTAAAATTTCACGCAAAGGTCCATTCAATTTAATGCAGCCAAGCAATCTAGTATATTCCAATTTGCTAAGCAGTGTTTGACATACTTATTGTCGTTGTTGTTGTTGTTGTTATCGTTGTGTCTACTATTTCTCTAAGTACTGGGAAATACTTCAATAAATGAAAACTTATATGTTTTCACACTAACAACTAAGCTAAAACATTTGCATATAGTAGATATAGCCAGATCATCATCATCATCATCAGCATCATCATCATCATTGCTATGGACAAAAGCAATGACCTGAAATTCTTGCAAAACATGACAGCGAACTAACTTCCGATTACAAAGAATGCGTTACTTTGTGTAGCAAATTGTAAGCATAACAAAAGCAGCCACAAAATGCTGAGCACAAATCATGAGCTTTTATTAACAAAAGCCACATGATACAGGAAGAATTTTGTTAACAATAGAGCCACGTGGTAGTGCAGAAATTTGTTTGAAGGAATCTAGCTTTATGAAATACAATGATACTGAACTAACAAAGAGCAAATGAACAAAAAACTAAACTAAACAGAAATGGTTTTTTAATGCCAGTCTATTTGGAAAACCGTTAATTGATTTAACATTTCCTTATATAAACAGCTCTTGAATTTATGTGTTATCATTATATTATCATAATGATATCATTGTATTATGTACCTATTATTTACCTCAGCCATGTTTACAAGCCAGAATGTGTCTGTTTTAAAGATAGTGTCTCAATTTTTTAATGCTTAGCTATTTTACTGGTATTACAAATTACAACAATTCCTTAACAACAATTTTTAAATTTCTCCATCAAAAGGACATTAAAATATTCCTCAAAATCGTTGTATAAGCAAATGTTTTCATATCAAGACAACGAACTGGTGTTTGGGCAAATTTTTCTTATTTCTTTCTTTTTCAAAGAATTTTCCATTTCACTTTGCTGTTGGAATGGTGTGAGAGCTGAGCAATTTGTTGGCAATGTCAATGTCAAAAGTAATTGTTGGTTTTGTAAAAACTCCCATGATAATCGAATTCTATTGGATTTAATTTCTAGATGTCTATTTTGAAATTTAAAAGTACTTGTTTTGCTTCTTTAGCATTCTTAGGCTGATGAGTTCACGCTTCTGATAACATCAAATCTCAAATCTAATTAAAGCAGAAATAAACAGGCAGTTAAGAGGTCAAATAGAAAACATTGTATGTAAAAAATTATTTGTTTTTGTTAAACTGTGCTGAACAGAATTTTAAGGAATGTGATTAAAAAACTTACGGCTCATTGCGGCACAACTACAGCGGAATGAAAAAACATTAGTTTTAATACACTAAACAATAACACACATCGATAAAATCGTAGCAGATAACTGATAAAAATAAATATGATTAGTATGAAAAAACAATAACAATAGCCATAACTATAAACATAAACATAAACATAAACATAAACATAAACATAAACATAAACATAAACATAAACATAAACATAAACATAAACATAAACATAAACATAAACATAAACATAAACATAAACATAAACATAAACATAAACATAAACATAAACATAAACATAAACATAAACATAAACATAAACATAAACATAAACATAAACATAAACATAAACATAAACATAAACATAAACATAAACATAAACATAAACATAAACATAAACATAAACATAAACATAAACATAAACATAAACATAAACATAAACATAAACATAAACATAAACATAAACATAAACATAAACATAAACATAAACATAAACATAAACATAAACATAAACATAAACATAAACATAAACATAAACATAAACATAAACATAAACATAAACATAAACATAAACATAAACATAAACATAAACATAAACATAAACATAAACATAAACATAAACATAAACATAAACATAAACATAAACATAAACATAAACATAAACATAAACATAAACATAAACATAAACATAAACATAAACATAAACATAAACATAAACATAAACATAAACATAAACATAAACATAAACATAAACATAAACATAAACATAAACATAAACATAAACATAAACATAAACATAAACATAAACATAAACATAAACATAAACATAAACATAAACATAAACATAAACATAAACATAAACATAAACATAAACATAAACATAAACATAAACATAAACATAAACATAAACATAAACATAAACATAAACATAAACATAAACATAAACATAAACATAAACATAAACATAAACATAAACATAAACATAAACATAAACATAAACATAAACATAAACATAAACATAAACATAAACATAAACATAAACATAAACATAAACATAAACATAAACATAAACATAAACATAAACATAAACATAAACATAAACATAAACATAAACATAAACATAAACATAAACATAAACATAAACATAAACATAAACATAAACATAAACATAAACATAAACATAAACATAAACATAAACATAAACATAAACATAAACATAAACATAAACATAAACATAAACATAAACATAAACATAAACATAAACATAAACATAAACATAAACATAAACATAAACATAAACATAAACATAAACATAAACATAAACATAAACATAAACATAAACATAAACATAAACATAAACATAAACATAAACATAAACATAAACATAAACATAAACATAAACATAAACATAAACATAAACATAAACATAAACATAAACATAAACATAAACATAAACATAAACATAAACATAAACATAAGCATAATCAGGGAAGCTTAAATTTGTCGATATTGTGCTTCTTCTTTGAGTGCATGTGTTGCCGGAGCAGTTCTGAATTTCTAAAGCTTAGATTCATGTTCAGCGACCTGAAAAACCCCCAAGTAACTAAATTTAAACCAAAATATTGAATAGAAAAATGCATGGTACAAAGAGTTAAGCAAAAAAGATTTTCTCAGAATTAAGAAATACTTTTCTTAAAAAAATCGTTTCTGCCCGAAAAGGTTTGTATATGAAACAGATGAAAAAGATGCAATTGGTTATTTGTAAAGAAGTTTCACTGGTGCTGCGAAGAGTTCCAAATTTAGGTATCGTTTTTTAATCTATATTCTAGCGAAAAAGGTTTTTTGCTGTGCGGAAGAAGAGAAAAAAAAATGTATCAGAAATCTAGCACACCATTTCATCCATTTCTTATTTCTTTCCTCTATGCAACCGTATATAAATCCATTTCGAATTCATTCCTTAAATAAAACATGACCACCAATGTTCTGGTTGACCCTAAAAAAACATGACAGCATACAATTTTCCACAATAATACGATGTAGATTGAAAAATATACTGAAATTTTAATGAAATCGTTTAAATCATACATTTTATTTATTTTAGAAGTCAGCACTGTACATTTACATCCTCATAGACATGGATATACTCCTATATATAAACCTTTTTTTTAGCTCGAAAGAAAACACATTTATACCATGATTAGGCAAGCATTTGCCTTAAAAAGGATATACTTTGTTTTCATTTTGTTGTTGTGCTTTAAACAAAAAAAAAAAAAAAAATATATAAAAAATTTAAATTAAGAATCGAAGCACGTTAGACACAAAGCATTTTAATCAATATTGAGTGTCATAAGAATTAATGTGGGCCCGCATTTACAACAATTTAAAGCTGTCAATAAGCATTAAATTTGCTGTAGGCAGAAAATGCTTTCATATTAAATAGAAATAAACCAGACTAAGTATTGTAAATGAGCTATGAGAAATATTAAATAAATCTTTAATTTATTGGATATTTCTTTGCTCATTCAATATTACACAAAAAATATGCAATGCAATTTAAGCTATCATTACTTGTATTTAAAGTCTTAAAGTATGCCTTGCAAAAATATTCGATAATTTGACAGTTAAATAGTATATTAAAATATCTCAAAGTCATTTCACTGCTGAAGCATACTTTCAATAGCCAACAAGAAGCAGAAGAGTATATCTTGCTCTGTTAAATTGTTGCTTACGCCCACATTCACCTTAACCGTTACTTCATCAAAGTGATTGTATTCTGTTGTGTGTTCTTTTGAATATATTTCAAAAATTCTGCTGATGTTAAAAATTTGCGATTCTATCTTCGAAGGAAATAAGGCAAAATTACGGAGAAATAAAAGGGTCATCATTAAGACTAAGAAGAAGAAGAAGAGCATACTAGGAAACAGCAAAACGAAACTTAGCAGAATATTGCCACACAATGCCGTCAAACGAAATGAAATGAGATAAAATGAAAATGGAAAATCAAACGAAAATGAAATTGTAATAAGTAGCAAAAACAGAAAATCAATTCTTACAAAATCGAAAGCAATTGAAAGGCGTTATTGATGCGATATTGATAGGAATTGAACTTGACTTTTGAGCTTTCAAGAAGTGATGATGATGATGATGATGAAAGTAAAGTTGCTGAGGATTTTGTTATTATTGAAGGTGATGATTATGCTTTTGACTTGTGATGAACGGTAAAATAAATCGTTTGGTGAAATATTTCAACGAAATTAACGGCAAACATGAAATATGAAGTGTTATGTTGAAATAATATTCAAATCAATAATGCAGTAAAAAGTTGGTCGTTAAAAAGAGAGAAGAAACCGTAAAAATTTTATGTTAAAAAAAAAAAACTCTCAGCCATGTACAAGCATGAATTGAGTTTATGTTATAAATTAATGGCGTCAATTTAAGAAGAAACCGGCCTAAATCAACATTCAAAAATTTTAAAATATATTCTATCAATTCTTGAATTCATTTTCAAAATATTTATAAAGTTACAGCTTTAAGTTCAGGAGAAAATAATTCAGAAATACACTGTAGGAATTAATGACAAAACAAAATTTAAAATCAGTTTTCTTGAGTGCACAAAAAAAATATTATTTATATATTGAATATTAAATATTAAATAACTACATTTTCTTTGAAATTAAAGGTTATAATTAATTTATTTACATTTTCATAAGAAATAAAATTAGCAATTTACTAATAGTATTTGCAGATCTATCTAGGACAACTTGCAAAAATGGGTCGCACTACACAATTAAGTGAGAAAGAACAAAGAGAAATATTAGCATACCGAGAAATCGAATGACCACAAATTGTCCTTTATATGTGTTTAGAGAAGACCCCTGCCTTTACGGCTTAATTCTTTTTGGTTCCATACTCACGGAGTTGATAGTTCGTGAAACAGCAACAATTACCTTACAACGCGTAAATAAAATTCCAGTGATACACAGACCAGTTCAATTACAAAAATGCATTTGAACAAGTATTACCCAGAGAATCAAGCCTATTGGATGTCAATTCATAAAAACAAAGTGAAGAGTTTGCGCCCTATTATGTGAAAACAATATAGAATAGACCAATATAAAGTGAATACAATCCAATATTTTGCACTTGTTGCAAATGTAAAATTCACGAAACTTTATAAAAGCTTCCATATTATTTTCAATAGTATCAATTTAACTATGAGTAGTTGATAGACGAGACCTACCCTAAGTCTTTTGTATACAAAAGATATACCAGAGCGGTCATACTAAGCGCGATTCACAACCACAAACTACAACTAGCACGAGACTTCCCGAAGGGCCGCCCATGATAATCGCCCAAGCAAGTGAGCCAAGCAGATGAGACTCTTCAACATCATCGACAAAAACATCAAAACTTCATATATTAACTTTTACAACTGTCAATGTACAGTCGAGTGTCGAGTCGTTATTTTTGAAGTGAAACTTTTATAGCCGCGTATACAACAATACGGCGAGCTAGAGGGGGGGTAAAACCAATGTAACGAAATGGTTCTTATGAAAACAACAACACAGCAATTCACCGCACTAATAGCATAAAAACGAAAAAATTGCTATTTAAATTTTTTTATATTTTTGCTTCCACTGAGGATTGAACACAGTACGTTTGTATCCATAGCCGGCTGTTCTAACCACTGGGCCACGTAGACATATTTATTTGAGTAGCTCATACTTATGTTAAATCAACAGTGTTTCTCTCTCTCTCTCTCTCTCTCTCTCTCTTGTATGATTGAATTGGGTCTTTCGTTCAATACTCTGAAAGTACAGTACGATCTAAAAGTTTGAATCTGAACGTAGCTTTTTTCAGAAGATTAGCATACTTTTAGGCATTTCTCAAAATGAGTTTTGATAAATTCAGATTAATTGCATTGAATGCATTGCTGCAATATTAATGAATTAATGAATATTAATAAATATCAATGAAGCGAATCTTCGTTTACGAAGTAGCCGCTACGTTCGCCAAACGTATCTTTTTCGAATCGATATCGAATTCGATTGTTATCATCGAATTTGATTTTGTGCCGTGTGGGAAATAGCAAAATTTATGTGATAATGTTGGAGTTGCTTCTATATATATATATATACATGTTAAACATGAAAAACGCATCAACATTTTGAGCTTTTGACCATGAAGCAAAGCTTTAGTGGTCGTAACTGCAGTTGAATTTTTTGTGCTTTTTTTAAATTAAAAATATTTACGATCAGACAGGCAGTTTCTGTTTTTTTTTTAAGAACAATTGAATGTATATATAATCGATTGATAAATATTTTGGATAAACAATAAATTCTTTTTGGCATCAATCCAATTGAATAAATTGGAAGATCTATACTATGCTTGCTTTCAGGTTTGTTCGTATTTTATTCACTTTGATGCAAGGTATGCAATGGTGCGATGGTAGCACGTTCAACTTGCAGTCGAATTGTACGCGGTTCGATGCGAGTATGGAAAGGGAAAAGTGCATTATTTCCGAAACAGGTTTTTCAACAAATTTTTTCTTATTAATATTTATAAATAAAAATATATTTAACAAAAAAATAAAAAAGGCAAGATCTGACGTCTGTGCTATGAGGATCGAGCCTGGGATGACTTAAATCATCAAATTAAAATAAAAAAATCCTCTTGATAAACAACCGTGTCACGAAAGTAAAAAAAAAGTTGTGATCTAATTCTGTACGTAAATACTGAACTTTTCAGTAACTGCCCATAAACAAAAGGGACACTTGATATTTTCCATGATATCACTATGTTGAATATAAAAGTTTATTTTATGAATAAAGACAGTTCTTGAACTACTACTGGTATGAAGGCAGACTGCTTTTTAACCATTTGGTTGCATTGAAGAAGGGAATGTTAAAAAAATAAATGAGCAATTTTCCCAGAAAATCCATTTTTGGGTAAAAGTTTCACTTCTACCGTGCAAGGCGGCCACACACATATTTTCTTTTTTTTTTGTGTTTTTTGCATGGGGAGCCCAGAAGTGTGGCAATTAAGAGGTAGGTGTGTTCAGAAAAAATGCTGTAAAACAAAAAATATTGGCACCAGGTCATATATTTAACACCTCTATGGGTCAATTCGGGAGAGATATGAACTAATTATCGAAAATGTTTGTGTTTTTCGTTTGGGGACCCCTAAAGACTGGCAAATAGACTGGAGGTAGGTGTGTTCAGAAAATATGTAGTATGACAAAAAGTAATAGGAGCAAGTCATATATTTAACTCCTCTAGGGGTCAAATCGGAAGAAATATGAAATATTATTGAGAATTTTTGTATCTTTTATAGGGACCACCATAAGGGTGGCAGATAACGGTTAGTTGTGTTCACAAGAAATTTTGAAGAATAAAAAGTAATAGGCTTAGCTCATATATATGGCCCTATTGGGGGTCGATTCAGGAGATATATAAATTATAATTGACAGTTTTCGTGTTTTTTGTATGGCGACCCTCCCTCCTCCTTCATGATTTTTTAATGTAACATTATGTCAGGTATGACTTCGTCCAATGATCGAAAACTCAGTTCTACTAAATATAAAACAAGAATCGATGCGATACTTACGGAAACTCCACTCAATCTTTTTTATTTCTTGCTTAAGTTACCATAAGTCTATACTGCTTCTAGAGCCCTGCATGAATATATTCACCAAGCGAATATACCCTGATTCACTGCTGTAGCAGTGACTGCAAGCAAAGCTCCAAGCGAATAAATGTAAACAACAGGTCGTGTAGCAACAGGTCGTGTAGCGCAAGAGAATAACTTTTTATTTGTTCTCTGTTCTCTATTTTCATACACTCGTGCACTGAGGTGAGCTTGCGATCTACGCGTTGTTTCAGTTTTTTCTATGAGCACTTAATAAGCTACACGAATACTCAGGAATCTGCTGCAGTGACCTGAATAAGAGTTAATATGTTGAGTTTTCCTCGCAATAAGCTTTTGTTATTTTTAATGCATATTTGTGTTATTTTTTGTTGTAATACAATACAAAAAACATCTATTTTCTACGAACGAACAAATAAAAAAATATTTGCTAAATATTCAGGGTATGAACACTGATATTTTTTTTGTTATTTTTTATTGCTTTATTTGCTACCTGCTGGTGTATGAGCAGGTATGAGCAAAGCAGAAAAGGGATAGAGGAAAATTTTTATTCTATAGCAAGAGAATATATTCAAGGAGGCGAAAAAGCATACTCATGAAGGGCTCTAACTGCTAATATAATTTATTTGAAAATAATAAAACACTGTGATTGTTATTTCATAGCTTCTAGTTTTTCAAAGCTTTCAATTTTCACTTCGGTAGGCAGTACCCCCTACTGCATATTTTTTGAAGCAAAGCCTTTTACTCCTCGTTCTGTAATTTGCTTGGAGTGAAGTCTGAAAAATTTTCGACAGATTTTTTTCTTGGAAATTTGATGGTTTCTTTGTTAATAGCGCTTATTACAACAAGAAAATTAAATACTTTAATATTAAATACTAAAAATCTTTTTCGGCTCGCCCGTGTGGATCGAACCCGAGCCCTCTTAAATGAGAGTCTAATACACTAACCACCAGGCCACAAAGACCTGTTAGAAACAATTGTTAATTCAATGTTAATTATAACAGAAGCCATGCTGCTGTAGATTGTCACCATCTATCAATAGATAGAGGATTGTGTATTTGCTATACTATGCTATGCTACTAACAAAAATTTGCTTTTATTTGCCACAAGGTGTCTCCAGCATCGGTGTGTTTGTATTGGCAATGCGTTTGTGGTGTTGTTGGTACGAAGAATATTAGCAATGCCCAAATTAGCAGTGCGTTGACAAGTGTGTTTTTAAGTGTCAAAAAATAGATGATATCAATAAATATGGAATTAACAAACGCATGCAAGACAACGGCAAGGTATCTAAAATGTTTGTTAAATTTTGTTTCGTGTGCGTTCTTTAATATATATTTTTGAAACGAAGCTTTTTCGAACTCCTCGTTCTGGGATTAGCTTGGAGTGAAATCTAAAAAATTTTCGTAAAATGTAATTGGCGTGGAGATTTGATATTCAACAATAAAAAATAAGCAGTAAAGTAGTTTTCCGTATATATGTAATTTATTTTATGTTATTTTAAATTTTTGATTTTAAAAGTTAATTTATTAAAAAGAAAAAATTATTAAGCTATCAAATCTATGCAACTGCAAAAAAGCTTCGCTTCTCTCGTGTGTTCAACGACACAGCTGTGTTTTTTTTTTTTGTGTTTTTTGAAGGTAACTTCAAAAAAGATCTTAACAAAAAATTTATACTGATAACATAATCCTATACTGATACTAATATAATTTGAAAATAAAAAAAGCTCTGCATTGTTATTTCATAGCTTTAGGTTTTTCAAAGCTTTCGGCTTTTTCCCCCAGTGCATATTTTTTTTCTGGTTTTTGAAGGCATCTTAAAAACAAAAGATCTCAACAGAAATCTTTTAAAATACAACTGTTATATATACATACTTCGCACCAAGGCCTACCTCTTATTTTTTTTTTTTTTTTTTTTTTGCAGAACATCTTAAAAAATCCATTGATGGGAATGATTACACTTCAGTATACATTATGTCTACAATGATGAAATTTGGCTTAGGAGTAGACTTTGTCTGATTCTCGAATTTAAAGCCCTTGTAACCCATGATTTTAAATTTTAAAATAAATAACATTTATAAACTTGTTTTTAAATTTAATAAAAAACATACTTTTTAAAAAATCATAATTTTTTATATAGCTATTTATTACAAAATAAAGGCAGCGTGACAGATCTGTTACATTTAGCTAATATTATATTTTTTCTATGTTGTGTGCAGAATCTAATATGTATTATAGGTACTTACCTAGTAGTGTAACAGAAAACCGTGTTAATTTAGACACGAATTCACAAATTTTCACGAATTTCCAATTTTTTGCATGCACCGACTTGTGATTCATGGTATTTGAACTTTCAAAATAAACGTTTAATAACATACTAGTAGCGCCATCTCTGAGTACGATGATGTATTATTTCATTAGTGCGGTATATAGCAGTGATACAACAATGAGTTAAAAAGGAATCAAAACGGTCCGTATGGACTTTATAGGATATTTTTTAGTTTGTTACGAAAATGTCACAAGGGACTACAAGGGGTTAAAGTGATATTTCTTTACAAGATAAATTATATTTTGCAAATCTCTATATTTTTATTTTATGTTTATTAATACCAGCTCTTCGTTCTACTTCTTTTTTTTCCGCAGAAAACTTTCGCCAACCTCACTCTCACAACGTTTGCTCATGTACAAAACGCGTCGACGCGCATCAGCCGCAGCACACAGTACAACGGCGCACTATGAAGTACAATCGGTCAAGGACACAAACTTTAAGTCGCCGCCGCTGCAGAGACGGACTCGCTTTAACAGTCTGCCGAAGAATGCGCTGTTATTTCTATCGCGTCAATCAAGTCGTTCATCTCAGCCGGGCGAAGAAAGCATTACCACTACAACATCAACCAAGGATTACCTTGTCAATGGCGAGACAAGCCAGCAGCACGTTGAAAAGTCAGACCAGTGCGCGGCTGACAAAAGTCAGCAAGATGTTGACGCCAACGACGAATACCTGCAGCTGCCTCCCATCTGCACGTGTCCCTACTTCGGTGATCGACCAATGCAGAACTGCGTAAAGCCGGTGGAGGTCAAAATCATATCAACTAGTTTCAAAACTAACGAGGCACCAACAACGTCATCCAGCGATATGGAACTGCTGGCCAATGTGGCGCAAAACACAGTTAGCGCTGGCAATATTAGTAATATCAGCAAAACGCTCAACAACAACAATAACAATGGTTCAAGCAATGCACTTGCAGCAGATGTTGGTATGTATTTGGCTGCGCCGGGCACACCCTGCCCAGGACGCCGAAAATTAAGCATCTCAAAGACCGCCTCAGTTGTCACCTGGGATGCTGAGGGACGTCATAGGCGACGTGGCTCAAGTTTTGGTGGCGTGCGCACCTCGTTGCTGCTCACGCCCACCAAAAGCAGTGTGCCAACTTCCACCTCGGCCACACCGCTGCGACGCTCCGCCACATTGCGTAGTCATAAAAACATGAACTACAGTCATGCTAGCACAGCCAACAGTCTGTTGGATGTTGGCACCTCCAACCTGGTGCTCTCCAAGTCAAAATCACGTTCGCCGCAATCATCGCCCTGCCTAATGCAGCGTCATCAGACAGTGCGTTCACATCACTCACGCAACTCTAGTGTCATCTCACGCAATTCATCGCGTCACGGACGCATTATACGACTAGAACAGAAGGCAACCAAGGTGCTAGGAGTGGTCTTCTTTACGTTTGTCATACTGTGGTCGCCATTCTTTGTGCTCAATCTGTTACCGACAGTTTGCGGCGACTGCGAGGACAACATCAGCCACTGGGTCTTCGATTTTGTGACGTGGTTGGGCTACGCCAGCTCAATGGTCAATCCGATATTCTACACAATCTTCAATAAGGTGTTCCGCCAGGCATTCAAGAAGGTGCTGCTCTGTCGCTACACACCAACATCAACTTGGCGTCCCAGCAGGTAGCAGCTATCGCTGTCCAAGGATAAAGCAGCTATGGCAAAAATGCGTCGCCAAAAGGTGGACAAGACGACAACACTGACGACCACCACCAGCAGCACGTTATTAAAAGCAAACCGTATTAAAGGACCACAGCTCATAGGAGGACTAAAACGACGACGCTCCAGTCGTGGTTGTAGTCGCAGTAGATGAATGATGATGCTGTCGCAAACAGGGAATTAAGTAGGTTAGGTTAGAGTGGGCAAATAAAATAGCTAAGATATTTAATGTTTGGCATAAGAAACCCTTAAAGGACGTTTATTTATGATGCCATGATTGTCACAGAGGAAACCTATATATATATGTGTTTGTGTATGTGTGTATGTGTGTGTGTGTGTATGTAAATATCTGTGCAAGATGTTTTTCATTAAGAATAAGATGAAGGGTTGTATGCATAGCCTATAGCCGACGGTAACCTTGTTTTAATTGAATTGTGTAGAGTATCACAAAATGTTTTTGTCGTTGCTTGAAAGCAAGGACATAACTCAAGAATTAATTGAGCTGTACAAAGTAATTAATTTAAAGTTGTAGGTTTGTATAATTTTCAATTTATTCAGTAGCACTGAGTTACGATATCATTTAAGGCGCTGAATATACTATACTACAGGCAGAAATGTTTTCGACTCAAAAGTTGGGTCAAATAAAATATTTTCTTAAAGCGACAATAGTGCTATTTAATATTTCTTTAAAACATAGCATTTTTACTGAGAAAGGAGTACTGCTTCCTTTTTGCTGTCCAAGCAGCTTATTGGAAGCACTTATTACAAATGCGCAGACTGTAGTAATAAAGCATTGTATACACTATTTACATATTTATTTGATTGATAGACGTGTGGATAGTGTGCGCAGCTGCTGATAAAAACGTGCCGAGTTCAATCCGCACTCGGTGATTATGATAAATATACGAAAAAATATTAAAATGTGCAAAGTTTTTGTTCTGAAATTAAAAGAAAAATTTAATGAAATGTACCTACTTGCAGAAATATTCGTAATAATAATCAAATTAAAATCTTATTCTTTTTCAGTTTCCAAGTTCCTGAATAAACCTTGAATAAAGTTCTTGTATAAAAAAATATATAAAACTTTATACAAGTTCTTGAATAAAGAAAATAGTTTCGTACGCCTTTCTCCTTGCATAGACCTTGTATAAGATTTGCTTCAAGGATTATGCAAGGAAGTTTAAATTTCAATACCTACTTAAATTCCTTATTTAAAGCTTTACTCAAAGCTTATTAAGGTGAAATTGTTGCCTAAGTTTATTAAGGGATACTACAATTTTTTATCTAACATCCTTTTTATCAAATTGTTTTATTCGTATTATTTGACGAAATTTTAAATTAAAATCAAATATTTGAAATTCGGAAAATTTTCAAATGAAATTTCTTTTTCCTAAACAATTAATGTGTAAAGAGCTATACAAGAACTTTTTCATGGCATTTATATACTTTGAAAAAGTTCTTGATTCAATACATCTGCAAGTATTGAATGGATACCATTTCTACAATTCTAAATATATTCAACATAAACAAAAAAGCTTAGAAATATCGCTGATTCCATGTCAACTCGGATGCTTTTCAAAACTCACATATTTGTAAAAATCTGATACTTTGCATGTGGATAGTACTAAAAAAAACTAGAAATATTTTAATAATTTTTTTTATAATGTATTTTTGTTTTTTTTTTTTTTTTGCAAGTTATACTCAGTTGAAAATTAAAAAAGAACTCAAAATTTGTCATGTGGACATGTAGTAAGACAACTTTATCTTCCAAAGCGTTGGTACTACAAAAAAAATGTGAATTTCATATTTTAGAGATCTTGAATTGATCTTTTTTTGCATGTGGTTTTTTTTTACCAACACTTTAATGAAAAATTTTAATTTTTTTGGATACTAAAATTTCATTCACATTATTTAAAGTTTTTTTGTTTGTGACGTTTTGAAAACAATGTCGTATTGAATTATTCATTCTTAATGTACTGTAAAAAATTGAATTTTGTAGTATTAAAAATTACTATTTTAAGTGAATTTTCAAAAACTGCATACACAATTTGTGTATGCAAAACATTTTTCTTTTTAATAAAAAATGGTATTTTTAATATTTTTTTGTAATTTTAATGGTATTTTACAATTTTTTTAGCTCGTAGTATATCTCCAACAGCTTTTCTTTTATCAAGGAAGACAAAAAAAAAAAAAATACAAAAAAATAAAAATAAAAAATATAGCTGCTTAAGCATAAGAAAAAGCTATCGGAGTTATATTATAACCTTATAAATTATAAAATACTATTTTCATAACATTTAATTTTAGAATTTTTCTCTTGTTGAATATTGAATATAAGAATATTTTCATTAAATGCACCGAAAAAAATACATCGAATGTTAAATTAACAAAAAAAGTAGGATAGCATAACAAAAAATTTCGTTATTTTTGATTCAACCTATTTTTTTGTTATGACAACAAAGCTGATTTTGTTATTTTAACATCATGAAATGATAACAAAAAAATATGTATTTCTAACCACATATTTTGTTGTTTTAACAAATCTTGACAAATTGAAATTTTACAAAAAAAAAGTTCAATTCAACGTAATATTTTGTAAATTTATGAATGTTAATTATATAGGTTTTAACAAAAAACCTATGTTAGGTAAACAATAATTTTGTCAGGGCAACAAAAGACTTTTGTTATTAAAACACAAAATTTTGTTTCATTAACAAATAAGTTATGTAACCTTAACAAAGAATTTTTGTTATAATCAAATATAATCTTGTAACCATAACAAAGTATTTTTGTTATTTTATCAAAACAAATTTTGTAACCCTTACAAAGCATTTTTGTTATATTGACAAAAAAATTTAGAAATTTTTCAAAGCATTTTTGAAAAATTTTTATTTTTGTTCTCTTCAATTTAACAAAACTTTTTGTCAAATGTACTATGCGGCATAGAGTATCCATTATTTTTACCACATTAAGCTTGTGTTTTTGCCTGTTTCGAGGTTTGTTGAAAATATCTCCAAAAGTACCGATCCTAGAGCCACCAAGTCAGTTGCCAGATCCAAGCAATTTTTCGCCCGATCGAATGAGCAATGTCTCGACTTTTCCGGATTTTCCGTTCCGGAATAACGGTTCTTTTATTCCCACAATATCTCGAATTTTCTCAAAAATGGGATTTTATGATATCGTTTCTTCAAATTTCTAAAAATTTTTTTTGTCAATATAACAAAAAATCTGGCAAAACACTGGCAACTCTGAATATGCCTAATTACTTGCCTAGGAACCTATACATAACCATTAAACTGTCAATTTAAATATAAATGTCAAATATAATATGTCAATATAAAATTTTATTGTATTTTTTCAAGATCGAAAAGTTCTTACAATTAAAAATTTATGTAATTTTCTTAATTTCATTTTCAATTTGAGCAATTTTTGGAAAAGCGATATAATATTTTGTTTCTATTTTATAAAAAGAATTTTGAATAAATTACCACATGGCGACACTGTTAGACACTGTATTGACTGTTAGTAGTTAAAATATGAATAGATTTAAAATGAAGAACAAGTAAGGCTAAATTCTCAAATATTTTGAAGCACTTAAAGCATTTTTTACCTGCAGCAATGTCAGCAAAATTGTATGTATGTTGTAGTTGTGTTTAGAGAAAAGCTGAGCAGTGTTCGCAGTAAGCCAGAGTACCCTGTTGTAACAAACAAACCATTAATAAAAATTATAGTTAAGTTATGCTAATAAAATCAATAAAAACTTACCAAACTTCTCTGACAGTTATACAACTTCTTCTCAAACAAAATCCTTTGACCAACGGGTATGTTAGGTACGCCTCGAAAGATTTCTTCTGAATGGATCAGCTTTACAAATTTAAGAGCTTCCACGTCTACTTCACATGCTAGCGAAAAAAGTTAAGCATCTCGCACAAGAATTTTTACAAGTTCTTATAATAAATAAACTTACCATGCAAAACAGTGGACAATTGATTCTGCTCCTTAATCTCACTAAAAGCTCCTTTTAACTCCTCACAACTTAAGGGGGTCCTCTGGTTATCTATGCCAAATTTTAGCCTTTTTTCAAAATATTGTGGAAAGAGAACGAGTAAAGATATTTTAGTTCCGTTTTCTGATTTGGGTAGCTTAATTTATTGAAAAAAATACAAAATTTTGAAAAAGTGAATTTATGGACCGTTCAGAAAGTTCTCGGCCTGGTAACGAGGTTCTCCGGAAAAAAGGTGGGTCCAAATTGCGCACGATTCCAAGTGTAAACATCGTCTGAAAAAAAAAAAAATAAAAAATATTCAGTTACTTAGAATGAATGTCCCTATAGCCCCTACCTCGGAAACAAAAATCGAAATTTTTTTAGGGGGGGAGCCGCCACTTTGAAAATGAAAAATCGAATTTCGACCTTTTTTTTTGTAGTCTAGTGTAGAAAAAAAATAGTAAACATTATTTTTTCGGCAAGTTTGAGGTAGGGGCTATAGCGGCGTAAATTCTGCGTCGTTTCATGCCTCATATATCAAAATCGGTCAAAAACTGTTTGAGTTATCGTGCGCAAAGTTTTGAAAAACATGGTTTCGAGAAAAACGCGTTTAAAGTTTTGACTTCAATTTTGAGGCACACAAATGACATTAACACATATTTTTTTAATACAATACTTACGAATATTAATCGGCAATTCCAGCCCCATAAAGTGTGCCTTCCTCCATCTCATAAAACGAGTTTTCCATGGCTTTTTGGGCTCTGCGGGCTGTGCGACCCTCTTTCGATGATGCGTACGTTTTTAGCTCTGAGCGTTGAAGTCGTTTTCCGTCGCGAGATTCAGCATACATCTCGGCTTGTGGGCCGATGACAATACCCATTGTTGACATTATTTTTAAAATACTCGAAAATAAACTGAATCTCGTTCGTTTGCTTCTTTCATGTGAACACCTGGGCTCAAAATCATTTCAACCCCTAAATCAAAACATGCATGTATACATACTGCATGTATACATACTGTGTGTGTATATTTTGTAATATCAATACATATTTTGGAAGAATTCCACAGAATTTTCGACTAATGACTGCAGTCAAATAAACAACTTTGCTGATGCGTTATTTTGACGAAAACATACCTACACAAAAATGCCTGTATCTCCTAAACTATTTCGAATTTTGAAAAATCCTTTTGGGAAAATGTTTTTGAGTATCTGAGCAATAGTATCAGCAAAAAAATTGAAAAAAAATTTTTCGGATTACCAGAGGACCCCCTTAAACAATTTTCTAGAAATGTTTCCATTACTTGAAAAAACACACTTTCTGCGCGCGAATGATGGACACGATATAACAAGCGTAATTTACTCAACAACGCTAACTATAAAGTTTCGTTATATTACATTCTTTTTGTGTTAATTTGAGAAAAATTTTTGTTGTGGTTACAAAAATTTTGTTACGATAGAAACTGTTTTTGTTAAATTAACGAACATTTTTCTTAGGATTTGAAACAAATATTGTAAACACTTTTCTGTGTTAGATCAACGAAAATTTTTGTTAAATTAACTCTAAGTACACTTTGTAAGCGGAACAAAAATTTTTGTTGAATTTACATCCAATGGTGTTAAAAAGCGTCACATTTATTTAACATAGCCTTTTGTTATTCTTTGAGCTAACTTGGGGTTGCTTTAACAAAACTTTTGTTATCTCTTCAAAATTTTTTGTAAATTTTTAAAAATATTTTAACAAAATCAATTTTGTTGAGATAACAAAATCTATTGTATTTTTGGTTATTCTGACGAAAAATTTGCCTGTTTTGAATTTGTTTTTTGTTAAAAAATTCGTGATTATTTTTTTCGGTGTGTACATGTTGCTAAAATCTTTGTTACTTAAGCTTTCAGAAATGAACATCTTGCTCAAATATTCACAAGTTTTTTTTCTGATTTCGCTGGACAGTGAAAAAAAAACGAAATATATTGAAAGTCTAGATAAGCACAAGTGACAATTTAATTAATAGAAAACTGAAATAAAAAGCAACAAAAAAATAAAAAAGAAAAATAAAAATACAAATTTGCATTTAATCCATCTATCAATCGAACTTCCGCTGGCTATCATGAATTAACATCAAGAAAAAGCTCATTCATGAATTATTAACACTTGCATTAATTTACTATTTTGGATACTGTTGCTTAAAGTCAATTATCAAAGTATTTTTTTTATTTTCAAAAAATTCAATGCTTTTTAAGCTTCTTTCTACTTCAGTTACGACAAACTTGCTGCGGAAGTTGGTTATACTTGAGGTATGCGTAGCACGAAAAGCGGAAGTATTTTAAAATTCATGATTTAGTTGAGTGTGGTTGTGAGCGATTTCATGGTTTATATTTTGCTCTTAACATTTTGTGCTAATTTTAAGTTAGGACAAGAGAAAATTTACTAAAAGTGCTTTAAAGCATTGTAATTATATTAATATTTTATACAATTATTGAATTTTAATTGCTTATTGTAGGATCAGGAACGCTCACATCTAGCTTTTGCAGCTTAATAATTGACAAATAATTAACATGTATGCATGGAATTTTTGATTATAAACCTTGCTAGCAGCATATCACATAACATTGTCGTAGCATAAGAACGTGACGTTAACGTTAGCAACATTGGCTTTGAGCGCATTTTGCACTTAATTTAAATTGGCAATTTGACAGCACTTTCGTTACGTGCCAATGCGAAACAGCAGTCAAAAGATTGGTGCATGCAGCAGGCAAAAGCAACGCTTCAGACAAAGAAGAGTTATACGCAAGCTTAGTTAAAGGTACTTGTTTTTGTTTTTCTTTTTTGTCACTTTATTGCAGCTTATAAAATAAAATAAATTGCTTGTTGCTACAATTCCAAAAAAAAAAAAAAAACAAAAATATTTCTACATTAAACAGCAGCAGCTTTTCAAGTCTTTGTTTTTATAGCAGTAAATTACGTGTAAAGCGTAAAATTTAAAGAAACGACAACGGAAGCATAAAAGAGCACTGAGCATGTTTTTTTTTATTTGCAAACTTATTTTGAGCAAACACACGAACACGTTGAAGATATCGATGTGTCATAGAAAAGCAATTTAATATAACTGTTTCTAAAAATTAATGAGTTGCTGCAATTTTCAATAAAGTAAAAATTCGAGGAGCGCTTAAATAAAAGCTGAGGTTAACATATCTCTTAAGCTGTTTCGCACAGTTTTTTTAAGAAAAAATCAGTATGAGTCAGAATGCCATAACCATATTAACAAAAAAATGTTAAATTTTTTTAATAAAACAATGCATTAATTTAAAAGCACAATATGGGTCAATTTCAAAAAATACTGATATGAAGAGAAATTTTTAAATTGCTAAATTAATGCATAATCCAAAGTTACTGTTACGCTCTTTAAAAAAATCTCTTAAATGAATTTTTTTTTTCATTTTTGCGATTGATGATTGAAGTGAATACGATTGATGTCTGGAGTGTTATACCTTTATTTTTTTTTTAGTCTTAACCAGCACTCATCAGGGGATGTCCCCTATAAATGCGAAAGCATTGTGTAGATTCGGAAGACGGGTGATAGTTGGAGGGTGGAAAGATGAAGTAGTGTCGTTGAAGATTTGATTTAAATTTACACAAATTGAAACTGCCGGAAAACATGCTCGCTTGGGATATTGTTCCACAATTTTACTGAGCGACAGTTGCAATGGTAAAGGGATGGACTTGGAAAGCTGCCCAAGTGGACCTAGGAAACACACGAGCTGGTGGCGTCAGGCCATGTATCTCCCTTGAACACTTCCCATGGTAGTACCTGCACAGAAAGCTTAGGCAACCAACATTGCGGCGATGCCCAAGAGAGTTGAGAGAAGATGAAATATTTCCATCACCTATCAAATATATCGCAAGTCTTTGAATCCGGTTCAGAAGCTCCAAATATGATCTCGAAGCCCCTGCCCAAATGTGCGAATTGTACTCCATTTTCGGCCTAATATATGAGGTATATATGAGGAAGATCAGATGGAGTGAAGTATTTCTTATACCGTTTTAAAAAACCAAGACACTTGGCCGCTTCTTTTGACATATCAAAAATGTGATCATTCCACCGAAGATCTGCTTTTATTGAAATGCCTAGAGCGTCAAAAGCATCTGACTCCGTAAGATCTACACCGTTCATATTGAGGGGAGCTAAGGGCCAATGGATTCGCTTGTGGGTTAACAGGCAACACTGGGTCTTGCTAGCTTTACACTCTACTCTATTAGCAAGACCCCACTCGGAGATTTTTCCCAAGTCATTATTAAGTGTGTCATTCATATGTTGCCTCCTCCTTTCAATCTCCAAAGAGAAAGAATTGGGCTGTGAGTCAACGACAGAAGGTCGTTGATAAAAACCAGGAACAAAGTTGGCGATAGAACAGAGCCCTACGGTACACCTGCGTTGATGGCGTGCTCTCTGGACGATATGCCATCGACTACAACATGGATCGTTCGATTCATAAAAATGCACGTAATCCACCGAGCACAGTTACCACCGATACCATATGCAATTAGTTTAGACACGAGCGCTTTATGCCACACTCGGCCAAATGCCTTTGAAATATCCAGAGCAACAACTCTGCTCTCATCGAATAAGTGAACGCATTGGTTCCATTTTGCAGTTAAAGACGCCAAAAACCATATTGACGGTCACTAAGCAATTCATTGTGCTCCAGATAGTTCATAAGGTTGAAGTTAATTACGCTCTCCATAACCTTGGCGAGCGTATAGCATATCGATATGGGTCGGTAGTTTGCAGGGTTCGTGGCATCACCCTTTTTGGGTACCGGCTGGACCCTTGCGACCTTACAACAAGATGGAAATACTCCTGTCTTGTGTGAGATGTTGAACAGGTTACTCAAAGGCCGAGCCAGACTAGAAGCACACGCTTTAAGCACAAGCGGTGGTATGCCATCCGGACCAGAGGCTTTGCTTATGTTGAGGTTTGCAAGCACTTTTTTAACTGCTCTCGTACGAAAATATATCTCCTGCATTACATCTCCAAGACATTCTTTCAACGAAAGGTAGTGGCTGATTGCTTATTGGAATTGTGGAGTGCAAACAATCCGGCCAACAGGTTTGCTTCATCAGCCGAGTCCTTGAAGATTTGATCATCTTTTAAAAGTGTTGGAATAGTCGATGACGTCTGATTCTTTACTCTTTTAACAAATGGCCAAAAGTTTTAGCTCCCTTTGGGGCAGAGAAGAACCTGTTCTTTGATGCGAGTTTCGTGAAGAAACTTTTCGCGTTTTAAAATTGCATTACAGCGATTCCTAGCCTCAATGCGAAGTCTTTTCGTATTGGCATTCTTATCAGAGCGCCAATTCTGAAAGGCTTCCTCTTTGGACCAGACTGCAATCCTGCAAGTCTCATTAAACCATGAGTGGTCTTTTGGTTTGATGCTTCTCATCTTATTGGGGATGAAAGACCCCATACCCAATATGATAATTTCTTGCACCATAACAGCCGAAGCATTCGCATTTCTGTCAGCGAAACATAATTTCCAATTGAAGTTGCGATAAAAATTATTAAGCGCAGTCCAATTTGCTCTTCCATAAAACCATGCAGCCCTTTTCGGGGCTTCAGGCGTAGATGTGCGAAGACACTCACATCATATTTTTCATGATGCGAAGTCAGAAAGAGGTCTAAGATGTTATGGCTATGCAGATCACTTCTTGGAAAAAAAGTTGATTCCTTCACTAGTTGAATCAATTGGGTCGATTCAGCAAAAAGCTCAACATATTGCCCTTCAGGTACTGTTTGGCCCGAGTGACATAACCAAGCTGAGTTGTGGACATTGAAATCGCCAGCTACAATGATTTCACTATCAGGGAACAACCCCAAAATGTGGGATATCGAATCAGAGAGAGAGTCTAGTTTGTTAAAAGTAGGCTTCTCCCTAAATTCGGACTTCTATAGACGTAGCATCTATAAATGTAGCAAGTGCGAGCGGACCCTGAACCTAACCCACATAGAGCTAAATTCCGGATCGGTCAGGCCCAGACCCCGTTGGCACTGATACGCTACATCTTGCCCTTATGGGAAGAAAACAATGGCAGTAAGTGATACCCAGGAATATGAAAATCCAGTGGATCTGCATCCTCGCTCACCTGGGTCTCACTTAATGCCATTATTTGAGATCTATTAAGAGTACAATATGCATAGACCGAGAAGAAATTCACCCTCAGTCCACGTTTATTGCAAAAATCTATGCGAAAATGACACGACATTCTCGCACCGTGCAAATATTAAATAAATAGGGCAAAAAGGTAATTGGGTACAACTGATAATTGTGATTAAACTCTGTGGACATAAATATGGGCAAAGGCCAGTGTTATGCCTTCACCTTAGCACAACTCTGCCCACATTGCAACCTCACTCACAGCCGCAACTAATCAAAGAGGATGGAGGAGTTGACGGACACGAAAAAAACAACAATTCTGTGGCGACAAGGAATAACGACTAAACTCAAAATATCGTAAAAAAGCGATATGGCATTTCCTTTTTTGCCAATCTTCGATAGGATTCAGAAATCCATTCCATTTTGCACAGAATAGATAACCACTTATGTCTGCACCTATTTCGTTGGTTTAACGGTACATATATTTCCGAGAAAAGGTCGTAGTTAGTGCTCTTAAAATATCGTTTTTTACGATATTTTGAGTTTAGTCATTATTCCTTTTCGCCACAGAATTACTTACGCGGCGAAGAGCATAGAAAAGCCCTTCTTCGCGTGTTAAGCTAAAAAAAACATTGACTGCATCCTAATGTTGTTGTTGCTGCTGGCCGCACTCAGCAAAGCAAATATCAGATGATGATGTTGTTGTTGTTGATGCTGTTTTTAATGTTATTATTGTGTTGATGCTGTTGTTGTTATTTTTGTTTTGAAACTGTTTGTAATTGTTGCTTTGTTTTATTATTTATATTTTCCCCTTTGCTCAGCTTTTAATTTTTTTTATAGGTGTGTATTTTTTTTTTTGTTTTTTTTTTGTAAAAACACTAAGCACTCGACACAAGACAACCAACGGACATTAGTTTTAAAAGTGTTTAAGTCTACTAAAAAATTCCGAATTTTAGCATTTTTAAATTTACTTGTCTTAAGCTAATAATTTTTAAAAAATTAAAAAAAAAAGTTAAGTAATTCTGCAGCATAGACGTTGGTGTTGAAACAACACCAAAGACTTCTAACGATTTTTTAATATTTTTGTTGAAAAAAATTATGCACTAAAGACTCTAAATATAGCAATCACAAAAAATACAAACAAGTTTTTTATTATATCATTTCGATAATTACTGCCACAAAATCATAGACAACATTCCTTACATTTTGATCTATACTCACTATAATCTGCTGATTAAATTTTAATTTAATTTAATTTTTAAATTAAATTTTAAAACCGAAATCAATATATCGTATGTTTTCTTGCAGCTATGCACTTGGCGGCATATCAGTAACTGAAATAAAGATTAGAGCAAATAAAGTAAAACATAACACTCTTGACTCGAAGCGGTGACAACACAAATTCTGCAAAAAAAATTACTGTTATGATAACTTAAGAAATTAAAAGCACCAAAAACTCCTTGGAATATATACTGACATTGTTAATCAAGGTACAGTGAACATTGGAAAACGTGAACTAATTAAAACCGAGGGTGTTCATGTTTTTGAGATTGTTCATGTTTTAGAAAGTAAAATTTTATGACTAAAATTGTATTTCTACCGTATTGCTTTACTATTTCTCTTATAAAAAAAACAGATTAGATCGTTTAAAAATCAAAGGTTTATTTTACAAAAAAATCTGTAATCTTTTTCTGTTGTATTTTTCCCAATATTTGAAAAACTGCATTTTCTCTTAGGCGTCTAAGTACGTTTATATCGCTTTGGTCAACGCCTTCATTTGCACACCATTCCAAAGCCCTATTGAAGATTTCAACTGCTTCAGTCGCGCTAACTTTTTGAACATTTTCTTCCTCAACACAGGCATCATCGTCTTCTTCCTGGTCGTCTTCATTGTTCTGAGATGGATTAAATAACAAATCGTCTTCATTCCATTCCTCAACAATTGATAAAGGATAGTCAACCTGTAGTTAGAATTGAAGCTGGTAATTTGATTAAAATTCGATTCAATCTATAACAAACCTGAGGATTCAAACTTTGAAGAAGAAGTGTTGTAGATGTTATCAATGGCTTCAGCTCTGAGTCCCACTTTTCCTTCAAAACACTCAAAGGAATGTTGTCCTCATCATCCTCAATTCCTAAGAAACTTAAAATATTGGCCCAGCATTTAGCTAAAGTCTCTGCACTGACTCTATTCCATGAGTCTTCTAAGAGAATAACAGCTTCTTTCAATGTCAAGCGTTTCATGCACTCAATTAGATTAGAGTCCTTTGCTGCAATCGATGCTAGCAGACTGTTTCTGTAGTATAATTTCGTTATTTTTATGGCATTCTGATCCATAGGTTGGATCAGTGGAGTTACATTAGGCGGCATGAAAATGGCTAATATATTTCCATCTTCTGATTTTAGCTCACTTTCACTAGGATGAGATGGTGCGTTATCTAATAACAAAAGAGCCTTAAGTGGCAAGTTTTTTTGAATCAGAAAAGCTTTAACCTAAAAATAAGTCTAAGTATTAAAAAAATGTGTGTTTCAATTGAATAAATAGAATGTTTACCTGTGGTACAAAGGCCTGGTGAAACCACTCCATGAAAATTGTAGTAGTCATCCAAGACGATTTGGAGCTTTTGTAATCGGTTGGGCAAGTGAAGTTTTTGAAGCTGCGTGGGTTTTTTGCCTTTCCTATAACTAACAACTTAAGCCTGTGCGTGCCTGAAGCATTTGCGCAACACAGGAAAGTAAATCGCTGCTTCTCTGTCTTTGCGCCTGGAGCAGATTTTGCTTCTGCTGAAACGTATGTTTTATCTGGCAAAAGTTTCCAGTATAAGCCAGACTCATCTGCATTGTACAATTGATCTTTACATAGTCCCATTTCTTCAATTCTTTCTTTTAGTTTTAATTTAAACGGATCTACTAAGTCAGGCTGCGATGATAGCTTCTCTCCAGTTATTTTAAGAAGACGAATGCCATATCGTTTTTTAAAACCACTTAACCATCCATCACTTGCCAAAAAACCACTTTCATTTTCCTTATGTTTTGAGTGTAACTCTTTAGCTTTTTCCTTCAGCATTAGTCCGCTTACAGGCCAATTTTTATTTTGCATTTGAATAAACCACCGGTAAAGACGTTTTTCCATTTTTGGCAGCTCTGATGATCTTAATGTCTTTCTTTTTCCCGGTCCAGAGTATCTATTACTCACACACTTCAGAATTAAATCTTTTTTCTTTTTAATGCTGCATATTGTTGACTTAGCGACACCGTATTTCTTTGATAAGTTTGTCACGCTTACTTCTTTTTTAAAGTTTTCCAAAATTTCTGCTTTTTCTTTTAATGTTAAAACCTTCACTTTTTTTGAACACATATTGAAAATAAGACGTTGATCAACCCAAGTGATGCAAGAGAAAAACAGCAACTGACTGATGGATGATAGCAATACATAAAAGCACGTGGGGTACCAAATACAAAACATTGTCAAATCTGGGGATTTCCCGATTTCTCGAGAATTAACTCTGTGCATTTTTATGCAGAAATATTGAAAAAAAATCTGTTCACGTTTTAGAGCTTTAAGCTTTGTTTACGTTTTAGAGTAGTCAATGTAAAAAAACCAGTGTTCACGTTTTGGGGTAGTTCACGTTTTGGGGGGTTCACGTTTTCCAATGTTCACTGTATATTTTTAATTTAATATTTCTTTCTTTTCGTTTTCATTTTCTATATTGAGTAACTGCAGTTAAGAGCGGGGACAAAATGCTTTTCTATGAAACAGGTGACAAAATAATCGCTTGTAAATATTAAACGATGAAATTTAGCTCCACTTCAAATGCCTTAATTCTTATGTTTTGTTTCCTCAAAACAGTATTTTTTGAGTTTATTTTTGTGCTTATTTTCTGAGAGTGAAGACTGAAAAAAGCAGGGCAGAGAAAAGAATTTTTTTAAAATGTACACATATGCTTACAGTTTTGTTACACATCAGACTTGCAACAATCATTAAATATAATACAGTGCAGTATAAATTTTATGCAAGTAGGTGCAAGGAACTTTTACCTCTGTCGTTAAAACATAAATAAAAGCTATATAAAATCCATAAAAATTGTCCGGCATAAGAAGTTTTTTAAGTAAAAAATTGTTTAGGTGAATTGAGCGACTTTTAAATGGAGTAAAAATTATAATTTGCGTTGCCACCATTAAGGACGGGAAAAAGGTCTAAGATACAAAAAAAAAGTCTGTGTTTCTGATTTTATGCCGAAATGCTTCATTTTTGTTTTTAAAAATATCATTTAAGAAAGTCCAAAATAAAACGTATACTCGAGCAGAACCGGGTCGGTTTCGACAATTGTTAAAGTTTTAATAGCTCAAATTATTTCATTCGCAACCATCGTTTACAATTTTGTGGGGCACGCAGAATCCCAAATATTTAAGCATTTTAAATACAAATCTAACGCACTCTTCAAATACAATATATAAATTTCTTATATAAAAAGTATTAAACCAAAATTTAAGCCACGCCAAATGCTAAAACTAAGTTTTATTCCCGCATGGGTTTAAATTGCAATACCCCCCGATGTGGATTAAAAACCTTATTACAAGTTGTATTCGATTTAAATCCATAGCGTACTAAAAAGAAAACTGGTTTGTGTTTACACAATTATTTTCTTTTTTTCTCTCTTTTATACTATAATTTTTAAATTTACTTCTATTGTATGTTTCGCACTGACGCCATCATTGTAATGAAAGTAGTAAACGTTGCTTGTGCGCCATAATCAAATAAGAAATATTTCACAAAAATTGTTAACCGAAAAAGTAACTGTGAATCATAAGACCTTTGAATCTTAACACTCTGAAAATTAAGAAGGATAGTATTGAAATATAATACAGCATAGCTTAAAATATAATACATGTTGTATAAAATCTAATATCATGACTATTTTAATTCAACATCTATTCCAATTGTAATAGTTTTCGAAACCGATTTTATTACTTTTTAGTTATTTTGTGTTAAATTTTAAACCGTAGGTACTAAAGTTCATATTTTCTTCCAACTTTATTAGATTAAAGCACGGCTTTGAATAAAAAAATTAATAGTACTTTGAAAAGTATTCTCATAAAAAATGGTTTAAACTAGTACGAATGGAGCTACGGCAGGATACCGAAGCTAAAATACCCCCTGCGGCCATATCGGAGCATATTCGAAGTCTTTAGCCACGGCATACACGATGACAATCAGTTTTATATATTAACGAAAGTTTTCCTATTTTGATGACGTCATTTTGTATCGGAGGTAGGCGTGGTTTTGATCCAATTTTGCCAACTGGCATAGAGATGGTTCATATTATATATCAAAGTTAATGTGCAAAATTTCAAGACATTTCCTCAATTTTGTGGATTTTTAAGAGATTTTACATTTCACATAAAGCCAATGTGTATGGGAATTGGGCGCGGTTTTCATCCGATTTTGCCATATATCATAGAGATGGCTTATATTAAATATCAAAGTTTATGTGCAAAATTTTAAGACATTTCCATAATTTGTGTGGATTTTCAAAAGATTTTACATTTAAAATAAAGATACTTTGTATGGGAGGTAGGCGTGATTGTCTTCCGATTTTTCCAAATTTCATAGCCAGAATTTAGATTGAAGATCACAGCTTACGTGCTAAATTTCAAGGCATTTCTTTAAGTATTGTGGATTTTAAAAAAATTTTACGTATAAAATGGAGGTAGGCGTGGTTTTCATCCGATTTGGCCCTTTTTCGAACTTTATCTTCCTTTTTTAAAAACAAACTTATATTGTGGATTTCATCGCGATAGCTTCAAAATTACGGCTATATTATAATACTAGCTTAAGCCCGCCGCTTCGCCGGGTTTTCAAAAAGTTTTCATTCAAAAATTGATATTGATTTTTCGCTACCAAAACGATTTTTTATTGTTTAAGTAATACTACAAATTATTAACCTTAAGATTGTTATATCATCTGATAGGAAATCGAAAACCTAAATTTTGGATTTCATTTTTTTTACAACAAAAACAACTTTTATCCAATTTTTTGGCTTAAACCAAAAATTTTTGAACATTTTTTAAAAAAATTTTTAAAAATATTAATACTTTGGTTTAGTAAAAATTTCAACTTATGTTTGAAGGATATTTTAACAAACAACATTTTTCAAAAAAAAATTATTGAAATCCATTGCAAACTGACTGAAATATTTGCCTTCAAAGCTAAAAGTGTGAATTTCAAGTCGTTTTTCTCTCATTCTCAGCTTATAATTAATACTAAAAAGATCTGGTACTAAAATTTTTCACAGTTTTCAAACTACATACATAATTTTGGTATCAAATTGAAGGAAATTTAAAAGCGTTTATTGATTTTGTTCTCGTTTAACCGAAGTGCAATTTAATCCATTAGGGCCGAAAGAAAACCATAAAAAACAGACATTTTTAGACTTGAAGCAACATTTTGGTGAAAACTATGTATGCCATTGAGCAGAAATAAGTTATTATTGCATGCTAATTTTACTTTTTTTAAAAAACTGGCACTAAAACTTTTGAAATATTATGCAGTATTTAATGAAAATTCAAGACGCATATGTTTCCATATAGTAACATTGGTTGTTAATGAGTTAAAATAAAGTATCCTATTGCACTCTCTGCTGACCTATAAATATGTGTACAAAATTTTATAAAAATCTGAGTTGTCGTTTAAACGTGATGAGTGAACATAAAAAGTGGCTACAGATTTATTAATAGTATAGATATTTTTATATACCTGCCTCGCATCCTTCTTGGCAATACAAACGGAATGACAAAGTTAATATACCCCTTACGCAGGACGCGTTGGGGTATAAAAATGTATTATTCCAACCATTGCCTTAAAAATTACTCCAAGATTTTTAACCGTGCACTGAGACTGCTTTCAATATTGCGCTAAAGCTACAAATGCCATTTGCCAAATATTTTTGCTTATCTCTGGTGAACGATTCACTTCTTTTGTATTTGCTTAGCATTGCTTATCTAAAATACGATCAAGGCTATAAGACTTTAATCTAGCATGGGGTCATAGGTCAATTAATTCATTTTCCATAGAGTTGTTGGTCAGGAATGTCATCAACTCTGATCGGGTCAGGATCGAAATTAAAATTTCTTCAAATTTATTTACTATCAGTATAAGTAGAAAAGTTTGCTTTTTCTTCCTTGCACCTTCCTAATTTTCTGTTCCAATCAAAACACAAAACCTAAACACCACAACATATAACCACAAAGTGAATAATCTTAAACATTAAAAGCTGCAATTTAAACTTTATATCTTTTATTTTTTGTTTTTCTTTCAACACAAACTTCAACGTTTTTTATCAAACTCAAAAATTGACAGCTTATGTTGCTTATCTGTCTCTTCAGCACATTACTTGGAAGGTGCCAGCAGCGGATATGTTGCTAGCAGATAAACTCAAAATCAATCGATTAGAGTATGTTTTGTAACTTGAATGAAATGAAACATGGAGAAAAGGTGAAAACAAGAACTTTTAATATGGCATCTATACTTAACCCTTAAACGACACACCACAACTGAGTTACCTTTATAACTGGGAGAATAGTGCAAGTTCGCAGCAACGGTTTTAGATTGCATATAACTCAGCAATTACAAAAGGAAATGCATTTTTTTGTATGTTACGAATTAGGGAATTTTACAATACATCCAAATTAGTGAATTCTTTAAAGCAAATAGCTTTCCTTTTGAAAATTTGCTTTAAGCTAAGCCCCTTAAAAAAAAATTTTAAAAAAAAAAAATGCTGTTGAAAAATTTGTTATTATTTTACACTAACAATACTCGATGTGCACTGCTACACACAGCAACTATATTGGAAAATAATTAATAATAATATATTCAAAACATTTACTAGACCCTTCGTTTAAAATCATGCTCATTGCCAAATGCCCGTTCCAGTTTCTGAGTAACAATTCGAAATTTGTGCCGAAAATTTAGGCTGCTTTAAAAGTGAAATGCCCCACGTTCAACGCCCATAAAATAATACCAGTGCAGTGCCACGTATAAATTGAAGTCGAATACTGAATTCCGAGGCTGTGCGACCTATAATTCCAAAGCTATTCGATATCGCACATGTGTGTTGTATGAAAGAGATGATGATGTATATGGAAGGTGATATTCATATATATAAAACAAAGCGGAAAAAAGTTTTTGTTTCGCTATGCTGGCCGTCCGTAATTTTCAACCAATTCAGTTCATTTATTTTTTAAACTTAGTTTATTATGATGCGATGGTTATAGGCTAGAAAAAAATAAGGGCTACCACCGAAATTTTTTTTTATTTTTACTAATTTGGTGGGCGAACACTAGGTAAAAATGGGTCACTGAATCCGAATTCGTTGTCAGGATTTGAAAAACTATGTAATTTTTTTTACCATAGGGCTGCCACCTATATTTTTAAACTTGTACGAATTCAAAATTACGTGTTTTTTAAATAGTGCTGCCACCTAAATTTTTTATTTTTACAAATTCGGTGCTGAGGCGAATATTACCTAAAAATGGGTCGCTGAATATGAAAAATTTTGTAAAATTTTTGCTTGGGTTGCCACCTAATTTTTTAAATTTTTACGAATTCGGTGCCGAGCGAACATGAACTAAAATTAACGTAATTTTTTCGATAAGGTTGCCATCTGAAATTGTTTTCTTTTAACGAATTCTGTGCTAGGGCGAACTGTGGGTAAAAATCGGTCACTGAATCCGAATCCGTTATCAGAATTTCAAAACTATGTAATTTCCACCTGCATTTTTTTTAATTTTTACTAATTTAGTGATGGCAAAGACTAAGTAAAAATTAGTTGCTAAATACGAACCCGTTCTTTGAATTTAAAAATGATGAAGTTCTCTTACCTCCATCCGACCCAGAAAATTTTTTCAATTGAATTAATTTTTCTGTTCGGCCGTCACCTCTCTGCAGACAATGGCAAGCCTCGGAGAGTAAAAAAAATGCCATGAAAAGCTTCTTGAGAACATAAGCCGTTCGGAGTCGGCGTAAAACATGTAGGTCCAGTTCTCGATCATTTGTGTGCAAACATTTCACATCACACACAACACAATTGATCATTAGAAGCTCGATCAAAGTCCTTTCAAGGGCTGAAATGGCCATTTCGTTTTTCTTTTTTTTCGAAGTTCTCTTACCATAGGAATGCCAGCTTAATTTTTTTTTACTCTTACGAATTCGGTGATGGGGCGAACACTTAGTAAAAATGGGTCACTGAAACCGCATCCGTTGTCAGAATTAAAAAGTTCGCTAAATTTTTTTTTTCATAAAGTTGCCAATAATTTTTTTTTTTATTTTTACGAATACGCTGGTGAAATACAAAACACCAAAACTTTCAACAATTTTTAAAAAAAGCACTACCACAACAATACATATAGACAAGCTCAAACCAGCTTTTCTGAAAACAGAAAACTCACAGACAATTTAAACTACACATGCTTAGCTACATAAATGTAAACCGGTTAAAAAAGTACTTAGCGAAGCGAGCGTGGTTCTGCTATGTGATATATATAAATTGGCTGAAAATGTGGACGCAGCAACATTTATATACATAATGACCGCCACATTGACCCATAACACCTATATACCAAGTTTCACTATCGAAAAATATACCATTCAGGAATTATAATGATTTCTGGAACATCCATTTTTTTTTTTTTTGGTTTTGAAAAAGAGTTTTTTAAAAAATCCGACTTTTCCGATAGATTTTTAAAAATTTTCATTTATAAGAAATTCAATCTTACAATTACGAACACAAAAAAACAAAGCTCTGCGTTGCGTTATTGAGTTGAAGCACTTAACTGCGTCATTGCGTTGACACAATATTTATTATTGAAAGCAACGAAATAGCGCAATAGTTCAAATGGTTCCTTGCTTGATATTGTTTCTTTGTTTATTCAAGCGTCTTCAGTTTCAAAACATTCAACAGACATGGAACTTGTATATATCTGTTTGATTGCTGTATAAACCTTGAACGCAGTACAATTTGGCAACATGCTAGCTATTTTCAATAGATGCTGAGCTCTGCGCTTCATTCAGACTTGCTTTGTATTGATTTCTTATTGATTCAGCACTTTTAACAGAATTTATGACCACAATTATCCTGAATCAAAAAACTATTCTTTATATTAAACACATTGCAACAGGGCTTTGACTTGATATAATGCATTTATTCGCTAACTTAACCAAATAATTCCATTCGCTTTATTACAAAGGTCAAAAAGTTTTAATCATAAAGTCAGGCGCTATTGAATTCAAAATCAAACTGCAGTAATCAAGACAAATTGGCAGGGAATCAAAACTTTACAACTACGCCATGGCGCAATTGCGCTAACTCATTTTGCTAATTCAGTAAGTAGAGCTTGAGTTGATGTATAAGCGCAAATTTTAGACTAAGCTACCCATGTCTATCTTGAATAAAACCTGTAGAGCAAATAGAAGAAAAAAATGCCAATGGTGGAAATTGTGTGCCACTTAAGTGTTAAAAATACGAAAAAATATATTTTATCTAGAACTGTCAAATGAGCTTTGAACTTGGTACTTTCTGCAACACATATGCCACACATATGACATAAGCTTTGTCATTTTTTTTTACGCTCTTATTTCTTGTTGACTACCTTAGACCACACTCAGCTACAGGAAACTTTTTTTTTCACCCCCAAAGGCAGGTTTCACTGAACTTATTCTTCCTAAACTCATACCTAGACAAGTTGTGACAGTTTGTAAAAAAGTTTTAAATAACTTCAAGCTATAAGCACACATTCATGCCCCACAGCTGCAATGACAACACTTTTTGGCACTTGAGACACCCAAACACACGCACCATCGTCCACACAAACACACACACAGTCGATGTTGCTGCAATATTTTATGTGTTGCTCAACAATTTAATGAGTTTTCAAAATTTCTGCAGAAAGTTAAGGTAGATAAAAAAATAAATAAAAAAATATAATTTTTTTTTTTTTTTTTTTTTGCCTTAAAGCATACACATAATGCTTAGAAAGCAAGAATTTTACAATCATTTCATTATGCTATAACGCTATGAGCGTAAGAATAGCTTAAAGTCTAAAAAAGTTTAAAAAAGTTTCAGTCTACATAAATTTGATTAAAACATCTTCTCCAACTTATTATTATAAGAAAAAAAAAATATAAATAAAGAAAAAAAGGCAGAAGACCAATAAAGTGAAGCATTTTAAGTAGCTCAAAGCTTTGGCTTCAAAGGCTTGCAGGCAACAGCTGTTTAAAGATTTGTAAATATAGTCTATAAGTTTTTAAGCGAAAAACCTTAAAAGAAGGGGAGAAAAATTATTAAACGCTTTTAAGAAAGTAGAAACAATAATAAATAAAGTATTAAACAAAGTTGAATAAAGAGCTAAAATAGCAAGAAAAAAAAAAAAGAGTTTTTTTCATTAAGAGCACAAAATTGAACAAAACTTTCATTGTTATGAGAGTTGCAATGGTCAGTAAAAGCAGGTACACATTAGCGATCATGAATGTCACTCAAAAAAACAACAAATATAGCAGCTGACTGTTACTCAACCACAAATAATTTTTTAGTTGACGGATGGAACACATTGATGACGGCAATGGCTTTCCCTTTAGGAAACAAAGCGCTTTGAAACCACTTCAAAAGTTCTTTATAAAATCACATTAGCGCTTTGTTCTCACTTTAAATAGCGCCTTTTTTAACATTGCCATGTCATTGGGAAAAAGACCTTTGCTCTCGCTAAGAATGGTGATTCAAAAAAGCGCTTTGCTCTCGCTTCGTGAAGTTATTTAAAAAAGAGCTTTGTTTTCGCTTCAAAGAGTGTTCAAAAAAGCGCTTTGCTCTCGCTTCGGAAAGTGATTCGAAAAAGGGGTTTGTTCTCCCTTCAAAACGTGTTAAAAAAAGTGCTTTGTTCTCGCTTGGCCCCTTTCACATTGATCAAGAATTGAAAGCAATGCGAATAGAACAAAAAGTAACACGAAAAAATTGACGGTACAAAGACATATGCTCGAAGTATCTTTTCTTTTTTGAAAGTCGGCATCAATTCTTGGCTCTGCAACTGTCGTACTTTATGTTAGGTGATTGTTCTTTTTTTGAGCTTCCTGATAGAATCTGTAGCATCCTCTTGAGGAACTATGGCCAACAGTTCCGGAAACATATGCTCTTGCAGGAGCATCACAAGCAAATGCGCATAATTTTATAGACACCGTTCTACCATTGAGAATGACTCCTTTTTAACTAATATTTTCATTAATATTTTCCGGTTTCTTACTGCCAAGATACGCTCAAGATAAGGAAAGGCTTAATATTGCAGTAGTTTGATGACCCCAAAATTAGCGGCAATGCTATTAAAGAGCTTTTATATAATGGTAAACCATATACTTATTCCAAGGTCTACTTGTAAAATGTTGACATGTTGATAAATATTTTTATCTAACCCGTAGTGAAAGTAGTTTCCTGGACTAACTTCGCGTGTGTAAATAGTGGCATTGGCATCCGTCTCTGAAAATAATGTTTTTGTAGACGAGGGCACTTTAAGGCCTGCTGTCGCACAATTGCCATCACTTGCGTCTCGTCTAATTTTAAATCGCACTACCCATTCTGCAAACTCTTCTCAAATGTCAAATCCGGACGCAATTTTCATTGCTTCTCTTCTTCATTTTCACAATCGGCACTTTGAATGTAGTTCGCACCACAATGGGTGAAATCTGATGAGATTGCTGTTTCATTTTACACTATTTTATTACTTTATATATCTGCGGCTGTTGCGCCTTCATCGTTTGCGCCTGCATGAGCAGCTACATTATTTATTGCGTCTACTTTCGCTGCTACCAATCTTTTAAAATAACGTTTCTTATACCCTAACCACTTGCCACTCATTTTAGAACTTTTTACCACTTTAGATAATTATTACCAGTTCCAGTTTATTTTTCCATTTCACTATTTTTCTGTTTTCCAGTATTTGTCGAATTGGACAAGATATTCGAAATAGCGGCAATAACTTTTACGACAGAGCCAAATCCCTCTTTTGAAGCACTACGAAAAGCGAAAGCAAAGCGCTTTTTTTACAGTTCAGTTCGTAGCGATAGCGATTTTAACATGCTTTTAAATAAAGTGCTTTGAAATTTCCGATCGGGTTACTACACAACAAAAGAGAGAAATGTAGGCTACTTGATTATTTTGAAAGCGACGCAACAAAAAGCTTTCCCACACGCAAAGCCAAATTATTAAATTAACAAAGTTTTTGACATGCTCTTTAAGCAATGGAAAGAGAGCAATATTTGTCGCCTGTTAAAATACAAATAGTTCTATACCGACGACATAATAAGAGCGACAATGTCGTTGAGACATATTCACCAAACTCACCTCCATAAGAAATACATATAAAACAAATTTGACAGATGGCGTAACGTCGTTGTCGTCGTCAATGTGTTCGTGTTCCATGCAATAAGCTTTTTAGAGAGCATTCAGCTGTATATAACTAACTTTCATCTTAAACAAACACTAATAATAACAAAACAATTCATTGACGCAGTTTAATAAAGAGCGAAACTAGCAAAAAAAAATAGTTCTTTTAATTAAAAGGAAAGAAATAAACAAATTGTTCATTCTTATGACAGCTTGAATGATCAGTAAATTGCATACAAAACTTTTAAGAGAGCATTCAGCTCTATATAACTGACGTTTATGTTAAACAAACAATAATAATAAAACAATTCATTGATAAATTTAAAAATTTTTGTAAAAATAAAATAAGCCAAACTTCAGTAAAGATGTGTTTTCTTTCTTTCTATAGAATACTAAGGCTGATGAGACTATTTTCTTAAAATAATTGAAGCTGAAGTATGAACTTTGTTAGTTTTGAAAACACAAGTATTCAAATTTCAACTATTTGTCAATAAAAAGTCTATTGAATTTTTTATTTATTATTGATGTGCAAAAAATAAAGCTCATAGAGCAATTTTATACTTAGTACCTATATTTCAAAAAAATACTAGCATAAAGTAGAAGAATTAACAACTAGCTATGCAGCTAAGTAATATAAAGTTAAATATAATGTTTATAATTATTATGTATATAATATTATGTGAGTCTGAAATTGATATTTTGTACAGCATTAGAAATATTTTTTAATTAAGTCCTAAAAAAAATAGCTGTAAACTTCAACAAATGGAAAATTGTAAACGTTGTTTTCAGTGTATAAAAAAAAAAAAAATATATATATAAAAATTTTAATGTAACAAAATTCCTTGGTAAATACAATATTATTTTATATTCTTGATCAAATGTACATACAAACCTAAAATAGTATATATTTTTTTAGATAAGTAAATGTATATTTAAGTTTGGTTTAAATATTAGAAAAATTTGGTTTTTTTTTTTTTTTTTGTTCTTGTCAAAGTGTAATCAACAATTGTTACAAATGTTTAATAAATATAAAAAATTAGATTGAAATATATCTAGGATATCTTCAAGCTTGCGTTTCTTTCTTTTCTTGCAACCTTGCAATGAAGGTTTTTAAAAAATGTTTTAGGAACAACCGATGCTTATTTATACTTAAAAAAACTGATATATGATTCAGCCGCTCCAGGATATGCAAATAACCCTCAAATCATCGACAATTTAACATATTTGATTTGTTTAATATTTCAGTGTAGACCAGTGATGGGCATCGCGTGACAGCGCAGGTAAAGAGCTTTCTCTGTCGCCACACGTATTTAAGTCAGTGATGTGATTCAGACCTTGTGAAAAATCCCGAATGTGTAAGCAAAAATCCCACCAATTTATCCCGCCAGAGGTACCTTAAAATCCCGCCAAAAATCCCACCAAAAAAGTATGAGTAAAACTACATAAATTTTTTTTCAACAAGAAAAACTTTTACATTTATTACACTAGTATATAAAAACTAGTAAGGATGGAGCTTCGGCAGGGTACCGAAGCTAAAATGCCCCCCCGTGGCCATATTGAAATATTTTCAAAGTCATTAGCCACGACATACACGATGACATTCAGTTTTATATATTAACGAAAGTTTTCCTATTTTGATGATGTCACTTTGTATGGGAAGTAGGCGTGGTTTTGATCCGATTTTGCCATATATCATAGAGATGGTTCATATTATATATCAAAGCTAAAGTGCAAAATTTCAAGGCATTTCTTTAATTTTTGTGGATTTTAAAGACATTTTACGGTTAATATAAAGTCACTTTGTGTGGGAGGTGGGCGGGGTTTTCATACGATTTGGCCCATTCTCGAACTTGATCTTACTTTTTTAACATAAACTTATATTTTGAATTTTATCGCGATAGCTTGAAAATTGCGGCTGTAATCGTGTCGACAGACGGACAGACGAACAGACAGACGGACACACGGAAATCGACTCAGCAGATGATGCTGATCAAAAATATATATATATTTCTATACCTGTCACGCCTCTTTCTTGGCGTTACAAACGGAATGACAAAGTTAATATACCCCTTACGCAGTACGCGTTGGTGTATAAAAATAATATAACAGTAAAAATCTTACGTAATAATTAATTTTGATAATAGAATAATATAATAGTAAAAATCTTACGTAACAATTCATTTTGATAAAAAAATAATACCATGGAACTTGTATCATAAAAAACAAAACGAATTTAAAGGGCTTAAGGCGGTCTTCTCATTCAAAACCCGTTTTTTGGACCCTTTTTAAAAAAATTCTTATTTGAAAACGCAAAGAATAATTGAAAACTTTTTTTATTTATTGTATTACAAAAGGTTCAAAGTAAATAAAAAAATTTTTTTGCATCGATACGTGGGCTGTTCAAAAAGTAATGAGACTTCAAAGTTGGTGGTGAAAAAATAAGGTGTCGTCTGAAATGAAAAAAAAAACGGGGTTATAATCAGTATAGATGTAATTCTCGGGTGAACCTCAAGCTTAATTTTGTGATTTTTTTTGACAAAATGGCGGCCATTCAAAAAAAAAATTTGAATTTCGGGTTTTTTTTTGTAGTTTAGTGTAAAAAAAAATAGTAAAAAATTTTTTAAAATTATGGTCGAGGTTCACCCGAGAATGGTGACAATTCTGCGTCGATTCCACTTTGTTTCATGAAAATCGGTTCAGTTGAACTGGAGATATCATGGCCGCCAGTTCGAAAAACGTGGGTTCGAGATAAACGCGTTTAAAGTTTGAAGTTATTTTTTTGGGATAAAAAAAAAAAATCAAAAATGTTTAAATGCAGTTTTAAAGAGCTGACAATTTTTACTTACAAATATTAGTCGGCGATGCCAGCTCCATACAGGCCACCTTCCTCTTTTTCGTAGAAACTGCTTTCTGCTGCCCTCTCTGCTCTGCGAGCCGTTCTGCCAGCTTTTGATGATGCCGCAGCTCGAGTCTCTGATCGGTTCAATCTGTCTTCATTGCGAGATAGTGCGTATTCGTATGCGTTTTTGCCAATCGCAATACCCATCAAGCCCATAATTTTAAGTATGGGTATAAAACCGTCGTTGAAGAGGCACGTTGCAATGAAATTGGCCACTTCGATGGTGCGTGCGCCTGAGTTGATGTGTTTGGGCGAAAGTGACCAAAGAACAGAATTGTAGGACTCATTGGAATTCTGAGTTTCAGATCCAAGGCATCTTTCAAGCAAATTATCTGCCGACAGCACTTCGTAAGCTGGTTTTATTACCTCCATCACCAAATCAAATAGCTCATTTTGACGAAGACCTTGCTTCACAAAAAAGGCTGTGTCGTCTAAAGTATTTCGAATTACTAAAAATCCTTTTAGGGGCATATTCACAACTAGCCAAGCTATAAATAAATGCAAAAAAAAAAAGTCGGAAAAAAAAAGTTGCTCAATGAGAAGACCGCCTTAAATGTTTTTCACTAAATTTAAATGAAACCGCGTATGTTTGTTGGTTCCTAAATGAAGATTTAATAATACATACAGCTCTTAAATTATCTTCTCCAAGTCTGTTTCTTCTTATTGTTTTTATAAATTTAAATTAAATTTTACAGCAGGCCTTTCTGCAGGCCATCTCTGTTCAATAACTCGCAACACTGTAGCCATTATCATTAAATTTATATTATCATACATCAAAATATCATTAAACAAAAATCATATCATCAATCATTTCATTTATATTCTAATGAAAATTTAATTACTTCCACGTAATCTGAGATTGAATGAAGATTCTTAGAATAAACTCTCTTATCAATATCCAAAGCTATTTTTGGGTCCGATATTGGGGCAAAGCACCCACATAAAACACTTTTTTATTTTGACAGGTATAAAAATCCCACTTTGAAGCATAAAATCCCGTTCGCCCGCCAAGCGGTCAAAAATCCCAAAAAGCTGGCGAAATCCCGCCAAATCACATCACTGATTTAAGCACACGTACGCTGCTAGAGCTTTCAGTGTGGTTTGAAAATTAATGAGAGTCGATGCGCATTTTCACGTATTGAAAAACAAATACGCTGCCATTTTTATGTAAAAACCCCTGTAGGAAAATCAACTAATTTAAAAGTAGTTGAAAAAGTAGTTTTTTATCAACCACAACTAGTTGAAATTCTGAATTTTTTTTTTAATTGAACGAACTAACATATTTTGTATGGTGATGTCCGCTAAATAAGTCACTTGACTTTCGTCTGCATATATTTTCAAGTACTTGTTAAATTAGTTAAATTTAAAATATTTTTTAACTACTTTAAAATAAATCAATTGAAAACCGCATATATTTTCAACTACTTATTAAGTTCGTTATATTTAAATTATTTTTTTAATTACAGTACAACTTCGATAATCCGGACACACATAGTTTTAGGTTCGGTCGGATTATCGAGTTGTCCGGACTATAGTAGGTGAACATTTTTGAAAAAATCTGAGTGAATTTAAACATGAACGAATATATTTATTTATTTAAACATGAAGTTACTCTGTTGTTGCAGATACATATGTATATTTATTCAAAAACAAAAATATTATCAAATAGAATCCATATTTTTATGTGTACATATTCATACAATTATGGTCATATGAACATACTTACTATGATTTATTAAAAAACGAAGTTATTTTGTGTTGACTAACTTTGTTGAGGTGGTAAATTTTGGCTTTTTCTTCTAGCCTCTTCAACAAGATAATATCCTGGATATCCAAATTATTCTCCTCAGCCCACTGAATGCAAACTGCAAATGATTTCTGTGCATCTACATTTGTATTTGTATTTGTATGTGTATTTATTGAGCACATATGTAAGCATATTAGAATAGATTTCTTTTGCATGCCGCAGATTCAAGTAAATAACAACTAATAAGCTTAAAACTAAATATTTAAAATTAAAATCAAAATGAAAATTAATAATAAAATGAAAATCAAAATGAAAATTAAAATTAAATTAGAAAAAACAAGTAATTGTAAAATTTAAAATTTAGAAATAAAAATGAGTTCATAAATTTTATAAGTAAAAATCAACAATTTTGACAATTTTAACAAGAAAGTGACAAGGTCATAATTTAAAGATAATGGCAAATTAATTGCAACTTCGAAAGATCTTAAAAGGGAGAAGCAAGAAAAAGAAAACGAGGATAGATAAGAGTTAAGAAAAGTAGTTAAAAATTAAATGCTTGAAGGCTCTATAGTTGGAAACAATCTTAATGTGATTAGGCAAAGAATTCCACAATCTGATTGCACTGACGAAAAACAGTCTGCTAGAGTTTTTGTAAAAGAAGCTCGGAATCAAGAAATTCATACCTCTGCTAGACCTACAGAACTTAAGTTTTTCAAAGAGGTAAAGTGGACAACGCGAGTATATAATCTTATGCAGGAATAGACAATTTCGCGCTTCAAGGTAGCGAAATAGGCAACGACCAAGTAATTTGTTGCGGTAGAATGATATATGGTCAAACTTTTTTATGCCATAGACATAACGGGCAGCATTATTCAGAGCAACAAGCAACTTGTGAGATGACCGTGAATCCAGATTGCTATAGACGACTTCAGAGTACGTAATAATTGGCAATAGCAGTTGCACGACTAGTTTTCGTCTGGTTTCGATGGGAACAAATGCTGCAGTCATTCTCAGATTTCTCAATAAATAGTAGACTTTACTCACACAAGAGTTTATATGGTACTCACTGGACAGGGAAGTATTTATATAAAAACCAAGATTGGAAGCCTTACTAACAGCTTTCAATTCGACATCGTTGAGGAGAATAGAGGGAAGATCGAGATTAGAGAGGGGAGTGTTACAGATCGGCAGGACGTACGATTTTTGAGGGTTTAGCTTAAGCATGTGGTCTTTAGCCCATGCTGCTATCATATTCAAATCTTCATTTATTCTTACACATAAATCTTCGATTAGCCCTACAGGTCTGGACAAATACAGCTGTAGATCATCAGCGTATGCATGCATTGTGACATTATTGCACTTGTTGAAGATGTCATTAATGAACATTGTAAAAAGTAATGGGCCAAGTACTGAGCCTTGGGGAACTCCATTGGACGTGTTTTTATACGTTGAGAAGTTGTTACCCACTTTTACGCGCTGTGTTCTTCCGCCTAAATAACTTTTTATGAAACGAACTGATGTTTCAGAAAATCAAAAGTTTGCCTTGAGTTTCTTGCACAGTATATCATGGTTCACGGTGTCAAACGCTTTAGAAAAGTCTAGTAAGCATAGTAAGGTCACGTGTCCTTTATCGAAAGGTATTCTAATATCATCCAAGATTTTGACAATAGCAGTGGAACAGCTGAAGATTTGACATAAGGCTGAGTGAATTAATGTGATTAGAAATCTGCTGCGCCATTAAAGACTCACAAACTTTTGAAATTGAGATCTGATAATTAGAGATCTTTGTTTTTACATCCATTTCTACAAAGTCGTCTTCAGAGTCCGTAAGCAGTACTGACGTTTCATTTGGTTTAGCGAGTTGTATTATGTCTTCATCTGAAAAATCCAGTAAACATTCATTTGCACCAGTTGCCCAATCATTGATATCTTGTTCAGTGATCTCATTACTAAAATACATAGCTCCAATCATATTTTGGATGGATTTTATGTCAGCAACCATGCTATCAGTCTGAAGTTCATGGCGCAAAACCTGAAGCGGTATCATATCTTCATCATCCTAGCACGATGCAGGTCTTGGCCACAATGCACACCAGCTTTTCTGAATATTGTTTTCACTAATGCTTTGCCATGCTGAGTTCAAAAAGCAAACAGCATTTTTAAGGTTGAACTTTTTTAAAACTTTAACCACGTCGACATCATCATCATTTCCTGATAAAATATGTTGCAGTAGTTGGTTTCTATAAGCAACCTTTACATTTTGTATTAAATTTTCATCCATAGGCTGTAAGATTGCCGTACAGTTTGGTGGTAAAAAAAGAACTCTGAAATTTGGGTCAAAATTAATTTCATCCGTTTTTGGATGTGAAGGAGCATTGTCTAATATTATTAATGCTTTCAGTGGTCTGTTAACCTTTGCTAGATACCCTTTTACTTCTGGAATAAAATGGTTTTTGAACCAGTCGAAAAAAAGTGACGTTGACATCCATCCTTTATTAGTCGCTTTATATACCACTGGTATCTCAAAACCCTTAAATGCTCTTGGATTAGCAGCTTTTCCAATAACCAAAAGAGGCAGTTTATGTGTTCCTGCAGCATTTGAGCATGGCATAAATGTCACACGATCTTTGGAAATTTTTCTTCCTGGGGCTGATTTTTCCTTTGCATGCACCCATGTGTTACCAGGCAACACTCTCCAGAAAGCAGCAGATTCGTCTGCATTGTAAACTTGCTCTTCACTTAAATCCATCTCAGTAACAATGTCGGCAAACTTTTGTTTAAAAGGCTCTACGGCGCTTTCATCGCTGGAAACTTTTTCACGACAAATTTTTAGATACCGAATACCATGCCGTAACTTAAATTTATCTAGCCAGCCTGAGCTCGCTGAAAAATCTTCCTTCCCCGTCATCTTTACGTAAAATAATTTTGCCTTGGCTTTTAAAAATTCTGACGAAATCGGGATATGATTGTTTCTTTGTTGCAAAAACCATGTGTAAAGCGCTTCCTCTACTTCTGGATTTTCTGGTTTTTTTATAGCTTTTCTATTTCCTAACAGAAGGATTTACATTATGAAAATGATTTAATACTTTATTTTGGTAAATGTTACCTGGTCCATTGTAGGTATTCGAAATAAATTGTTTTATCTTTTCCTTGTTTTTTTTTAATGTCGTAAATGTCGTTGATTTGGGAACATAGAATTTTTCGGCAACCTGCCTAATAGTTTTTCCCTCATCAAGACTTTGTAAAATATCACACTTTTCCTTTAAAGTTAGTGTTTTATGTTTGCGTTTATTATTTAAAGACATAGCACTTGGTACGAAGCGCGCTTACGAGGGAAATAATCGAAACTGAAGTATTGACAGTATGAAATGTGAGCCAAAGTGCGAATAACAAAGCATGCGAGACACAAAATTAGACAACCAAGCTTATGAGGGAAAGTACCGAAACTGAAGTAATGACAATGCAAAGTGTGAGTCAGAGTGCAAATAAGAAAGCATGCCAGAGACACTTGACAACCACGCAGTAATGATGACACTGCAAAGTGTCAGTCATAGTGCGAATAACAAAACATGCGAGCGTGTTTAAAAATTTTAAATTGTCCGAAATGTAAAAGCGTCCGAATTATTGGAGTGTCCGGATTAGCACATGTCCGGACTACCGAAGTTGCACTGTACTTTAAAATAACCAATTGAAAACTATTTAATATTCCACTTACTGAAGATGAATTTAAAAGCATAAAAATTTTAAATTTCTATACCTCAAATATATAATTTCTTTGACTGTGTGTGCTTTTTTTAAGTGTCAATCGCAATTAAGTGGAGAAGACTCGACGCTACGTAGGGAAAGGCGGGCGTCTTTACTACTGAAGTGATGTGTTTGCTGAATGGTTAAGCAATGCATCAATTTCCGTACTGAGTCCAAATTGTGCAATGTTTGCTAAAGTCTACCAGTTTGTAATTTGAACATTTTAAATAATAAAGAATTTTTAATCGTTTCACAGGGTTTTGAGACAGTTTATTAGTTTTAAAGTGTGCTAACCACGTCTGTCTTGCAGCTCAATGTCGTATATAAAAAATATGTCTTGTTGAAACAAAATGTTAGTGAAGCCTTAAGTTAATAATATTTGATGAAATAATATGGTTAAATATATATAACCTTGTAATCTAATAAATATTTGCAATTAAAACATGTCAAAATCTGAGTAGTTGCCGCCTTAATATAATTCAAGTAGTTTATTAACCACTTGTTGTTAAGTAGAATTTCAATTACTTCATATATAATGTAATAAAAACTATTTAGAGTTGAAGTGGATGCCGCCTTAATATAATTCAAAGTAGTCCATATACTAGTTTATTTTAAATTAGTTTTTTAACTAGTTGTTTTTAAAAACAAGTTAGTTTGTTCCCATAGGGAAGCGATTCGCTGCGCAACAACCTTTTTTAACAGTGGAAAGTTTTTAAATACACAAATACAAACACATAAACAAACCATACAAATAATTATAAACCAAGTTTAATTAAAATACTACCTAAAGTGCTTGATAAACTGCTTTGAATTATATTAAGGCGGCAGCTTCTCTGATTTTCACATATTTTAATTGCAAATTTTTATTAGATTACAAGTTTATATATATTTAACCATGTTATTTCATCAATTATTTTGTACTTTAGGCCATCAGTAATAGTTTTCAATTGGTTATTTAAAAGTAATTAAAAAAATAATTTAAATATAACTAATTTAACAAGTAGTTGAAAATATAAGCAGACGAAAGTCAATTGACTTATTTAGCGGACATCACCATACAAAATATGTTAGTTCGTTCTATGGAAAAAAGTCAGAATTTCAACTAGTTGTGGTTGACAAAAATCTACTTGATCAGCTACTTTTAAATTAATTGATTTTCCTACAGGGATAATTAGCTCATGAGCAGCTATGACCACGGAGCATTGAGAGTAAACGATTACGTAGCAACACAAGACGCAACAACAAAGAACAGAAGTGAAAATCAGTTCAGTGTCGAAAGAGACTGCAAGCGAGTAAAGGGCCCTATAGACGAGCAACTAATCGCAAAACTGGTTGATAAACTGGTAGCTGGTTGTTGAAATCAAGTCGTGCGTAGATGAGTGGAGGTCTCATTTTGAGTTTTTCAACCAGTTCACCAATCAGTTGGCAAAAATTAAAAAACTTTGATTTTATGCGATTCACATCAACTAGTTCTTCAACTGTTTATGTGTTTGTAGCAAAATCAACAACTAAACGTAAGATTCATAATATAAAAAATTATTTGCATTCATTTTCAATATAATATGCGCGATGTTTTCAAGAAGAAAAAGTTTTTGTACTGGAATTGAAAAATTGGTCCATGCGTCTGTAGGTAAAATCATCAAACAGTTTTTCAATCGATTTTGCGATTAGTTGCTCGTCTATAAGGGCCTTAAGATCTATGTCGGACGCATGGTAGAATTATAAGGTAGGTATTGTCAAGTTGGAGCAAACGGATGCTGTATGTCAAAATCGGCTGATCGAATTTTAGTTTTCTTATTGTTGATGTTGCCCTTATCATTTGACGTTTAGCGTTCTCACAGCTTCGTTGTTGCAAAACTTGTTGTTTGAGCAGCCATTTAAATGTGAGCCTACCTTATAATTGTATCATGGTCGGACGAAGACAAAAGAGAACAGCGAAATATTTTCAATATGCATAAAAATTATTCTCAGTGCAAAGAGCACTTTTGGAACATTTATGCGTATATAAATTCTTTCGCTGCAAAAAAGCTTTCAGTCTTCAGGCAGACTCGAATCAAATAGGGTCACGTCGCTTTGTTTGCGGGATTTCAAAATAATTACGTTTTATTTGTACACCGAAAAGAATAAAATAAGGAAGCAATGCGTAGTTCTGTTATATTTGTTTACATTTGATACTTAAGAAACGCAGCGATTATTATTCATGTAAGCCATTATTGTTTTCATAATTTCCAAGTTTTAAATAGTTTATTTTTTATTTATTTTCATTTAGGGTAAATTTTGTAATAAAAAATTTTATTAAAAATGTTTCTAGACAATATATTTAATTTATAATTTAAATTTAGTTGATGTTAAGAGGGGACATGACATTCGCGACAGAGAAAACAGACCTTGTTTTAAAAATTCATAACTCAGTCAAAAACAAACATTTTTCCAACATTTTATTTTTATTATTGTAGAGAATTAAACAAATTATAAGAAAAAAAAGTCAAAAAAATATATTTTTCACTCCAACATGGTTTTATAGAGCTCCAAACTGGCGGCAGAGAAAAAAACGGGGCCTCGTGGTTGCAGCGCTGGGAGTTGCAAACATTGTCCGATCTGGAAAAAAAAGAACTTTTTTAAGTCTTAACAAAATTGGTTATTGTATGTCACGAGCTTTTTGTTTAAATTTTTGGTGATGTTCCAAATTTGAAAGTGTGTTTTTTCGAAAAAAATATTTACTTTAAAAATTCATAAAAAAAATTTAAAAAAAAGCTCGTGTCATACGATAGCGAATCAAGTTTAAAAAATACAAAAAAAAAATTTCGTCAAAAAATGAACCCGCTAGTGCCGCAACCAGTACGAAAAACATGGTTTCGAGATAAACGCATTCAAAGTTTGTGAACAAAGAAAAAAAAGGTTACCTTCAATCTGCCATGCCTGCTTCGTACTGTATGCCTACGTTATCTTGTGTTATGCTGTTTCTTATGGTTTTTTGCAATCGTTTAGCAATTCGGGCTTCACCCTTCACCCTTCAAGTAGGTACGAAATAACAACCACCAAAAGTCAGGTAGCAAGTAAAACAAGTATATACCAGCTGCCGTACGTAGGTAGCGTAAAAATTAAAAATGCTCTCTCACTAATCCGGCTGTAACTTTTGAACCCGTAGAAATTTTTCCATGACATTTTTACTAAAATACAAAATTATTAAAAAAAAAGTAGATTTAAAAAAAACTGCTAATGTCATGTAACCCCCTAAATGAAAAAAATAAGGGGAAGGAATAAGGTAAGTAAAATTCACAAATGTGATAAATAGTGTTTTGTACTCTTTCTAAATTAATTTTTTAAATGAAAATGTTTGCTTGCCGAAGAGGATCGCATAGATAAAAATTCATCTAGATTCTAGAAGTATGAATGTCATTATAATACGAAGATGAAGGTCGCCTATTTTGAACTTTTCTATTGTCCAAATATTGTATAAAATATTAAGGGGGAAACCGTATAAATTTATCACCTGTCAAAATTTTTTGTGCTAAATTTTGTATACCAATCAAAAGGGTATTCCAAATTTCATTTAAAAACTTATAATCAATTTTAATATATATATGTTTTAGTTAATATAAATTTTGTATTAACATTCATTTATAATATTTAATATTTACAATAATAATATAATAATATATAATAAGCGTAAAATAATAGTATATAAAAGAAATAATAAAAAATTAGGTTGTGATTTCATAATTTTTCTATTCGTGTCTATTTTTATTGTTATTATTTTTGCACATAAAGCTTTCAGGAAGCTTTCAAAATGCTTAAACGTTATATTCCTTTCAGTGAGCAGCTTTAAACGTTACACATACACACAAGCAGCTTAAGTTGTGTGCGTTTGGTCATCACTGATCTTAATCATAGGTCGGCACTCCATACCGCAATCGTGCCAAATAAATTCACACAGACGCTTACGCTCTTTCGTATTTTACGCTCTCTCGTTCAACCACACAGCGCAAAATATTCATTTGGTTTAGTCGTCCACGAGACAGTGACAAAGCAACGTCATGTCATCTGAGACCCGTCACGTCAGGAAAACTAGATTTCAAGGGCATTTAGATATTAAAATGACAATTTTTTTGGAACTGGACCACGGACAATTTCTCAATCAACCTGTTGAGTTGGAGGGTAGCTGTTTAGGTCTTGAATACTTTCCAAACATTGCAATGGAGTCCTAAATCTCGACCGAGAATATCATAGAACCACGCCAGTGGATAAAATGTTGCCATGATCGTTGTATCTCGCGGGTTTCGATCTCCCTGTCAAGGCATCCAATTTCGACAATCCGTTCGATGTGAGATATTGACAGTGAACCCAGCACTGCTATTATACTGAACTCTGCTACTAGCGTCACCCAGGAACAACGACGTGGACGTTGCAGATTCTGTTCCCTTCGGCGTGCTTGTTTACAGTGAGTCACCTTGCCTCTCACTTTTTTCCCTCCCAATTTTTGCAGATTCTGTTCCCTTCGGCGTGCTTGTTTACAGTGAGTCACCTTGCCTCTCACTTTTTCCCCTCCCAATTTTTCAATCTTTCCGCGCTTGCTTATTGGGTGCAGCTTTGTTCAAAACTCCTTCTAAGTGCCTTTCTCTTATGCCCCTTGTTCGTATCCCTCTTCAAGTTCCAGCGGTAGTCTGCCAACATGTTGATGTTCTAGAAACCTTGGTAGCGTCTTTCCATCTCTTTAATGTCTTGGTGAAATCTTTCACCTTGTTCTTCGCTATAATGTCCAAGGTTTTCTGGGAAATTGTCCAAATGTGAATCCAAGAAATGGACCTTCAAGCTCATTAAACATCCAATGGATTTGTAGTTCCGGAGCAAGCTCTCTCTCTGTGAAATTCACCAAGTTCGTCTTAAGATGATATTCCCCACACACAACACAGAAAGACTCTCTATTCTTCAAGCACTTATCCATTTTCCCGAGTGATTTTCCACTTCTGGGGAAATTGGAGTTAAGGTGCTGGAATAGCCTGAGTTCTTCTATCTTTAAAATAAATGGAATGAATAGCCGAAAACACTTGATCTAAATGACCTTGAAATATCGTTTTCCTGACGTGATGGGCCTCGGATGACCTAGGTCGCTTGAGAAACTGTCCCAGGTCCAGTTTAAAAAAATTGTCATTTTAACCTCTAAATGATCTTGGAATTTCGTTTTTCTGACGCGATGGCGCTCAGATGACACCGGAATCGGATTCAGGACGCAAAAATACCTCGGAATACCATGGTCCGGTCTTATAGTCCGGACTTTTTTTTTTATTGTAAACCTGTGTAATTATTAGTGACAGAACAGCATATTTGCCCTTTATGTATAGGTGCATACTTTCAGGCTGAAAATTTTTCAGTACAGTAGATGTTGTAAAAGCACTGTAAAAATTGCAAAATATTATTACAGTTTGAGTTCAAATGCTTCCAACCCGTCGTAGGACGGGCTTTTATACTAGTATTTTATGAAAGTCTTTAAAGGCTTTTATATAAAAAAGTCAGTCATAAGAGTCTTATGATACTTTTCAATTTTTAAAGTCTTTATAAAAATCTTCAGTAATTTATTTAATTTTATTGAAATCCTTTTGAGAGCTTTTTTCTATAAAGGCTTTCATCGAAGCTAAAATAATATAATTTAAATAAAAAAATTTGGATTGCCATCAATTCTCGTCAACACATTGACGCAGAAAAGTTTGAAAAATTCGCATCAGAAACGCAGAACTTGCACAAACATTTATATGAAAGATGGAAGGACATAACTGCAACTCTTTATAAAATGTTGTGCCATGGAAAAGATATAATAAAATATCATTTTTTCCCAATTGGTGACCTATCGGAGAAGGCCCAAGAAGCCAAAAATAAGGACTACAAGAATTTCAGACTAAGTCCCACAAGAAAAAATAGTAGGGAGAACCAAAATACTGTCTTAATTACAATGCTAATAATGTCGTCGGACCCATTAATAACGTCACTGCGACACAAATATGTACAAAATAAAAGTTTTTAATTTTGATGAAATCAGAGATCTTTTAATAAAACAATGAAAAAACCGGTAAAACTTTCTTTACATATGAATTTCAAAACGAGTTAAAAGTTATACTTTTAGTAACGTATGTTTTCAGGCAATACAGATATTTTTATTAAGCACAATTAAAAAATTATCTCTTGCTTTACATAAAATTGTGTTAATTTGACAAGAAAAACAAATTAAGCGTTATTAACTTAATTTTAGTTTAAAAAAAATACCTTTAAGATCATATAAAAAAAGTTAACAAAAATTATGTTTTGAACCACCCTGTTATAAAACCAAATTATTCATAGAAAATTTTTGGTGATTACTATATAGCGCAATCAATTTTCTAAATTGAAATAAAAAAAAACCGGGATGAAAAATCTCAAGTTGTTCAATAGTTATAGATTTAATATCAAAAAAAGTGCCAAAAATGTGCACTGAGCACTGTGCGGCGCTTAAACGATTACCGTGTGAGCTGAGCAGAAAAAGAGAAGAGAGAGAGAGAGGGGTGGGCACACTAATACTATTACATTTTCTATAATTTTGTACTTGTGGTAGTCGCTCTCATTTTTTTCGGTGCATAACAATGAAGTTTTAGGCATAAAGCAGTGTGAATCTTTTACCCATAAAATTTCCGCATCAACTGATTGAAATAACTTCTTGCTGGCGTTCATATATGTGAGACACGAGAGCAAGTTTGTAAACGAGTCTCTAGCAAGCGAGCCACTACGCACCCTACACTGGTATAGAGCAACATGGAGCTTATTGAAACTCTCGCAACACAAACGCGTGAAAATAAAACGAGGCAGTTCGTGGCATCGGGAATGATTTCTTAACACTTTAATTAAACATACTTATTATTAAAATGTCCATATGAAAATACTCCTATACTGTGCTTTAGCACAAATATGACATTTTAAAAGTTATTTCATAAAAATCGACCTAGTTACTTTTACAGTTTAACTGGAAACAAAAATTTGCACTTCAATTTATAAGAATAGTACAGAAGTATAGATAGAAAACTAATTTTAATTCAATATATAAATATAAGTGATTTAAATATCTGAGAAATTTTGTCACCGAATTTGTTTATTGGGTCAATTATTTTTTAAAAATTTTTTGGTCATTTTTGGTAAAACAAAAATCTTCTAATTTAATGCTAAACTACAAAACTATTTACCATTAAATTATTGTTTTAAGGAATGTAAGAAATGCAATTTGTGAATAAATTGTTTTTACAATAAAAAAAAATTTTTATTCCATTTTTTGAGTAAATTTAAATTTTAATGGATATTTTTTTTAAAACTTTTTTTTTTAAATGCAAAAACAAAGGCTGGGATAAAATTTTAACAAAATTCTAAAAGATTTTATCTTTCAAAACTCAGATTGAATGAAATCCATTGAAAAATATATTTGATATTCGTATTTAAATTAAAAACTCTGGTTGACCATTTGGTATGGAATTAATAAAGAAAAAAATTGCCGACTGTATGGTATGTAAAAATATATACCCTATATTATTACTAAGTATGATAGCTTACCAAAGGTGAAAAAAATTATTAAAAAATGGTTTAGCCGCGAAATGGTATTACTAATTGAAAATGGTATTATAACCTCATGTTGCCAATTCTAAAATGAAAAATTTGTTGTTTTAAAAAATGTGGGTCGGGAAAAAATTTTAAAAATAAAATTTCACCAAGTTTCGGAGTTAAGCCAGCCTAGCTCGCTACAACCTCGCTACTTCACTAGCTGGAATATTAAGACTTTGAAAACAGTTCACTTTAGTGCTTAAAACTTCAAAAGAGTGATGCGTCCGATATGCTGTTAAGTGGTTTTTATTTTATAAAAGACTCAATTTAAACGATTTGGACACATCAAATAATTCAATTGTTTTTATCTCAAAAAAAAAAAAAAAAAAAAGCAATACCAAAAGAAAATATAAAAATAATGGATATCACAAAATGTCTCAAAATTATTTCTCACTAGACACATAATGTTTTATGAGATAAAATTGGACAAAATCCCAAAAACAACTAAATAAAAGACGGCAAGAACGGTTCGAAAAACAAAAAAAAAAAGAATAAAATAACTAAGAAACCAGTGAAGCGTGAAAAAAAATGTGTGAATAAAATAGCTCGAGGGACATTATTTTTCTCACTTTCAAGTATGAGGAATGTGTTAAGCAGAAATTAAAAAAAAAGAAAAGCATCAACTTCAATTAAAATTTGCTGTCAGTGAACGTGACAAAACGAGGAAAGGACTACGTTAAAAGTCAAAGTGAAAAACATGCTGTTATTCAACAGATGCTTGAGCACATAATAAGGATGACCCAGTAGGAATGTCCAGCAATAAAGAATCATAGCAAAGATGTCACGTAATGCAAGATGATTATTATCTTGCATTACTTATCAGGAACATAGACGCATACTCGAAAAATTACAGCTTTATAGGAAAACGCTTACTCCCACATGCAAGAATCTGTCTGAATGGGAATGTGTATAAAAAAGTGTGTGCAAGCGTGTATAAATGTGCGAATCATTAAGACATAATAAAAATAAAATGCACTGCATGGCTTTTTTTTCTGTGAGAGCAATAGCAATTATTTAATTGCTTAACTTGTGGGAAGCTTTAAAGAGCAGCAAGAAAAAAAAAATAGCTTTAAGAGTAACTGAAATGTTTCAAGATTGCTTAAAAGATTTTTTGAGATGTTCGCTTTTTTTTTTAGCATAAAACCTTTTTGAAAGCTTTTTGAACTTTAAAACCTTAAAGTATCTAAACCAGTGATGACCAAATAAAAACGTGTAAAGCTTATCAGTGAAGGAATTTGGACGTTAAAGCTTTTTGAGAGCATTATTCAATGCGGAGAAGCGATGCCGTAGTTCTTTATATTATAATTACATTTGATATTTCAAAAACGTAGCGCTACTTCAAATAAACAATCATTGTCGTGACAACAATTGTTGTCGTAGTTTGCAAGCTTGCAAATATTTTGTTTTTTAAGCTTAATTATGCCTGTAATAGGCTGGAGCCGAAAAAAGTGTTTAAAAAATTTATAATTAATACCAAAAATATTAAATAAATCACTCAATTGCTCACGTTTCAGTTTTTGTATATTTATTATGGCTTTAAATACATAAAGCTTTCAGGAAGCTTTTAAAATAACGTTTAGTATTTATTTCAGTAATAAGCTTTTAACGTTACACATACATGCTAGCGTTTTAAGCTGTGTGCGTTTGGTCATCACTGATTTAAGCGAAGTTTTTGAAAAGTTTTTAAAATTTTTGTTATTAGATTTTAAAGTTTTTTCGTGCTGAAAGCTTTTTAAAATACAAGCTAAAATAAGATTCATGAACTGAAAGATTTATAGAGCTTTCGAAACAAAAATTGTAGAAAGCTTGTACAACTTCAAACTCTATACAGCTTTTCGAACTGAAAGCTTAGGGGGATTTTTCACTCTGAGCTTTAAAAGGTTTTTTTTGGGATTCAAAGCGTTATAAAGATTTTTGGACTCAAGGCATTACAGAGCTTTTTGAACTGAAATTTTCGTTTAAGAATCATAGAAAGCTTCATAGAATTTTTACGCTGTGTAGCTTTAAAAGCTCTTTCGATTCAAAAGTATTATAATGCTTTTTGCACTCAAGGCATTATAAAGGTGTTTGAACTGAAGTTAGTGTTATATTGAAAGCTATATAAAGCTATTTGAATTGACAGCTTTAAAAAGCTGTTTGAACTGATTGTTTAACCAATATTATTGAATTCATTTCTGATTTTAATGATCGTTAAATTATTATTTTTTTTTCGAGGAAGCCCTAACTGCACTTGGTGTATCCGATTGGAGAAGGCGCGCGCAAAGACGAGGCGCATGGCGCCGAACACGGGTTGTTATGGCCCCCTAAGTAAGTAAGATAGTTAAACTAGCCGAATTCATTAAAACTTATTGAGCTGCAACATTGTGAAAAACTTTAAATCATCTATAGAGCTTAAATTTTAAAAGCAATTTCATATTTTGCACAATAACTTAGAAAAATTTTTGAACTAAAAGCTTTATAAAGCCTATTGGACTGCCAGCTTTATAAAGGTTTTCGAAGTGAAAGCTTCAGAGAGCTTTTGCACTATAAACTTTAACTGCCAGCTTTATAAAGGTTTTCGAAATGAAAGCTTCAGAGAGCTTTTGCACTATAAACTTTAAAAACTTTTTGGAATCAAAGCGATATAAAGCTTTTTGACAATATAAGGCCTTTTGAACAGAAAGCTTTATAAAATTGAAAGCTATATAAAGCTTTTTGAACTACCAGCTTTCTGAAACTGTTTGAACTGAAAGTTTTGTTAAACTTGCTAAACTAAAAGCGTGAACTTTTACTTCTTGGAAGCTTGAAGCTGAACGTTTTTTTTTTAAATTGAAAGCTACATAAAGCTCTTTGAACTTACAGCTTTATAGAGCTGTTTGAACTGAAAGCCATATTAAGTTGAAAGCTATTTAAGGCTCTTTGAACTTACAGCTTTATAAAGCTGTTTAAACTGAAAGGCTAATTTTTGATTTGTATGCATTTTTTTAACTGGACGAATTCATTTAAACTTATTAATAGAGCTTAAATACAAAAAATTCACGCATTTTTTGCAGTAGTTTAAGCAAAAAAAAAACCTGGAAAACTTTTTGAACTGAAATATATATCAAACTGAAAGCTCTATAAACTGCCAGTTTTTTAAAGGTTTTCGAAGGGAAGGCTTCAGAAAGCTTTTGCACTGTAAGCTTTTAAAGCAGTTTGGAATCAAAACATTCTAAAGCTCTTCGGCTTTTTGAATTGAAAGTGTTATAAAAGTAAAAGCTATATATATAGCTTTTTTAACTACTACCTTTATAAAGCTCTTTAAACTGAAAGTTTAATTAAAATTTGTTGAATTAAAAACATTTATTTCTTAAAAGCGGTTTTTTTTATTTTTCAACTTACTGACTTGATTTAAACTTATCTAGCTCTGGCTTAGTAAGAACTTAAGTTATTTAATGAGCTTAACTATGAGAACTTCACGCATTTTGCACAATAGTTTAAGTTGTAGCAAAAAGCTTTTCAACTAAAAATGCCACTTAGAAAAACCAAAAATGCTGCTTTAATCGAAAAGCTCTACCAAAGTGCAAAGTTATCAAGAAATTTTAAGCTGAGCGTAAAGATTTTTTTTTTTTGCGTTTTAAAGTTTGAAACTTAATTCCCACGCTGACTTTATAGCGCTATTGCAGCTTCCAAGCACACCCACAACCAGTCAGCAGCCATCATTAATCAAAGACCATAATCTTTATTAGTGGCTGACAAGATTGCGTTTATTTTGTTTTAGTTTTTTTTTTTTTTCATTTTCTGTTAACAGCAACAACTAAGCGGAAGTAAAAATTTGCCTTTTTTGTTAGCCATTAAAAAGTTTTTGTTTTTTCTTTTCTTTACTCTACCCTTGTAGAAATATTGTTGAAGCTTAGTGGAATATCTAAACTCAGCTGAAATTTTTTTTTTTTTTTTCTGTGCGATATATTCAAAATTAATGCTTATTTAAGCAGAAATGCGTGAAAGCTGAAATGCTAAACGGCACAAGCAGACAAAGTCAGAATATTAAGTTGTTTAATATTAACAACAGCAAAGGTGCTGATGTGATAAAATAAACTGTACTAAGCGGAAAATTCAATTCACTTTTTGAGCACTTTAAAGCAAGCACAATAAATTGTAGCTAATTTAGAAACGTTTGATAATTTTTAAAAAATGCTGACATAACATCATCTTTATTTTCCATACAAAATCAAATTTTATTGCTCTCACACAAAAGCACTCTAACGCCTTAAAGCTTTTGTCATCATAATTTAATTCATACGCTTTAAACCTCAACGCAGCAATTTCGATTTGAATATGTATGTGTGTATGTGTACGTGCGCGTTCGTGTGCATGCATGTATGTGTAACTGTTTGAGCAATCACACCACAAAGCTCATTGAATGCATTCAATTGCATATTCAATTCGATGCCTCCGCATTTGTCTCTGCCCCAGCTTTTTGTTGTACGTACAATTGTATTCATGACCACGTTGTGCACTTTACACAGTGTTGCTCAATTGAGTGAAAATTTAAACGATAACTAAATTGCGCCACGTCAAAAGTTCTGCATGAAATGCATGTCAGTGTTTATGTAAAAGCAAGGATTTTGAATTTGCATTGTAAAGTTGTGACAATGTGTGTAGCAGGTAAGTTATTCAACAAGCATTGCAGAGTTAACCTAGACTGAAATGAATTTTAAGCGATTACTCTATAGATTCTTAGGTAAGCACCTTTTCAGCCAATCTCTTGTACATATTTTAACACACTAGATGCATTTTGATACTTTTGCTCTTAAAATGTTGCAGTTGTGTGTGTGTGTGCTTAAACTGCTTATGCATGCATCATTAAGAAATCACAAAGCTTTTATGCACTTCTATCCATTTGCGTTTTCCTGCATGTTTTCAGAAATGCATAGGATGAGAAAAAATTTTCATTTCAAATGGATTAGTGATGACATTTTCTATTTTTTTTTTTTTTTTTTTTTTATACTAGATTAATGTTGAAATGTTTAAAACTTTCTTAAATGTGAACTTTGAATTAAATACTCCCAACACTGTTCGCAACTTACAATTTTTTGCAAAAATTCTAGAAATTTTTTTATAATATTTAATATAATAATATTTAAGAGTTAATTAAAATCGTATGATTGCAATTGAAATCCTACTTTGACCTTTATTAAGCTTTTTCTAAGTTAACAACGCTGTAGCCACCACAAAATATGCCCTAAATATCCAACATACTACATTTATTTAGAAACAAAATTGAAACGTTGCTTTTACTAGCTATGTAAAATATTACCATGAAAAATTTCCAAATTTAGCGTGGCTGCAATTGACCAACATTATAGCCATAAATTTGTGGTGTCAGTGGCTTATCGTTGAAGGATTTGGGTGCAAATGTTGTGTGTATGAGAATGTGAAAAAGCTGAAAAACAAATCAAATAAAATAAATAACGCACACAACAGAGAACATTACAACAACCAACCTGTTTTGGTTTTGCTTACTATAAACATGGCTTAAATATCGACAAATCCAATTTTGAAAATACTCACAATGTGCGTAGCTGAAAGTATTTTAATTGAAAACAATTTATAATAAGCGCATTTTAGGTGGAGGTAGACAGTTAAGCTGATGACTAAAAGATTTTGGCTGAGAACTGAAAGAGTAGCATTTTTACTCCTTGACGTAGCAGTGGATGGCAGAATAATAATAAATGCTGCTTCACCAACCAACTCCTGTAGTCTCCAAACAACTACAAAAGTCAGCGATTCTAGTTGAATTATAATTTAAGGCTCGATTTAATGATGCGCATTCTTGTTGCTATAAGTAGAGCATATTTTTAGGCTGCACGCATTGGCACTGAACTTAAATAATTGCCTATTTAAGGCGCTACTACCTCAACCTTTTGCATCATTTTTGCGCCAATCTTAACAGCGTTTCAATATCAGCGTAGCAGCTAATTAAAGTGACGCCTCAAAGTAATCAGATTTTCCACTCAGTCTTACGAAAAGTAAATTAATTATTTTGGTTACACTTGTACATATATCAAGGCGGGCAGAATTTGAAGATTTTGTTTTTGCCTTAAATCCAGCTAAATTATTGCCACAATATATATTGATTAAGTGAAAGAGCTTAGTTGTAAAATTGACTTATACTTTTGCTCTCAAACTTACAATAAAGCTTAATAATAAGTGCAGCTTTTTATTTTCATTTAATTGAAAACAAGAAATTAATTGAGCAGATATTTGCACTAATTAAAATCACGCATACGCCCCGACGTAAGCAAAATAATGGTTACTTGGAAAATGTTTAATGTTTAACTCAAACATGTACAGAATATACAGATTTTTAATGTTATGTGTTGAAAATGTTGAGAACACAACAACTACACGAATAGAAGCAAACATACAAACGAACATCCTTTGACATCATGATGAGACAAAAAGCACAGAAGACAAAAACAACAGCAGACAAGCACTTAAAACACGCTTAATACATTGTTAAACACTCAGCAATATCAGTTGCACACACTCACACACACACACACACTAGACGCAGCATACAAATTCATTCAAATATATATAAAAATAAACATATACTTAGACAGTGATGTGGTAAGCAGCAGCTTATTCTTGGCGCACATGTGCTCCTAGCTCCTGAGGCAACACTTTGGTGTTATTTTATTGAATGTCTGTGCTTAGGCAAATATAACAACAACAATAACAACAATATTGCTAGCTACAATAGCACACTTAGTCACATTGGTATTCAACAAACACAGTCAACAACAATAAAAGCGGCAGTAATATGGACCACATTTGTAGCAATCAAGAATAACAACAAATTGTTACATATGCAAAGATAAATATTTATATACATTATGTTTAAATGCGTGTGTAAGAGTGTGAGTATTGCTGATATTAATATGCTGTGTGTGAATGTGTGTAAAAGTACTTGAGTGGCAGGTAGTGGTTGGCACAATATGGCAACAATTCAATTAGAGTCAAATTAAGTCGACTGCTTGAAATGTGCAATTAATGGCTATCATATAATTGTTGTTGTTGTTGTTATTTTTGTTGAAAACTACAAGAACTAACATCTGAAAAATGGTATTTTTCTGTTCTTTATTATTACAGTTAATGATTATTTGTTATTCATGACCTGCTATTGTCAAAGATTTTCACCAAAATTGGCTGGAATTTGATGAAAATCAATATTTATAGCTTTACTGAAGCTCAATAACCGTAGGTCAAAACTTATTAAAGCTTTCGGATACTAGAGTCAAGTGACAAAATATATTTCATTTATTTTTTAAGCTAGATTGTATGACAATTTTCAATTTTTCCAAAAATTTCAGACTTCTATCAACAGACTCTGGTAGCAGCTTGAAGCTTTTGGTTTTGCCTTAAATCCAGCTAAATTTTTGCCACATTATATTGATGAAGTGAAAAATCTTAGTTATAAAATTGACTTATATTTTTGCTCCCAAACCAAACCGATCGCTTGCAAAAATATATTTTCAAGTTCTATATTGTATACGATAGATTAGACATTTTTGAAAAAAATTAAAGCAACGAATTTTTGGCAATTCGCGAGGAAACTGGATAAAGATTAAATAAGCATTGAAAATAGAAATTGCAATGTCAAAACAAGGCCAACTTACGACGCAACTGACTTGCGCATGTGTTGATGCGTACTCAAATACCACAGAATTCGGCATCAGCTGTTCTGATTGTGAAAAAAGAAAGTGGAATATAAATACACATAAAGAAGAAGATAAGATATTTATCACCCTTCGCGCTTTGCTAAGCTTTACTGTATGTTGTAGTACAGCGCCCTCTAGGGTTCAAGCTATAGCAAAATACATAGCGCCAAAAGACTCTCCGCACCCGAAAACCACTCATAAAAATCATACTTATCGGATGAGTTGTTTTGGGTTTTTTTCGGTATTTGTACAACTGCGCCCTTTGGTTTTTGAGATATAATAAAAAAATTGCGGCAAAGCCCTTTCCATACTCGATAATCAAATCCTATATATCCGATATACAAATTTTATCTAAATCGGATGAGCGGTTTTTGAGTGTTTCACGATTTCTTAAGTGATTTGCACTATAGCACCATCTGGTGTTTATAGAAAGCACAGAAAAAAAGTCCAAGATACCCACCGTATCCGAAAACACCCATGTAAAAATGTTCACGCAAATCGGATGTACAGCTAGAAGTTTTTCAAGACTTTTAAAACATTTCTACTGCAGTGCCCTCTGGTTATTGACATAGAACAAAATAGATAAGTCATAAAAACAACCGTACCCGAAAACCCCTAAATACAAATTTTATTTAGGGGACAAATTTATAATAACATAATTCGTGGATCCTGATTAAAGCGCCACCTACCGGATCCAATTGCGAATCTGAACCATCCAGGGATCCATTTAAGCTCTCACAAAAAATTTTATCAAAATCGGTGCAGCCGTTAAGGAACAGTTCAATAACATACACACTTACAAATTGTATAACAGCGCCCTCTACTTTTCGAGACAGAGCAAAAGAGATAACTCCAGAACAGTTGCCGCACACGAAAATCCTTTAATAAAATTTTTTATCCAAATCGGATGAGCGGCTTTCTACATTTTCACGATTTCTTAAGAGATTTGTACTACAGCGTCATCTGGTGTTCCATATAGTACAAAAAAGGTAAGTCCAAAACAGTCACCATATTAGAATACCCCTATATACTAACTTTCATGAAAATCGGATAAACAGCTTAGAAGTTTTTTAAAATATTTGTACACATCGCCCTCTGGTGTTCAAGATAGAACATATAAGTCATAAAAACTCACCATATCCGAAAATCTCTATACACACATTTTCATGCAAGTCGGATGAACGGTTTCGGAGATACACTATAAAAACAATATGCCTTAAATACGATCGCAGCGCCACCTACCAGGTCCAATTGTGAATCTGAACCAGCCAGGGATCTACTTAAACATTCACAAAAATGTCATCAAAATCAGTGCAGCTATTTAGGAACAGTTTAATAACATACACACGTACAAATTGTACAACAACGCCCTCTACTTTTCGAAACAGAGCAAAAGAGATAACACCAAAACAGTTGCCCTACACGAAAATCCTTTCGTGAAATTTTTCATCCAAATGGCTTTCTACTTGTTCACTATTTCTTAAGAGATTTGTACAACAGCGCCCTCTGGTGTTCGATGTAGTACAAAAAAGTAAGTCCAAAACAGTCACCATATAAGAAAACCCCTACAAACCAGTTTTCATGTAAATCGGATAAACAGCTTAGAAGTTTTTTAAAATATTTGTACACAGCGCCCTCTGGTGTTCAAGATAGAACAGATTAGATAAGGCATAAAATCTCACCATGTCCGAAAACCTCTATTTACAAATTTTCATGCAACTTGGATGAACAATTTCGGAGATAAACTATAAAATCAAAATGTCTTAAAAACGATCGCAGCGCCACCTACCGGGTCCAATTGTGAATCTTAACCATCCAGGAATCCACTCAAACACACACAAAAAATTTTATCAGAATCAGTGCAGACGTTAAGGAACAGTTTAATAACATACACACGTAAAAATTGGACAACAGCGCCCTCTAGTTTCGAGAAAGAGCAAACAAGATATCACCAGAACCCTTGCCGTTCTCGAAAATCGATATTAACAAATTTTCATCCAAATCGGATTAGACGTTTTGGAGTTTTGCACGATTTCCTAAGATTTGTACTAAAGCGCCCTCTGGTTTTCAAGATAGCACAAGAGATAAGTTCAAAACACTCATCGTATCAAAAAACCCCTATTTTCCAATTTTCATGCAATTCGGATGCACGGCTTAGAAGTTTTTCGAGTTTTTTCAAAATGTTTGTACTACAGCGCCCTCTGGTGTTCGAGGGAGAAAAGAGTAGATAAGTCGAAAAAAACTCAGCGTGTCTGAGAACCTCAACATACAAAATTTCATGCAAATCGAATGAACGGTTTTGAACTTTTTCGACGTTTTTTTTAAATATTTGTACTACACCGCCCTCTGGTGTTCAAGATAGAACCTAGTTTATAAGTCATAAAAACTCACCGTTTCCGAAAATCTCTATAAACCAACTTTCATGCACATCGTATAAACGACTTAGAAGTTTTTTGACGTTTTTTAAAATATTTGTAATACAGCGCCCTCTAGTGTTCAAGATAGAACGGTGTAGATAAGTCAAAAAAAATTTAGCATGTCCGAAAACCTCTGCATACAAATTTTAATGCAAATCGGAACGGTTTCGGAGTTAAGCTAAAAAAAGAATGCCTGGAACCCGATCGCAGCGCCCCCTACCGGGTCCAACCTCTTTTCCTGGATAAAAAGTAGCCTCTATGTTGACCGGAGATATAAGGAACCTAGATGTCAAGTTTCATTTAAATCCATCGAGTGGTTTTCGCGTGATGCTTTAACAGACAGACAGACAGACAGACAAATATTTTAAAAATGCGATTTTTGGACTCAGCGTCCATCGCAAAAAGAATTTCAAAAAAATATTTAATGTACAAATTTTTTTTTTACAATTTTATATATATATAGATAGATATAGATTAATTTAACACATAAAATTAATTGAGCATATTTTTACACTAACTAAAATCACGCATACGCCCCACAGTGTTGCGATTGGTACTAGTTAAACGGAAACTAATATTTTGTTAATTTTTTTGCTAGTTTTCGATATTTAAGGTATAGGAAAGTAAAAAAAAATATTTCAGAAATGCTGAACAAGTGGGCGTGGCAGCTGGCATACAACCCGAACACATTTTGCGCAATATTATAGAAAGGAGATAAACTACGATAAGAAAAACAAACGTAGTCGTTTAATATGTGATTACCAAAAAGCGTTAAAACTTTTGGCACGATTGCACAAGTGGGCGTAGCACCTCACATACATATGAAATATATTTTGGTCTATTACTAAGAAATGAGAAAAGCTGCTAAAACTAAATTTATTAAAGTTAAAAATTTCCCAATTTAGGAATTTATTTATTTTTTCTTATTTCAACTTCATTATAAATGGAACTTAAATTAATTTAAATTTGACGACAAAGAATCGCTCTCATTCATCACTAGTTGAATCATCATTAATAAGAGGAAGACGAGATCGTCGTATAGCTATTATTTCTGATTCATCAGCAGGAACAAGAAAACTTATACGTCCGGAAGCAATTTTCTTACATGGTGGGACTCCAATTTAGAAAATCTTAAACGTGAAAAAAACAAAAATTGGAACGCTTTCAAAAGAGACATGGTCCAAGAAAACCTCTTGAAATTTAAAAAATCAAATGCAGTATTAAAACGCCAAATTAAAATAACAAAAAAAGAATCTATAAGTAATTTTACATCTGAAATAAATCCATCTACCCCAACTAGCAAAATCTGGTCTAACATAAGAAATTTCTGCGGCTTTAAGTCTTCTCATGGCATACATGCCATATCGCCATCTAATGTCTGCTCTCATCTTCTCACAGATCGCAGTCAAATTGCTGAAGAGTTTGCAATGTCCTGGTCGAATAATTCATTAGACACCAATTTCCCCACACTTTTCAAAATACAAAAAGTTCTGCTCTGAACTCAACCACTAGCTATCAACCATCTTCAAAAGCAATATTAATCGAAAAAGAAATAAGTAAAATAGAGCTCGTATCTGCATTATCAAAACTAAAAGGAAACACTCCTGGATGGGACAGAATCTCTTATCCTATGATAAGAAACTTATGTCCTGATTCATCAACCCGATTGTTAAAACTTTATAATAAAATACTTGATAGTCACATACCACAATCTTTCAAGACAAGCTTGGTAATCCCAATAATAAAACCGAATACAGAAAAAATATTTACAAAGTCCTACCGACCTATATCTCTAAACTCATGCCTTTCTAAAGTTTTAGACAAAATCATCGCGAACAGGTTGTGGTGGTTTGTTATTTCTAACAGACGATCATCAATGGGATTCAAGAAAGGCAAATCTGTGACTGACACTCTACTCTACGTTGACTATCAGATCACAAAAAGTCTTTCGCAAGAAAAACACTTGTCTATAATTTCATTAGACTTTGAGAAAGCTTTTGATAAGACCGGAGTTCATGCTGTTATTGAACAACTACGTATATGGAAAATAGGTTCTAAAATCATCAATTACGTGATAAATTTCATGACCAAAAGGAAAATAGTTGTGCGAATCGGAAAAAACTTTTCCAAAACTTACCCTCTCCAAAACGGTATCCCACAAGGATCACCCCTTTCTGTTATACTGTTCCTTATAGCTTACAACAAACTTTGTAATATAATTTCATTATACAAAGAAATAGATTTTTGTGCGTTCGCCGACGATTTTAATTTAATTATTAATTTTAATAGGAACAAAAACCCAACTTTGAACCTTAACAACCTTTTCCAGGACATCGACAATTGGTGCAATTTTTCTGGAGCAGTTCTTTCAACCCCAAAATGCAAACATATCCACTTTTGCCGCAAACACAACTGTTTATGTAACATTCAAACTAGAAACTTTCATTTCACGGAAGTTAACGAAATTCGCATTTTAGGAGTTATATTCACAAAACGATACACTTGGCTACCTCATATTAAACATTTAGCCAATTCTCTCTGTAAACAATTAAATATAATAAAGTGCCTTGCTAGCCCAAATTAAACTGCAGCACCCTTTCCATTACATCTGTTATAAAAGATCTCATAGTTTTTAAAATAAGCTACGCTCTATTCTTGTACGGGTACTCCGCAAAGTCATCTCTCAACAAAATCAAAACGATTTTAAACGCAGCAATTAGAATAGCTTTGGGAGCTTTTCGTTCTACACCCATTAATAACATGTTATTTGAAGCTAATATTTTATCCATAGAAGACCAGAGAGACATTGTGACAACTAGACTTTTCAACCCGCTTTTACGTAGCATAGATACCCCATTACACAAAATAGTTCTGAAATGCAACACAACAAAACGGACTCAATCAATACCTTCGGCTATCTCAAAAGCGTTGGCAAATTGCAAAAATCTAGAAATTCCTTGTTTACCTTTAAAATATCCTTCGCCAACTCAACCGCCTTGGAATTTCAATACTTCATTGATCGACACAAGTATAAGGAAGTTCCAAAAAACAAACACAAACCAAATGACTTACCAAACGGCATTCCTAGAACTCAAAAATAAATTTGACAAAAGTACGTTTATCTATACTGATGGCTCTAAATACGGAGAGATAACCAGCTACAGTATAACGAGCTCTCATCAAGTCATAAAAATATCAATTTTACCAAATTATAGTACTGTTTATTCAGCAGAAATGATCGCAATCTACGAAGCAATAGACTTTGGAAAAAAAAGAAAAGGGAACTTTATTATTTGTACAGATTCGCTATCATCTTTAGAAGCTATATCCAACTGACACAACACAAAAGAATAATACTAGTTTGGATTCCCGGCCATTCCAACATTGTCGGTAACGAGCTCGCCGATCATTCCGCGAAATATGCCACCAAAGCCCCTTTAACTTCAACAGACAACTTCAACTCCAGTGACATGAATAGAATTATAAAACAGCGTTTCTTAATTAAACACCAAGAATCCTTAATAAATACATCACAATGGTATAAGACTATTAACACGAAAAAATTTTCAATTAAAGAGTTCTTGAACGGCAATGCCAAAGACATACACAGAAGCGAAATTATTAAATTTACTCGATTACGCTTAGGACACACGAAATTAACTCACGCACATCTAATGAACAACAGCATCCCTGCTCCTTGTCCCATATGCAATGCTACAACTTCATTAGACATCTATCATATTCTTTCCAATTGCACTCGTCTCCATAATTTAAGACAAATAATATTTAAAAATATCAACCCCATTTCCATACTCTCTACTCCTAGCATTGAATCCATAAAATTAATGATAAAATATCTCAAATTATCCGGTCTCTTTCAACATATATAATTGATTCACTTAAAAAAACACAAATATTATATTGCAATGTTAGTAATGTACATAAAATTTACTTTATGTCCATAAGTATTAATAGATCCTTATAATTCAACAGTTGTATTAATACAGTTGTAATATAATTCAACAGAGCATTATTAATTTAAGTTTAGCTTAAGGCCTCAGTAGCCATAGCTGTATAAATATTTTAAGCTTTGAATTTGTAATTTTAAGTTTAAAAATTAATAAAAAAAAAAAAAGTAAGAGGCTTTTCTCTGTAGGAATTAACCAAAGGATCAGAACTGATGAGAAGCATATTCAATAAATCCGTATTTGTATTAATTCTTAAGCCTTTACGTGTGTTTGTCAAAGGAAAACGTCTACAATCTTTGTTAAGAGGCTCTTGTGCTTTCTCTCAGTTTTTGGCAATTTTTTTTCACAAGCCGAAGAACTGTATAAAAAAAAAAATGAGCGTGTTAGAAAAATGCATTTTAAAAAAAAAAACAAGAAGAACAAACAGCAAAGAATATAATGCAAAGAGATTGCATGCTGCTCTCACTCTCTTATGTAATAATTGCAGAACATATTTCTTTAATAATTTCAAATTAATTGTCATTTTGATTTTGAGCAGAGTGTATTATTTTCTTAATATTTATATATTAGGTTACTACTACTTTTTCGACTTTTGAATTATAATCGCGGCATGCCATTATTCAATTATATACATCTAAGTATGAAAGAGATTTTTTGAAGTGGAGCTTTTATAGCAGCCCGATGGGGGTAAAACCAATGTAACGAAATGGTTCTTATGAAAACAACAACACAGCAACTCGCCGCACTAGTTGTATAAAAACGAAAAATTGCTGTTGAAATTTTTTTATACTTTTGCTTCCACTGAGGATTGAACACAGTACGTTTGTATATATAGCCGGCTGTTCTACCCACTGGTCCACGTAGACATATTTATTTGAGTAGCTCATACTTATGTTAAATCAACAATCAGTACTTCTCTCTTGCTTTTATGATTGAATTGAGTCTTCCGTTCAATACTCTGAAAGTACAGTACGATCAAAAAATTTTAATCTGAACGTAGCTTTTTTCAGAACATTAACATACTTTTCGGGTATTTCTCAAATTGAGTTTTGATAAATTCAGATTGATTGCATTGATTGATATGGAAACAGCACATGCTGCAATATTATAGAATGCAACTTTGAATCTAAAATTTGTTTTATTCTTAGATCTGTGAATTTCCATAAAAATATCATTCATATAATTCTGTATTTTGTAATAATGTAGTTTTTAACTCACATTTATATCGAAATAAAAAAATATTTGCATACTGCGGTATTTTAAAATCTTTATTTTAAACATGCATTCAGACGTTTCACGAAACAGAACTCATTTTGGAACTAAGTTCATAATATGACTAGATCTGCGAATTTATCAGCCGAATGAACAAAGCCAGAAGATACGTTGTCTTTAGTTAGGGCATAGTGAGTTCACAGTAAATTATTTTACTTGCTCGGACTTTTCAGATTTCTTCCACATACTTTATATTTCATCAATAGAAAATAAGCTTCTTGCTTAAGAAATTTTTTTTTTTTTTTTTTTGTTAATTATGAAAAAACGTAAGGTAACCTTTAACTTACGCTCTTTAAGGTTAAATAAATAAACACATAATCACATTTGCAAAGTTTTTCTTTAGAATAGCATAGAATGGCTTGAAAGGCAAATCCTCCGTCCATTAAATTTATCTATACTCCCAGCGTTTCTTGTACAGCCACGATTTAATGAGTAAAAATTAAAAAAACGGCAAAATGTAATGTGTCAATGATTCAAATATTTGGTACAATGCTTTTTCCAATACACATGTTTCCAATATACATGGCTGTTTTAATAGCGTTATTGTCTAGTTCTTACACTTAAATATCTTAAGAATAATTTTTTATTTTAATTTCTTTACTTTTACTTTTACTTTATTTCTTAAAAATAACACAGGTCTGCAAGTAAAAAACTGCACGGTTTTTTATACATTTTCTTATAGATTTTGAAGTCCTAAAACAGAAAAAAATATTTAAAAATTTCATCTCATCAATTTTTTCTACAATACTAAATTTTATATTTTTGCAGTTTTTTACTTGCAGACCTGTGTAATTTAGTGAAAATGAGGGGGATAAAGAATTTCTGTTGTTAGGCAGATGGTCGCATTTATTATCGTGTCTAAACGGTAGGAGTTAATACAGTTCAACTCCTGGCGCGAAAAACGTTATCAATACCACTTTGATTCCGCCGGAAAAGGTTTTATTGCCACCTCTTCATATTAAATTGGGGCTAATGCAGCAGTTTGTAAAATCATTGTAAAAAGATGGGGATTGTTTTAGATATATATGTTCCAAGTTCCAGAAATTGTCTGAAGCAAAGTTAAAAGAAGGAGTTTTCACTGGCCCCGACATAAGAAAAACTTTTGTCTGATCCCTCATTCCTGAATCAATGGGAGAAATGGGAAAAATAAAAAAATAAGCATTTTGGCATTCTTTCAAAAATGTAGTGCAAAAGTTTTTGGGCAATACTGAGGATCCCGAATATAAAACTATTGTACAGCGTATGCTGACAGCGTATAAAGCTCAATGGTGCAAGATGAGCTTTTATTATTTTATATTTTGGTTTCATGGAATATTTTCGATATATTTGCAGACATATGCGTTCGAGTGTAACGTTCAAGAGAAAAAAAATTGTTAAATTTATAAAATTTTCCAAATTATTTGAAAATTAGTTAAGAAAATTTATAGTTTTTGGAAATATATATTTCCATTAACATAATTAAACTAAACATTGATTAACATTTATTTTTAACCAACATAAAAATTAACAAAAACAAATTATTCTTCACCAACTATATGGTTTCAAACAAAAAGTTCTGCGTCAACACTTTCGATACTATAGAAACTGATTTTTTTTTTTTTATGTATGTTGCTCTTGTCCTATCAATTCGAGGAAGACATGAAATTTTTCGAAAATATTTGGCCAAAAGTTTTCTCTAACATATTTACCTCCTTCTGAACATTAACCCCACACTGCACCACCAAAAAAATGTTTTTTTTTTTTGCAGCAACCATAAAAACATTCACACCAAACTCTTCGTCAGCATCTGCATTTGTTACTAATTCGTTCTGTTCACACCTGCCGAAAGCTTTCAACTGCCTTCAAAAGAACTCAAGATATAATAAAAAGATGAATAAAATCCACAAAACCCACAAACGGCAATTCTATTCAAAGTTTTTAACTGCTCAACACACATACCACAAAAACTATGTTATGTTATCAAATGCCATCCTTACATTCACACACACACACACACACACACACATGACAAACACTATGTTACTTTATCAAATCCCTATAGGAACAAACTAACTTGTTTTTAAAAACAACTAATTAAAAAACTAATTTAAAATAAACTAGTATATGAAGTACTTTGAATTATATTAAGGCGGGACCCACTTCAATTCTAAATAGTTTCTATTGCATTATATATGAAGTAGTTGAAATACTACTTAAAAACAAGTGATTGATAAACTACTTTGAATTATATTAAGGCGGCAACTACTCTGATTTTGACATGTCTTAATTGGAAATTTTTATTAGATTACAAGTTTATATATATTTAACTATGTTATTTCATCACATATTATTAAATTTAGTTTCTTAACTTTACTTTCAGTAATAGTTTTCAATTGCTTATTTTAAACTAATTAAAAAATAGTTTAAATATAACTAGATTAACAAGTAGTTGAAAATATATGCAGACGAAAGTCAATTGACTTATTTAGCGGACATCACCATACAAAATATGTTAGTTCGTTCTATGGAAAAAAGTCAGAATTTCAACTAGTTGCGGTTGACAAAAAACTACTTTATCAACTACTTTTAAATTAGTTGATTTTCCTACAGGGATTCCATCCATACTAGCACACATACATTCATATGCACTCTAACGCTACATCCTTTGCAGCAGCCGAGTGTTGAATACGATTTTGTCGTGTGCAAAATAGTCGCTTAAGCTTTAAATGAAAAAAAACAACAACAACAAGCACAGACAAACTTGCTAAATATTGCACAAAAGTTGCTGCTTATATAAAATATGGCTAATATGGGAACATTTTTATGCCAAGAGGTGTGTGGGAAGTGAAAAGCTTAGAGTTCTAAATTAAAAATGTCACACATATTGTTGAAGCTGTAGTTGCGACATGATGCAGTAAATATTTATAACTATACCCAGAAGGAAAGTGTAAACAGCGAAAAGAGAATCTATATTGCAGCAGATGTTTACACTTCATCATTAAAAATTTCAACATCGTTATATCATAGCGAATTTAGTGCATGCATCCAAGATATTTTCTCGGATAGTCAAATCTTTGAAATTGAACCTGATTTTTTTTTTTTACATTACAAGCTTTTAAGAAAAATTAAATTTTGATCAAAATAACAAATTTCTATCAAAGTTAGTATTCTGGTAGAAGAAACAAAACAAAAAATACCTATGCACCAGCGTTTGTGTAATATATAATATCGATTTTAAATTAACATAAAATGTACCAATTCAATTAGAAGAAGAGCAAGAAAAGTCTTGAATATGTACCCTTGACATAGTTCTTGTGTTCACAAACATTATGAGAAATATTTTTGTAGAACCTTTTAACGCTATCGGGCCCTTTTTATGGTTCTTAGCAGTTTTAGTGGATAATTTTTGTGAAAATGTTAAATTTAAACAAAAAAAAATTAACAATAAATCTCTTTGTACAGAATTTTTCAGTAATTCTCAGAAAATTTCTCATAAGTCTCTTTCTACAGCATATTTCTATGAAAAAAAAAAAAAAAATAGTAAAATTAATTTAAAAATTTCCTCAAACTATGCAATAAAAACAAAATGAAGGATCGACTTTTTATGTTGAGTAACTTTAAACTTAAGGTTGCTGCCCACTTACGGCACGTAACGAAACTACAAAATATAACTACACTGCGTTCTTATGTATTCATGCACACTAACGACGACGAAACGGCAACGACCGACGAAAACGCCGAAACGCCGGTGGCTATAAAACCAAAGAATTCTGACCGGCTTGTCGTTCCGTTTCGTTACCTTTACTTGTATAGATGAATAAAACATATTCACTGTAGACAAATCTTATTTAAAGAGACTTATGAAGAAATTTTACATGAAGCATTTTCATAGATTTTTCTTACCCTCTACGATTACGATTACTTTAATTTTTTAATTTTTTTTTTTTTTTTTTTTAAAAGGTTAAAAAAGACATAAAAAAGACACAGTTTCGATAGTGTCGTAAGTGTGGACGTAGATTTTTTTGTTTGATATACATATTTGGTGATGGACTTATTGTTAAATTTAATTCAATCTTATGTTAAATAAATGGAAATAAATATTTCGTAAAACAATGAAATTTCTCAATATTATTTTTCCTGCAGTGAAGAACATAAATATATTCTAAATTAAATTGGAAATTTTAATTTTCACAAACAAAACATATATTTAATATGAAATATATACATACATAGAATTATTTCAAAAAATAATTCGAATTTATTATGATTTTTTAAAAATAAATGGAGTTATCGTAGCACAGTTTCGGTATATGTAAACTTTCATATTAGCAATACAATTTACAATTTTGTATTTTTTATCAAAAACATAGAGAACAAAGACGTCCCAAATATCATTTCAAATAGCATTTCGTGAGAGAAGATGACGAGCCAGCGAGGAGTAAAAACCATATGTTCCGCGGCCCACGACCACGCGAATGTCCCATACAAGTTGCGAACATTTGGAAAAAATTACAATTTTTGCAAAAATTGCGATCCCAAGCTTGGCTGGGCCGTTGCCAATTTTATCTATTCCTCACAAAAACAAATACTATTGAAATCTAAAAATAACCAAAACAAAACCAAATAGCATAGCCTCCCAATTCACTTGTGTTCTTTACAGCAAGTCCGGTGAGTTGTGCAGAGGAACGAAGCTTGCTTCGCTCTTCGCTGACTGCGGAACATATGAGTTCAGAAGTTTTTCAATTGAATCAATATTTCCGTTCGGTCGTCACCTCTCTGCAGACAATGGCAAACCTCAGAGCAAGGTTGATTTATAAGGTTGTCGCAGGGCTGATCGCACTCTCTTCTCAGTACCCATAATTGTCAAAACCAGCCAATTTTGCAAATGACTACGAAGGAAAAACGGATGATAAAAGGGAGCACTTGCAGATTTTCTATGAGCTGTCAACTTCGATTTGACAGTTATGGGTACTCGCTCTCTCCCTTGCGACAACCTTATATATCAACCTTGCCTCAGAGAGTAAAAACTCCCATGAAAAGCTTCTTGAGAACATAAGCCGTACGGAGTGTGTCATAAAACATGTAGGTCCAGTCGTGCTACAATGATAAGGTAGGGCCGCTTCGCTGAGTGCTCTCACGCGTCAACGAAGAGTGGATAATGAGAAGCAACATATATGTCAAAACAATGAATTTCGTAGAAATTGCAAATGAAGAAAATATTTTATGTTTCCAAGTTGCAAACAGTGCGGTCGTGAGTGTTAAATTTGTGCTAATTTGAGTGAAAACATTATAAAAAAAAAGTGTAATAAAAACTTTAAAATGTGAAAGAAGTCTTAAAATTGAAAAAAAAAACCCTGCAACAGTTTTAACTGCGAAACGTCAGCATAAAGAAATTCGCGATGAACAGCTGATTTTGACATCAATCTAGCTTTATTCTGCTTTCTACTGCATTCCTCTCCGAGTTGACCATACCTTATAATTTTGCCATGGGTCCAGTTCTCGATAATTTGTGTTCAAACATTTGACAACACACACAACACAATTGATCATTAGAAGCTCAGTCAAAGTCCTTTCCAGGGCTGAAATGGCTCTTGTTTTTGTAAAACTTATTAAATATCAATAGCAGAGTAAAATATTGTCGAATCTTGTCCTTTGTATTCGAAACAAGTTTAAACTTTACTTGAAAAATCATTTCATTTACTTTGAAATTTCCAGCTCAATTCAATTTTTCTATTCTCTCAAATTTTTTTCATAAGAAATATTTTTCGGACTCGAAAAATTTACAAACCACGACAAATTCCAGCTTAAACTGCTGTGGATAAAAACACTTTTTTAATAACAATAAATAAGATATAGCAAAAAAGAAGCAGACAATATTATTAGAACGCAAACTTTTGCCTTTGTTTTGCTACCCTTTTGTCGACAAAATTAATTGGCTCTCAATTTAAGCAATTTCCTGAAAATTACGTCAAGTAGAATTCAATATAACTTTTCAACAGACTAACAATGAAATAAAATATTTGACTTTTTTTATTGGATTAGTGGCCAAACACTTAATCATTTGTGTGTTTATGTACAGTATCTTTGTATTAAGGTAAATTGATGGGCTATTTTGGCCAATAAACAAAGCAACGACAGTAAAAGTTTTAAGGCAATAAAAACAACGAAAGTCCAAATGTTCCGCTAACAAGGGAAAGCGTAGTAGAGCGTAAGCAAGAAAAACATAATAGATACAACATAGAGTAGAACTTGCAGCGTCAGAGAAGTTATAAAAGTTATATATAAATGTTGGCATAAATTGTTGCTGGCATTCGTCTCGTCTTGACAACGCTTGATGAAAATCGTCTTGCAAATTATAAAAAGAAAAAAAACGAATCAGCCCTTGAAAGGACTCTTTGACCGAGCTTCTTATGATCAATTCTCTTGTGTGTGTGTTGAACTGAACCTACATATTTTATGCCGACTCCGAGCGGTTTATATTCTCAAGAAGCTTTTCATGGCAGTTTTTACTTTCTGAGATTTGCCATTGTCTGCAGAGAGTTGACAGAACAGAAAAATGAATTTGATTGAAAAACTTTCTGTGTCAGTTGGGATTCGAACCAGGGTTCTCTGGCGTATGGGCCACATACTCTACTCCACTGTGCCACGGCCGCCACCATCTTGCAAATTATAGTAATTCAAATATAACTAACGCGCATGAAAGAGTGTGTTCGCAAATGCTTAAAAGCTCAATTAATAACCCAGTCGGCAATGGCAGTAGTCGGAAGCGCTACTAGCAGGCCTTCATATGGATTTCGAAGTGCTTCCGCACTCATATTCAAGTATTCTTTCTTTTTTATACGAAACGAGAAAATTTTTTCGGCCTTCCGCTTTCCCTGCTTTAAAGAGACCTTCTATAAGCACTCCTTTAGAATGGCTTAAACAAGAGGAGGTTAACCGAAACAATTAACAAAATATTTTTTTTTTTATTTCTTTTTATGTATATGTATATGTTTATTTTACATATTTTGATCAGATAAGAATATTTTTAAGTCATGACGTTGATTATTATTCAGTATTTTTGAACTAATATATATTTTAACTTTTAACGAAAAAGTAACACTGAAATATAAGCAGAACCAGTTTTTGTAGGAAAAATATAATTGTTGAAGCGCTCGCGGAAACAGTGAGAAAGTCATCTGTCTTACCGCCAAAACTAGCAGTAAATGCATGCCTTCGATTGAAGAGGCCTAGCTTCATTGCCTATTGGGGATTTTTATTGAGAGGAAAAAAAACACGGATACATGTTTATAAGCATGTAACAAAAAAATGAAACGTTTTTGTTTATAAACATGGAACAAAACATTGGAAGCGCCTATGAGAGCCACCGTGGTTTGCAGTTTTAAGGTATCGCTGGTTTCGAATCTGATGTCAAGATTTTAAAATTCAAGATAGTAGATAGAGTTGCCACCTCGATTTTATTTTTGAATTTATGCAAATCCTTTTAATTTTGAAATTCTGACAAAGGATTTGAGTTCGAATCTGATTTCACAGTTTTTAAATTAAAGATGGTGGATAGAGTTGCCTCCTAAATTTTTACCTCAAAGCTGCCAACTACTAATATATTTTTAAGAGTTTCAAAAATATTTAAGTGTTTGAGTGGGGTCGCAGATTTCGAATCTGATGTCAGAATTTGAAAATTTAAGATAGCGGCTATGATTGCCACCTAAATTAATTTGTTAACACAAATTTCGTGCTGGGGCGAACACAAGGTAAAACTGGGTCGCTGAATCCGAATTCATTGTCAAAACTTCAATATTATGTAATTTTGTACACAAGAGTTGCCATCTAATAAAATTTATTTTTAAGTGTTTTAAGCATCATCTAACAGTTTTAGAGGGACGTTAATTTCGGGTCTAATGGCAGAATTTGAAAAATTCAAGATGGCAGATAGAGTTGCCACGAATATTTTTCACAGTTTTACGCATTCGGTGCTAGGGCGAACACTAGGTAAAAATAGGTCGCTGAATCCGAATCCGCTGTCAGAATTTCAAACTTATGTTATTTTTTAATAAAAGAATTGCCACTTAATAAAATTTATTTTTAAAAGTTAAACAGTTTAAGAGGGGCATTAATTTAGAATCTGATGTCAGAATTTGAAAATTCAAGATGGAGGATATAGTTGCCACTTAAATTTTTTTTAATTTTTACGAATTCGGTGCTAAGGCGAACATTGGGTAAAAATAGGTCGCTGAATCCGAATCTTTTGTCAGAATTTCAAATTATGTAATTTTTTTACAATAGTATTGCCATCTAATAAAATCACCTCGACATAACCTTTCACCCTGTATATATAGTAATTAGCTTTCACCATTGGTTGGCTATCATATCCAATAATAATATTTTTGGATACCCTATAGTCGGTAATATTTTTCTATATTAAATCTATACCAAATGGTTAATATTTGATCATTTTTTCTTTCAGTTATTTACTATTAAAATGTTCTTTTATTTTGACACCAAAAACAGCAATGTTTTTTAAAAAATTTAATAAAATGATATTACTAAGATTTTTCACATAGACCCAGTATCTGAAAACGATTTTAATATCAAAGTTTTTAATTTAAATAAGAATTTTTTAATGAAATTTAATTTTTTTTTTTAACGAAAATATGCTAAAATCTCTTTCAAAAAATATGCTTTATATTGTATTACAATCTTATTTTCTTATATTTGAAAAAAAAATTTTTAAGAAAATGTCCCTAAAAATTTAATTTCACTGGAAAAAGGAATAAAAATTGTTTTTGTTGCAGAAATAATTTATTAAAAAATTGCATTTCTTACGTTTTTTTAGACGATATAATAATTTTATGGTAAAACTTTTGTAATTTAGCAGAAAATTTAAAGAATTCAAGTGCCAAAGAAAAATTAAGAGCACCCTCTTAATTTTTTTCACGAACTTTTTTTCCCAAGAATGATCTTTTATGATAAAAATTAAAAAATTTAGGTGACAACCCTATACGGCTTTTTGAATTTTTAAATTCTGACATTAGGTTCGAAATCAGTGACCCCCTAAAACTGTTACATGATGCTTAGAACTCTTAAAAATACACTTAATTAGGTGGCAACAATTTGGTAAAAATTACATAATTTTGAAACTCTGACAACGATTTCGGATTCAGCGACTCATTTTTACATAGAGCTCGCCCCAGGACCGGGTTCATAAAATAAAAAAAAATATTATATGGCAACTTATGCGCCTTCTTGAATTTTAAAATTCTGACATCAGATTCGAACTCAGCAACCCTTTACAACTTTTAGATGATGTTTAAATTTCTTAAAAAATTGATTTTATTAGATGGCAATACTATTGTAAAAAATTACATAATTTGAAATTCTGACAAAAGATTCGGATTCAGCGACCTATTTTTACCCAGTGTTCGCCTCAACACCGAATTCGTAAAAATTTAAAAAAAATTTAAGCGGCAACTATATCCTCCATCTTGAATTTTCAAATTCTGACATCAGATTCTAAATTAATGACCCTCTTAAACTGTTTAGCTTTTAAAAATAAATCTTATTAAGTGGCAATTCTTTTATTAAAAAATAACATAAGTTTGAAATTCTGACCACGGATTCGGAATCAGTGACCTATTTTTACCCAGCACCGAATGCGTAAAACTGTGAAAAATATAGGTGGCAACTCTATCTGCCATCGTATGGGAGGGGGGGGGGTCCATTTTCACATTCTTAGGAGCTACAGGGTTAATTAATATTTCACGACTTTGGTTTTCGTTATTGTTTCTAGCAGAAAAACTATCTAACATAAAACTTATTTTGATAGCTCATTTTAAAGGAAATCACCTTTCCAACGGTTTATCTACAAGCCCCACTAACTTAACCGTTACCGAGCTGTGATCGTGTGAAGATAAGATCAAGCGATTGAAACTACCAAATTTCAATTTCCAACAAAATTTTAATTTATTGCGCAAAATTCTGAGAAATTTGCACTCAAAGTTGAAATTTGGTAGTTTCAACCGATTGATTTCATCTGCACACGACCACAGCTCAGTAACGGTTAAGTTGGTAGGGTTTGTGGATATACCGTTGGATTTAATTGCCTTTAATATGAGCTATCAAAATGTAAGTAAATGTTTATGTAAGTTAGTTTTTCTGCTAGAAACAATAATGTAAACCAAAGTCGTAAAATATTAATTAACCCTGTAGCTCCTAAGAATGTAAAAATTTTTGCTCAGCCTGACATAACCCTTCAGCTCCGTAAATAGTTGCACTCAAATGCGGGACACCCTGTATATATATGTATATATATAATATAGCTCTAAAAATTTAGCTTTTTGTATATATAAATTAATCTTGTAATAGATAAATAAATAAATAATTAAATAACTTAATAAATAAATATAAAATAAATGAAATTGAAAAAACAACAAATAAACAATTTGGTTCTTTCTCCTCTTGTTTTAGTGATTCTAAAGTAGTGCTGTTAGCAGACTTTGTATGTAAGAACAGCATGAGCAGTAGGCCTTAAAAAATTTCTCATTTCATATAAAAGAGATGAGCGCGGAAGGGCTCCAAAATCCATATGAATTCCTGCTAGTAGCACTTTGGGCCTTTGCCGACTGGGAATAAGCACTTTGCAAAACATTAAGATTTACAATTAGACGCAAAAGCTTTTAAGCTTTAAGGCTGCTTAGCAACACAGCCTAAGTAGAGATTAGCAACAGCAACTCAATTAATTGGCATCGCTTGACCGTAACGTATAAATTATTGCTGCAAACTTCTACCACTACAACTTCCGCTAACTACAGCTTTTGTTAAATTTTATTTTCAGCATTTCACAGAAAATTTCAACACGATTAGACCAAATCATCGAATCACGTTCTAATGGCCTACAACAAAAGTTTTCATAAACAATAAATAAAAAAATGTCAGAAAATGCAATGAAGGTAGACCGACCGGGAAGAAAGCCAAATAAAATTGTTGTAAAACTGTGAATTTTTGCCGGCTTTATATTGCTTCTTTGTTTTATTTTCCAACATTTGATACCCTTTTCAAGAAGACTTAGAAAGTTACAAGAAAAAAGCTTCTAAATATCTGTCTTGTGAGATTTATTTTGAGTCTTTACTGATAAGAAATTTTGTGTCGAATAGCAATTAACATGAATGGAAAAAGTTTTTGATTTTATGGCAAAAACCAGAATGATCTGCTAGCACGCCGAAAGCGTGATAAGAGGTTGATATATTAGGAAAAAGTTTTCCCCAACTAAGAACTGCAAATCTAAGCATTGAAGTAGACAAAAAAAAAATTGAGCACGTGGTGCCTTAGGACGTGTGCTTAATGTTGAAAAATTCTTTAAATGGCTGTTGTACGATAAATTATATTTTTAAGCGTTAGCAAAGTTATTCATACCATACGGGAGTGAAATGAAATGTTTACAAGCGTGAATTACAAAGCGATAGATAGAATCGTTGCTGTAAAAGCTCTTTTTTTTTTTTGAAGCTTTTGTTAGTTTCTTAAACAAGCGTCAGATGGAATCCACTTTTATCCACTAACTTTGTCGATTAGATGTCGCATTTCTCAAGAATCGTTTTTTTAGCGAATTCTCAAACCAGATGCTGACTCAGACTATGATTAAGAGCAAATGATCCAAAAATAAATTTATAAGTAAAAGTCATATTAGTGAGTATGTATGTGAGACATACACAGCCTGTTGCTGTTAAAGCGATTTTTGCTATAAATTTAATTAATAAACTTGAAGAAAAAAAAGCAGAAACCTAAAATTGTGTACTTGCTTAATTAATACTACTCGTATATTTAATTTTACATCTAAATGTTAAAAAGCTAACGCTTCCGTCGGCAGTTCTGACGATTGCACACCTTTTTTTCAAAACTACAGACATTTGTCAACGGATTCTGGTAGTTAAGACAAAAATTATGTGCCTGCCAACCACGCAAGCTAGAATGTACCTTCTGTCAAAAAAAGCAATTTTTGGGATTACTTATTTATTTTATTAACACTGTTAACAAGCAAAGTAAACATTAAATTAACATATTATTAACTTGCAAATTCCGAAAACAAACAAAACCAATTAAGGGCCTTAAAGAGTTTTTAAAAAAAAAAAACGACACTTTTTAAAAAAATTTTTTTTAAGCTATATTTTATTTTAGATCAAAATTTTTTTTAACATTATTAAAGTATACAGTCGCACAGAAAACTATACGTACCCCTTACAAATATCGCGTGCAAATGAAAACTGTCTCTTCTGAAATATGTAAATATACCCAAAAAAAAATCCATAAGAGTAGAAATATTTAATCCGTGATTCAAATGCAAAATCAAATATTTCAATGTTATATAAAACACAAAAAAAATCAATTTTACAGCACAGAAAAGTAAACGTACTCTACTCTAAGAAAATGTACTTAAACCCTATAGGAACAAACTAACTTGTTCTTAAAAACAACTAATTAAAAAACTAGTTTAAAAAAAACTAGTATATGAAGTACTTTGAATTATATTAAAGCGGCATCCACTTCAATTCTAAATAGTATTTGTTGCATTATATATGATATAATTGAAATACTACTTAAAAACAAGTGGTTGATAAACTACTTTGAATTATATTCAGGCGTCAACTACTCTGATTTTGACATGTTTTAATTGCAAATTTGTATTAGATTACAAGTTTATATATATTTAACCATGTTATTTCATTAAATATTATTAACTTTAGGCTTCACTAAAATTTTTTTTCAAAAAGACATATTTTTTATTTACGACATTGAGCTGCAAGACAGACGTGGTAAACACACTTTAAAACTGATAAACTGCCTCAAAATCCTGTGAAACGATTAAAAATTCTTTATTATTTAAGATATTTAAATTAGAAACGGAAATTGATTGCTTAACCATTCAGCAAACACCTCATCACTTCAGTAGTAAAGACGCACGCCTTTCCCTACGTAGCGTCGAGTCTGTTTCATCACTTCATTGCGATTGACACTTAAAAGAAGCACTAAGCAAAATATCGGTGTGTCCATCGACCATGATTGATGGTTGCAAGGCGTGGAAAGTCCCGCCGACACGCTTGTTTAGCTCATATTTTGAAATGAAGCATCAAAAAGCTAGCTCGTATTAAATAACAGGCGTAGTATCCACACAATTCCGATCAATTGGATCGGCACCTTCGCTCATGTACCCAGGCGGTGGCGTGCCTGTTTTTGGAAACTGCTTCCGTGGTACGCATGTTCACATATAAGCGCAGAGTTCCTCCAGCTTCTGAAACTATCACCTGTTGGAAGCAGAAATAATCCAATGAAAAAAGGAATAATGAAATTATATCTACCCTCGCAGCTTCTGTTGCACTCCTTGAATGTATTTACTTGTTCTTTTTTGAATTAACTGGCAATGAAGTTTGGCATGAATCACTTTTGAATTATTTTAAAATCAGTTAAAACACCACAAAAAACGACATTTCACAATTTTCCATTAAAAAACTCTGACCACTTTTAACTTTGTTTAAATTTTGCTTTCAGATTCTATATTTCAGAATTTATTTGTGTCGACCAGGCATGAATTCTTTGGCATGATTTATATATTTTTCAAAACAGTCAAATAAATGATCTCTTTGATGTATAGAAATTTAAAATGTTTATGCTTTTAAATTCATCTTCAGTAAGTGGAATATTAAATAGTTTTCAATTGTTTATTTTAAAGTAATTAAAAATATAATTGAAATTTAACTAATTTAACAAGTAGTTGAAAATATATGCAGACGAAAGTCAATTGACTTATTTAGCGGACATCACCATACAAAATATGTTAGTTCGTTCTATGGAAAAAAGTCAGAATTTCAACTAGTTGTGGTTGACAAAAAACTACTTTTTCAACTACTTTTAAATTAGTTGATTTTCCTACAGGGAAGTTAGTTTAAATCAGTGATGACCAAACGCACCCAACATTAGCTGCTTGCGTGTATGTGAAACGTTTAAAGCTTCTCACTGAAAGAAATCGAACTTTAAAGCATTTTGAAAGCTTCCTGAAAGCTTTCAATATTTTATTCTTTTCGGTGTACAAACACAACGTAATTATTTCGAAATCCAGCGAACAAAGCGACGTGACCATACCTGTTTCGAGTCTGCCTGCAGACTGAAAGCTTTTTTGCAGTGGAAGAATGTATATACGTATACATATTTGAAAAAACTCTTAGCTCGCGAGCTGATTATGTTCGTAGCTGGTTTAAATAAATATTTACACTATTTGTGTTGTTTAGTTAGTATTTATTCGGACCTTCCTCTGCATCTACTGCCATTATTCGATTGTTCATGGAATATACGAGTTTTTTTATTGTTGCAGCCATTAATTGGTTCCACTTACTCTTCAAAATATCTTTCAGGTCCTGTTTGTTGCTAAATTTTTCTTAGCGTATGCGGCGTTCTAATTCAACCCACAAATGCTCTAAAGGTTGAGATCTGGGGACTGTTGTGGCAAATGGAGTTGTTTTGGCATGTTATAAAGCAAGTATTCCTTTACAATATGGGAATCTGCGCATATGCGCCCAAAGTCCGCCGGCGTCGTCGGGTCCAGAGATTAGTTGGTTGAGCTTAACCGAGAGTTGAGCGGAGTAGGCCTCGGCAGTCCGTTGTAATTGTAGCTTAGCGACATCTAGCTTCCATTGCATTCCTGTGCGTATATTCTCGCATTGCATAATCGCATGTGGATTTTGGCCGCAACAAAATATTGGTCGGAGTCAATGTTGACCCCCCGAAATGTACGCACATCTAGAACACTAGAGGCATGCCTTCCGTCGATTACAACATGATCAATTTGGTTTCGGTCGATCAGTCTTAGACCGTTGTTCGTGGAGGTCTCATGAAGACGGAACTGACTGACAGTGGACCGGAAGGTGGTCGTATACGTCCTCAAGACTAGCGTAGAGAGCGTCATTGATGGCTTCGTCCTTTTTCTCCGTCGGGGCGTGCGCGCAAATAAAGCTGATGAAGAAAAATTTTGCCTTGATGCGGATCGTGCCCAATCTTTCGTTCACAGGTATGAACCGGGAAACAAGGTGGTGTAGTTACCAGCTAATGACAAATCCACATTCGAGTTCGTGCTTCTCCGCGTGGCAGCTGTAGTAGACATCGCAGTGTGCTTGTTTAGAGCAGTCTTGCCCTTTCCATCGCATTTCCTGGATGGCGGTGATGTCAGCTTTTATTGTTTCGAGGGCTTCCGCCAGTTGGATAATGGCACCTTCTCTATAAAGGGTCCGGACATTCCTGGTGCATATCCATAAACCATTGTCCGTTTTTCGTTTGCGGTGGTCGTCAACGTAATTGGGGTTCTTATCCAAGGCTGGTTTAGTTTTTATTGGGCAGTAGTAATGTGGCGGGACCCAAAACCTGCGCACATTCCATGTTTAAGGTCTATGGAGCAACCCGCCGCTCAAATTAGCCTTCAAACTGACGGATGCCAGTTTGTCGTTGCTCAGGGAACACCACGTGGAGGTTTGAGTCGACTTGAGACGATTTCGACATGGATAATGCTGGCCTCGCCAGCTTGAGGCGGTCAGACACGTTGCCATGTGAAGGTTCGCCCCCCTGTTTTAACTTTTCTTTCGTTACTCGTTATATCGTTATATCGTCGTTCTCATTCTTTCGTTGTATTAGTCTTAGGATCTCGTTAGTAGGCTGCTGTAATATACGCTCAGGCTTGACTTGTTTGTTGCTCTTACTTCGGTTGTTGCTAGTTTGGTGTAAGATTCATACTTTTGTTCTCTTCTACCGTTGCTCATTTACATTCAATTGCGCCAGTATGAGCAAAGCAGAAAATGGATAGAGGAAATTTTTTATTCTATAGCAAGAGAATATATTCAGGGAGGCGAAAAAGCATACTCATGCAGGGCTCTAATAAATAAAGCCCGAGTTATAATCGTTTAATGATTATTTTAGATAAACAATAAAATGTATTTGTCATCAATCCTATGAAATAAATTAAAAGATTTATGCTGTGCTTGCTTTCGGGTTTGTTCGTACAAGGGAAGCAATGATGCGATGGTAGCACGTTAAAATTGCAGCCGAATTGTACGCGGTTCGATGCGAGTACGGAAAGGGAAAAATGCATTATTCCTGCCACAGGTTTTTCGACAAATTTTTTTTTGTAAATACTCATAAAAATATAATTAACAAAAAAATAAAAAAGCTAGATCTGACGTATGTGCTATGAGGATCGAGCCTGGGTACTACTTAAGTCATCAAATTAAAATAATTAATCCCCTTGATAACCAACTGTGTCACGAAAGTAAAACAAAAAAACTGCGATCTAATTCTGTACGTGAATATTGAACTTTTCAGTAACTTTTCATAAACAAATGGGGGACAATTGATATTTCCCATGATATCGCCATTTTGAAAATATGAGTTGGGTTTATGAAAAAAATACAGTTCTTGAACTAATACTGGTATGAAGGCAGAGTGCTTTTTAACCATTTGGTTGCACTGCAGGAGGGAATGTTAATAAAATAAATTAGTGATCTTCACGAAAATTCCATTTATGGGTAAAAGTTTCACTTCTACCGTGCGTGGCGGCCACACACACATTTTTTTTTTTTTTTGAGGCAAACATATGAAGAAAGAATGGTATTCTTTTATAAAAAACGTATTATAAAGTAAATATTATGTCATATTCTATATCATATTCAGATATTCAGCTTGTCTAAATTATACGAACCGGGTGTGAAAAATGTAAATTTTAGTAAACAACAAATCAAAATCAGAAAATATTTTTCTTCTTTCTATATAGCAATTTTATGATACACAAGCACGATAAAACATGTCATATACGACATATTTCTAAATAAAAAATTTGTTCTTCAGTTCTTTTTAAAAACTTTGTGTGTTTTCCCCCAATTTAAATCATCAACTATCCAACGAAAGTTTGTGAGCATAAAATTTTTAACGAAATATAAATATATAAGACACACATTCGAGACAAATTTTTGTTTTTTTTTTTTTTTTTGCAACCAGCTCTAATTAGCTCTTTGTGGTTAATTTAAAGTGCACACAAAGCTGCCATGAATTTCGACACAAAAGCTTATATAATAATTTCCGTTCTTTATTTAAAATTGAGTGTGCGTGCTTGTGTGTGTGGTAATACAAATGTTTATTTATTAATTAACCAAGCTAAAAGCCAATACCTAGAGTTGTTCAACAATGTTTTGCTGGCGCAGCAAAATAATTTTATTTTTAAAAAGTTTTGATGTTTGAATTTATGCTTTTATCAATTTATTTTTGCTTTTCGAATAAACGACCAAGTTTAATTTTTCATTAAATGTGCTTGCAACAAAGCAACAAAAACAATTTCATCAGCAATGCAGTTTCAAAACTTCGCAATTATTTCCTGCTCCTTGCCAGGCGGCAATTAATTGCAACAAATGCTTGAACCACTTAATAAACTAAAAACTTGCACTAGCAACGACTTTGAAATAAAATTAAAAATTTGCAAAAAATGGCACACAGAAACAAATAACAACAACAACAACAACAACACTTATGCCAATAACAATAAACAAATTTAAAATACCACCAATTAACATGTTGAGCAGACAAGCGTCAAAGTGCAGGCGACAAGCAGTTTTCTGTTGCTACTGCAACTGATGAGAGTAATTTGTTGCTCAATTGCTGCTGTTGTTGTTGTTGTTGTTGTAGCAGTGTGGCTCTTTGGTGCTATTGTTGTTGCTGCTCAGTTGTTGCTGTAAGCTAATGGAGAAGTTTTTGAATAATTTCCCAGACAAAGCTACACCCGAGAAACTGTCGTCAACTAAGATGTTCAAAGGACACAACCGCCAGCTACATTGGGCATGCCTAAAGTTGTCTGCCATCATTCAGTGTTGTAAAACTTTATGCAGCACTGCTAACGTATTTAGTTTTAAGTGAAATAAAACGACTATATTTAAAGTAGTGCAGCATCAAACTGAAAAACGAAGGAATGCAAGCATGCAGTAGCGCTACAGCAAGTAGTATCAGTTTCTCAACAGTTAAGAAAGTGTTTTTGTAATGACGATTGATTACCTAAAAAAATTTCTTCGACATCTTTATATTTCTTAAAATTAATTTTGTGTTCAGTTTTTAGTGCATACATCAGTTTTTAATGTACATAGATCTATTAAATCAAATATAGGGGGCATGTTTGCAAAAGTTGAAATGAGAGTATCAAAAGAAGTGTGTAGATTTTAAACACACATTTTCATAGTATGCACCTGTCCGATTTTGATAAATTCTGTTGAAAAGGTTATTGAAAAGCTGAAAAGGTTAAGTGATACTTATTTTCACATATTAGGGGTGAACTTCTTAAAGGAAATTAAAGAGGAGAAGCGAGTGCGTGGCAGCACAAAAATGCACTCACACAAAAAAAAAATGGCTCCAAAAAGAATTGAGAACAATTCCTACAATTTGGGCTGCAATTTCATTGGGAGAAAATTCCACAATTTTATGATATAAGGCCCCAAAGGTAATAACAAATTACCCCAAATAATTTGGGGTAAAAAAAAAAAAATAACACCACAAAATTGTTACTATTTTTAACCGACTTCAAAAACGAGGAGGTTCTCAAGTTCGTCGGTTTCTCTGTTTTTTTTTTTTAATGTATGTACATCGATAACTCCTAAACCATATGCTTGATTGCCATAATTTTTTTGGGCGATATTCAAGGACTGGGCGTGGCAATTTTATATCTCGCAATAATAGATACAACTGTATCTCGAATAATATTGACACTAGGGTACTCCAACTTAATGTAGGAGTAGGCACAATTATTACAAATTACTGGCAAGCAAATGGGCATAATTCGACATATGGGCGTGGCAATATTAGAAAAAGAGTGTATCTTGAATAATTTTGAGACTAGAGTACTGCAATTTAGTATAGGGGTAGGCATTATTATTGCAAATTATGGTCAATAAAGTGGGTGTTATTCGACAAATACACTGTATCTCGAATAATATTGACACTAGTGTACCTCTATATACAAATTTTTATGTAACACACACAAAAAATTTCATCAAAATCAGTGCAGCCGTTAAGGAACAGTTTAATAATATACACACGCACAAATTGTACAACAGCGCCCTCTAGTTTCGAGAAAGAGCAAAACAAAATAACACCAGAACCCTTGCCGGACTCGAAAATCGCTATTTAAAAATTTTCATCCAAATCGGATGAGCAGTTTGGGAGTTTTTCACGGTTTAATAAGATTTGTACTAAAGCGCCCTCTGGTGTTCAATATAGCACAAAAAAGATAAGTCCAAAGCACTCACCGTATCAGAAAACCTCTAGTTTTCAACTTTTATGCAATTTGGATGCACGGTTTACAGCGCCCTCTGGTGTTCGAGGTAGAACAGAGTACATAAGTTAAAAAAACTCAGCGTGTCTAAAAACCTCTACATACAAATTCTCATGCAAATCGGATGAATGGTTTTGGACTTTTTCGACTTTTTTTTTGAAAAATTTCTACTATAGCGCCCTCTGGTGTTCAAGATAGAACCTATTTTATAAGTCATAAAAACTCACCGTTTCCGAAAATCTCTATATACCAACTATTATGCAAATCGAATAAGTAACTTACGAGTTTTTTGACGTTTTTCAAAATATTTGTACTAAAGCACCCTCTGTAGTTAGAGAGAGAAAAGAGTAGATAAGTCAAAAAACTCAGTATATCTCAGAACCTCTACATAGAAATTTTCATGCAAATCGGATGAACGGTTTCGGAGATAAGCTAAAAAAAAAGAATGCCTGGAACCCGATCGCAGCGCCCCTACCGGGTCCAACCTTTTTTACTGGATAAAAAGTAGCCTATATGTTGACCGGGGATATAAGGAACCTGGATCTCCAGTTTCATTTAAATTCATCCAGTGGTTTTCGCGTGATGCTTTAGCAAACAGACAGACAGACAATTAGAATCTGGTTAACAAGTACACCTGCCGCAATGCTTAAGTACTTGGGTCTTCCAGACCTAAGATAATAGTTCATGAAACAGACAACCAGAACTTATGTGTTGCACTACAACACGGACCTGTTTATGTTTTAACTAGTAAAACATACGGGGCATCCGGTGTAGCAAAACGAACATGGAAGCCGTTTCACAAACACAAAGCATCACCCAGTGCATTGATGATTAGGAGCATTATGCAACAAATTATATACTGCCCGTAATAGCAGCACCAGTTTAGATTTCAGTAGCGACGTACTTACAATCCATCTACTGGTGAAGACGAGACCCATCCAATCTCTTGCATATTAAGACAAATATGCCAGCCCGGTCGTACCACTGCGTGACCCCGCCGGTCAATCTTGACCTGTGTAGCATTCACACAACCACAACCAGTACGAGACTCCCCGAAGGGCCAGCCCACGAAAGTCATCTGGGTACTCGATCCCGTCAATGAGGATCCCCAACATCCCCGAAAACAGACCAAAAATGCACTAATGCAATTACGAAGAAGTGCATTCTTATGCGTGACCGTGCTCAATGAGCACTGAAAGGGTCATTTTAACAGCTCACAGCTGCCCGCTCAGTTGCAAACTATTATTCATGTCTGGTACCTACAGAGGAGGACCTTTTGTTGCCACTCTTACTCTGGCAATCCGGATGATCTAAGGATCTCAACATCCAGACAGAGTATTGGCCTTGTTCTCAGAGACTGCCGTGCTCAGTATGAGAACCCAAGTTTAAGCAACCCATTTCTACACTTACTTCAGTGACTGCAGTGCCAGTTTGAGGGTCCAAGTGCCAAAACACTCACATACATTTTTATACAGCCGATTTAAGGTCTCAGTGCGGGGACTGAGTACAGGGTACAGGGACTGTCCCCGTACTAACAAGTTTTAAGATCAATTGCTATACCTTCGCAGGCTTGTTTTATATCGATATGCCGAATATGACCTGCTACCAAGATGGGCGCCACCCCGAACTCTTGTTTGGCCCTATCAGTTTTTACATTTGCAGGACGTATCCTACAAACAACCATCCTCCTTTATCCTGGCTGTGGACAGGCAGGCGCAACTAAGTTGCTAACCTGGCGGAGTTAGACAGACAGACCGCATCTAGCGAATACCCGATGCTGTATAAATAGGAGATTGTAATATGGATAACGTATTAAATAAAGTAACTCTGTGAATTACTGGAAAACCTGCGTCTTTTTATTTTTAAAAAATAATTTTTGAGAGTTAGTGGGCCTTTTTACAGGACTCCGGAGTGGCTGAGCTTTACCTCAGCCTTTTTTAAAACCACGTCACATATTTGTGACTAATTCTTGACATAATTTTGATTGTCCGGACATTTGTGAGATTTTCTTTTTCAAGTCGTTCACTTATGAAGCAATATAGCGCCGGAACTTGTGTATAATTCTAAAAATACAAAAACTTTCATTTGTAGCTGAATCAACAAACTTTCAAATTGAATTGCAAACTTTTAAAAAAAAATGCGCTGATACACTTATTTTATTAAAACTACCGCAATAGCGCAGTATTAAATGACCAAATGTTTCTGTTGGTCGTTTTGGACGTATTTAATTTCAAAAGTGTTAGCAAACTCGAATTCAACTTTATACGTACAACTTGTTTTACGGACAAAAACTGTACATATGTTTGATTGCTCGTATTAATTATGAACCAACTACAGTTTGGCTTTAGGTTTGAAATTTAGGTTTGTTAATTTTTGATAAATGCTGAACTCTGCACATTATTCAAACATTCTTTATTTCTATTTGTCAATCCTTTTATATGAATTTATGACCAATATTCCTTTCTTACAATAACCTTGTTTAAAGGGAACATATTGCTACAGGAGTTTGATTTGTTGTATTTTTTTTTTAGGTGTTACTGAATTGCTCTTACTTCACCACAAAATCGATGCGCTACCGAACTCACCATATTCAAGAAATTTACCTAATTACTCTCACTGCGTTATTTAAAGTTTTATTGATACAGGAATAATAGCATTTCAAACTACGTCATGACACAATTGAGTTAACGCATTACGCTAGACCCAAGACTGCGCTTGCAGCATTTTTTCTGTGTTAATTACGATAGAACCACAAATATAGGAAATTACAATGTATCAACAAGCCACCGTGTCTGCAACCTTGGGTTGCTCGATCCTAAACCTACCTTACCTTGTCACTTACCTTATTCCACGCAATTGGTGGTGTTTTTGACTCAAAAATATAACAAACTATTGTAGATGAAAAAAGTAATAACGTGTCTGAAGAACCTCCGAGATCTGAGCTCCGACAATGCTTAAAATACTCTTTTTTTAAAATTTAAAAAAAAACATTTAGCCTTCAAACGTTTATTTCAAATTATTTCAAAGTTAAAGCAATTTTTATTAGTTGTAGTCTACATTTAGGCATGCTTTATATTACATGTGAAGTTCGTGCTTTTATACTTTTCGATTAAGCTGCATTAAATAAGCTGAATCGGTTAAAGTTGAACGGTCAATCAATGCATTCCCCTCACTTGACATTTTTCGCTTCCAACTTTTGCAATAATGTCAGAAATGAAAAAGCCTGTGCAACCACCTAAAAGTATGCAAATTTATTTTCACTTTGTGCTTGTTGCTGGTGCTTTACTGAATTCTTTTTTTTTTTTCTATTTTATTAATGTTGTTTATGTTAACCTACCGAACGAAAGCGTTCAACATCCATGAAAAAAAATTTGCCCGCTGTCAGCTTGACCGCGCGTTGACTGTTCAGTAAAAAAATCAGTATATCCTGTCGTACGTGCGTTGAATTACGCCACCAGGAAGCGCGCCACATAGCCTCGCCTCCACGTAAGCTATGGCTGCGTAATAATTCACCTAAATATGTGAACATCAACAGCTCTATAATGGTCAAAGCAGCGTATTGTATAAAGTTAATTATGCGTAGGGGAGTGCGTTCGCCCTAAATTTAAGGCAGGAGTTTGAATGGGTGAGAGTGGAAAATGGACATTTTTCATTATTCTTTAAAAAACAACTACTAAAAAAAACCCCCATTTAAGGTACTAACCATAACACCCACAAACATGAGCAGACAAAGCTGAATTGTTATTTGCAGCGATTTAATTAGGCAAAAAGGATTAAACAGCTCCTCAAGCTCACGACAACAATCAATAATGAATTGATGATGTTCGAAGCAGTCAACCAAGGCTTCATTCAAATGTTGCTTGTAGGATTTTTTCGGAAAGTTGTTTTTATTTTTGCGCAGAGTTTCATAAACTGCCAAATCGGTTTTATATTCCGTGCCAAAGATGTATTGATTAAGTTCATCATCCTGACCCACAGAAATTTCCTTTTGTAGCTTGCTGAAATTAAAAAATGACAAGCCGAATATTGAGAAACTTTTAATGAGTTTTTTAAATGGAATGCTACTAAAACCAACCGCAGCTCACGTAAATCTTCACCCGCCATGAGACGCGCATTAAACTCAAAATTCTTTAAACTGCAAAAAAGCACATCGAACTGTCCCAACATCACGAGCACCAGTGAAACATACAGAGCAGAGCTATTGGCAAAAGCAAAACCCACAAAAATCTGTCCCAATAGCTGCAACAGATACATTGATTCATAGACACCAGGTTGCTGTTGAAGAAACACACAATAAGACACACAAATGTAAACACGGAGAAATACTACCAGCCCAAGTGCATAAAGAGAGCTTCTCTATTTGGGATTTATTTTTAAAAAATGCAAATGTGCTGCGGTGTGCTTGATATGTGCTATGATATGCCATATTAAGAAAAAAATATTCTAACGGCTTACAGTTAGTTTCGCGATTTTTTTTTTTTCTTTTCTTCAGAAATTCGTAGATTGTGCTGTAATGTACTAAGGTTGTGCTGCAGTTTGCCATAGATAAATTAAAAAATATACATATTTTCTGATTGCAAAACTGAAAATATAGTTGCGTCTTAAGAATTGAGTTTTTTTTCAAAATTTTGAAGTTGTGCTGTAATGTGCTCAAGTTGTTCGTTAATGCATTTTAGAGAAATATGTGAAAATTATACTACTCCATTTCTGTTATCAATTAAAATTAGCAAAAATGGAAATATTTTTTAAACTTTCTATGGCACATTGCAACACTACTGGAGCACATTAATATACAATTTTCAAATTTCTAAAAAAAAATAATGGCAGTGCTAACTTCACATTGCACAAATATATTTGTTCTGCAATATGGCATGTGATAACACATAATTCGATTTTAATAATTAATAAAGTTATACAAAGCAAACTTCATTGACATCCCAACTCACCATCTCGTCAAACGGATACCAGCACTTGAGTGGCAATGTCCTCGAGCGCATTAGAATTGGTGCCAGACCCCATAACAAGACACCACTGTGACAAGAGGATGCCCAGATGATCATCATTTTACGTGCTCTATCGTAGGATACATACGAGCTCACAAAAGTTAAGCCTAAAAATTTATAGGAGTTGCTATGCAGTTGACGCTGATCGTACCTACACACTCACCCGCCAGTGAATGATGTCGATAGTTGCGGCTTATGCGCTCCAAAAAACGCTCCAGTGGCTTGGAATACCACATAAAATACGATGTGGAGTACCAAGAAAGGCCATAGACAATGACCATGATCAAGGCATCGGTGATATCTTCAAGACGTCCATCGTAGAATTTATCATAGGTGCGCTTCATATGCAGCACTGCCAAGTGTAGAGGCAGGAAAATAAGAAATACGTTATGAACGTACATCAACAATTGACCCACAAATTTCAATGATTTGGGCAGCCAGTAGGGCAGCTTACGCGGATATTGTGCATTAATTTTCAGATATCGAATTTGCACCGCAAACAGCGAAGTGACGCGTTTGTGATCATCCTTGGAGTAAAGTAGAGTTGGGTCGTTTAAAGACATTTTTTTTTTTTGTCAAAAAATAAAAACCTGCTACCAATTTGGACTCGAATAAACGTTTGATTAATATTCTGTTGGCACTAGTAATTTATACCAATACTCGTAGCTATGGCAGCAAAGCTCTTAAATTGTTCTAACATGCCCCTTTTTTGAACTTAATTAGTTGATATTTTTGGGTTTTGTTTTTTGAAAACTTTTTGAGGAACGTTTAAAGTTTTCAACTAAGCTAAATTTAAGTGTCAGCATGTATGTGTATTTGGTGTACCTCCTTGTTTCGCCCACATAATGACTCACTTAACAACACATCAATTTTAATTATCTGCACTGCATGTTTTAATTGTTGCTTAAGTTTGTTTGCGCCAAACTTTCTCATCGTCTCAGTCAGAAAACTTTTTTCTTGGTCATATCTTAGCACATAGGCGCAATTCATTTAGCATGAAACTATCTCTAAACTAATTAATTTTAGTCATGTGCAATTAAAAACTAAGTTTTTCTAAGATCTACTAAAAAGTCAATTTATACAAAGTTATTTTTGAGACAGATATTTTGAAGTTAACTTTTTAACCCGTGAGAATATTACGCAGTACATATGGAATATACTCTGCTAGCTTTGATATGAATTAAAATATTAAGAATTCAAGTGAATCAATGAAAGATAAACCTAATTTTTCTATTTATTTGGTTTCGTGTTAGCTCCATCATTTTTAATTATTATAAAAAACTATATGCCCAATGTGCGCTATCATATTTGACGCTTTTTTTTTAGTATGAAGTTAGCTCCGCCATACATTTTTTTTAGAAATTCAAACATTGTGCTGTGATGTACTCGAGTTGTGCTACAATGTGCCATAAAGATATATAAAAATTATTGAGTTTTTGGAGCATAAATCGTTTCAATTTTAAATTAAACTGAATTTCAAAATTGTACCCAATCTTTCAATCTTTTACTATCAAAGATGCGAGACATTTAAATAAGCAAGAACTTTTTATTTAAAAATAAAGAACACTTTCGAAAAATCGTGCAAGCAATGTAGCATTAATGTCCTAACATCATAAAATATTCTGATATCGTTCAATATTTTCAGAGTAGCAATCATGCAACAATGGCCAGCACACGAAAGACAGATTGTAGTGAAAATAGATAATGAGAAAATGTTGAAATATGATCAGCCATAGGAGCTGAAGACTTTGACCTTATAAACTGTAGCTTCCTCCCCACTCCCCCCATTTTCTATCATGTAGAAAAGGAGCATATAGATTAGAGCGCTAAGAATATGAGCAAAATAATTATAATTTATATGAATTTTATATTAATAATGCCATCAAACTAACTGCCTTTAATTTTATGCTCATTACTTTCTTTGCTACAACGTCTGCCGTCAACGTAAAAAATTTAAATGATGTCTAAGCGAGGAGGTTTCAAAACTTCATGTCAACTTGACGTGCTATTTCGAAGAGCGTAGGTGTTGGATATAATCGCAATCATTAAGAATTTCTGCAACTGACAGTCAGGGGTTTGCTTATCGTTGATGCCAAGCTTTTTTTTAGAATATTCTACAAAATCTAAGTCTAAAGAGATGTCTACAACTTATCAGCAAGAGTAATATTTAAACTTAGATAGCTTTATAAAATAGAATTTTTCTAATTCTCTGGTAAAGGTTATTTTTTCATAAAGTTCGCAACCAACTTTTTTTTAATGCAATTTAAACGTGACTTGAAGAACAGCAAATGTGCTTGATTTTAACAGTCTTAACAGGAGCATGTTTTGTGAACATCCTGCGACTTGTGTATTTTAAGGCCGCTTTGTCGAGAACTATTATCTCAGTTGAATTACAGTTGAAAAAAAAAATGTATAACATTTGTTTTTCTTAAAGAACTACACAATAATTTAATCGATGACCTAATAAATTTTGAAAACTTTCTGTTCCAGGAATTTATCAACAGATTCTAAATTAAAATTTTACAACTTTTGAAGCGAAGCTTTTTACTCCTCGTTCTGTGATGTGCTTGGAGTGAAATCTGAAAAATTTTCGACAGATTTTTTCTTGGAAATTGGATGGTTTTTTTGTTGCTAGCGCTTATAACATTAAGAATATTTAATACTTTAATATTAAATACTAAAAATATTATTTAGCCCGCCAGGGGATCGAACCCGCGTTCTCGTAAACGAGAGTCCAACGCACTATCCACCAGGCCACAAAGACTTGAAATAAACGGTTGTTAATTTAATATTAATTATCACAGAAGCTATGCTGCAGTTGATCGTCAATAGATAGAGGATTGTGTATTTGCTATGCTACAACTGACAAAAATTTGCTTTAATTTGCCACAAGGTGTCTCCAGCATCGGTGTATTTGTATTGTGAATGCGTTTGTGGTGTTGTTGGCACAAAGAAAATTAGCAATGCCCACAAGTGCGTTTTTAAATATCAAAAAAATAGATGATATCAATATATATGGAATTAACAAACGCATGCATGACATCAGCTAGGTATCTAAAATGTTTGTTAAATTTTGTTTCGTGTACGTTTTTTTATATAATATATATTTAATTTAATATATATTTAATATATCTTTTCATCGTCGTTCTGTGATTTGCTTGGAGTGAAATCTGAAAAATTTTCGACAGATTTTTTCGGTAGGTAATACGCTGTTGAAGGAAAAAATTTGTTCAGTGCAGCCAAGTTCACAACCATGTGTGGAGAGTTAAAATGGAGAGTCGCTGGCATTATATGCCAGTATATGTAATTGGCATGGATATTTAACATTCAACAATAACAAAAGAAGCAGTAAATATGTTTTCTGTATATATGTAATTTATTTTGTTATTTTAAATTTTTGTGTTTAAAAGGTAATTTATTAAAAAGAAAAAATTATTAAGCTATCAAATCTATGGAATTGCGAAAAAGATTCGCTTCTCTCGTGTGTCCAACGACGCACTTGTGTTTTTATCCTTCAATAATGTTTGTCTAATTACCTTCAGTTTTTGAAACATAAGCTGGTTTTTATATTTGTTTTTTTTTTGTTTGTTTTGTGGTTTTCAAGAAATCTTTAGCTGTTTGTATATGTATTTGTTTTTGTGTTTATTTTGGTATATGTTCTCAGGTTTTTCTTTGTCTTTGTCTTTGTCTTTGTCTTTGTCTTTGTCTTTGTCTTTGTCTTTGTCTTTGTCTTTGTCTTTGTCTTTGTCTTTGTCTTTGTCTTTGTCTTTGTCTTTGCCTTTGCCTTTGCCTTTGCCTTTGCCTTTGCCTTTGCCTTTGCCTTTGCCTTTGCCTTTGCCTTTGCCTTTGCCTTTGCCTTTGCCTTTGCCTTTGCCTTTGTCTTTGCCTTTGCCTTTGCCTTTGCCTTTGCCTTTGCCTTTGCCTTTGCCTTTGCCTTTGCCTTTGCCTTTGCCTTTGCCTTTGCCTTTGCCTTTGCCTTTGCCTTTGCCTTTGCCTTTGCCTTTGCCTTTGCCTTTGCCTTTGCCTTTGCCTTTGCCTTTGCCTTTGCCTTTGCCTTTGCCTTTGCCTTTGCCTTTGCCTTTGCCTTTGCCTTTGCCTTTGCCTTTGCCTTTGCCTTTGCCTTTGCCTTTGCCTTTGCCTTTGCCTTTGCCTTTGCCTTTGCCTTTGCCTTTGCCTTTGCCTTTGCCTTTGCCTTTGCCTTTGCCTTTGCCTTTGCCTTTGCCTTTGCCTTTGCCTTTGCCTTTGCCTTTGCCTTTGCCTTTGCCTTTGCCTTTGCCTTTGCCTTTGCCTTTGCCTTTGCCTTTGCCTTTGCCTTTGCCTTTGCCTTTGCCTTTGCCTTTGCCTTTGCCTTTGCCTTTGCCTTTGCCTTTGCCTTTGCCTTTGCCTTTGCCTTTGCCTTTGCCTTTGCCTTTGCCTTTGCCTTTGCCTTTGCCTTTGCCTTTGCCTTTGCCTTTGCCTTTGCCTTTGCCTTTGCCTTTGCCTTTGCCTTTGCCTTTGCCTTTGCCTTTGCCTTTGCCTTTGCCTTTGCCTTTGCCTTTGCCTTTGCCTTTGCCTTTGCCTTTGCCTTTGCCTTTGCCTTTGCCTTTGCCTTTGCCTTTGCCTTTGCCTTTGCCTTTGCCTTTGCCTTTGCCTTTGCCTTTGCCTTTGCCTTTGCCTTTGCCTTTGCCTTTGCCTTTGCCTTTGCCTTTGCCTTTGCCTTTGCCTTTGCCTTTGCCTTTGCCTTTGCCTTTGCCTTTGCCTTTGCCTTTGCCTTTGCCTTTGCCTTTGCCTTTGCCTTTGCCTTTGCCTTTGCCTTTGCCTTTGCCTTTGCCTTTGCCTTTGCCTTTGCCTTTGCCTTTGCCTTTGCCTTTGCCTTTGCCTTTGCCTTTGCCTTTGCCTTTGCCTTTGCCTTTGCCTTTGCCTTTGCCTTTGCCTTTGCCTTTGCCTTTGCCTTTGCCTTTGCCTTTGCCTTTGCCTTTGCCTTTGCCTTTGCCTTTGCCTTTGCCTTTGCCTTTGCCTTTGCCTTTGCCTTTGCCTTTGCCTTTGCCTTTGCCTTTGCCTTTGCCTTTGCCTTTGCCTTTGCCTTTGCCTTTGCCTTTGCCTTTGTCTTTTGTATATGTATTTATATTTGTATTTTTGTTTGTATTTGTATTTGTATTTGTACTTGTACTTGTATTTGTATTTGTATTTGTACTTGTACTTGTATTTGTATTTGTATTTGTATTTGTATTTGTATTTGTATTTGTATTTGTATTTGTATTTATATTTGTATTTGTATTTGTATTTGTATTTGTATTTGTATTTGTATTTGTATTTGTATTTGTATTTGTATTTGTATTTGTATTTGTATTTGTATTTGTATTTGTATTTGTATATGCATTTGTATTTGTATTTGTATTTGTATTTGTATTTGTATTTGTATTTGTATTTGTATTTGTATTTGTATTTGTATTTGTATTTGTATTTGTATTTGTATTTGTATTTGTATTTGTATTTGTATTTGTATTTGTATTTGTATTTGTATTTGTATTTGTATTTGTATTTGTATTTGTATTTGTATTTGTATTTGTATTTGTATTTATATTTGTATTTGTTTTTGTATTTGTATTTGTATTTGTATTTGTATTTGTATTTGTATTTGTATTTGTATTTGTATTTGTATTTGTATTTGTATTTGTATTTGTATTTGTATTTGTATTTGTATTTGTATTTGTATTTGTATTTGTATTTGTAATTGTATTTGTATTTGTATTTGTATTTGTATTTGTATTTGTATTTGTATTTGTATTTGTATTTGTATTTGTATTTGTATATGTATTTGTTTTTGTATTAATATTTCTATTTGTATTTATATTTGTATTTGTATGTATATTTGTATTTTTATTTATAATTTGTATATTTTTTGTGTTTATATTTGTATTTGTTTTTGTAGTTTTACTTGTATTTGTATTTCTAGTTCTATTTGTATTTGTATTTGTATTTGTGTTTGTAATTTTACTTGTATTTGTATTTCTATTTGTATGTGTATTTGTATATGTATTTTTTTTATTGTATTTTTATGGTTTTTGTAATTGTATTTGCATTTGTTTTTGTACTTCTATTTCTTTTTGTATTTCTATTTATATATTGAAAAGGAATGGTTTTGCTCGAAATTAAGATTTCAAACACAACCACTCTTGACCTCTTTCTACCTCACATATTTAAACATAAGCAAATGCTTCGCATTCTGCTTGCTTTATATAATCACCTCAAATATTTACAAACAAAATTGTCCTGAAAACTTAGTGGTTTCCCACATTATAAATATCATCTTTAGCTAGCCTTAAATTCTAAAGCATCAAAACAACAAGATATGCGTATATTTAAGATAAGACAAACATAGACCTATGTAAATAAATGCGAGTTGTAACAAAAGTCAAAACTTAAACAAAAAGTGAAGGTTTATGTTATGCCTCAAAAACCTCAAAATATTTAACCCTTCCAACTAGGACAAGAGATAAACATATGTATTCATTTTATCTGCTACTTTGCCTACAAACATACATAAATACATAGCAATTCAAAAGCTGCACAACAGGAAATTCTTATGCAGTGGTTAGGTTTTCTTTCGTTTATATAATAATAATGTTAGAGAAAATTTACGCAGAAATATAACTTAGAATGGTGGGGGTTGAGGTTAAGCTAAAGATTAAAATTTTAAATTAATTAAAATCGCGCATACGCCCCAACAAACTCAGGAATTGTGCAACGTTAGGGTACGTTAAAGCTACGTTGAAGCATTAAAAGCTTTAAACTAGTTATGTTATGTTTCAATTTGAATTTAAGCTTTTATTAGACATATACTGTGTTATATATCTAAGCATTTTGTTGTGTCTTTTATGTGTATATCTAACATGATTGAAAACTCGTTTTAGACAAACAAATCCGTTTATTATGCTAGGAACCTTTTATATGCTAAACAGCTGTGGGATTGAAACCTTTTTGAGTGCTGCAATAAGTGGCAAGATGATCGAAATGTGGCATAAAAAATAAATAATAAGAAAGATTTTATTTTTATGCACATATTAAATGTATGCTAAGGCTTAAAGAATTAAACATGTTCATATTTTTGAGAAATACTGTTGTTTAAAACAAAAATCAAGGCAATTTTTCAAGGCAAGGTTATAATTTTAAGAATTTTTGTTAAACAAATTATGTGATTTTTCCGGATTTACTAAACGGTATAAAAAAAAATTTTAATATCATATAAGGCTTTTGTCAAATATTTTTTTTTTTTCAGATCCAGTAACCTGGCATCAGCCACTTATACGTAAAGCGTATGTAAAAAAAATCAGTTTTGTATGCTTTTAACACATGCAAGCTTATCAGCGGACTGTGCAAATATTAAAGTTTTTATAAAATGTAAATAATCAGCAATTTTTTTTTTCCTGCTCCTTCTTTAATGCCTTTTATTGTGGTAGCAATAAAACAGTCTATATTTCTAGAGCAAAAGAGAAATTTTATGCAAATATTCATTTTTATGATTTTCTTTATGTTTGCTCTTGTGGCAAGTACAACAACATCAATAACAACAATAACAACATCAACACTAAACCGTCAGTCTGTAAAAAGGTTAAAGTTTTGAATCCATTGCTTCAAAACTAAACTTTCATAATTTTGTTTGCTATTGGAGTGTGCTTGTTGTTGTTGTTTTTGTTTTTGTTTTTGCCGTTGAAACTACCATAATGAGACATAAACTAAATAGCACAATTTTTTTTTTTGGCAGAATTTCCTTTATATCATTTTTTTCCCCCGCCTTTCTCTCTCTTGTGCCTTAAGAGCAATTTATGTCCGAACATTTTTTTATGGTCGCTACACGAAAGTTTTTTAGTACCTACCTATTTCTTTTTTATTTTTGGTTTTTTATTATTTTTTGTTATAACCACAACAGAAATGTTTTCGTCTTGGTTGTATTTCCTTTATGTTTATGCCAACGACTGTATCTATGATTAAGTTAGATGTTTGTACAATTAATGATTTATGACTTTATTTATATAGTGTTTCTTTTTGTTGAATTTTATAACATTTATCTAATTACACGAAATTTTTTTAATCCGCTTTTTATTATTCCTTATAGTATCTATTATTGGAGAGAAATCAATTTAATTGATTGGGAAGAACGCAAAAACAGAACTTATCTGATAGTTAATCCTTAGAGTAGGTTACATTAGCTTTTAATCGCTTACTCTTACCTATTTCGACTAATTTGTTCAGTTGTGTATCACTTGATTATCAAGCGCAAATCTGACCCTCCCATCAAAGTTGTAATCGTATTTTTTTTATTAAATACATTATTTCTTTCATTGCCACTCATTTCATTTTAATTATTTGCCACAACACGCAATTTTGTGAAGCTGTTTCTGTAATTATTTTGCAGCACAGATTCCCCTCTTAATTTTCTACATTTTTTTTTTTATGCTTCACTGCGATTTTATTAAGCATATAATAGTTCTCTTAACTTGTATACAATTACTTACCTCAAGATAAGATGAAAGCTTATAGCGCAGTGGCGTTGTTGTGTATTTAAAAAAGTATGGAAAAAAGTAGAACTACAGTAGAATAAATTGTTTTTTTATTAAGAATCTCTACTTATTGTAGTATGTTTGAAAAAACTTCTTTCAAAGTAACAATCTGACTCAACCTGTCACATATTTTCACTGGAATTTTTTTTTGTTTTATTTTTCTTATTATATTTAAAGACACAAAAATTTCTTTAGAGATCAGTCGTAAAAAAAGCTTCTAACATGCTGGAAACACTTTGCTTAAAAAAAATATTGGTTGTTAAAAAACTTTCTACAGTTCAGTAGTAGAAGTTGTCGTTTTATTTTTGTGATACCCTCTTAATTTTTTCGTATGTTATTGAAATAAATGTATATATAATTTGGTGTAGCTAGGACCACAGAAACCAGCGCCGACTTGCATTAGTGATATGGTGACAGAACTTAGTGATATGGGGAAAAAGTGCATATTTTTTCATAAAATCAAAAAAACCTTTTTTTTAGGTTGGATTTAAGCATTTTTTTTTTACACCAAATTTTATATATAGATATTTATTTCAACATTATATGAAGAAATGAAGAGAGTACCACATACAAAAAAACACCTTCAACTTTTTTGAGACGCCCTATATAATAAATCGGGGATTGGCCGAAGCGGACCACAGTGGGTCCCTTTTCGTCCCCATTGGACAAAGAATGCTACCATTCGGAGCCCTCATACGTGAATATGCTCCTTAAATAAGCATCCTTTGGCACCCCAAGCATATCCTTGTAGGTCAGCTGACCAATCTCGGCTTCGCCAATAAATGGACTTCCCAGAATGGTCAATCTTATGCTTGCCCACGCCGGACACTGCCACAAAATGTGTGCTGCCGTTTCCGGCTACTCTAGGCATAACGTACACGCATCGTCCTCGGTCAGAGTCATCTTCCTGTCCTGACCGTGTCCTGTGACCAGTGCAGTAAGCCAGCTGAAAGTCCTTCGATTGTAACGGATAACTTTTGCTGTCCCACTACGAGACCACTTCACGGCCGCCTTCGATTGCCTGCAATCAACAGCTTCTTCCCACCTTGTACGGTGTTCCGAGTCCGTTCATTGCTTAATAAGGCCTATGGTGATACGTGGCTCTGGTCCTCAGAACTCTTCTGCTGATCCTTCTATCGCTAAAGAATCAGAATTTTCATTCTGTTCTATACCAGAATGCCCTCTCACCCACATAAGTGTGAGCTCATTTGTCTGAGCGCACCTATTGAGTTTGGTAAGACACTCTATAGCCAACCTGAAAGTGACGCCTGTACGCTACATGCACCTAATCACCGAATGATTGTCAAGGGCGATTCAGTACATGCACCACACCAAGCTTTTCCGCCTGGTACACAGACACAAACCTCCCCAACCTGAGTGCACAGAATAGGCTCAACTCTTCTGAGTAAATGCCTGCCCAGGCTCTACCATTCATCAGAGAGCCGTCTGTGAACTTACTGATATGGTTGCAAGCGATTTCTTCACAGACGACTCCATCTGTTATAAGAGTTTTATAACATTTTTCTGTTATCCTTACGCTCTGCCTTCCGTCCATAGGCATACCCGTCTCTCTGACATCTCTCATGTAGGACCGTTGATCCATGTCACATAGCATTTCGCAACATCCTGAGTGCTGTTAGCGCCGCCGTTTTCTTTATTTCTAAATCCAAAGGCAGCATACCTAACAGAACCTCCATTGCGCTTGTTAGAGTGGTGCCTGTTATTCCAACACATGCCAGTCGTTGGACTCTGTCTAGTCTCTGACTCTGACTTTCTGGCTGGCTTTTGTCCACCAAATCACCGAAGCATACGTGATGACAGGTCTAACCATCATAGTGTAGACCCATTTCATTGACTCTGGATTTAGCCCCCATTTGAGACCACAAACGCGTCTACACTGAAACAGAACCCTCTTGGCTCTTTGAATCCTATCTTTTACATGCTTGTTTCAGTTCAGTTCGCTATCAAGGGTTACCCCTAAAAATGTAACTTTCGTGGACATGTTGATTTCAGCTCCAAAAAGTCTGCGTGGTTCTTTCCTCAGACCTGCCCTCTTTCTGGTAAAAAGAATATTGTCTGATTTTCCTGCGTTTACGGTAAGGCATTGTTCTCGACACCGCTCCTCCACCATTCGAAGTGCTCCCTTCATGATGTCTGAGATGGTGTCAATGAACTTACCACAGACCACCAACGCAATGTGATCTGCATACCCTATCGTGTGTATGCCCGATTCATCCAGTCTAACCAGTAGTGCGTCTACTACAGTTATGTTCCACAGGGTTGGCGATAACACCCCGCCCTAGGGACATCCTCTACTTAATCTACCTCTAGTCTTGACTCTACGATTTTGCATGTTGACCGCCCTGTGCTTGAGCATATTGTCTACCCAATTTACTATCACTGGGCTTACATCGCGTTCTGTCAATCCTTGCCGCACTCTTCCAAAGCATATTCTGTCGAAGGCACCCTCGATGGCCATAAATGTGGCCATCGCAATTCTTCCTGAAAACAGCTCCTTAATCAGCAACTCTTACTAATTCGTGAAGAGCACTCTACGTAGACCTACCTGCTCTATAAGCATGTTGGCATCTACTCTGATGATTATGCATCAGCGAAGTGCTCTCAAGGTAGTCAACCATCACTCTTTCCATCGTTTTGAAGTGGAAAGGCGTAAGGCTGATCGGTCTGAACGACTTCTCCTCTGCATAATCCTTTTCTCCGGGCTTCGAAAGAAAGACAACTTTCGCCTCTCTCCAGACTCTCGGAACGTACCCAGTCGCTAAGCAAGTAACGAATATACCCCACAGGCTAGGTGCAATGAGATCTTTCCCCCACTGCAATATAGCCGGAAATATACCGTCCATCCCTGATGTTTTGTACGGAGCAAATTAGCGTTTAACACTCCTCACTCCGTCCATTGTGATCATTCTTTCGGCTTTCAGTCTGTCAACCCTGTGCATGTCTTTCTTCAAGGGTGTCCACGGGTCGTCAGACCTAAAACTTCTAGGAAAATGCATCAACTCCTCCAGGTTCTCTGCCACGGTTCCATCCGTTTTTCGGATCTGTCCCACTGTGGAGAATGGATCTCTTGAAACCATTATCTGAAGCCTAAATGCTTCTTCAGTTCTTCAGTTCCCTTTTCCGTGCCATGTAGTCTGCCCATGTTTCTGGGGTACCCCCTCTCATGTGCAGATTGAAGGTCTACCTAACCTTCTTCTTCAGGAATTCGAGTTTCGTGCACCAACATGGCGTCGGATCACCCTCGTCTACTGAAGATAAAGGACATGCCACCTGTTTGACATGACTTTCCACTTCCGCTGTATATTGAGACACCCTAAAGTACATTCCAGATATTTTTCTCGAAACTGTGACCACTTCTGTGGACGAACGTAGTTGTATAAAGATTGTTGTGTTAACTTTTGTGATAACTTCTGTGAATCAACATTTGATAATATTAAGAAATTTGCTTTTTGAGTGTAAATTACCTATTATAGAAGGTTTTGCAAACTACAAACAAGAAAAATTCAACTTGTAATAAAGAAGAGAGCTGGTGGTGTCTAAAATTAAAACTACCAGCTCACATCACTAAGTAAAGCGAAGCTTTGGCAATTATATTTTCATTAACGCCACTGCATGTTTCCGGTTGCAGTTACCGTAACTTCATTCTTCTAATGAAAAAAAAAAATAACTGCAACTAAACTTCAAACGACGTTGTAGTTCCGTGAATTGAATGATATCAATTTCCTTATTAAAACAATCAATTATGTCGAAACGAAACTTGAAACCGCAATTATTGCTACATACAATAATTCTTCAATAATTTTTGCAACTTTTTAATTACTCGTAGCTAAACCATTATTATTAAATTTCCACAAAAAGGCGTTCACTCATTGTTAGAAAAGTTCATACAACATAATAACGATCAACTTTTTAATTACCTAAGCCATTATTATTAAATTTCCATGACAAGGTTTTCACTTATTATTAGAAAAGTTTAAGTGAATACACGTTCGTCATTGAAATTATTGTATTATATGTGCTCTCAGTTGTGATTGACTCTAGAGATTTTAAACTGATTGAGTTTTTAATAAAGTAGTTGAGCAACATTCAGCATGAGTGTTTTTGCATGAGTTCATTAAGCTGCTTAAATATATCAAAAAATTTGTTTACTAATTAAACCACATATTAAAACACTCTAACATAGATCTAAGCTAAAATAATAAGCAAAAAAATATGTTATGCATATGAAAAAGTAACCATATTTGAAGTTCAACAAAGTTTTAGTCTCTGAAAGCTTTTCGACCCTTTTTTTAAACAGATTTTTTTTTTATTATTGTGCAAACAAAGTCCCAGAACTGAAACTCATAATATTTTGTTAACATATTAAGACAACATGTTAACATAAATCATTCTTTTTTTATGCTCACATACTAGTGTGGTGGTGTTTGTGTGTGTATCAGTGTCATTTTATCTGTATCTATTAACTGTACTCAAGTGATTAATTCACTTGCTTTGTCCCTAATTGTGCTTTTGTTGCTTTGAGTGATGTTTTGTTTTTGATTTAGTTATGCGATAGATTATGACAAGTTTAATGAGCTATGATTATAAATAAACCCAAACATACACACTAATATTAGCCACGCACATCCCACACACACACACACACACACACACACTCCCAAGCGTATTCAATCGACCATAATAGCGTGTCCTCATTTGCATTGTTATTGCATGAGTAAACAAACGCGATAAATTTGTAATAGAAACGCGTATCGTCGTCGTTATCTCATTTGTGGTCCATATAAAGTGCATGCATAATATTATTAGAGTATTAGAGTAGTTGTATGGTTGTGGGTGTGTGTGTGTGTGTGTTGACGCGCTTGTGTCTCACCTCAATTGTTTACTAATATGATTAAACAGAATTTCAATGATTCAAAGCAAAGATCAATTTAATTTAATATCATGAAATAACATGGAAATTGGTGTGTTTTATTGTAGTATTTTTGGTAAAGAAATATTAAGTGAAGAATAAGTTAATAGTAATTTAAAACTAGTTTGGAAAGGAGCTTCGGCAGGGTACCGAAGCTAAAATATCCCCCCGTGGCCGTATTGAAGTAAATTCAAAGTCTTTAGACGTCTATAAAATGTTTATGTATAATATGCAAAAATATTTGTGTCAAACACTTAATTTTATTTTACCCTTAACTGCCACATAGAGTAATTTGTAGACTGATCATTATACTAAAGAATATATGTGCAAAACTTTATTGGAATGTGCAAATACAAGCCAACGATGTAAAATAATTTCATTCAAAATTAAAGTGCAACGCCCCCCTCCCCCCCTCATTCCACCCAATCTTCTAGACCATTGACTGTTTATTATTCCAAAGAATATGGAAAATTTGGAAGAAGTCGGACAAACGGTAAATAAACGGAAAGAATTCGATTCAAATTTAAAGTGGCACGCTTCTGTCTAATTTCGCCCAATCTTTTAGACTAATCACTGCTCGTTATACTAAAGAATATTTGTGCGAAATTTGGTTGAAGTCAGGAGAGTCAGTGTAAAAGGAGTTTGATTAGAATTAAATTGACACGCCACTTGTTCAATTCCACCCACTTTTATAGGCATTATAATAAAGAACATATGTGCGAAATTTGGTTGAAATCAGAGAAACGGTGTAGATGGAAATAGATTAAAAATAAAGTTCCCCGCCCCCTGTCTAGTACCGCCCTTTTTTTATAAGCTACAGACTAATCCTTATGCCAAATAATATGTGTGCAAAACTTGGTTTAAGTCGGGCAAACGAAGTAGAAGGAGTTTGATTAGAATTAAATTGACACGCCCCTTGTCCAATCCCACCTACTTTTGTAGGCTTAAAACTTCTCGTTATACTAAAGAATATATGTGCGAAATTTGGTTGAAATCAGAGGAACAGTATAGATGGAAATAGATTAAAAATAAAGTGCCACGCCCCCTGTCTAGTAGCGCCCTCTTTTATAAACTACAGACTGATCCTTAAGCTTAATAATTTGTGTGCAAATTTGGTTTAAGTCGGACAAACGGTGTGGGGGGAGTTCGATAAGAATTAAATTGACTCGCCCCTTGTCCAATCCCACCCACTTTTGTAGGCTTAAAACTTCTTGTTATACTAAAGAATATATGTGTGAAATTTGGTTGAAATAAGAGAAACGGTGTAGATGGAAATAGATTAAAAATAAAATGCCACGCCCCCTGTCTAGTAGCGCCCACTTTTATAAACTACAGACAGATCCTTAAGCTTAATAAATTGTGTGCAAAACTTGGTTTAAGTCGGGCAACCGAAGTAGAAGGAGTTGGATTAGAATTAAATTGACACGCCCCTTGTCCAATCCCACCCACTTTTGTAGGCTTAAAACTTCTTGTTATACTAAAGAATATATGTGTGAAATTTGGTTGAAATAAGAGAAACGGTGTAGATGGAAATAGATTAAAAATAAAATGCCACGCCCCCTGTCTAGTAGCGCCCACTTTTCTAAACTACAGACTGATACTTATGCCAAATAATATGTGTGCAAAACTTGGTTTAAGTCGGGCAAACGAAGTAGAAGGAGTTGGATTAGAATTAAATTGACACGCCCCTTGTCCAATCCCACCCACTTTTGTAGGCTTAAAACTTCTTGTTATACTAAAGAATATATGTGTGAAATTTGGTTGAAATAAGAGAAACGGTGTAGATGGAAATAGATTAAAAATAAAATGCCACGCCCCCTGTCTAGTAGCGCCCACTTTTATAAACTACAGACATATCCTTAAGCTTAATAAATTCTGTGCAAAATTTAGTTTAAGTCGGACAAACGGTGTGGAGGGAGTTCGATAAGAATTAAATTGACACGCCCCTTGTCCAATCCCAACCACTTTTGTAGGCTTACTACTTCTCATTAAACTTAAGAATATATGTAAGAAATTTGTTTGAAATCGGACAAACGGTGCAGATGGAGCTAGTTTAAAAATAAAGTGCCACGCCCCCCAATTTTATAAACTTAAGATTGCTCAAATTACCAAGAATTAGGTGTGCAAAATTTGGTTGAAGTCAGAGACACGGTGTAACAGAAGTTCGATTAAAAGTTAAATGCCACACCCACTTTTCTAGTCTCAGGACTTCACATTATACCGAAGAATATATGTATGGGTTGGATAAAAGATGTGGGCGGAGTTTGTGTACAAACAGTCATTCAGTCATTTTATATATTTACGAAAGTTTTTCTATATTGATGACGTCACTTTTTGTGGGAGGTAGGTGTGGTTTTCATCCGATTTTGCCAAATATCATAGAAATGTTTGATATTATATATACCAAAGCTTATGCGCAAAATTTTAAGATATTTCTTTAATTTTTTGTGGATTTTTAAGCGATTTTACGTTTAGAATGAAGCCACTTTGTATGGAAAGTAGGCGTGGTTTTCATTCGATTTTGCCAAATATCATAGAGATGGTTTGTGTTAAATATCAAAGCTTATGTAAAAAAATTTCAAGACATTTCTTTAATTTTTGTAAATTTGTAACAGATTTTACTTTTTAAATAAATCCATTTATGTGGATTTTTAAGAGATTTTAATGTTAAAATTAAGTAACTTCGTATGGGAGGTAGGTGTGGTTTTCATTCGATTTGGCTCATTCTCGAACTTGATATCTATTTTTTAGAGAGAAGCTTTTATTTTGCATTTCATCGCGATAGCTTTAAAACTTCGGCTGTAATCGTGATCAAAGACGGACAGACGGACAGACGGACACACGAAAATTGACTCTGGTGGTGATGCTGATCAAAAATATATATACTTTTTTATACCTGCCACCCCATCTTATTGACAAACGGAATGACAAAGTTAATATACCCCTTACGCAGTACGCCTTGGGGTATAACAAGTACTCGTAATTGAACGGATTCAGCATTAAATGAAATATTGGAGACCTGAAATGGTAACGATACAAAATTATTTTCAAATTTCTCTTACAGTACTCTCACGGTTAGAAATTGTAGAATAACTTTTTACACAAATAGGCTTACATATATAACCACATCAATATTATATTAAATGAAAATACTTTTTAGTTAAAATTTAGTTCAAATTGATAAATAATTTATTTAAAAATTTTTTAATCTATTGAATAGTATTAAATTAAATAATTTTTCAAATTTAAAAAATCTTTGTTACTCTCCGCTTGCTTTAAAATGTTTTCCAGGATTTTTATTCCCTTTTTCAAAACATTTGTCCAATACCATTTTGACGCTAAAAAACCTATTTAACTTTGAACTACTAAAATTTGTAAATTCCAATTGAATAGCTTTTCAGTATTTTAAAGTTATTTTATTTGACGCTTTGTTAAAAATTATCGAATTATAAATCTATCTTTTGCATGAACATTTAAAAAGACTTTCTTTTATCTACGTTTTCTGGGAAATGTGAAAATACTGTAAGTCCCTTGATAAAGAATAGTACATGTTTCGCTTTGGATCACATTTCCTTTCCTTTCTTATTTTTTTTTTTTTTTTTTTTTTTGCTTGACATGATTTAGAGGATAATGTAAAAGATAATTGTGGTTGGAATTTGAATGTTGTGAATGGTGGTGTTGTTTTTTTTACGCTTATTTTCATTCTAAACAAATACAATTGAATAAAAGTTATCATATTAAAGCCAAAGCCGATTATATGTGAACAGCATCCCAGTAGAAAATCGAGCTGTAGTTTTATTTAGAATTTAATCTACAACTAATTCCATGAAATGTGAGATAGATTCCAATCTCACTTCTTGCTAAGTTTAAGTAGAATAAGTTCCCATTCTTGCTTCTACTTCATTAACTTGGTATTTAAACAACAATTTCTTAAATTTTAAAATTGGTAAATTCAAGGGAACTATATAAAGGTAAAATTTCCGTTGTTTTTTTATTGCTTGCTGATTAAGTTCAAATGTAATTTTACCTTGTGAGTGAATTATCATGAGTACGGAAGTACATCTACAAAGTTAAAAATTCTTTAATCGTTTTTCCTAGTAAAACTTGTATCGAGTCATATACAATAAAAAAATTACCGGAATAAAATTGAAGCATTGTGTCAAATTACTTTCCGAAGCAATTTTTATGTTGCATTTGCGACAGTGTTTAAGGGGGTCTTCTCATTGAGCAACTTTTTTTTTCAACTTTTTTTTTGCATTTATTTATAGCTTGGGTAGTTGTGAATACGCCCCTAAAAGGATTTTTAGAAATTCGAAATACTTTAGAAGATACAGCCTTTTTTGTGAAGCAAGGTCTGATGGACAAGAAGGTGATGGAGGTAATAAAACCAGCTTACGAAGCGCTGTCGGCAGATAATTTGCTTGAAAGATGCCTTGGATCTGAAACTCAGAATTCCAATGAGTCCTACAATTCTGTTCTTTGGTCACTTTCGCCCAAACACATCAACTCAGGCGCACGCACCATCGAAGTGGCCAATTTTATTGCAACGTGCCTCTTCAACGACGGTTTTATACCCATACTTAAAATTATGGGTTTGATGGGCATTGCGATTGGCAAAAACGCATACGAATACGCACTATCTCGCAATGAAGACAGATTGAACCGATCAGAGACTCGAGCTGCGGCATCATCAAAAGCTGGCAGAACGGCTCGCAGAGCAGAGAGGGCAGCAGAAAGCAGTTTCTACGAAAAAGAGGAAGGTGGCCTGTTCCCAAAAAAATTACTTCAAACTTAAACGCGTTTATCTCGAACCCACGTTTTTCGAACTGGCGGCCATGATATCTCCAGTTCAACTGAACCGATTTTCATGAAACAAAATGGAATCGACGCAGAATTGTCACCATTCTCGGGTGAACCTCGACCATAATTTTAAAAAATTTTTTACTATTTTTTTTTACACTAAACTACAAAAAAAAAACCCGAAATTGAAATTTTTTTTGAATGGCCGCCATTTTGTCAAAAAAAATCACAAAATTAAGCTTGAGGTTCACCCGAGAATTACATCTATACTGATTATAACCCCGTTTTTTTTTTTCATTTCAGACGCTCCGGAGACCCGGAATCGTGGCCGCCGTGACGACACCTTTTTTTTTCACCACCAACTTTGAAGTCTCATTACTTTTTGAACAGCCCACGTATCGAGGCAAAAGATTTTTTTATTTACTTTGAACCTTTTGTAATACAATAAATAAAAAAAGTTTTCAATTATTCTTTGCGTTTTCAAATAAGAATTTTTTTAAAAAGGGTCCAAAAAACGGGTTTTGAATGAGAAGACCGCCTTAATGCTAAATGATGCTTACTTATACAATGACAAATACATTTCGGGCACAAAATTTAAGTAACTAAAAGGTTGCTTTTCACTTTTGAACATGTTAACGTTAGCAGTCTGATAATTCAGTTGATAAAAGAAATACTTGTAACCGCGAGGTTGCGGGTTCAAATGGGAAGCCACAACATGGGACGTTTTTTAATTTAATAAATGTGAGTTATAAAGTATATGTGAATTATATGAAAATTTGAACATTTAAATGGAAATTCTAAGATCTAAAATTAAAATGAGTTTTAGATTCCAACATTGCATTTGTAAAGCAGCATCCCAGCAAAAAAAAAAATGCTTTCAAAAGAGGGTAAAGTGGAAGGAAAAGTTTTGAATTGCTGCACCCTTTCGACTTTTATACCAAGAAGGCATTCTTTTAACATGCCTTTAGACTTTTACAATAGTGCTTCCAGAAATTCTTCAAAGAAAATTTCCTTTCAGACCTTTAATGAAAGGATCGAAGTTTTTTGTTGAGCTTAATTCAAAAGACCTAGTTTAGAAACGCTGTGAAAAAGGCTCTAATTGTATTTATACCCCAACGCGTACTGCGTAAGGAGGCATGGAGGCATTTGGAGGCATGCAATAAGGAGGCGTGCCAGGTATAGAAAAGTATGTATATTTTTGATCAGCAACAGCTCCTGAGTCGATTTCCGTGTGTCCGTCTATCTGTCCGTCTGTCGACACAATTACAGCCGTAATTTTAAAGCTATCACGATGAAATTCAAAATATTACTTTTATTTTAAAAAAAGGAAGATGAAGTTAAAAAATGGCCCAAATCGGATGAAAACGATGCCTACCTCCCATACAGAGTGATTTTATTTTAACCGTAAAATGTCTTTAAATTTAAATTTGGCACGTAAGCTTGGATCCTCAATTTAAAACCTGGCTATGAAATTTGGAAAATCCGGATGAAAACCACGCCTACCTCCCCCACAAAGTGGCCTTATTTTAAAAGTAAAAGTAAAATAAATAAATTAAAAATCTGCTCAAATTAAAAAAATGTCTTGAAATTTTGCATAAAGGCTTTGATATTTAATAAAGACTATCAATACGATATTTGGCAAAATCAAATGAATACCACGCCTACCACCCATACAAATTGGCTTTATTTTAAATATAAAGTCTCTTAAAAATCTGCAAAAAATAAAGAAATATTTTAAAATTTTGCACATAAGCTTTGATATTTAATATAAGCCATCTCTTTGATATATGGCAAAATCGGATGAAAACCACGCCCACTTCCCACACAAAGCGACTTTATTTTCAACGTAAAATCTCTTAAAAATCCACAAAAATTAAAGAAACGTCTAGATATTTTGCACATTAGCTTTGTTATATAATATGCACCATCTCTATGATATTTGGCAAAAGCGGATCAAAACCCCGCCTACTTCTCATACAAAGTGACGTCATAAAAATAGGAAAACTTTCGTTAATATATAAAACTGAATGTCATAGTGTATGTCGTGGCAAAAGATTTTGAATATACTTCAATATGGCCGCGGGGGGGGTATTTTAGCTTCGGTACCCTGCCGAAGTTCCATCCTTACTAACTTTTCACAAAATTTAAAGCGGAATAAAAGATAAATAAAATATATAAATGTACCTATATAAAAAGTATACCAAAATATTTGTTTTTCTTTTTGCATCCAGACGGTGATTCAATGCGGTCCCCCATCCTTCTACAAAACGCATCAAACGCTACTTAATATGAACGATCGCAAGAAGCGACCACATGTTACACTGAGTGGCCGTCGATTACTTATACTTCTCCTATTGTTCATACAGAAGTATGAATAAATAGGAAACAAAATGTCACAATAGGCAGTACGTAAATTAACGTTCTGGTGATTCAAAGAAAAAAATTTACAAAGAAAAGACATTTGCGTCGTTGGATACACAAGAGAAGCGAAGTTTTTTGCAATTTCATTGATTTATTGCAGTTTCATAGATGTTATAATTTTGTGATTTTTTTTTTAATAAAAAAGCTTTATTTAATATAACATAAAGTAGATTAAAAAATACACGTTAATAGTCACACCAGTAAATTTTATTATATATCATTAATATTTTATTTATTTTATTCCGTGCTAAATTCATTGTTATTTCAACGCACTTGTGGACAATTATTATTTTTTGCCGATGCTGATGACATCTTTTATGTATGCACCAAATAGACGCAACATTTATTTTGCTATATTTGGATAGCTGCTTAATATGCTGAATATGTAGAAAAGCCAATACGCAATTCTGTTAACATTTAGATTTATCAATCTACTGCAACATACCTCAGTTGTACTTTATTAAAACACCGATGCTGGTGACATCTTGTAGCAAGTAGCAGCAAGTGGAACATTTTATGTGAAATGTATTTATACGTAGAATAGCCAATACACAACCCTCTATCTATTATGAGATTATTGTGATCTACTGCAACATAGCTTTATTAATACATAATTGATATTGAATCAACAACTGTACTTAACACAGGTTCTTGGATCAATGCATAGTGTTATGAACTCCTAATCGCAACAATGCGAGTTCGAATCCCAGCGCAAGATTGATGATATATTTTTGAATTATTGAAAATAATAATAGATGCAAGGAACAAAGAAACATCAATGCCTAAGAAAAACACTGTCGAAATTAAAAAGTGTCGTTTTTGATATTTCACTCAAGCAAATCCACAGAAAGAGGCGTAAAAAGCTTTGCTCAAAAGAAAAAAAATTACCACAATTGTTGTACATTGTGACAACACTGATAATGACATCTTGTAGCAAGTAGCTTAGCAACTATTCAAACAACAAAAACTTGCGAAAATGTTAATTCTACTTCTATCTATTATTAGATAATTGTGCTTTGCTGCAACAAAGCTTCAGTTGCACTTAATATTGAATCAATCTGTGCAACAGAGATGTTTGGATCGATGGGTAGTGTATAGAACTAAGAATCGATGGAGTACGTGTTCGATTCCCACAGCAGGCAGGGAAATATTATTTTTAATACTTAATATTACATTTTTTCTCGATGTTAAAGAAGATAGAAAAAAGGTTTTTAAAAAAGGGTGCCATGGAACAAGTCCTGTTTAATGAATCCGCTTAAATTTTGGAATGTTGTTTGGTACAAGGCATAGTAGAGTTATAATTGTATGACGCATACAAGGTAGCATTTTTTTTTTTGTAGATTATAATGGCATTGAAAAATAAGGCCACTCTCCCCTGTGGCCCAAGCAACCCCTTGAAATTTAGCGGGTTCATTAAAGTAGACTTAAGCCACTGTTTTTAGCCGCCATTTTGCAAATATGGTGGCGCAAGCGGCAACAATACGAGGTGGCAAACTTGAAATTCGGAAAGAGCCCATTGAAATCTATAAAAAAATTCCCGTTTTCAAAACTCCCGGTAACCGCGTTTCCCCCCCCCCTCCCCCCAAAATAACTGTACTATTTCTGAACTTCGATATTTTTTAATTCGATTCTTTCATCAAAATTTGATATCATGACTGAAAAAATCGTCCAAGTCCCAATTAAAATCACTCTAAATCACTTTAAAGTCATATTTAAATTTTAAATGATTTTAAAAACCCGTAATTCGGAAATTAGTCTTTGCCGAAAAACTTTATTTTATACACAAGTTTGTGAGTTAACACATCAAAATATGACTTTGTTTGAAAACCATTACTAAGCTGGATACATGTTTTTAAAAATAATTAAATAGTAGGGTCAGGTGGGGTAATGTGTACCAGCGATTTTTCGTACAAAATGTTAACATATGAGTAAATGAACACCTGTGATATGTTTCTTTTGGCACCTACTAGTTTTTTATAAGTGTTAGAAGTAGGCAGACACACATTTAATTAGAGTTCTTAAAAAGCATGAACAATTTTTGTTAAAAAATTTTTTTTTTAATTTAAAAAAATGCGTTTCGGTTAAAATTTTGTTCAGATTTTAAAAGTGAGTAGATGTCAAATGTGGTATTGTTATCTTTTTTTTACGTTATGGTAAAATACCATCAATACTGGCTGATGGCTGATGTGTAACACTCTCGGTTTGGGATGATGTGTAGCATATCTTACACATTATAATTGCCATTAAAGAGGTAATAATGTCAAACTCTGAACTGCAATCACATCAACGGCATTAAAAGAAATCGGCACAGTTCATACTATTCAGTCCAGACCAAAATCCAAACGTGGTAGGAAGTCAATGAAAAGCTGTGTTCTAACAACGCTACAGAAACGTTTACAGTTCCAGGAGGTGGCAAAACTTTTTAATTTTGAAAATTAAAACATTTATTTAAAATTGATTGTGCATTTTTTTCGAAAAAAAAGCATATTAAGATTTTATGTGATTTTTCCAAAGCCTATAATTTGGAAAGGACTTCGCACAGAGCAACATTTTTGTGCCAAGTTGGAGAATTTAAACGTCTAACATAACAGGAAAGCAACAAAATAGAATTGGTAAAATTTTTTTGTTATCCGCTACATTTTACTGCATTTCAAAATTTAAGAAAAAATTAATGCAAACGAAAAATTTCTCGAAATTCTTAGGTTCATAAGCTTAGAAATTGCAAAAAAAATAAAATGTGTATTCGTTCATAACTTCATAATGGAATTTTTTTTTTTTTTGTTTATAAAAATATGTAGGCATCATTTCAAATATTTTTTTTTCGGATATCAGGGACTTTCTGAGCATCGAAATTCAGAATTGAAAATGGCATTTTAAGTCAATCTTTCATTTGGCCAACAAATTTTTCTTTGATGAATCGAATTTCTTAAATTTGTGTTGAAAATGTTGAAACTTTTGCATCTTCAAGTATATTTGCATCACTATCTCAGTTTTTTTGAAAAAAAAGATTACGTTTTGATATTAATAGGCTCATTTGTATTATATTTTTTATACTTTCTGTGCCGTAGGGGGGCTTGAACCCCTAAAATTCCCCCTTGTCTACGAACCTGGTTCAGCTATACCGAGTTTCATTACGATAGCTTCAAACTACGGCTGTAATAGTGAGGACAGAGAGACAGACAGGACATGGGCTTAATCGACTTAGGTGGTGATGCTCATCAAACATACATATATATAATTTTCTATACCTGTCACGCCTTCTTAAAGGCGTTACAAATGGAGTGACAAAGTTAGTATGCCCTTGCGCAGTAGGCACGGGGGTATAAAACGTTTCGTTTTTGTAACATAATATATATTTTTGATATTCAAAAATCCGTTTCAAATGCTATTAATAATGTCATTGTCAAAACATAAAGCATAAAAATACAGTCTATAAATAAACAGTTCTTAGAACCCCCAAAGCAACAATTATAATGCTCTCTAATCCGAATATTATACACAGAATTCTGCGCAGATTCAGTAATTAAACTGTCAGTAAATATTCATTGAAATTTCAATGTTTTCACTTAACTGGTTTTTGTCGAGAGTTAAGGCTTTTTGGGCAATTGAGTAAATAATATCTGCAATAATAAAAACAAAAAGTTGAACAATGATAACATGAAAAAAAAAAATTGACACAATTTCTGCAAAGACGCAAACGAAAGGCCTGCCAGAGTCATTTTACCCGCACAAAGTAATGAATTGAAAGAATGAACTTGTTCGGAAGCACTTCTTTTTTCTGCTGGGATGTACTATGCCTGGGTGTGTGACTGAGTGTGTATGGGAGTGTATTGTTCAATATGTGTTTGAGGTTTAAATAAAACACTGAATAGCTAGATTTCAGCAAACAACAACAACAATAGGCAGTAAAGCAAAACCGCATTTGTAACGAAATGAAAATGCAAATTCTTGCAATGGTTTAATTTTGTTTTTACTTTTGTTATTTCTGCTTTTGGTGTTATTACTGTTACAGTTCAAGAACCAAAAAATCAAACCACACTAACAGCAAAAACAATGCCAACAATTAAAATGACCAGAAACTAATTAAATGATACTACTAATTAATTCAAGTGCAATCAACACATGTGCGTGTCAGTAGTCAGAGCACATATCGCACACTAAATACTAAACAGACACAACTCAAAATGTACAAATTTTTACTTTTTAATGTAAAACTATTCGTAGTGATCATATACTTTGACTGTAACACATCAAATACATTTTGTACACTGTATAGTATAAAAAGTTTATACAATATAGCAAGATGCATTAAAGAAGGTGGAAGAACTAGGTGACGTCTATAAAATCAACACCGGTGAGCTGTCAAAATCAAACAAAATAAAGTGTTGCCATATTTTGAGCGATAATCCAATGAAAACTCCAATGTTTTGTTACTTGTTCTTATTGATTCGAGTAAACAAGACGCGTCTAGAGTGACTTCTCTTTAATTGTGATTTTAGTGATTTTAGTGATTCTTGTGAGATTTTCTTAAATAAAAACGATATTAAATATGTCTAAGAGCTGTGCTATTTGCCATAGTACATGGAATAAGGAGAATATTACTCTTTTCCAAGGTCCAAAGGACGATTTTCGGAGAAAGAAGTGTATAGACTGTTGCGGCTTGGACCTAAAGCCCCCGTGGGTTTAGTCTGCAGAAAAAATTTCAGGATGTAGGCGCAATGGCGTCATTGCATGTAAAGCCTCCGGTACAAAATATTGATTTTGAAGCGGATAAAGTCAAAAAAACCCAATCAATAGATTGGAGTACACAGACTGAGTAAGTAAATATAAAAATTTTCACCTAAGGCCAAATCCAGAAGTTGGGAAGTCCTAATAAAAAAATACATTGGTGCTGGGAAGACATATCGTCATCGATAGTTCTGCTAGCTGCTGGACCAAGAGCTAATAGACACCTCAACAAAATGGGCTCGGATGACAATGAAGTGTCTCATGATTGTGAGTCAGCGTTTCCAGAGGAAATAAAAATGGACGAAGAGTTTGACATCCTGCATGAAGATGCGTTAGAATTTGTGTCTGGATACATTATAAAAAAAAATTAAAGTTGGAGGGCTATGAGTTCGAAGGAAGCACCTGGACTTGGATCGACCCAGTTTCAAACGGAGGAACCTTCCTTGAAATTTTTACAAAATATTGAAGGCCTTGAGGCTATTTTCAATAAATTTAATGGAGAATCTATTAATTCAGTTTCAATTCCAAATTTTAAAAACAATTTGCTTGAATTGAGTAAAAAACTTCCTCATTCCAATATAATTAAATCGTTTTTTTTTTTAATGTCAAATGCATTTTCGAATTAAATACTTGAATAAACAATTAACGATACATAAAAACAAACAAAAAATCATGGGCAATAGTAAATTAATAAAAATTAAACTTTAAAAACATATAAAATTGTATTTTCTTTTGTCGATTTGTACAGGTTTAAAATAAGTAATTAATTACAGTAAGATGATGCGAAGAAACAACATGGAAGGAAGGCTATTTTTAACCGTAAGACAAAAAGCTTAGTTTTTCACGTAAAAAAACTAATCGTATATAAATTGAATAAAGAAAAACGCCACCAATTTACATTACTTAACTTTACAACTAAAAAATAACCCTAAAATTTGGCTGTTTGTGATGCTCCTTAGCTAATCTCCTTTTCCGACTGCAAAACTCCCTCACAAAGTGTTTGTCCCACACAAAGGAAAATGAAAAATAAAGTGGCATTACTACGACGAATATTTGACAGCGCACCGGTGTTGATTTTATAAACGTCACCTAAATAGTTCTTCCACCTTCTTTAATACATCTTGCTATATGGTTTAAAAAAAAAAGTTTTGCCTCATTGCTTTGTATGAAATTCCTTCAGAAATAAAATTGTTTTTTACTTCAACTAGAAATTTAAAAATTTTGAGTTGTAACTGTTTTGTATTTAGTATGCGATGTGTGTATGTGTAGATATAAATCACAATTTTGCACTAATTTTGCTTTTATCCGCAGGCGCTCTATTCGAATGTTTATTGTTAAACATCAATATTTAGACAATTTTCTATAATCTGCTAAATACGAGTATATTATAAATATAAACAAAATGTTTAAAATGGCAAATATTGAATGTTTGTTTTTTTTTTCGAAATTGAACGAAAGCTTTGGGCGTAAAAGTAGCATCAAATAATTTATGTTTGTGTTATGAAAACTAATTCTGAGATGAGAAAGAAAATGAAAATGTTTAAGGCACTTCATGTTGTGCTGGTATATTATTAATAACAAATTTCTCTGTAATTTTTATTTTCTTATCTTCATCTTTTATTTCCATAAATTTTGCTCATAAATTTCGCTCATCAATACTTAACCATAGGTTGTGGAGAACTCATAAAATCATAGTGTATGCTGTACACACACTTAATTTGCTCTATTATTTTTTATAAATAGCTATATTTTAGAAATTATTTTGTGCATTTTTCACATAGCGTGCAATACTCTATTGCCTTAATTTTTGTCACCTTGATGCACAACAAACAACAAATTAAAACTTTAAATTGCTGCCACTCACGTTTTGTTTATTGGGCGAATACTACAGAGCCACGCGATTCAACATAAAAGGTGCAACAACGATTCACCTACTCAACACCAACTATTTCCACCCTAAAATCTTCAAGCACATGCATTTGATGTTCGTGTGCTATAAATTTTAATTTCTGAACAAACCAACAGTTTATTTCACATACAAGTTGCAAGCATGCCCATGTTTCAAAAGTCAGTCACATAAAAATGATACAGAATAAATAGTCTTAAAATACCTATATAATATATACGATATATATATATATACAATTTCTATAAAAATTAAGAATTAAATACAAAGGTGCATGAAATCGAATGCTCTTTATTTGTTTTTTTTTTTTTTTTTATTGTTTTGTTAAACACATATTTATATTGTTCAATTTTCCTCACACAAGATTTTAATGGTCACAATTATCTGTGTTCTGTTGTAGTCACCAAAGTAATATAATTACAGCGCAAAATTAATAATTACAATAAAATTAGAAATTAACTAAAATTATATAGTTATATTATAATTATATAATTATATAATTATTATATAATTATTATAAAATTATATATAGTTACTAACAACATCCACTAATATTATTACTTTCTTACTAGTTACCTATTAAATATTACTTTTAAATCACTTTATTCAAATTAAATTTTCCAATTAAAATGTATTTTTGTAACCTTAAATATGTGTTTTTGAAGTACAACACATAGCAGATTTTTTTAAATCTTTGTCTTTATAATATTACTTTTCATACAATTTATTTTGGTCAGATTTTGAAAACAACAAGTATTAGTTTTTGTTTTTTTTTTTTGTAAAATATATAAAACATCTTACAGTTCTATTTGCAAATGTGTAAATCAACTGGAGCGAAGTGATCGAAGCTCCTAAAGTGCAACTCATTTGAAGAATTTTTAAATAATCAGATCTTAGCAATGGCTTGGGTGATTTTAGATTGTTTTTGAGTGAAAACTTCTTTAGTCGCGTTGAGTATTGAGTTATTAGAGAGCAAAATCATAGATTCACGATATCATCACGCTGTTAGCGATATCATCACGCTTTTAGCTGTTCATTACTGTTGCAATGTACAGCATTGCTTATGCCGTGGTTATTTTTTTATTACCGAGGTGATTACCAACCATTTACCTTACCGATTACTAAAGCGATTACCAACCAATTACCGAACCAATTACCGAAGCGATTACCAACAGCTTTTCGAACTAATTACCGATTACCGAAGCAATTACCAACCGATTACCGAACCAATTACAGATTACCAACTTACTTACTTACTTACTTACTTAGGTGGCCGTAACAACACGTGTTCGGGTTTTGGAAGACCTCATCAGCTCTCGCTTGGCGTCTCTGCTTTGCGCGCGCTTTCTCCAATCGGATACACTAAGTGCGGTTAGGTCTTCATCGGCCTAGTCTATCCATCGGAGGCATGGTCTCCCTCGTCGTCGTTGACCAGCGACCATCGCTTCGAGCACTTTTTTCGCTGGAGCTTCGTCGTTCAAACGATGAACATGCCCCAGCCAGCGTAGTCATCGCCGACTCGAACTGGACCGAAGATTTTGCGAAGAACTTTTCTCTCGAACACCCCCAGTCAGTTTGAGAAACTGCCCATGCCTCAGCGCCATAAAGAAGCATAACTAGAACGAGCTTCTTGCAGAGTGTTAGTTTCGCCGATCGAGAGAGGGCTCTGGAACTAAGTTGCTTACTGATACCGTAGTAGCACCTTTTTAACAATTACTGTTCTTCGCTTTATCTCCACTCTGACTTCGTTGTTGTTATTAATGGCGGTGCCAAGGTATACAAACTCTTTGACTACTTCAAACTTATAGCTGCCCGATGAAACGTGGGAGTGTAGACGCCACGCTCCCTTGTTTATAGACAGCATATACTTTGTTTTACTCTCATTTATCGTCAAACTCACTTTGGCTGATTCCTTTTCGATAGCGTTGAAAGCAACGGTAACATCTCTCTTGGTTCTGCCGACAATATCAATATCATCAGCGTACGCAAGGAGCTGGACGGAGCTAGACCTTTGTAGAAAATGGTACCATTACGATGCACACCGACCTTTCCCTCCATTATGATGTTGAAGAGATCGCAAGAGAGTGGATCGCCTTGCCTGAAACCTCTTTCGGTATTTAAGGTTTCGGAGAGGTAATTTCCTACCTTGACGGAGCTGCGTGTATTGCTCAGCGTCATTCTGCAAAGTCTAATCAACTTTACAGGTATACCGAACTCAGACATTGTTGCGTATAGGCGATCCCTTCTCGGGCTATCGAACGCAGCTTTAAAATCGACAAAGAGATGATTTGTGTTTTACACTACTCTACAAAATGGAAAAAAAAATTGGCTCCAAGCAACTTTTAACTTTTGCAGAGTTGTGTGGACACATATTTCATCGAAATTATAGAACTCTTTATCTGAAAAATACTCGTTGTTTTCAGTTTCACTGTGTCAGTTTATCGAATAAAAATGGTTTATATATTGTTGAATTATTTTTCTGTTCGCATTAAATTGAGCGTAAATGAACTCCAAAAACCTTAAAATACTCATTTCAGGACATAATCGACAAGATTTTATGTAAAACTTTGCATACTTAAGCTTTGCGTGCTTTTTGATTTGCTCTGACCCACTGCGGGGCGTGTCACCTCCGTTACATTTAGAAAAATTTTTTTTTTTGCCTTAGCTCTTGAACTTTGTAAGCATGGAAAAGCGATTTGAAATCATAATTCACTAGCTTATTCTGTCGGACAAAAAATGTTGAAGATTGTCAGAAGAGCCGTGGCACCTTACGCACAACTCGAATAAAAATCGAATCGTATACACCAATGCAAACGCAGTTCATAATGCGTTAGCGTCATGATGTAGTTTGAATTGCTACGATTCTTATATCAACAGAACTTTATTCAGTGCAATGAGTTTTTTTGTTGGATAGTGCGTTGAGTAATAAGTTAAATTTATTGAGCGTGGTCAATTGGGTAGTCTCAACAAAAAAAAAGAAAGTATATTACTGCGCCATTGCGTTAGTTTAAATAAAGTAAGTGTATCAGCGCAATAACGCAAGGCAGTTCTGCGTTACCCATGCCTATGTAAATACTTATCTTTTGAGAGAATGGAAACTTTGTATGGGCCAAAATTCGCTAACATAATCTCACTGAAAATTATTTGTAAACATTGAATAAAGTAAGTAAACTTGGTTTACAATAAGAATTCGCCTACATTATTGTATGGAAAAAAAAATTTTAAAAAATTTAAAAGTACGAGTAGCTTCCCTCTTACAACTGAGATTGTAGTAGAGCATAAAAATTTTGTGTGAAGCGAATGGTGGCTATAAGTTGGTTAAAATAGTGACGTTGAAAGATAAGTTTGTAGTAATCAATATATACCCGCACCATTGGTAGAGCGGTAGAGCAAACCGACCAATATCAGATATTCCGCTACTTTCCGCTAATGATAAAACTAATTTTTTTTTTATGAAGTTATTGAACAAGTGAAAGTTGTATAGGCTCTTGTTTTCCTAAATAAAAAAACAACTCATTTGATTACTTACTCATTTTAATGTCAAAAAGTGAGAGTGTAAAAATTAATTAACGAACGAAAAACAAAACACACACAAGTTGTTGCTTCTTTGTTGGTAAATAGCTTGTTAAAACTTTTTGTTTATTATAAGCTTACATTTTGTTGGTTCAACTTATAAGTTAACAAAGTGGATATTAGGCTATGTATTGATTAATTGATTGCCATTGAAAAAAAAAATTCCCACACCAACATAGAGCAGACGATGCACAGTGTTGCGAGACGGTCAAAAATATATTTTTGTCTTTAATTTTATTAAAATTTTAATGCTTATTAATAGAAAATACTTACAAAAAAACAAAATTTAAATTATCTTGTTATAACATCTTCACTACAACACATTATTTCATCTTATAAAAACATTTCCAATGACCTTATATATTAATACTAGATTTTACCCGGCGCACTTCGCTGCGCTCCGCGCTAACTCTCTCAAAAATGGCCACGCCCTTATCCAATCATTTCCAAGTATTGTTGTGTGTCTGTTTGTTTGAAATTTAATGAGTGTCTATATTTGTATATACAGTGACTGCCGCCAAGTTTTCTAATAGAAAGACACCACCAAGTGCCAACTCTATTCTAAGTTTCAATGCTCTGTGACTTTTACTTCCAAAATTATTCGATATAAGAAATTTGGCTTATATGGACGATGCTACACCCCATTGTCCAATGGCCGTCCAAATTTTCTATTAGAAGACATCACCAAGTAGTAACTCCATTCTGAGTTTCAATGCTCTCTGACTTTTACATCCAAAGCTATCCAGTATAAAAACTTTGGCTTATATGGCTGGAGCCACACCCCCTTTTCCAATGCTCGCCCAAGTTTCTTATTAAAAAGACATCGCCAAGTGGTAACTCCATTCTAAGTTTCACTGTTCTGTGACTTTTACTTCCAAAGCTATTCGATATCAAAAATTTGGTTTATATGGGCGGAGCCACACCCTCTTGTCCAAGTTTTCTAATAGAAAGACATCACCAAGTCGCAACTCCATTCTGGTTTCAATGTACAATGTAAAAGTCAGACTTTTACTTCCAAGGCTATTCGATATAAAAAATTTGGCTTATATGGGCGTAGAAACGCCTGTTTTGCATAGGTGTGTGAAAAGTACTTTACAACCTATTCTCATATATTCAATCAAATATTCAAACAAAATTTCATTAAAATCGGTCGAGCCGGTTCGGAGGAGTTCGGCTAAAAACATTGTGACACGAGATTTTTATATATTAGATTATATATTATCTATATTGCTGCGATAGTAAAATGTAAGCGTGACAGCTATAGATGCATACATATATGTATATGTCTATATTTTTTATGTGGATCAAACACTGAGTCGATATATACATATCCGTCAAAATGGAAACCGGTTACTGATATAAAAATCCGAATGCATGCCTGAAATCAATACTTAAAATATTTATTAATACACCGAAAAAAATCGACATGCTTTTTTAAATTGATCACAATCATATTCAAATTGTATTTTTTCATATAAAATTTTTTAATTTTTAAATATTCCCATATAAATTGATAACATTATCTCGTTATTTTGACGAAATTTGTTTTAAGCTATTTTTTTTTATCGCTTTGTGATTAAATAAAAGCTTTTAACAAATTTCGTCAAAGTAAAAACATGATGTTATCAATTTATATGTAAATATTTAAAAAAATCAAAAATTTTATATGAAAAAACACAATTTGAAAATGATAATATTGTGATCAATTTTAAAACATGTCGATTTTTTTTCGGTGTACTAGTATCGCCTATGGCAAAAGTTCAACCATATCAAAATCGTTTTTTTTCTTTTTTTTTGTTTTAATGAACTCGCCACCAATTCTCTTACTCAGAATAGAGTACAATGTAAGCGGCAAACTGAAAAATAATCTATTTTGGCGTCAATGGGCGAACTTTTTTTCTCATCAGTTTGTGAAGATCATCAACATTTATATGGAACTTACTTTGTGTATACGCTTAGCCGACAAATATACACAGAAAACCGTTCATCTATGTTTATATTCTTTTTTTTCGAACATGTGCAAACGGCACCGAACTTACACCGCAGTGTAATGAAAAAGAAAAAATCTAACAAAACCTCCTTTTCTTTCTCCTTTTTTTTTTGTGCGGATCTTCAACGTGCATATAAGCCAACAATGAGTGAAATTTCACCTGTTGAAACCAGTAGATTTCTATATAAAAAAATATTCGGTGCAGTCCTTCTCCCTACTCTAATTTATTTATAAAAAAATTATCTAAGTGAGAAACACGAGGGATAATGGGCCCCGACTATTTCACCTGCACCTGTTTATATATAGATAAAAATATAATTCGACGGCAAGGCAAAAACCCGGTTACCGGTTACGAATACTTTCCTGAAGTCAACACTTAAAATATTTTTGTACCTAAAAATATATATTTCGATGGTAAAAAAACGGGTTTTTGGGAAACCGGTAACCGGTTTCCAAAAACCGATTGCATTTTTGAAATCAATGCTTAAAGATTTATGTTTTTAAAAACATAACTCGACAGCAAGAAAAAAAAAATCGATATTTCGAAAAACCGGTAACCGATTCAAAAAACCGAATTCATTTTAGAAACCTACGCGTCAATATACTTTCGGCAAAAAAGTTTCATCAAACTCTAACAACTTCTTATTATTTTTTGGCCGGAGCTTGTATGAGCTCGCGACACTGTGCAGCACACGCGTTGAAAACTTGGCAACCAACCAAAGCGCTAAAAGCTGCCTCAGCGCAACCAACACTCAACGGCACAAGTTGAACGCATGCGTCAATAGCTTTCAACGTTGCGGTATCAGATTTTTACACCAATGACGATAGCGGCAATGCTTGAGACTACAAAGTGCCAACTTAACTCAGTTAATTAGCACATGAGTGTGGATTTTAGTGCATCTTTTTAAGCAAATACTTGAACAATGTTTTCTTGAAGTACCATTGAAGCAACTTATATAATAATAGTAACAAAACATAGCACGAACGAACCCCAAAAATGTTTGACAAATATTGACAATATTTTGTATGTGTATGTGTGTGTGTGCTGTGCTGCATGTTGCCGTTGTTGATGCTATGATAGATGATGATGATGATGATGTTGATGATTACGATGATGATGTTGATCAATATTGTGTTAAGTAGTTTTTTTGCTATTGTTATAAACCATTATTAGAGGGAGTCAGCAATAGAGCAGTATGTGGCGTTGCCTTAAGTTGAATTCCCGCAATTAAAGTCGATTGCCTTTTAAACCAAATTAGTTCCGTTTTGACTGTCGTGATTTGCTGTTGTTAAATTAAATTTTTAGAAAAATATTTTAACGCCGTTGTTTAGACTAAAAATTGCCGATTTTTGTCTGTAACTCTATTGTTGTTGTAGTTCTGCTTTTGATGCTGTTGTTGTAATTATTATTAGTATCTAGCATGGCAGCGTTTGCCTTCTTGTTGCTCAGTTCGTGCTTTTGTGTGCTTTTTCTTTATTTTCTTTGGTCACGCAGACGTTTTTACAAAGTCGCGTGGCAACTTCCCGGTCCAATAGGATTGCCATTTATAGGTGTGGGCCTGAATATGATGAATCCAGAAAGTGAGTGAAATAAATTTTCAACAAAAGATTATAAAATTTTAACACAAAAGAAAAATCAGACAAGAAATTCTTCCATTTATATTGATATCGATTAAGAAGAAATATAGTGAAAATATTTTGAACAAACAAAAAGTTTGTTATAAAAACAAAAAAAAAGAACAGAAATATAATCAATATGTGAAATACTGATCAGTCTTTTAACCAATAGTTAGTTAAGTTGTGTTAAATAAGTATTGCATACATAATTTTTTATCATACAAATAACTTTAATGGAAACAGAAAAAAAACAATAAATGAAATAACGGTTCATTAATATCAATGAATGAACTTATCTTGAAATACAGAAAACAGTCTTAAAGATCAATTAAGTCAAATAAAATATACTCGGTATATGAAAAATCGATGCATCGATAAATGATTTATTTTAATCAAATGAGTTAAGATTAAAGACAAAGATAATTTTTATGAAGATAAAAATAATTTTTTATAGATAAAAATATTTTAAGAAACAATAAATTTTTCGGTTAAATTAATTTAATTAAATTGGTACTATTTCAACAGAGTAAACATTTTAGCAAAAATCAATAAAAAATTAGTCGAAAAAAATTAATTTATATGTTAACGTTTCATTGAAATGGTTCATATATAATCTGAACACATAAAAAAGTTTCATACAAATACAAAAACTTCAAAAAATATGTTCGATAAATAAAAAATCCACGCATTGATAAGGCCCATAGCCAGAATATTCCATGGGGGGTGAAAGGGAGGGTAAGGTGTGTGATAACAAAATGTATTGGGATGATATTGATATGATATACTTAAAAAAAAAGATATTTAGAGTAAGAATATGAAACTTTTTTAACCAAAATTCTTGATTTATTTTTTTTAATAATAATAAAACATAACAACATTAACGATAAAAACGAACGAAAAAGTTCGTTCGTAAAAGTTGAAAAAATATCGCATTTTTTTATCATTCTATATACATAATTTCCAGTGAAATTATCCAAATTGGCAATTTTTCCATTGTCTTTTGAAAAATACGCTTGTGAAAATTATTTCAATATTATTAACGATGGAAAAATTGCACAAAATAAACAATATTTTTTAAGTGAAATAAAAGCATTAATTATATTTTTAATTTTAATGTCTTAGCTATAACATTTTAATATCTTAGCTAGAACTAACTCCGGAGCTATACAAAAATTTGCATTACAATTACAATATATGTAAAAATATAATTATGTACAAAATTAATCAACTTTTAAGGAAATATTTTTACTTTTCAAAGCAATTAAGAAAACACAAACGGCCAATGACATCTTAAAAAAATTTCTATCAATGTTTTGAAAAGAAAAAATATAGAAATAAAATTACCAAAAAAAAATTAACAAAATTTTAATAGAAGAACTTTTAAACAAAACTTATTTGTTATTTTATTAATATGACGAAGTATTTTTGAAATACGTATACTTTTATATTTGTATATTGTATATTGTATATTGTATATTGTGTATTGTATATTGTATATTGTATATTGTATATTGTATATTGTATATTGTATATTGTATATTGTATATTGTATATTGTATATTGTATATTGTATATTTGTATATTGTATATTGTATATTGTATATTGTATATTGTATATTGTATATTGTATATTGTATATTGTATATTGTATATTGTATATTGTATATTGTATATTGTATATTGTATATTGTATATTGTATATTGTATATTGTATATTGTATATTGTATATTGTATATTGTATATTGTATATTGTATATTGTATATTGTATATTGTATATTGTATATTGTATATTGTATATTGTATATTGTATATTGTTTATTGTATATTGTATATTGTATATTGTATATTGTATATTGTATATTGTATATTGTATTTTGTATATTGTATATTGTATATTGTATATTGTATATTGTATATTGTATATTGTATATTGTATATTGTATATTGTATATTGTATATTGTATATTGTATATTGTATATTGTATATTGTATATTGTATATTGTATATTGTATATTGTATATTGTATATTGTATATTGTATATTGTATATTGTATATTGTATATTGTATATTGTATATTGTATATTGTATATTGTATATTGTATATTGTATATTGTATATTGTATATTGTATATTGTATATTGTATATTGTATATTGTATATTGTATATTGTATATTGTATATTGTATATTGTATATTGTATATTGTATATTGTATATTGTATATTGTATATTGTATATTGTATATTGTATATTGTATATTGTATATTGTATATTGTATATTGTATATTGTATATTGTATATTGTATATTGTATATTGTATATTGTATATTGTATATTGTATATTGTATATTGTATATTGTATATTGTATATTGTATATTGTATATTGTATATTGTATATTGTATATTGTATATTGTATATTGTATATTGTATATTGTATATTGTATATTGTATATTGTATATTGTATATTGTATATTGTATATTGTATATTGTATATTGTATATTGTATATTGTATATTGTATATTGTATATTGTATATTGTATATTGTGTATTGTATATTGTATATTGTATATTGTGTATTGTATATTGTATATTGTATATTGTATATTGTTATATTATTGTATATTGTATATTGTATATTGTATATTGTATATTGTATATTGTATATTGTATATTGTATATTGTATATTGTATATTGTATATTGTATATTGTATATTGTATATTGTATATTGTATATTGTATATTGTATATTGTATATTGTATATTGTATATTGTATATTGTATATTGTATATTGTATATTGTATATTGTATATTGTATATTGTATATTGTATATTGTATATTGTATATTGTATATTGTATATTGTATATTGTATATTGTATATTGTATATTGTATATTGTATATTGTATATTGTATATTGTATATTGTATATTGTATATTGTATATTGTATATTGTATATTGTATATTGTATATTGTATATTGTATATTGTATATTGTATATTGTATATTGTATATTGTATATTGTATATTGTATATTGTATATTGTATATTGTATATTGTATATTGTATATTGTATATTGTATATTGTATATTGTATATTGTATATATTGTATATTGTATATTGTATATTGTATATTGTATATTGTATATTGTATATTGTATATTGTATATTGTATATTGTATATTGTATATTGTATATTGTATATTGTATATTGTATATTGTATATTGTATATTGTATATTGTATATTGTATATTGTATATTGTATATTGTATATTTTATATTGTATATTGTATATTGTATATTTTATATTGTATATTGTATATTGGCCTTCGGAAATTTTCTAATTTGATATTCTGACTTACAAGGAAAGGTCTCCAATTGTCACTCTCCGATTTTAATGTGCATTGGATATGTGATAGAAGACAAAATTCTAAGCTTGACGTATTCTTTATATTTCCTTAGTTCAAGGTTAAGGCTTTCGAAATTGCGTTCAAAAATTTGCAAAAATTACGTTTTTTCGCAATAACTTTAATTTTACATATTGAAACATACACAAATTAGGCATCAAATGAAAGGTACTAAAATTTCACATCGTTTGATATATATTAAAAAAGATTTGTTCTTGTTGTTTTTATGGTATTGTTGATTTTAACAAAATTTTACTCATATTGTATTGATTATGTTACCATTGAATACTTATATAATTCAATTAGATATTTAATTTTTTTTTTTTTTTTGTTACGTAAAATTTTTTAATTAAATATTAATTTTTAAAAAATACACAATTGTGTAAATATACGTATTGATTATTAAAATGTAATTATAATTTTAAATAGAGTATTCAATATGGGTATCAAAAATTTTGTTAATTTACATTTTGTTAAAATCCCCATGCTAACAATTGTTAATATATTTAATGATAAGCAATATCTTTTAAATACATTTTCTGAACATTTTTCAAAAAGTTTCTTATTACAAAAAAAAAAAACATTATAAGAAAAATTTTTACTGCTGGTTTTTGGGAAAATTTAATAGTTTATAAGCTTATTTAAGAAAGAAAAATATATAAACGTAGATTAAGTGAAAAAGAAATTAAAAGACATATATTATTATTCAAAATTTAAATGAAGCAAATCTATTAGATATTGAAAGAGCTATACTCATGCATCATTTTGATTTTAAAGTAGATTTTTCAGATTTTTCGCAAAAAAATATTATATATATTATATATTTACAAAGCAAATATATATTTACTGTAGTTAAAATGGAGATTTTAAAAAAGTTCATGGTATTTTATGGCAGCCCAATAAAATATTTACATTTACCGTTAAATTTGAATACAAAAAGTTTATTCTAAAAAATGAAAAACTTTTGATACCCACGCATATTGTGTACATTATTTAAAATAATAATTACATTTTAATAATCAATATTTACACAATTGTATACTTTTTTTTAATTAAAAAACTTTATATTACAAAAAAAAAATGTAAATAACTAAATTATGTACGGATTCCACGGTTACGTAATCAATACAATATGAGCAAAAATGTGTTAAGATCAACAACAACAAAAAACAGAAGCAACAACAAATATTTTTAATATATACCAAACGACGTGAAGTTTCCGTATCTTTCATTTCATGCCTAATTTGTGTATGTTTCAATGTGTAAAATTAAAGTTCTGGCAAAAAAAACCTAATTTTTGCATATTTTCTAACGCCGTTTTGAAAGCTTTAACCTTGGACAGAGCAGATATAATAAAATGCATCCTTACCTTAGAATTTTGTCTCTTATCACATATCCAAAGCTCATTAAAATCGAAGAGTGACACGTGGAAACATTTTCTTGTTAGTATATTTTGTAACTTGGATATTTTGTCTATGGTGTAGATTTTGTCTCTTGAGATTTCGTATAGCTCCCTTATTTTAATAATTCTTAATAATTAGTGTTATTTTGTGGGTAAAAATATTAAACTTAAAAAATAACTTTAACTTTTAAGAGAAAAAAAGCTGTAAAAAAGAGATACTACAAGCAATAAAACTCATAACTGTAACGGTGCCTGAATTAAATCATGATTACATTAAGTTTCCAAAAAAATTTTGTGTGTGTAAAACGCACACTATAAAAATCAATTTGATGTGCAATTTAAGCACTTAACTATTGGCATACGTCTAAATACCAATTTAACTTCACTGGCTTTGAACCATTAACCACAAAAGAAAAAAATTAAAGGAGCAGCCAAAGAGAAAACCTACATACACCTATACACACTGAAACTAATACAATACTAAGCAAAGCATTTTCTTGAATTTCTGCACATTTAATATTTTTTGTAGTTGTCTACTCTACTTCAGCCAATACTTTGTAGTTTTTCAACTTATTGTATGTTTTGTTTATTTTTCTTTTTTTTTTCTTATTCCTAAGCTTTTCTACAGTTTATGGAGAGAACGTCCAAAAAATATGCGTCTCCATTTATAACATGGATGGGTACAAGCTGCTTTCTTTACGTCAATGATCCAGAAACGGTGGAAACAATTTTCAACTCACCGCACTGCACCAACAAGGGTGATTTTTATCGCTTCATGGCAACGGCCATTGGGGATGGACTCTTCACATCGAGTTGTAAGTGGAATAAATGACAAAATAAAACTTATATACTAATACTAATGTTGGTTATAATTTGACCTACTTATGATTTATAACACTCAATATATTTTAAAAGACAAAAAAGTAGCAAACCGTAATAATTTTGTTTTGACTTTCTAGCGCCACGCTGGAACAAACATCGTCGTCTAATCAATCCTGCCTTCAGTCGTCAGGTCATCAACAATTTTTTGCCCATATTTAATGCCGAAGCCGATGTGCTGCTGGAAAAATTTGAGACAGAGGGCGCTGCTGGCAAACTAGAAATATATGCAATGCTCAAGAAAAGCGTGTTGGAAGCAGCGTGTCGTAAGCATCTTGAATCGATGAATAGATGAATATTTAATTGATTAAGAACATAAAAGGCTGGCAATAATTCTAATTTTTTTTTTTTTTCAGAAACAACAATGGGCAAAAAAATGAATTTTCAAAATGACGGTTCAAGTTCCATCTTTGCCGCTTATAATGGGTAAGTTTTCTTTATGTTTTTTACTACATGTAACTTGACAAAAGTTTTTTTGTCATTAACCAAACCTGACAGGACCACATTTGTGCGGTTTCATCACTCTTTTATTAAAATTATTTTTTATCTGCTTGCCAAATGCGTTTTCTCCAAAGAAAAGATATTCAGCATATAACCATGTGATTCCATTGATTCATTTAATATTTTTGGTAGTATTATGTTAGCTATAAGAACTGTGTTCAATACTTTTATCTGACTTCATAAAATATAAAAAACAAAATACAGGCAAAACTTGGTTCATGTTAGAGCAAAAAGAAATAAATTCAACTCACACACTCTGCAGCTGGAAAAGCTAATTTACCACTTAGCAGCTGTATAAATATGGCCGAAAGTAAGGCAGACCAAAAATCCTTTGAATAGCATATTATTTCGTTTAGCCTTAGAAACATCTTAAATGAAGTTAAATAGTTTATCTAGTATTTTATGTGAAAACATACTTGAGCTACGCAGCACTGGTTGCATGCTCAAAAAAATAGATCCTAATTTAACTAAAACTACGAAAACAGTTCTTGCAATGAAACGAAGTTATTTCTGTAATTACAACTTTAGCAGGCTAAAAAAGCAACCTATGTTTAACAAGACAGTTTCTCAGATGGTTTCACATTTCACACTCATGAGTTGTGCAAAGATCTAAAAAGATACTTTGACTGCAAACTGTAATGCCGAATAAAGTTATTTTTCTCAAGGCTATGAAGTGTTTTCTAAGAGTAAATTATAATTATATTCAAACTTTGTGAAAAAAATACTTCATATTTTGACAGATTTTCGACTACGAGACAGTTTCTATACACTATCTAGTACATGGCAAGATTTTAAGCCTTTTCTATGGCTGTCATACAAACTCCGTTCCTTTAACGAGGTAGACAAATTTTTCGTCTCCACCACCCTGGTATAATAAAGAGCTACAATCACATTGGAATATCACATTGTTTCTGATCTTTGTGAATATCTTTATGAATCCTATCTAACCCATACTCAAACTTAACTTTTGATTGATGCAACAAAAATTTTACTGCCCACTGAGTTTTCGAGGAAAAAAAGACAACACTTTAAAACTATTTTTTTTAAGCTCTGTCTTATTTTAGAGGGGATCAGGGGGCAAACCATCACATGGCAACGTGTCTGACTGCCTCAACCTGGCGAAGCCAGCAATATCCATGTCGAAATAGTCCCAAGTCGACTCAAACCTCCTCGTGGTGTTCCCTGGGCAACGGCAAACTGGCATCCGCTAGTTTGACGGCTAATTAGAGTGGCGGGCCGTTCCGTGGACCTTAAACATGGAATGTGCACTAGGTTTGGGTCCCGCCACATTACTACTGCCCAATGAAAACTAAACCAGCCTCGGATAAGAACCCCAATTACGTTGACGACCACCACAAACGAAAAACGGACAATGATTTACGGATATGCACCTGGAATGTCCGGACCCTTTATAGAGAAGGTGCCATTATCCAACTGGCGGAAGCCCTCGAAATAATAAAAGCTGACATCACCACCATCCAGGAAATGCGATGGAAAGGGCAAGGCTGCTCTAAACAAGCACACTGCGATATCTACTACAGCTGCCATGCGGAGAAGCGCGAATTCGAATGTGGATTCGTCGTTAGCCGGAAACTACGCCACCTTGTTCCCCGGTTCACATCTGTGAACGATAGATTGGCCACGATCCACATCAAGGCAAAATTTTTTTTCATCAGTCTTATTTGCGCGCACGCCCCGACGGAGGAAAAGGACGAAGCCGTCAAGGAAGCTTTCTCCGCTAACGCGAAACCAAATTGATCATGCTGCAATCGACGGAAGGCATGCCTCTAGTATTCTAGATGTGCGTTCATTTCGGGTGGTCAACATTGACTCCGACCACTATCTTGTTGCAGCCAAGATCCACATGCGATTATACAATGCGAAGAATATACACACAGGAATGCAACGGAAGCTAGATGTCGCTAAGCTGCAATTACAACGGACTGCCGAGGCCTACTCCGCTTAACTCTAGGTAAAGCTCAACCAACCAACCTCTGGACCCGACGACGCTGGCGGACTTTGGGCGCATATATGCCACTCCATGCGCGCTGCCGCTGAAGAAGTCATTGGTTTCCGGCACCCGCAACCTCGGAACCAATGGTACGATCTGGAGTGTCGCATCGCGACAGCAGTAAAAAACACTGCTTATAGAAAAACGCTGCAGTCAGAGACTGAGAGAGAGGCTCCTTTTTAGACGCAAGAAAAGAGAGCAGGAAAAGCGTGAGCATTTTAGGAACAAGAGGTATACCAGGGCAAGAAGGATGCACGAAAATTCGATCAACAGGTTAAGCGTCTAAAACAAGGTTTCAAGCCCGGAGCATTCACTTGTAGAGACGAAAATGGATATCTGAATACGGATACACAGTGTGTGCTGAGATTGTGGAGACGGCACTTCTCCAATTTACTTATTGGTGACGATTCCACCAATGCCGCCCATGGAGGTCGCACTTCAGTGCTACCAATCAACGATGACGGAGTGGAAGTACTACCACCTAGCCATGAAGAGGTTCGAGTTGCTATTTAACGACTCAAAACCAATAAAGCAGCGGGTGCTGACAGCATGTCAGCTGAATTGCTTAAGACCGGCGGCGATGAATTGATAAGGCGCATGCATCAGTTCATCAGCAAAATATGGCTAGTGGAAAGCATGCTCGACGATTGGAATCTCAGCGTACTTTGCCCTATACATACGAAAGGGGACCCAGCAATCTGCGCCAACTATCGAGGTATCAGTCTTATTTCCATCGCATATAAGGTTTCAGACAAGGCGATCCTCTGTCTTGCGATCTCTTCAACATCATCATGGAGGGGATCGTACGAAAGTCCGGTGTGCATCGTAATGGCACCATTTTCTACAAAGGTGTCCAGCTCTTTGGTGTCCAGAAACAATAGAGATGTTACCGCTGCTTTCAGCCCTATCGAAAAGGAATCAGCCAAAGTGGGTTTGACGATAAATGAGGGTAAAACAAAGTATATGCTGTATTCAAGCAAGGGACCGTGGCGTCTAGACTCCCACGTTTCATCGGGCAGCTATAACTTTGAAGTCGTCAAGGAGTTTGTATACCTTGGCACCGCCATTAATAACAACAACGAAGTCAGCCTGGAGATAAAGCGAAGAACAATTATTGCTAATAGGTGCTACTACGGACTCAGTAAGCAACTAAGTTCCAGAGCTCTCTCTCGATCGACAAAACTAACACTCTACCTGTGCTGTTTTATGGCGCTGAGGCATGGGTAGTTTTCCAAACTGAAGCAGCTGCTCTGGTGGTGTTCGAGAGAAAAGTTCTTCGTAAAATCTTCGGTGCTGATCGAGTAGGCGATGACTATCGCATCCGAATGAACCAAGAGCTGTATGAGCTCTACGAAGTCATTGACGTAGTTTGGCGTATAACTGTGCAGCGACTACTCTGGCTGGGTCATGTCCATCGTATGGACGACGAAGCTGCAGCGAAAAAGGTGCTCGAGGCGAGGGTCGCTGGTCAACGACGACGAGGGAGACCATTCCTCCGATGCATGGATGGACTTGGTGCATCCGATTGGACAAGGCGCGCGCAAAGCAGAGTCGCCAAGCGTGAGCTGATGAGGTCGGCCGAAACCCGAACACGGGTTTTTACGGCCACCTAAGAAGATGAGAAGAGAATAAGCACACCAACGATAAACAAGATGGGAGAAGCAATAGATTTTTGTATGTAATAAATTAGTGCTTCTTATGTCTTGCCGAACCCTTTAAATTTATTTATTTCATTTTATTTTATTTTAAACCTCAACGACTGCTTTTAAGGGCTGCTTTTCTTTAACCATATTTTGAAAAATGTCAATAAAGTTTTTTAAAGATTTACACTAACTAGAGAGTTAAAATATTCTGCAAAAATATTTCTCATAAAGTTTCACTATGGGTCTATGAACTCAACAACTATGTGCAAGATATTCAGAATATACTTTTTATTACTATTCATATTAATATATAGCTAAATAAGCTCATTATAAACTACTCTTTAATAGCTTTAAAAAAAAAGATACTTTAAACTTTTATAAGCCGCAACACGTGCCATTAAATTATTTTTATACTTTTATACCAAACTCAGTTTATCAATGTCTGTTATATTTTTATGTGTTGAACTGTATAATATACTAATAAATTAACTCCACCCAAAAAAAACTGCCTCAACACAAAATGTTGTTTTCTTTTAACAATTTTTTTTTTTTCTTTTTACTTATAACATAAAGCATTTTCCATTTATTTAAACACATTTTAATACCCTTTTCTGTAAAATATCAACAAAAGACTTAAGTGAGTTTTTCTTTATTCAAAAAAAAAAAAAAAAACCTGCATTCATAACATTTTTCACCCCATCAATAATTTGTTATATTATCCCAGCACAGCATACATCTCAATTCTTTTTAATGTTTTTGTTTTTTCTCTTTTCTTTTTTCGGCTTAATTTTTGCTCATTAAACCTGTCGCAGCATTACCGATGTATGCGTGCGTCGCATGTTGTCGCCCTGGCTTTATAACGATCTCGTTTATCGTCTGTCACCGCTCTACGTGCGTCAACAAAAGGTCGTCGATGTACTTTATGGTTTTGTGGAGAATGTAAGTCATATGTCGCTTTTGTCTGCTCTGAAAAGACTCTGCTTTAATACGCCTTCCATAGTGTAACCATCGTACAATTTTAGTTCATTGTTTGCCAAATGCAAAAATTATTTTCATTTTGACAGCTACTGCAAAGTGTCAACAAATCAGCGAACAAGTTGCAAAAAGAGGATGCTGATGCATTGTGGGAATCGGTAACAAAGGATGCCATTGATGGGCTACAGGAGAAGAGAATGAATAAACGTGGCGGCGCTGATGGTGATGATGTTGATGATGCTAATGTTGATGTTGATGATGCAGGCGGCATAAGTAAATCGAAATCTATTTTTGTGGAACAAGTACGCAAGCATGTTGATCAAGGCCAACTGACGTGGCATGATGTTCGTGATGAGGCCAATGTGACAATTGCAGCTGTAAGTAATTAGTACAAAATCCGCAAATGCACTGAAATGAATGCACGCACACTGAGGCGTACTTAGGAACAATGCCATTTGATGTGAAAGTAATAGAAACTTGCCGAGAATTGTGTTATTGTGATGAATGAGCTTAAGCTGGCAAAAAAACTTTATGCAGGGTTGCCAACACTTTTAAAAAAAACACCAACATTTAAGAAATGCTTATTTAAGCTATTTTTCGCAATGTATTTTTTTTTAAGTAAATATTGGTTTGCTTAAAGTTAGTTCTATTGTTGTTAGCCATATTGTTTTAAAATTTAAAAACAATGTGCCGTGATGTGCCCGATATGTGCTATCAAGTGCTATATTAGAAAAATGTTTATTGTTATGGCATGACTTAGTGGCTACATAACTATTAGTGCCACATTATTTTTTTAGAAATTAGCAATTGTGCTATTATGTGCTTAGCTTGTGCTGCAATGTGCCGAATAGAAATTTTTAAAAACTCCATGTAGGCTTATTTTAAGGGGTTACATGACATTGGCTGTTTTTTGAAATCGATATTTTTTTAATAATTTAGTATTTTAGTAAATATTTTTAAGATTCCTACGGGTTCAAAAGTTACACCCGGATTAGTGAAAGCGCATTTTTAATTTTTGCGCTACCTACGTACGGCAGCTGGTATATACTTGTTTTACTTGCTACCTGACTTTTGGTGGTTGTTATTTCGTACCTATTTGAAGGGTGAAGGGTGAAGCCCGAATTGCTAAACGATTGCAAAAAAACTATAAGAAACAGCACAACACAAGATAACGAAGGCATACAGTACGAAGCAGGCATGGCAGATTGAAGGTAACCTTTTTTTCTTTGTTCACAAACTTTGAACGCGTTTATCTCGAAACCATGTTTTTCGTACTGGTTGCGGAACTATCGGGTTCATTTTCTGACGAAATTTTTTTTTTGTATTTTTTAAACTTGATTCGTATCGTATGACACGAGCTTTTCATTTAAATTTTTTTCGATTTTTTATAAATTTTTAAAGTAAATTTAAGTAAAGTATAAATTTCGAAAAAAAAATTAAAAAAAAATTTTGGAAAAATGTTTGTTTTTGACTGAGTTATGAATTTTTAAAAAAAGGTCTGTTTTCTCTGCCGCGAATGTCATGTCCCACCTTAAGAAAAGATCTGAACTTTTTTACAGAATTTTTATAATTTTTCGCTTCAGTTCTATTCAATGTTACAGAAAAAGTATCTAATAAAGCTTAAAAAGTATCTAACAGGTCTTTAACAAGATGTGGCTTTACGATAAGTTATAAGACGAAATATATAGACCCTATTTGTTGGTCAGGACTTCTTCGAATTAAACAAAATTTTCTTGGATTTTCCGAAACTACATTAAAGTGTACCATTTTTAAATTTTTAAATCCTCAATCCATTTCTTAAGGTTAGCTTAAATTGTAAAATATCTCTAGTCACCGTATCACTACTACTAACATAAGTGGACTTGGAACATAAAATGAAAAAACCTTTTATTTTTACATCTTAAAATAGTGAAAGCAAAAATTGCTTGTAGTCTCTCTACACCGCGTTGTGGCACAACTTGAGCATATTATAGCACAACTATCGAATTTTTGAAAAAATAATGGTGGAACCCTTAAGACATCGTAAAACGAGTCCCAGTAGAATAAATTTGTTCCTATTGCGGCACATTATAGCACATAGTGGACACATTGCAGCACATATTTTGTAAAATTTCAAACATAAAATGGTGTAGCTAAATTTGTGATAATAAATATTGCCGCAATATTTAAACCAATTGGGAGTTAGTTTTAAACTAGTAAGGAATGACGGAAAGGAAAGACGGCATTATCTGCAAAAATATTTGTGTCATACGCTTAATTTTATTTTACCCTTAGTTGCCACATCGAGTAATTTGTAGACTGCTCATTATGTTAATTATATTTGCAAATTCATACCAACGGTGTAAAATATTTTCGCTGAAAATTAAAGTGTCACACCCCTCGTTCAATTTCGCTCAAATTTCTTGACTACTGACTGCTCATTATTCCAAAGAATATGTAAAATTTGGAAGAAGTCGGACAAAGTCTATAGAAGAAGTTCGATTTAAATTAAAGTGACACGCCCTTATCTGATTCCGCCCAGTTTCTTAGACTAATCACTGGACATTATTCCAAAGAATATATTTGCGAAATTTGGTTGAAGTCACAAAAACGGTGTAGAAGGAGTTCGATTAGAGTTAAATTGACACGCCCCTTGTCCAATCCTACCCACATTTGTATGCTTAAATCTCCTCATTATACTAAAGAATATATGTGCGAAATTTGGTTAAAATTCTAGAAACTGTGTAAATGGAATTTATTAAAAATAAAGTGCCACTCCCCAGTCTAGTACTCCCACTTTTATGAACTACAGACTGATTCTAATGCCAAATATTATGTGAACAAAATTCGGTTAATGCCGAACAAACGCTGTAGAGGGAATTTGATTATAATTAAATTGGCACGCCCCTTGTCCAATCCAACCCATTTTTGTAGGCTTAAAACTTCTCATTATACTAAAGATTATATGTAAGAAATTTGTTTGATATCGGGCAAACGGTGAAGATGGAGCTAGTCTAAAAATAAGGTACCACGCCCCCTGTCTATTACCGCCCAATTTTATAAACTTAAGATTGCTCAAATTACCAAGGATTATGTGTGAAAAATTTGATTGAAGTCAGACACATGGTGTAACAGAATTTCAATCAAAAGTAAAAGCCACACCCACTTTTCTAATATAAAGACTCCATATTATACCGAAGAATATATGCATGGGTTGGATAAACGATGTGGGCACACACAGACCCAAGATGTCATTCAGTTTTATACATTTACGAAAGTTTTTCTATTTTGATGACGTCATTTTGTATGGGAGGTAGGCGTGGCTTTCATCCAATTTTGTCAAATATCATAGAGATATTTCATGTTATATATCAAAGCTTATGTGCAAAATTTCAGGATATTTCTTTCCTTTTTGTGGATTTTGAAGGGATTTTACGTTTAGAATAAAGCCACTTTGTATGGGAAGTAGGCGTGGCTTTTATTCGATTTTGCCAAATAGCATAGAGATGGTTTATATTATATAGCAAAGCCTATGTGCTTTCATTAGTTTTTGTGGATTTTTAAGAGTTAAAATAAAGTCACTTTGTAGGGGAGGTAGGCGTGGTTTTCATTCGATTTGGCTCATTCTCGAACTTGATCTCAATTTTTTTAAAAAGAAGCTTATATTTTTAATTTCATCGCGATTAATTTCAAATTACGGCTGTAATCGTGATCACAGACGGACAGACGAACAGACGAACAGACGGACAGACAGACGGACACTCTGAAATCGACTCAGGAGGTGATGTTGATCAAAAATATAAATACTTTTCTATACCTTGCCACACTTCCTTATTGGCGTTACAAACGGAATGACATAGTTAATATGCCCCTTACGCAGTACGTGTGGGGTTAAAAAATTCTCTGATTTAGGGTTGCTACAATAATATTTTATTATAAACTAGCAGGACCCAGTTGTCCGCGGCTTCGCCACGGACGTTCCAGCAAACATACTTTTTTATTCGTAGGCGGTGAAAGAAGGTGTGGCAAACATTTTTCTCCGTAAACCATCTCGTGCTTGAAAACAATCTACTGCCAAAATTTCAATGCAATCGGCCCAGAAGTTTTGGAGTCTTAATGATTTCTTAAAAGTAGGTGCCATCACGCACATTTGTCGTGCCATCACGCCCATTTTTAGTTCAGTTGCTAACGGTGAGCATGCAAACTTAATTATCAAATTTCAGTCTTATACGAACAAAACCGTCTGCAATATAGCATTTTCATTGATTTGTTGGCGGTAAAAGTGGGCATGGAAGCTCAGTTTTGGATCAATTACGGAACGTAACTATGCAAACTAAATTACCAAATTTTAGTCTCAAACAATATGTGGGCGGTTAAATGGGGCGTAGTTGAAACTAAGTATGCAAAAACCTAATCTAGGCCGTAAGTAATACACGTTTAAGTTTGAGCGAAATCCGTTTAGACGTTTAAAGTCTAAAAGTATAAAAGTCAAACAAATAAGCAAACAAACAGAAAATAATTTTTATTAATATAGATTTATTTTATTTTTATTAACAACCTGCCTTTTTTTTCTAGACTTTTGAAACCACCTCAACTGCCCTGTATCTAGTTTGTCTCTGCCTGGCCATGCATCCTGAGTATCAAGATAAATTATACGATGAACTGGTTGAACTATTTCCCGAAAATGCAAATAATTTCGGTGATAACAAAAACAGCGTACCACCTGTGACAAATGAACATCTCGAGCGTATGACATACACTGAAATGGTTATAAATGAAGCAATGCGTCTTTTCGCCCCAGTGCCCATGGTACTACGCAGTGCCTCTAATGATTTTCATCTACGCGATGGTACTGTTATACCGCATGGCACCCAAATCGGCATTGACATCTACAACTTGCAACGCAACCCTAAAGTTTGGGGTCCACGTGCCCATCTTTTCGATCCGGAACATTTTAGTGCAGCAGCTATGCAAGAGCAACATGCTTTCGCTTTTGTACCATTTACACGCGGTTTAAGAATGTGCATCGGCTATCGTTATGCTCTGATGTTGATGAAAGTATTATTGGCTAAAATATTTCGCAATTTTCGCATTCACACTGATGCGCGCATTGAGAATTTAATTATAAAGGGCACCATATCGCTGAAGTTGCTCGAATATCCGTTATGTGTGGTTACTAGGCGATAGAATAACGAGTGTGCACGGTGCCTGGTAGGGGCAAAAGGACCATAGAGGATGACAGTATAAGCAATTATGTGGTGGTTGAATTTAATTGTTTTGCGTTTTGTTTACATCGTTGAAATAATAAAGTTGAGCCACAGAGTTGACTCAAATTTATATGAAATTTTCATGGCATTTCTCTAGGTAGGGAGGGAATAAGCTGTGGATTTTAAATGGATTTTGATGAAAAAAAAAAAAACAATTGAAAATCAAAAAATAAAATAATAAAGGCAAAGAAAATAATAAAAGTGCAGAATTTTTTAAACTTATGAAAACAAAAAAAAAATCAAATTGCGAAATTATTTGTAAAATTCTTCAAAAATTAAATTAAATTTATTACAGAACGAGAGAATATATTGCATTTGGCCCATTACAGAAAAAGTGATACCGCGGTGTGTACAAAAAAAAAATGAAAGGTAATGGTACAATTTTTTTGGTATTTTAATGCTCCATTGTCCGAATTGGAATATTCGATTCGGAACCCAGCTGCGGTCAGCGCAGAAGAGGACGACCGCATCTCCGTTGGAAGCACCAAGTAGAGGACAACCTGACGAACCTTGGAGCTTCCAACTGACGCCAACAAGCGCTAAACAGTAATGGTTTGCATAATTTCTTACGACAGGCGGAAACCGACTTACGCTTGTAGGCGCCACCTAAGTAAGTAAGTAATATATACTACTAGCTGAACGCCCGACCGCTTTGCCAGGCTCTTTTTTAACAGGCATACACATTGGCAAATCCAGAAAATGGAACCACAGGTGTAAAATAAAATGTTATTAAAAACTAATAATTTTAGAATATTATCTCGAAGAAACATTTAATTTTTATTTATTTAAGCAATTTAAACATTAATTCATATACCATGATGATCAAATTACTCTTGGTCGTGTAATACCGCGTATCAGCTACTTGCAATAACGTGTATATTGGCCAAAAAGGCCAAAATTATTATTATTATTATGAATTTTCCCTTATTAAAATACCGAATTCAGAGGCTGTGCGACTTATAACTCCAAAGGGAGTTGGCATGCTCTTGTCTTATGCCTGGCCATTGGTTCGATCGGCACCAAACTCAAGACATTCTCGAGACTTTGCTACAGTTTCCCCTTAAAATTTCATAAAAATTTGTTTAGCGGTTTCGGAGTTTATATCTGATATACACGCCCGCATACATAAATACATTCATTTTTATGTATATAGATAGATTATACTCAACAAAAGTCTTCGGTCGGTTGATAGCAACGATCAGTCTTTTTATAGAAGGCCTCAAAGAAATCTTCCTTTTGAAAACATTCTGGAAGTTTTTCTGAAGAATGATCCAATTATATGCATATGTTGAAAAAATGCCTTCTGGTTATAAAAGTGGAAGGAATGGAATTCAATACTTTCTCTTCCACTTTACCTTCTTTTGGAAGTACTTTTTTGCTGGAATGTTAATCGCAATGGCACACAGACTTCATTGATTTTGATTTTTGCTGAAACCTGCTTTTTTTTTTTAAATAAGGTGATCGGGCTGATCGGGGTAGCCTTGGTAAACTGCAAATCGATTAAACCGTTCTCTTCTTCTTATATTTTTCAATATTGTGAGCGTTTCTAAATAGTGTCATCTAAGTGCAGTCAGAATTGTTTGATTCATATTTTGTTCAAATCGATTCAGTCGTTCACTTCTAATTTTGTTTTTCAATGTTAACCCTTTCGACCCCAACTTTTTTCCTGTGGAACAAACATGCTTCTTTTACTTTTAAATATGTTGTATTTGTTTAACAAGTGTATTGGCAAAATTTCAAGTTGCCACGCCCCATCCGTATGGACGCTAGAATAAATTACTTTTATTATGAAAATTTTTTTAAAACCAAACTTTTAAAAGTGCAACTTATAAAAATATTTAACTTAATGTTTGCTGAAAAGAATTTCATTGAAACATTTATCAAATTTATTATTATTATTAAAAAAAAATTAAATATTAATTACATCTTTATAAATTTACAAGCATATTTTCGAAGACACAGCTGCAGGCTTTTGAAAATAACTTTACTGAATAATTCACAAATGAGTTCTTATTTGGTTACACTTCGTGTAGACACATGTGCTTACCGGTATCATTACGGTTTAGCAATCAAAAAGAAAAATAACGTTGGTCGTATGCCGACAAACAAGCGAAGTTGCTCTCAGGCAACATTGGGGTCGAAAGGGTTAATAGGCTTAGCGGGTAGGCATGGATAATTTTGTTTTTCTCATCTTAATCTAATACAAAACAATTTGATACATTTTTCGTTCAAAATCAGCTGATCCGTTCTCGTGTTATTTAGTTTTCTCAATATAGGAGGCGTGGCTCTTGAACCGTTTTTCTTAATAAAATAACATCGATTGCTGTTTTTGCCTTCAAATCTCTTAAGTATTTCTTGCTATTTTATTCCAATACCCTAGTTCCCATTTGTACAGAGATATATTTCTTTATTTATGGTGCCACGCCCCTTTGACTTATTTTTCCCACTTTTTCTACTGTGTTTGAAAATGATCCTACCCACATTTGTACCTAATTCCAATACCGTAGTACCCATATTTACCGAGACATAAGGATTTGCAAATATTTCCCCATATACACCATATACGCACAAATACATGTTTAAATGCCTATAGCTCATGAACCAATACACATGCAAAGACCGTTTACACATAAAAACCTTCGTATTGACGTCACCTTTCATGGGAAATGTCCAGAAACAAAATCGGTTCACACATTACAGAGAACATCAATTTCATACACAATGGATTTTATTTTTATATATATATAGATTATCTCTACCAGACTTCTATCAGCACGCCTCTATTTTTAAAACTCCCAATTTTCTTTTGTTAATATGTATAACGTTTGTCAGCAATAGCCACTATTAAATACATGCCGAATTTTTATAGCCGACTAAAGCGGCCAAAAGACTAATACTACGTTCACACTGAGAGCTAAATGCGCATTTAACTAAATACGCATTAGCAATTTAGAATGCGTAGCCGAATGCTCTTTCTAAGAGTAAAAGGGACAAATGTATATATTGAATTTCGTAAATGCGCATTTAGCTCTCAGTGTGAACGTAGTATAACGCTCGGCCGAGAAGGTAATGGCCTACGTTTTTTGGGTTGCGCATGGCATAATCTTCATCGATTACCTGCAGAAGGTGATAATCAGAAGGGGAACAATCAGAGGATAGAATTAAGCAGCATTATTGGGCTAACAGAATGACGAAATAAAGAAAAAATGGCCCAATATGGCGAAGAAAAAAGTTCTGTACCATCACGATAACGCACCGTCACACACGTCCTAGAAAGCAGTGACCAAATCGAACCAATTACGATTCGAATTGGTAGCTCACACACCATATACTAAAGACTTAGTATCTGTTCCCAAATTTCCAGCGGTGGCTTCACGAAAAGAGATTCATATCGAATGAGGAAGTTATCGCGGAAACCGAAGCATATTTCGAAGGCAGGCTTTGACGTTTCGTACTGCAGAAAGGGCATCAAAATGTTGGAAATTTGCTCTACCAAGTCCATCGTCCTCAATGGCAACTATGTTAAGGAATAAACATAACTTTGTCCAAAAAACGTATGTTTTTATAAAATCACTGAACTTTTTAGACCCCATGTAGAAGATGTTATGTCGATAGATTCAATCGACATAAGGCAAGACGAAAGTTTTTGTATGTGCTATCCAATACATTTGTCTTTGCAAATATCAAAAATGCATCAAGTTCAGTTCTAGATTACATCATTCCAAGCTCTCGGTTTTGAGTAAGGAATTTTCTCATTCCATTTTTATACCCCAACGCGTACTGCGTAAGGAGTATATTAACTTTGTCATTCCGTTTGTAACGCCAATAAGGAGGCGTGGCAGGTATAGAAAAGTATATATATTTTTGATCAGCATCACTTCCTGAGTCGATTTCCAAGTGTCTGTCTGTCTGTATGTCCGTCTGTGATCACGATTACAGCCGGAATTTCAAAAGTTATCGCAATGAAATTCAAAATATAAGCTTCTTTTTAAAAAATGGAAATCAAGTTCGAGAATGAGCCAAATCGGATGAAAACCACGCCAACCTCCCATACAAAGTGACTATTTTAACAGTAAAATCTCTTGAAAATTCACAAAAACTAATGAAATGCCTTGAAATTTTGCACATAGGCTCTGATATATTGTATAATTTAAACCATATCTATGATATTTGGTAAAATCGGATGAAAGCCACGCCTTCCTGCCATACAAAATGACGTCATCAAAATAGAAAAACTTTCGTAAATGTATAAAACGGAATGGCACGAATGAACGGATCTGTATGTACCCAAATTGCGCCCACATCGTTTATCCAACCCATACATATATTCTTCGGTATAATATGGAGTCTTTACATTAGAAAAATGGGTGTGGCATCTTACTTTTGATCGAACTTCTGTTACACCGTTTGTCTGACTTCAACCAAATTTTTCACGCATAATCCTTGGTAATTTGAGCAATTTGAAGTTTATAAAATTGGGCGTTAATAGACAGGGGGCGTGGCGCTTTATTTTTAGACTAGCTCTATCTACACCGTTTGTCCGATTTCAACCAAATTTCTTACATATATTCCTTAGTATAATGAGAAGTTTAAAGCCTACAAAAGTGGGTGGGAGTGGACAAGGGGCGTGTCAATTAAATTATAATCGAATTCCCTATACACCGTTTGTCCGACTTAAGCCAAATTTTACTCACATATTATTTGGCATAAGAATCAGTCTGTAGTACATGAAAGTGGGCGTACTAGACAGGGGAGTGGCACTTTATTTTTAATAAATTTCCATTTACACAGTTTCTCCGATTTTAATCAAATTTCGCACATATATTCTTGAGTATAATGAGGAGTTTTAAGCATACAAAAGTGGGTGGAATTGGACAAGGGGCGTGTCAATTTATTTCTAATCAAACTCCTTCTACACCATTGTTGTGACTTCAACCAACTTTCGCAAATATATTCTTTGGAATAATGAGCAGTGATAAGTCTAAAAAATTGGGCGGAATTAGACAAGGGCGTGCCACTTTAGTAATAATCGAACTCCATCTATTGTCTTTGTCCGACTTGTTCTAAATTTTCCTTATTCTTTGGAATAATGAGCAGTCAATTGTCTAGAAATTTGGACGGAATTGAACGTTGGGCGTGGCACTTTAATATTGAGCGAAATTATTTTACACCGTTGGTATGAATTTGCACATACTACTGTGCAAATTACTCTATGTGGCAGCTAAGGATAAAATAAAATTAAGCGTATGACACAAATATTTTTTCAGGTTAAGCATAAACATTTTATAGACGGCTAAAGACTTCAATACGGCTACGGTACCCTGCCATTCCTTACTAGTTTTTATTGCATCCCTTGCATACCGATTTGTTTCGGTTATGGTTACGAACGATTTAGATATTCTGCATAAAAAATTGCTTGAGTACCTAAATGAGAATCGTATTTTGTTGCTTGTGCCCAATTCGAAAACGCACTATATTGCGTTGACGCACACGAACAGTACGATATTTACGAAGAAACGATATTTTGTTGTTAAGAAGCATGCAGAAAACCTGATTTTCAATCTATGATTTTCAATTATAAGAAAAAATTTTTCGAATTTCTTAATTATATACTAAAATTTTTATTTTTCTAATGTTCAGGGGAAGTAGTGTCCAACTGCCCTCCTTGCTCCACCCTGACTACACCCATGGCATTGGCTATTTATAGATCGAGGAAACCTGACAAGAAAATTTCAAATAAATCAAATTACTGTCGCAACCATGGTAGTAATTTCATAAAACATGTTGGTTATGTAGTGATGTAGGGCTAAGCTTTGTAGGATAAATAAATCAGGTCGATAGATAATAAGTATTGTCTGTCGAAATTTTATCTTTAGATTGCAAAGAGCTTCAAAGATTTTAAGTCGCTTTTCGCTTCAGTCAATAGCAATTAATATTTATGTAAATTACGCAGTAAATTACATTACAGTTAGATTTCAAGGTTTCCTGCCTCCCCCTTTATGCATATAAGATTTTCACTCAAAGTCTAAGCAGCTTATTTAGTTTCAAGTAATGAATTTTATGAGTTTACAGAAACTAGTTAATCTCGAAATATTAATTTTGACTGAGTGTAGGGTGTGTGCCTACTTTCCCTCTAGGAAATAGAAACTTTTCCAGATATTAACAGGAAACATTCCATGGAATGTACGAAGCATTCTTCTTCACTTTTTAAAAATCAATGCGAAAAAATCTCTTTCCGCTGGATTTGTCATTGTCTCAAAACAAGCAAAAGCTTCCACATGCATTCTAAAAGAAGCGGTTTGGAAACAATTATTTTCACATGCATTCTGAAGGAAGTGGATAAGAAACAACATTAATTAAAAACTCCCCATAAGCTGCCAGAAGATACGATGAGAAATGTTTCTCAATCACTTCCAAATGAAAGCCTTCCAATTTTTCCTTGAGGGTTAATAAGCACACACACACACACACACACACATGTATAGTAACGAAAAAAATGTGTAACCATTTTAGAGAGCAACATCATTTGCAACATCAGCATCAAAAACAGTAGCAACATATTTTGTTGGCATTTTAAGCGAAAAAAAAAATAAAAAAAGCCAACAAATTTATTAAACGTGCTTCCTGTGAACAGAAAAATAAATGTTGCTTTCACGGTATCACGTGTAGTGGCGACAGGTGGGAAAATAACGATGCATGTCTGTGTGTGTGTGTGTGTGTGTGTGTATGGATGTGTGAATATAGCTTAGTGGGTGTGTTGAAATTTTTCTTGAGTGTAGTGTAGAAGTCCTTCCTGCATAAACAACGAAACTTTTACCTACATATTTTTAACTAACTAACACAATACGCGTATAAAAAGTTGTTGCGCGTAAATTTGTGTTTAAAACTAAAATTAAATGGTTTGGCTACAAAAAAATGTGTTGTGTTTACGACTAGACTAGGCAACAACTTGTCTGGGGCATCTAAGGAACTTACTCATGAATGCATAATTTAATGGATGCTATATTATATCATCGCACAATAAGTGTTTTGTGTGTGCGAGAAAATGTTCTGTTAGTGAAAAATAAAAAATGCATTTATAAATTTTCATAAATTTTAACATACTCTGCAAGATCGTTCAATGGAAAAGATTTTTACAAGTTGAAGGACGAATTTTTTCGACAAGTTAAAAATTTAAGTAAGTTTTAAATTGAAATAGGTAAGAAAAAGTTGATGGGGCCATATTTACCTTAGCTATGGTCATGTAAAAGTACAGAAAAATATCATGTCAAGATATGAGTTTTATTCCTTGAAAGAAAAAAATGTCAGGATGTCAGTGGCAAAAATACATCGATGCATTTCTTTGATTGAATGTACATCGATATTTTTCGATACATGATGCATCGATGCAACGAGTTGCATAAGAATTTTCAGATATTATTAAACCCTAAAATATGTTATTAGCAAAATTGTACAAAATTTCAAATTTATTACTATAACTAAGCTAATTATGTTTCGAACGCACTGATCAATCAGGTACGAAACCAAAGAAATCATTTGATTTAAAGATTTTAATTTGTAAGTCATCAAATATTCTCCCTTACACCGTGAAAAAAAGCAATAGGTAAATCACATAAGTCAACTTGGGTAAAGTGAATTGTATGGGCATTATAAACTTATGCTTATTCACCTAAGCAATTTATTGTTTAATACATTGCTTTGAAAGCTCATACTTCGATACCTTGCCAAAAAAAAAATAAAATAAAAGAAAATAAGAAAAAAAATTTCTTTGCCCGCCGTGCGAATCGAACCTGGAACTTTTGGTGCCAGTCCATCGCTCTGCCCACTGATCCAAGCAGTCTTGCTACTACCTGCTGACATAACTGCAGCTATGTTATGCAAATGCTGTATTAACAGATGCGGTATGTCGGAGTATTTTGTTGATAGTCATACAACAAGAATCTTTTAATAGATTATTGTGTTATGCTGCAACATAGCTTCAGTTGCAATTAATATTGAATAAATCACATCGTGTAACGAAGGAGTATGGCCCAATGCGTAGTGTAGTGACTTTATACACAGTGGTATCGGTTGGTGTGGTTTCGAATCTCAACGGTATGCGAAGGTAAAATATTTGTATTTGATACTTAATTTAATGTTATTTATATAAAGAGACGTCAATCAGCAAGAAAAGCTAAGAACTCATTAATTTAATTGCTAAGAAAAAAACGGTGTTAATTAAAAAAAAATTTGTGTTGTTGCTGATTTCAGTCAAGCAAATCAAGCAAAAAAAAGGATAATAAAAAAACCAAAACCCGAAAATAGTTATATTTTTGAAATTCAATTTTTTTTTTAAGAAGTAGAAACTAATAAATTTTTTCAGTGCATTATGGCAACATCTTTTTTTGCAAAAGATAATAATAATAATAACCACTTGTAAATTGAAAAAAAAAACAATTCATTACTTTTGGGTAACAATCAATCAATTCTTTAACATTTACGTTCACTACTTTGCATGCATATCTTGCATATAAATGCACTACGACCAGCAATACTGCACGAAAAATAAAAAATATATAGAGCAAGGTATGCTCCAGCTTCACGCAACATCAGAGACGTGATGCGAGTATAAAACATCAAACACACAACAATTTTTTTTTTTTACTATTAAATTTACAAGCCACCTACAACTACAGCTACAACTTTCTATGCGGTGTCTTAGAAATATGAAGTTAGAGTGACAGTCCAATCCAGGATGTCCGAGTTGATGATGATGGTATGCCAACTGAATATGTGACTGGCATGAATTGACTTAGCTTTGTGCTTTTCTTAAGGGGTTACATGACATTGGCAGTTTTTTGAAATCGACTTTTTTTAATAATTTTGTATTTTAGTAAATATATATAATATATTTAGATTCTAAGAAAAAAAATTTCATGGAAAAATTCTTACGGGTTCAAAAGTTACAGCCGGATTAGTGAGATCGCATTTTTAATTTTTGCGCTACCTACACCTGAATTTTGGTGGTTGGTTTTTCGTACCTACTTGAAGGGTGAAGGGTGAAGGGTGAAGGGTGAAGGGTGAAGGGTGGAGGGTGAAGGGTGAAGGGTGAAGGGTGAAGGGTGAAGGGTGAAGGGTGAAGGGTGAAGGGTGAAGGGTGAAGGGTGAAGGGTGAAGGGTGAAGGGTGAAGGGTGGAGGGTGAAGGGTGAAGGGTGAAGGGTGAAGGGTGAAGGGTGAAGGGTGAAGGGTGAAGGGTGAAGGGTGAAGGGTGAAGGGTGAAGGGTGAAGGGTGAAGGGTGAAGGGTGAAGGGTGAAGGGTGAAGGGTGAAGGGTGAAGGGTGAAGCCCGAATTGCTAAACGATTGCAAAAAACTATAAGAAACAGCACAACACAAGATAACGAAGGCATACAGTACGAAGCAGGCATGGCAGATTGAAGGTAACCTTTTTTTCGTTGTTCACAAACTTTGAACGCGTTTATCTCGATACCATGTTTTTCGTACTGGTTGCGGCACTAGCGGGTTCATTTTTTGACGAAATTTTTTTTTTTTGTATTTTTTTAAACTTGATTCGCTATTTTATGACACATGCATTTTTTTTTTTAATTTTTTTCGATTTTTTATGAATTTTTAAAGTCAATATTTTTTCCTAAAACACACTTTCAAATTTGGAACATCACCAAAAATTTAAAAAAAATTTAAAAAAAAGCTCGTGTCATACGATAACCAATTTTGTTAAGATTTAAAAAAGTCATTTTTTTTCCAGATCGGACAATTTTTGCAACTCCCAGCGCTGCAACCACGAGGCCCCGTTTTTTCCTCTGCCGCCAGTTTGGAGCTCTATAAAACCATGCTGGAGTAAAAAATATATTTTTTGAATTTTTTTTCTTGTAATTTGTTCAATTCTCTACAATAATTAAAAAAAAATTTTGGATAAATGTTTGTTTTTGACTGAGCTATGAATTTTTTAAAAACGGTCTGTTTTCTCTGCCGCGAATGTCATGTCCCTCCTTAAAGATGAGTCGGAAAAATTGAAGACATCAGTTGAGAAACTCACGTTTTAAAATGGAATTTATATGAATAGAATTTATATTTAATAATATAAGAATTTTTATTCAAATGTGGCAGAGTATCAAGAAATTAATGCACTTTAAGGTACTGTACAAAAAATTATTTTTAAAATTAGTTTAGCGTGATGTTGCTACCATATATCACTTGCCGTCTGTTGCTTAATTATTTAAAAATTATTTATACGAATACAGATTTAATCCTAATTCAACAATCAAAGGTGAAAAATATCATTAGTGTGAATACCAGTGGCCCCAAACAAGTAAATGTGGATCAAAGAATGGGTTGGGCTCAGGAACAACACAAGATGTAACAACTAATCATTCACATACATAACAGTTGGGCTGAACATAGTAAAACACATTTTTTTTTATGTAAAATTTGATTTAATTATTTAACATACTTGTCTTCAAAAGCGATACAACGATTATAGTGGTTATGCAGTATTTCGATACCATTTTTACAGTAGGGTAAGGGCATTATCCGGTTGTGGGCACCCCTGTATAACTTTTAACAGTGAGAAGATGCAGCTGATCTGATATTTGTCGTTTGTGCGCAATGTCAGCTCGATGTTTTAGTACTGACCAGGGATGATATTTGGGGGCTTTCAGGGCTTTTTGAGCCCTTTTTCAATTCATAAGCCCCGAAGCCCTTTTGATTTATTTTAGGCCCTTTTGAAAAATTCTTCGGAAAAAATATCATCATCACATCGATGTACAAAATTAAAATTTTTAATAAAATTATTTTGAATCGATCTCAATAAAATAAGTCTTGTTGAATTTTTTGAAATTATAGCTATAGACAAACAAAAAACTTGAACTATTCTCCTCAATTTTGTTTTTTTTTTTGAGCTATATTTAAGCTTTATTTAAGATATATAAGCCTACGCAGGTACGTTTTTGATAGACTACAGAAACAGTACACTTGTAAAAATCTATTAAAACTGAAGAAAATGTGTGGAAAACTGATGTTTTTATATTTTATATAAAGCCACCATGTCAGTATTATGCAGAAGAACTACTATTTTGTAGTATTGCTTGGCATCTACAGGAAAATTCCTTACAATCATTTGGTATCTACTATAATAGAGGAAGTATGAATTTTTGTGCACACCCTCCAAAAGAATGTCTAAATTTTCGAATCGATTTTTCTTATAATAGTCTTTGGGATACTATATTCTATAGGTTTAAAAATGGAATTTTGCGGTGGACAGCTTCAAGCACGATACATTCCTTACAGCATTTTATCACGCATATAGATGAAAAGGAGAAACCGTAAAAAAGGTTCCATCGTAGTCTTAAGTAGCCTTAACCGATTAAGTATTTAATGTCGTCAATTTTCAATTAACTTTCATCCATTTTTTTTATTTTATCTGTAACAAAAAAAAATTTTCCGACGTATGATATACTATATGGGCATTTCCACCATCAAACCGTGGTCGGAACCCATGCAAAGCGCCGCACAGTGCAACCGTTTCATATAAGCTGTGGCCAAAACTATTTGCAGTTGCCGCAGAGCAACGAAATTTGGTGTGAAAGACTTTTTTACATAGATTAAGAAATTTTCCAAATATTGGCCAAATCGGGCAATGACCACGCCTACTTCTCATATAAGACAATGTTAAAAATCGATGTATAATTGGACTCCTTCAATATTTTTTTAAAAAATTTCATATTTGGCCTAAAATCACTTTAGAAAACATTCGTACCACAAATGGCTATAATCAGACCATTATTCGGGGTACCCTTCATATAACGCGAATTTTAAATATCTCGTATCCTTAAAAATAAATACATTGTTTTATTATCACTCACATTTCATTCACATTACATTTTATTCACATATCACATTTTATTATTATTTATAATCACACGCAAATATTTTCGGTATTATAACTTTACTAAAAATGGGCTGGATCAGACCAGTATTTGGGGTACCCCTCATAAAAATTTAAATCTTAAAACCCAAGTACTTTTATCATAATCACTTCATTGGAACAAAATAGCATAGAGAACTTTTTTTATCCCAACTAGGTCTTAGCTTAAAATAGCCTGAATTGATAAACTGTTTGGGATACTCCCATATAACCCACGTTTTTGAAACACTTTCACTTTAATATTTTATAAAAAATGCATTTTCTAAATAAAGATTCCTTATAAAATATGCTAACTCCTTTTGTGCTACTCCAATTTAAACCAAATTTTCAAAACACCAAATTTTCAACACTAAAAACAATTTCAGATTATTTATTAAAAACATTTTCACAAAAAAATAATATATTCATATATTTTATTTATAAAAAAAGAAAATAAAAATGGAAGTTAAATTACAAATAGAAAAAAAAAATTATGTATAAGAATTTCTGTAGTTAATCTGTTTCATCCGAAACAAAATTTTCAATATTTATATCAGAAATTAAGCTATTATGAACATCGACATCTGTACTTTCTTCTATAATACTCTTCTTCTATAATTCTTCTATTATATGGCAATAAATTTTTATAATCATTTTCTTTTATTTTGGCAATATATCTGTTCGAAGAAATGAGAGGATCCGAATTTATCAGTAATGCAGCCATAAGATCTCGATTGCAGTTTTCCCTTGAATTTTTCCTAGTGTGCCCTAATCGATATTTTCTAGATTCCTTATGACTAGATTCTAATGCGTCTTCAGATAAAAGTCCAATTGGTAAATTAAAATTCTTAATTTTTCCACATCCATGAATCAATATTTTGGATTAGTTAGTTTTTTGCTTTAAACAAAAATGTTAGCCAAAGTCGTGTAATATTAATAAACCCTGCAGCTCCTAAAAATATGAATAAAAACCCCCCTACCATACGATTTTTTGGTCAGCTCGACATTTCCTTTGACATTCGTGAATAGTTGCACTCAGTTCTGGGACTCCCTATATAAATAAAAACATATTTTAAACCTGCGTTCACCTTAACATGTACAAAAAACGCTATTATTAACGTTTCGTTTTTATCGGTTGCATCTGACTCATTCATGGATTGCTATCAAAAATGTCATAAAAAATATTAACATAAACTAAATTATTACAAATAGACACAAGTTTACAATTTAACTTACCGTTAGAATATCCATTATTTTCTCAAAAATATTTATTTCAACTTGCAGCTAGAGCGTTTGAGAAGGAATGAATAAGATTGCTGCTAGCTGATCAACACTGAAGCAAGCTGCCGCTATGCTTGCTATAATTTACTGTTACTTCACTGCATTGTCGCTTTATGTTTTGATGTTCTGCTTTGCATCATAACATAAACACTGTCTGTTAGTGTAGCGAAAAGCATTTCCACTGATGTAGTGCTTGTTTCGTTGCTGAGATGTAGCATAGAACTAGTATATGCGATGTCAATGTTGCAGTGAAATGCAGTGCACTGAAGTACTATACAATACATGGTTGAATTATAAGGTTGTCGCATGGCTGATCGCACTCTCTTCGCAGTACCCATAATTGTCAAAATCAGCCAATTTTGCGAATGAATACGAAAGCAGAAAGAGTGAAAAAGAGAGCGTTTGCAAATTTTCTATGAGCTGTCAACTTCGATCTGACATTTATGGGCACTCGTTCTCTCCCTTGCGACAACCTTATAATTCAACCATGGTACAGTAGTGAAGTGTAGCAAATAGAATGTTTTGTGCAGCTCTTTAATAAGCATTCGGCTCATTAGCATATTTTCTGGTATAAGTACATTCTTATATCCGATCGCGGCGTGATCCGAACCACTTCGAGCCAATGAGTGCGTTGAGTGAGTTGATTACAAAGGCGCTCGATCCGAATGTATTTTGGGTGTACTCTGAGTACTGCTCTCTCTCTGCTAACGTCTGTGAGCGTTAATCAGTGAAGGCTAAGGATTTTATTTAAATAAAATGATATTAAAAATGCAAACTAATTTTTTGATTGGTTTTTTAAATTTTTTTTTTTGGAATTTGTAAATATTTGTTTGGGCTGTGGCCGATTATTTTGAAATTTAAAAATTTGAATGGTTACAATGCACAATCGATCGCGACTGCTGGTTATTCGTTTGCATGTTTTTTTTTTTGCGTATGCACTCTTCTCTAGTTTTTTTTTTTTTGTTTGTTTTTTCTCGAAAACACGTTTGTATTTTATTGATGCACTCTTGGGAAAAGAAAACAACAACAACCAACGCTTGTGATTTTTTTTTTTGTTACGCATTACTGCTGCGCTCTACTTCATATCTGTGGTAGTTGAGCCGAGTGATTCGGCTGCTTGTGTCGATTGTAAGTATTTCGGTAAGTAGGATAAGTATCAGCAAGACGACAACCATAAGTATTTATGAACTGAAAACCCCGATCTCTCCCGATCCGGCTCATGATTTAGGATACTCAAATTTATTTCAGCCGTCGCATTGCAGCTTCGTAGAAAAGAGCATGAGGCAAGTTGCGTGCGCTAATGGTTGAGTCGGTTTTTGTACTTATTTTTTTCGGATATACTCAAAGTCGCAAAAAAGCTATCCGTTGCAGATCACTGGTGTGCAGTCAATAGCTCCAATCACATTAGGAATTTTTTGTTTTTCCTCAAAGTTTTTGTTCGTTTCCTCTGCAGCAGCCCCTTGTGGCCATTTAACAAACTCGTGTCCAATCGAAATGAGCCAAGAACTCACGCGACGTACAAACAAATGGCCAAGCTGTCTAAAAGTGATCGTATTGCTGTTGTACAATATGTACATGTAAGTTGTTGTCCTACTTCCTATTTTTGATCTTCCTCCATGGACAAGTTTTGACAATCACTCGGAATGTGAGAAATTTGCTGAAGGAACAAAATGTTTAACATCATGTACCCAAAATAAAGATTGCATTCATACCTATTAGGTATTCCTTGAATAGATAAAACAGTTGGCCGCTGCAGACGCATATGGCACTTAAAGTCCTCGTTGCTAAATTAATCAATCACTGCTACATAATCCTTGCCTTTTGGATGAGAAACACATTCTGATTCTTCAGAACTGGAGGTTGAAGAATCCGAAGATATTAAATTGGAAATGTTTTTCAATTTCTCGTTCATCGTGGCAGCGAATGCTACTTCTTGAGCTCTCTAAGAATAGAGCCCAAGCCTTGAATAGATAAAAATTTGGTTATACAGTAATTTCTGGATATAAGCCCCTCGGTTAATGGATTTCCCCTCTTATAAGTCAACAAAATTAGGTCAATAAAAATGTCCATAAGCAATACATTGGAAAATTTCCGTTTAAAATATTTCCCGCTTAAAAAATCGCCCCGCTTATAATTTTGCAAATTAGTGAAGCATTTCAAAAAACTCATACAAAAATCCCCTCATAAAATAAAATATAAGAGCGGTTGTTTCTTAGGACGAATTTTTTATATAAGCCAAAAATGGTTCATTAAATGGGTTTTTTGTATAAGCCCCAAAACTGCTTTTAACCGGGATTTTCATAAAAGACTTTCCCGGATAAAGAGTTTCAATTTTGAGTATTTTGCTAAGTTCTTATGTCCGGAAATTACTGTATTAGTATATGTCTCTTATTTCATTATAGTCAAATTTGCTTGTCTAAATACGTGTGTTTCTTCCGAGGAATCCATTTGATAAGAAAATGAAAATGAGACTTTTTTTTCAAAATGTGAATATTGTAAGTAACAATGCTCAGGGGTGGTATCGGCTAAAGTGATAATTGATAGTTGACAATCAAAATCGTCGCTTTTGCTTCATGTAAGGTGATAATCAAATTGACAATCACTTTTTTCCTATTGATTTCAATATTGCGATAGGTATTTAGGTGTCGTTTTCGAAAACGACAATAAAAACAGCGACTGTCAACTATCACCTTAGCCGATTTCACCCCAGTGTTTGACAAATGGATCGCAATGCTACCAAGTTTTGACAAGAAAATGCTAAGCGTCGATGAGCGTTTTTTTGAACAAGCGCATATAACGATGCCAAAAAAACCAACCTAATATGTAGTTTTGTTCTCTTAAGGGGGTCTTCTCATTGAGCAACTTTTTTTTTCAACTTTTTTTTTGCATTTATTTATAGCTTGGGTAGTTGTGAATATGCCCCTAAAAGGATTTTTAGAAATTCGAAATACTTTAGAAGATACAGTCTTTTTTGTGAAGCAAGGTCTGATGGAGAAGAAGGTGATGGAGGTAATAAAACCAGCTTACGAAGCGCTGTCGGCAGATAATTTGCTTGAAAGATGCCTTGGATCTGAAACTCAGAATTCCAATGAGTCCTACAATTCTGTTCTTTGCTCACTTTCGCCCAAACACATCAACTCAGGCGCACGCACCATCGAAGTGGCCAATTTCATTGCAACGTGCCTCTTCAACGACGGTTTTATACCCATACTTAAAATTATGGGTTTGATGGGTATTGCGATTGGCAAAAACGCATACGAATACGCACTATCTCGCAATGAAGACAGATTGAACCGATCAGAGACTCGAGCTGCGGCATCATCAAAAGCTGGCAGAACTGCTCGCAGAGCAGAGAGGGCAGCAGAAAGCAGTTTCTACGAAAAAGAGGAAGGTGGCCTGTATGGAGCTGGCATCGCCGACTAATATTTGTAAGTAAAAATTGTCAGCTCTTTAAAACTGCATTTAAACATTTTTGATTTTTTTTTTTTTTTCCCCAAAAAAATTACTTCAAACTTTAAACGCGTTTATCTCGAACCCACGTTTTTCGAACTGGCGGCCATGATATCTCCAGTTCAACTGAACCGATTTTCATGAAGCAAAGTGGAATCGACGCAGAATTGTCACCATTCTCGGGTGAACCTCGAACATAATTTTAAAAAATTTTTTACTATTTTTTTTTTACACTAAACTACAAAAAAAAAAACCCGAAATTGAAATTTTTTTTTTTGAATGGCCGCCATTTTGTCAAAAAAAATCACAAAATTAAGCTTGAGGTTCACCCGAGAATTACATCTATACTGATTATAACCCCGTTTTTTTTTTCATTTCACACGCTCCGGAGACCCGGAATCGTGGCCGCCGTGACGACACCTTTTTTTTCACCACCAACTTTGAAGTCTCATTACTTTTTGAACAGCCCACGTATCGAGGCAAAAAAAATTTTTTTATTTACTTTGAACCTTTTGTAATACAATTAATAAAAAATTTTTCATTTATTCTTTGCATTTTCAAATAAGAATTTTTTTAAAAAGGGTCCAAAAAACGGGTTTTGAATGAGAAGACCGCCTTAATCTAGAATTATGGAAGGAATTATTGTTCATAGATTAAATAAATGAAATGAAATTTCCCCGATTGCATAATTTGGTTTTGTTAAGAATTAACAAAAGTTATTTATCAATTTTACTAAGAACTGTTTGTTGAGTGTACCCCCACCAAGATAAATCCTGGCTACGAACCTGTATTAAAAAAAAGCTATTCAAAATTTATTGTGTACTCACCTCTTAACACTTTCGCATATATAATGTTATTCTCGCAAATATGTTTAATATTTGAATTTTATTCATTAAATAATATTGCCTTTATTATTTATTCATTTTAAATAAACAATTCTTTTTCTTAATTTATTTTGTTTCTTTGCTAATTTTATATGAATCTAATATTTGTTTTTACAACTTTTATTTATGCTTTTCTGCTATTTGAATGTGTTAAATTTTATACTTAATTGTTTTATTTTGTGTTCAGCTTAAATTACAATTAAAATTGTATACAAATTTATGTCATTTTTTTTTTATTAAAAAAATATGAAAATACCAAAAATATAGCCATATTAAAGAGCACGTGCAAAAATGTATTCAATATAAAAATTTAACTTTTTGTTTTTATTTAATTTTTTTTTTTTTCTTTTTCATTTGGACGAAAGTGTACATGACCCACAAAAAAAGAAATGCGGGACTGAAAAAGTTGATATATGAGGTTTATACATACGAGTAAGTATAGTATACGAGCAAGATTTGAATGAACAAAAAAAAAATGCCTAAATAAAGTTGGAAGCCTAAATTTAGTTTTATTTATTTATGTAGGTAAAAGCCTGTTAAAAGTGGTAAAAGTTTGGTACATACATATATTTACATATATATTCTTTGTACTGCTCAAAAAAAAAAAAAAAAAATGTGTAACTTTAAACTCGGCTGCTTTTAAGCAAAAAGTTTACCACTTGGTTTTTTTTTTTAATTTACGTATCTAGCTGTAAAGGATTATTTAAGTAGTTATTAAATTGTTGTTTTTTTTTTTTTTTGTGTTTTGTTGTTATCTGTTGTAAAGCTTTCAGTTGCATGCTTTGAATAAAAACGTTTCTGCTAACAAAATCGTTTACATCTACATACATGATATATCAAACGCGTGACATACTTAAGAGTTACTCTGTTACTCAAGTTTAACAATTTTAATTTCAACGGTTTTATTGTCAAATATGACTCACTTCATACAATTTGTAACTTTGTTTTTAATTAAAATTTTAGTGTTCTCTTTGTTCTAAATTTTTTAGTTTACATTTTAATTTGTTTTTATTTTTATTTATTTTTTTTTATTTATAATCAATTAATTTCAAAAGTTTTCATACTCAATTCATTTTTTAATTTATTTTAATGTTTAATTTAATGACTAAACACTGTCAGCTTGTATGCAGCGTCTACAAAGCTAAGTAATATAAACTTCTATAAGCAATGCATTTACATTTTAAGCTATATTTTTAAATTTTTATATTTTAATTTTTTTTTTTTTTTTCTTTTTTAATTGCAAATAAAAATATTTTTGAGGCATTTATTAGTGGACGCTGTTAATGTGTTGGCTTTATGCTTTTAGCTAGGCTAAAATGCTGCGACGGTGTATTTGTATTAAAAGTGTTTTGCTTAGTTTTATTTGACATATTTTGAAAATTTATGCAAGGGTATTATTACTTTAAAAAGTGCCTAAAAATAAGTAGTTTTTTACACATTTTTTGACTAAAGGATTTTAAGTTGAAGAGGTGCATCAGTGTGAGACAGGTATTGGAAATTTTTTATTTTTTCCCCATCTACAATCAGAAAATATTCAATATGCACAAAAGTCTGCAGTGCACAAAGGTTTAAACCAACATTCGATTAGAAATAAGTTTTGTAACAATGCACAGTGGTAAAAAAAAATGGAAGAAAATTCACGATTTCTTCAACTTTTTTGGTGATTATTTTTTTAATATTTTTTTTTTTTTTTGTTTCTTAAAAATATACATTTTTTAACAAATTAAAAAAAAAACTTTGTAAAGAATAACATTTATGAGCTTTAATGTCCAAATATTCATGAAGTAACAGCTTGCTACAATAACAAAATTCTGTACAGAACAAACCACCAGCGGACAAGGCAACTGCTGTTTCGTTGGTTGCTACACCAACTCATCAGTAATCTTCTGTGACTTCTACAGTCCATCATTTAAAGTACTTGCTTACTAACTTAGGTGGCCGTAACAACCCGTGTTCGAGTTTCGGCCGACCTCATCAGCTCTCGCCAGGCGCCTCTGCTTTGCGCGCCACTTCTCCAATCGGATGCACCAAGTGCGGTTAGGACTTCGTCGGCCTGGTCCATCCATCGGAGGCATGGTCTCCCTCGTCGTTGTTGACCAGCGACCATCGCCTCGAGCACCTTTTTCGCTGGAGCTTCGTCGTCCATAGGATGGATATGACCCAGCCAGCGTAGTCGCTGCACAGTTATACGCCGAACTATGTCAATGTCTTCGTAGAGCTCATACAGCTCGTGGTTCATTCGTATGCGATAGTCATCGCCGACCCGAACATGACCGAAGATTTTGCGAAGAACTTTTCGCTCGAACACCCCCAGAGCGACTGCGTCATTTTGCGAAACTACCGTCATAAAGCAGCACAAGTAGAACGAGCGTCTTGTAGAGTGTTAGTTTTGTCGATCGAGAGAGGGCTCTGGAACTTAGTTGCTTACTGAGCCCGTAGTAGCACCTATTAGCAATTATTGTTCTTCGCTTTATCTCCAGGCTGATTTCGTTGTTAGTATTAATGGCGGTGCCAAGGTATACAAACTCCTTGACTACTTCAAAGTTATAGCTGCCGGATGAAACGTGGGAGTCTAAACGCCAAGCTCCCTTGTTTGTAGACAGCATATACTTTGTTTTACCCTCATTTATCGTCAAACCCACTTTGGCTGATTCCTTTTCGATAGTGGCGAAAGCAGCGGTAACATCTCTCTTGGTTCTGCCGACAATATCAATATCATCAGCGTACGCAAGGAGCTGGACGCCTTTGTAGAAAATGGTGCCATTACGATGCACACAGACCTTGACGGAGCTGCGTGTGTTGCTCAACGTCATTCTGCAAAGTGTAATCAACTTTGCAGGTATACCGAACTCAGACATTGTTGCGTATAGGCAATTCCTTCTCGGGCAAAGAGATGGTGTGTGTCAATTTGATTTTCGTGGGTTTTCTTCCACATTTTTCTCCTATCATTTAAAGTACACAAATTCATAAACAGTCCAAAAATTGAAAAGCTAATAGCCACAACAACTGCAAAACCATAGCGGAATTGCATTTATGTGCATTTCAAAATTCAAAACAATGTTTCTCTTCAATTTTAACTTCTACAAAGCAAATGTTCAAAAAAGAACCCTGCAAACATTTGGAAGATGATTGGAAGAAATGCTAGTTTTGCGATGAACTTGAAATTCACCCAATGATTCTTTAGAAGATGGATCGCTTTTCGATCATCCAAGCAATGAATGCGCGATTTTAGAAATATTTTCAATTTCTTCCTTCGCTCATTTCGACGATTACATGGAAGATGGATCACATTTCGATCGTAAAGGCGATGAATGCGCGATTCTTCAAGAATTTGAGAAATCTTCTTTCGCCCATTTCGGCGTTCGTTGGAAGATGAATCGCTTTTAAAATGGCAATAACGATCGATGTGCGATTCAAGAAAAATTTTCAAAATCTTTCTACGCTCTATTCGGCGATCGTTGGAAGATGGATCGAATTTCGATCGTCAAAGCGATGAATGCGCGATTCTTGAAAAATTGTTTGCTTATTCTCGTTAAATCTTTTTATACTCATTCCGGCGATCGTTGGAAAATGGATCGCTTTTAAATGGCAGTAGCAATGAATGCACGATTCTTAAAACATTTGGAACATCGTTGGAAAATGGAAATATGAAGCAGGCTTTGAAAAAGTGTTAAAATGAAGCAAAACTTTTGAAACTTGAGAAAAACAACTTTTTAATTTAATTTAATAAAAAAATTAAAAACTCTTCCCAGCAAATCGCTTAAGATTTGCTGGGAAGCAAATCTTTCGGCGGTTCGTTCATGACTTTTCTATTTGCGAATCGGTAAGCAACCTTCTTGGAAATTCATTTGCGACTCTCTCCAGCGAATTGCTTAAGTTCCCCTTCGTGAATCCTCCCATGAAATCGCTTACGAACCCTACAGGTGATTCGCTTACGAATTTCCCCGGCGAATTGCTTTTACGGCCTCAGCTGCTTACAGCCGGCGACAGTAGTCGGCGAAGAACGTTGTTGTTGTAGCTACATGGAAATTTATATTTTTAATATCAAAAACGAAATTTTTTTATTTGACCTTTGATTGAAAACAAAAAGCTAAATACATTGATACAATATAGCGAATAATTTCAACCGCTGTGCAGTGTACGAATTAGTTGTATATGAATTTGGCTGAAGCACTCTACTATTATGCCATTATATACAGTACTGGACAAAACCTAAGCATATTCTTTTTATATCATAAGTTTTTTTTGTGAAAACAATATTATTGAGATATGTTGTGCGTTTATTTTATTTATTTATACCGTTATTATAAAAAAAAAAACTTAAAAAACTCCGACTTTTATAAAGGTTGGTTGAATTTTAAGGGCCGATGTTGATTTTGAATACAATACAAATTATTTAGAAAATTATTGTTATTTCTTTTTATTATGATAATATTGGTATGGTTCAATTATGTATGGAACAAAATATCGGCCAAATGGCCGCCGCGACCTCTGCGGCACACCTCCATCCGATGGACCAAATTTTCGATGACGCTGAGGCATAAGTGAGGTTCTATGCCTTTTATGTGCCGAATTATCTCATCCTTTAGCTTTTGAATTGTTGCTGGCTTATCGACGTACACCTTTCCTTTAAATAACCCCAAAGAAAGAAGTCCAACGGTTTCAAATCAGATGATCTTGGCGGTCATTGACATCGCCACCACGTGAGATAACACGGCCATTGAATTTGCCGCGCAAAAGATCCATTGTTTCGTCACATATCTTCCAATTCGGACCATAAAAAGTTCGTTATCATCTTACGATAGCGAGCACCATTCACAGTAACTGCCTGACCGGCCTCATTTTGGAAAAAATACGGCCCGATGATGCCGCCAGCCCATAAGCCGCACCAAACAGTCACTCTTTGTGGGTGCATTGGTTTTTCGACAATCACTCTTGGATTATCATTCGCCCAAATGCGGCAATTCTGCTTATTGACGAATCCACTGAGGTGAAAATGTGTCTCATCACTGAAGATGATTTTCTTCGAAAAATGATCATCCACTTTTGCCATTTCTTGCCACTATTCTGACCATTGACGACGCTTGAAATGGTCAAGAGGCTTTAGTTCTTGAGTCAATTGCATATTGTAAGCGTGTAAATGCAATTCTTTATGCATAATGTTCATCAACGACGAGCGTGAGAGGTGCAATTGTTGGGCACGACGACGAGTCGAGGTGGACGGCTCTTCAGCCACACTATCGCGAACAGCAGAATTATTTTCTGCAGTACGAGCTGTACGAGCATACACTGGTGTTTTCATATCTCCTACAGACCCGGTTTGCTCAAATTTTTGCACGACTTTTCCGATTGTACGCACATTTGAACGATTAAATTGACCGAAAAAATCACAAAGTGCACGATATGCATTTTGATTTGAACGCCCATTTTCATAATAAGCCTGAATAACTTTAACGCGTTGCTCGATTGTGTATCTTTCCATGGTTCAAACTGAGTTAGGCTGGAATTGAGAAATGGCAAATGAAATGCAGAAAAAAACTTAAAATTTAACCACCCTTTATAAAGGGTTTTTCAATAAGAGCGCTACAAAAGTTTTTTTAAATAAAACAAAAACGCTTTTGGATATCAATGAAATTCTTTATTCCTGTGAAAGTTCATTCGATGCCATTATGTACGAAACTCGATTTCTTTTGCATGGCCACCACGGGCACGCTTGCAGAAGTCCAGACGCTGAACACAATTTTCGACGGTTTTCAAGCATAAATCGGCCGATACTGCTGCAACTTCACGTTCGATATTCGTACGAAGTTCATCAATCATTGGCATAGACCAAAGACTTGACGTAGCCCCACAGGAAATAGTCTAACGTCGTCAAATCGCACGACCGAGGCGGCCAATCGACTGGGCCATTTCATGAGATAACACGTTCACCAAACTTGGTTTTCAATAAATTGATTGTGACATTCGCTGTGTGGCTTGTGGCGCCGTCCTGTTGAAACCACATATTGTCCAAGTCCATATCATCCCATTCGGGCTAAAAATATTCTGTTATCATTGAACGGTAGCGATTCCTATTCACAGTAACGTGCCGGTCTTGATCATCACGGAATAAGTACGGCCCAATGACGCCGCCGGCCCATAAACCGCACCAAACCGTAATTTTTTCGGGATGCAATAATGACTCATGGAATACGTGTGGATTGTTGACTGACTAATAACGCATAATTTGTTTATTGACGAAGCCATTCAGCCAGAAATGAGCCTCATCGCTGAAGATGATTTTTCGATGAAAACCCGAATCATTTTCAAGTTGTTGCTCAGCCAAATTCACGAACATACGACGCTTCTGGTGGTCAAGCGGCTTCAGTTCTTGCGTCAATTTGATCTTGTAAGGATGTAGGCCAAGATCTTTTCGCAAAATTCGCCACAACGACGTCACAAAGATGCCCAACGCTTGAGAACGACGTGTGAGACACATTTGGGCCTTCTTGAACTGAAGCCTCAGCGGAAGCAATATTCTCGACACTACGGGCACTTCTTTGTCTCACTGGCACGGGAACATTTTGTACTGTGCCTGTGGATTTAAATTTTTCTACTAGACGCTCAATTGTTGATCTGGTAGGACGATTATGGCGACCATAAATTCAACGTAGCGCTCTTAAAGTTGACGCCACTGACTCCGAATTTCGGTAGTAAATTTTAATAATTTCGGCTCGTTGTTGGCTCGTATATCTTTCCATGGTGAAATGGCAAACCTTACTGAAGAGAAATGTCAAGAAAGCGGGGCAAAATATGGTGTCGTTTGCTGTCCCTATCGGTCTACTTTTGTAGCGTCCCTATTGAAAAACCCTTTATAACGTCACTTCGAAATTTGAAATATTTTTGTAACTGCCAGTTTAAACAATAGCTAATGTTTTGCGAATTTGGTCATCTATGCACAACAACAATAGTGAGCAAAAGTGAAGTCTTTTCTAATAACGGTACATTGTTTATTGCTTAATATCACTTTTGATGCTGTTTCATATTTATAACGCCATTTCAAAATTTTAAATAAAAACGATTTTTATTGAATTTAAAAAAAAAAATGTAAATGTAATTGTAATTGCAATTTTTTTTAATATATTTGAATCAATTTTGCTCCATTCTTCGAGAATAACTGATTTCCGTTCTTTCACGTTGACAAATTGTCTATTATTTTTATACACCTGGCGTACAAGAACTCCCCACAAATTCTCGATGGGATTACAATTTGAAGAGTACACGGGCCACTCCAATAAATCAATGTTATTGGCCTGAAACCATCTCGATTTACGTGTATTGCCGCATTATCTTGCTGGAAAACTAGTTTTGTCTGTTCGTTTTTTTCCAAAACTGCTCTCCAGCACACGAGTGTAGTCAGCGCTCTTCATGCTTAAACTTTCAATTTTAGAAAAAGCATCCCCCACACCATCACATTATCTCCACCAAAACTTATTTTCGAAAACGGAAGTGGTTCGCGGAGTATGCCAAAATCCATCCGGGCCAACAAGATTCCATTTTTCCTCATCGGAAAAAATGACATGTAAAAATTAACAATCAATTTGTTCCTATGTTTCTCTTGCAATTTACAAGCTTGTTCAGTAAGAGCAGGAACACACTTCATAAGTTCACTGCGGATATGTTTACACTGATGTAGCACTATAAATGCCGGTGTTCAGGAAACTTCTTCAGCAACAACACTTCGCCACTCTTTTAAACTGTGTGTAGTGTTGCACGCAGCTCGGATTATTTTCCGCTGATCGCAGCTAGGGGATTTTTTTTTTTTGCCCGAACGTTTTGTTTTGTCGTAATTTTGAGGATTGTTAAAAAAATTTTGAATCACTCTATGGCTGTGATTGGCTGTGATTGGCTGTGATATGGATCTATTTTATTTCTCCGATTTTTTCGCTAGTTAGTTGAGTTGCACGAGGCATTCCGGTCTAAATTTTTTTCTATTGTTAAGGTCTTGAAAACTGAAAACACAATTTTATTAAACTCTACACTTCAAACGCAGCAGAAGTAATAATTGCAAATGGAATTATAAATATCAAACAGCATTAAAATATTTAGCAATAAACAATGTACCGTTAGTAGAATAGACTTCGCTCTTGCTCATAATTGTTGCTGTGCATAGATGACCAAATTCGCAAAACATTCACTTTTGTTTAAACTGGCCATTACAAAAATATTTCAAATTTCGAAGTGGTGGTATATACAGGGTGTCCCGTAATTAAGTGCAACTATTTACGGAGCTGAAAGGTTATGTCGAGCTGAGCAAAAAATCGTATGGGAGGGGAAAGAGGGGCCTATTTCCCCATTCTTAGGAGCTACAGGGTTAATTAATATTTCACGACATTGGTTTACGTTATTGTTTCTAGCAGAAAAACTAACTTACATAGCATTTTGATAGCTCATTATAAAGGCAATAAAATCACCTCTCTAACGGCATATCAACAAACCCCACCAACTTAACCGTTACCGAGCTGTGCTCGTGTGAAGATGAAATCAATCGATTGAAACTACCAAATTTCAATTTTTAGTGCAAATTTCTCAGAATTTCGCGTAATACGAGGGGTGCCTTTTATATTTCGGGATTAGAGAACAAAAACAAATATTAATCATCGAAAATCACTTTATTGTTTTTCAAAATATTCTCCATTAAGATCTATACACTTTTGCATGCGTTTGAACCAATTGTCGAAGCGCTTTTGCCACTCTGATTGAGGTATCTCCAAAACATGCATTCTGAATGCCGCAACCGCTTCTTCGGGCGTCGAAAATCGTTGTCCACGCAGTTTATTCTTCACGGTTGGGAATAAAAAGAATTCATTCGGTGCCAAGTCAGGACTATACGGCGGATGACCCATCAAATCGATGTTTTGGGTGCTCAAAAATGCAGTTGTTTGAGCCGATGTGTGAGAGCTCGCATTGTCGTGGTGAAGAGTGGTCCGTCTTCGGCGGTTGGTTTTCCTGATTTCTTGGAAGACAACTGGCAAACAAATGGTTGTGTACCACTCAGAGTTGACTGTTCTGCGTTGTTCTAGTGGTACGGTTGCGACATGTCCATATTTTCCGAAAAAACAGGCGACCATTTGCTTGGAAGTACTTCGTGCGCGAACAACTTTTGTTGGATTTGGCTCATCTTGAAACACCCATACAGTCGACTGCTGTTTACTTTCGGGCTCATACGCGTAAATCCACGATTCATCACCTGTCACGATGTCATAGACATGTTTCGAAGCACCGCGATCGTATTTTTTGAGCATTTCCTTCGACCAATCGACACGAGCCTTTTTTTGAGCGATTGACAAATTGTGTGGGATCCAACGCGAACAAATTTTTTTGACAGTCAAATGTTTATGCAATATTGAATGTATGCTGGTCCCACTTATGCCTAAGGTTGCCTCAATCTCACGATAGGTAACATGACGATCTTGCAATATCAGTTCGCGCACAGCATCAATGGTTTTCGGAACAACAGCTGATTTCGGACGACCTTCACGAAATTCGTCTTGGAGTGAACTACGACCACGATTGAATTCACCATACCATCGATAAACACTGGTCCTTGATGGAGCTTCATCGCCAAAAATTGAATTAAGTTCATCCATGCACTGTTGCTGTGTTAATTCACGTCGAAAGTTGTAAAAAATAATCGCACGAAAATGTTCACGATTTAATTCCATTTTTAGACCGAGATGAATCTCTTAAGTTACTATAAACAACACAAATAGCGCTCGTATGTCAAAACGTTCTGAGTACGTATAAGCCAACAAATGTCAAACTTTGCGATAGAGCTTTCAGTTGACAGATTGCAACACCAGGGTTGCCAAATCCCGAAATATAAAAGGCACCCTACGTAAATGAAATTTTTTTTAGAATCGATTTTGTAATTTATTCAATTTTCTTTTCAATGACACCAAAAACATAAACATATCTTAAAAAATAAATAAGTTGGCTGTACTAAAAAAATTATACTTATTAGAAAACAATAGCTGCATTCCCGTGGTCATTGATCTAGAACATACATGCCCACGTAGAAGCCCGATTGGCCCGCGTGGCCCTTCATACAAATTTTTTTCTATCTTGATTTTGTCTTTGCGCTTAGCCAAATAGAAAGAACACCTGCACAAAACAAACACACAAACCGCACTCGTTCCCTCCAGCACATATTTCAACACGCTTTACAATAACAAATGTATCCAAAGACAAAATAAAAAAAAAACGCACACTCGACGATGTCGATGCTTTAGCTTTAGTACCGTTACTTGTGTGTCGAATAATTTTTGCATGAAGGTATTGTTATTGTAATAGAAATTCAGTCTTGTCGCAGTGCACTGGCAAATAACATTGTGTTCATTGTGTTGTTTAATTGTTATTTAAGATAAATTTGCTAGTTTTTTATATTTTAATTTGGAAAATGAATTCGAGAAGTTTTCGTATTGAGTGGGAATATGAGTATATGTTTTTTGAAAATTGGAGAATTCACAAGCCTCAATGCCTCATTTGCCACGTTACTTTGAATTCAGTGAAAAGATATAATTTAGGAAGGCATTATGATACACATCATCGCGAAGATTATCCACATTTTAAAGGAAGTTCTCGTCATAATTTAATAAAAAATTTAAAAAAAAATTTGGAAGGCGATGAAAATACCCCATAAAATTTTAAAATGCCAACAAAAGCGGCCACTCGAGCATCATTTGTGGCAAGTTATCATATCGCTAAGGCAAAGAAGCCATTTACAGATAGAGTTTTCCTAAAAAACTCCTGTATGGATATGTTAAGCTCTTTTGGTGCTGAAGGACAAAAAGTGGCAGCTTGCATACGAGAAGTTCCTCTAAGTAGAAATACAGTGACAAGAAAGGTTCGCGATATTGGCAATTATTTAAAAGAGTGAAATAATTAAAAAAGCAAAATAATGCAAATATTATTCTTTAACGTTGGATGAAACAACGGATCAAAATGATGCTGCACAACTGCTTATAGTCATAAGGTAAAATTTTCTTAAAACATTATATAATTATTATGAAAAAACAAAAATTACCTAAAACAAGCAGTCGCTTTGAAATAAAACTTTTAACGTAGGTCAGTTTTTCGTTAAAAAAACTTTAATGAACCCTTAATGTATTCTTTGTCGATTGTATATTTAATAGAAATTTTTTAAATTGTTTACTTATTTATTTATTTAAATAATTAAGGTACGTTAATCAGGATTTGAGTGAAGAAGAAGGAATGCTAAGCCTTGTGACATTGCACAACACTACCAAAGGAGCTGATATTTTTCGAGCAGTCGAAATATCAGTGGAACCAATAGGGGGTTTTCAAAATCTTTGCTCTATTTGTACGGATGGAGCTCCTAATATGAGAGGAGGAACTATAACCGGCTTACGGGGACAATTTCATGAACGTCGCATTAATGTTCCTTTTTACCACTGCATGATCCATCAGGAAGCACTATGCGCTAAGACTATTGGCCTTGATAATACAATGATGTGCGTTATTAATACTGTAAACAGGATAAGAGGAGGCCATAGGGCATTAACACATAGAAAATTCCAACTTCTTTTAGCTGAACTAGACGCTTCCTACGGCGACTTAAAAATGTATACAGAGGTTCGATGGCTCAGCAAGGGTAAATGCTTGCAACGATTTTTTGAACTTCGGAAAGAAGTACTCATATTCCTCGAGCAGAATGTGAAAATGAGTGATATTATGCAAGAAAATTTTAAAGACCCCTCTTTCTTAGCTGAAGTTGCTTTTCTCACTGACATAACAGGCATTCTAAACAAACTAAATTTGACCTTGCAAAAACAGGGGCAAAGCGTCATTGATATGATATCTTTATTAGATGGTTTCAGCCAAAAGCTTAAAGTATTGCGCAAAGACATATGTAGTGCCTTAAGCCATTTTCCGTGTTGCTCTGTTATAAAATCTGAGTACAATTTATCAAACTTTATTAGATTTGATAGCAATTTAGTACGTTTGCAAAATGAGTTCAATAAACGATTTCAAGATTTCGATAATATCAGAGAACGAATTAAACTTATTTTATCTCCCAAAACCTGCGATGTATTCAGTCAGAATCAGAACTTTCAGATGGAATTGTGCGATCTTCAAGCCGATTTAAATTTAGAAGCAGTTTTCGACACAGGCTTATCATTTTGGAAACATGTTTCAATAATAAAATATCCAATCCTGACGGATGAAGTGGCTAAAATATTGTCCATGTTTGGAAGCAGCTACTTGTGCGAATCTGGTTTTTCGCACCTAAAAATAATAAAATCTGAGCGCCGAATGAACTTGTCAGACCTTCACCTTGAACATTTACTTCGTATTGCCATTTCAAAAAAAGAAATTAATTTTGATGAAATGATTCTTACTGTGTAAATCTTGTTTTTATTATTATATATTATATTTAAAAAACTTCAACATATGTAAATGTATGTTTATCCAACATTTACTTTTCTTTTCATAACAAACATTGAATATATTATTATAAAAATTAACCACCTCTTCTTACAGTGTACTTCATGACTTTTGATTTGATTGAATTGATAATTTTTTTTTGTTTTGCTTAATTTCTTTACAAACCCAACGATGTGCAACATTTTGTGTTTGTTTTTTTGTTTTTTTAAGCATTGGCCCGCGCTTAAAATTCCTTGGGCATGTATGATCTAGAATATAGCTCTATTTCTGATCCTAAAATGCTGCCAAGTTTAAAGCACTTTTTTCAAAACGAGCATAGTTGGCAAATCCGAATTACTCTTATTCGAGTTTTCGTCTCACTGCTCGCATTCGTATTTTGGCACTTCATCGCCAGTGATGCCAAATTGTAATAAAGTTGAACTAAAACTGTTCCACTGAGATTTGATCTGAACCAGTGCCACGGGAATGCAGCTAATGATATTATCTACTGCATTACTAATTGTAATGTCATTATTTATCATTATTTTCAAATAAGTATAATTTTTTTAGTACAGCCAACTTTCTTATTTTTTAAAGATATGTTTATTTTTTTGGTGTTACTGAAAAGAAAATTAAATAAATTACAAAATAGATCTAAAAAAAGATTTCATTTATAACGCAAAATTCTGAGAAATTTGCACTCAAATTTGATATTGTGGTAGTTTCAACCGATTGATTTCATCTTCACACGATCACAGATCGGTAACGGTTAAGTTGGTGGGGTTTGTTAATATACCGTTGGAACGGTGATATCATTGCCTTTAAAATGAGCTATCAAAATAAGATTTATGTAAGTTGGTTTTTCTGCTAGAAACACTATTAATTAACCACGTAGCTCTTAAGAGTGTGAAAATAGACCCCCTTCCCCCCCCCCCTCCCCCTCTCATATGATTTTTTGCTCAACTCGACATAACCTTTCAGCTCTGTAATTAATTAAAAACATACCTTATGCTTACATATTTGCTCAATAAATACAGAATACAATAAAATTGTGTACATTAATTCTTTAAATAATTCTTCTCTCTATACTTCAGCAATAGCATCTAATATGCATGTGTGGAAAGAACCATTAACTAGGACCGCAAATTCGCCGGAGCGTCAAAAAACTTTTAAGCTATAAAATTAAAAAGGGGGGGTTGCTTTAGTATAGCCGCTTAATTTTGTGGTTTGCAATATTTCTTTGTGATAAAAATTTTACTTGTAAGACTTAGAATTTCTTAAGTTTTTGATTATCAATAATAAAAGTTATAAATAAATAAAAGAAATGCACAACATAACTTAACAACGTTGTTTTGATAAAAACTTATGATATGAAAAAATACGCTTAAGTGAGCTTAGCTTGGCCTATACTGTACTGTAAGCTTGTGTCTTAAAATAGTCCACAATATGTGATTTTTATTTTATATTATTTTTCTTTTTTTCTAGCAATTTTACAAAATATTTTCTTTATAAATTCCTTTTAAGGTGCAATTTAAAATTTAATATTTTATTTTTAGGGAATAATTACAGGCACAATAAATTATTTTCATATCATAGCATATTAAAAATAAAATATTTAAATTATTTGTTTATTTATTTATTGATTTATTGTATAAATGGTGTTTTCATCATTATTAATACGTTTAGCTTAATTTATATGTTTTTTATATTCAAATATTTAACAATCTAAACAATTTAACATAAAAATAGCGTAGCAAGCGATTATATGCAAATAAGTTTGAAGACAAAAACAAACAACATTAAGCAAATTAGTAAGTTTGCGTATTTGACTTAACTTATATTAATTGCAAAAACAATTTGTGTCTATTAACTAGTCTAAAAACTAGTTGTTTCAAACACAAACCCACGCTTATGGCTTATGAGTTGCTGTGTTTGTGCTTTATATGTACACATAAAAACGATATGCTTAAAATTTTGCTATGCGTTACTTTTTTGTATTTTTTTTTTTTAATTTTAAACTTAAAATTAAGATTTAGTATTTTCTACGTTAGACTTAACAATAGAGTTTTATGTATTCCTTTTGCAATAATAATGGTATATTTTTTTTTTTTTTAACGGTTGCTTTTAAATGCTATGGTTTAAATAATATGCTTTATGCTTTAATATTGCTTTAATTTGGACATTAATTTGCTGTTTTTTGTCTGCATTGGTAGTGTTTTTAAATATTTTTTTGAATATACAAACCTAAAATGCAATTAAACGCAATAATTTTGTGACCTTAGTTGAAGGATAAAAAAAAAATAACTATTTTCTCTTAATTATTTTTACAAAAGTATTTAGTTACTCTTTGACAAAGCTGATTTCAGCAAAATCTAGGCTTTTTTAAGAACATAAGATAAATATAAGAACAAAAATATAAATGCTACAATCTTCATTAAAACTTTTCAAACTACAGTATTTTGTTTTAACATTTTAGGCTGCTTAAAACTAGCGACTAAACCAACAAATATTTAAGTATATTTTTTATATTTTTCCATTGCAATTTTCCAACGATATCCAGAACAAAATTGCAACCTGCTTGCAAATCTTTAGTGAATTCAGTTTAAATTTCTACATGGGCAAAATTATTAACTTTCTGCCGGCTGATTCATGGTAAACTGCGTTATGCCATCACTTTCCATGGACTCGAGTATGTCGGTAACGTAGGCTGCAACATCGGTGTGACTGCGTTCGCCCCGTATAATGAATGGCATTTGCAGTAGGCGACTATATTTTGGACGTTCGCTTTCGTTTTTAATCAAGCTGTGAAAGTAGCAATCATAGAAATGTTAGTATACTATAAATTATATGCTATAAATATATAATATACATAGCTTAGAACATACATTTTGTTAAAAAATTGTTCTAAAAATTTAAATCGTTTTTTTTATATCAAATAATTATTTTAATTGAAACAATTGAAGAATGTGTATTTCGAGCAAAAAAAGCCAATGGTAAAAAATATCAGGTTCGCATCTAAGTAATTGCGGATTTTTTTTAGAAACTAAAAGACAATTTTTTCATGGAACAAAATACATTTATTCTGTATTTTGAGCAATGACCTCTTGCCATTTTTCAGGCAGCATCATAATTCCACGTTCATAAAACTTCTGGTTTTTATCAGCAAAAACTGAACCAGGTACGATTTGACATCATCATTATTATTGAAATTTTTACCATTCAAGGAGTTTTGCAAAGATCGAAATAAAAAGTAATCAGATGGTGCAAGGTCAGGACTATATGGTGGATGTGGCAAAACATCCCAACCAACCTCCAAAAATTTTTGCTGAGTGACCAAAGATGTGTGTGGCCTTGCATTGTCATGGTAGAATACAACACCTTTTCGATTTCAACTGCATTGTTCAATTTTGTTAGTTGTTCAGACATCTGAATTGATCGTTCGGTTGGGTGGTATAAGTTCAAAGCAGACAATTCCTTTGTAATCCCACCAAACTGATAACATAACTTTCTTTTGATGAATATCAGCTTTTGATGTTGTTTGAGGTGGTTCACCTGGCTTGCTCCACGATCTTTTCGATTGACATTGTTGTAAACAACCCATTTTTCATCACCAGTTATCAAACGCTTTAAAAATGGATAATTTTCATTACGTTTCTTTAACAAATCGCAAATGTTAATGCGTTGTGTTAAATGATTTTCTTTCAGTTCATGAGGAACCCATATATCGAGTTTTCGTACATAGCAAAGTTGTTTTAAGCAATTTTCAATGCATGTGTGTGATACATGAAGCTTCTCTGCAATCTCACGTGTTGTACTGTGACGATCCGAATCGATTATTGCTTTGATTTGGTCGTCATCAACTTCAACTGGACGACCAGAGCGTTTTTCATCTTTGAGTGAAAAATCACCAGAACGAAATTTGGCAAACCAATTTTGACACTGCCTTTCTTTTAAAACTTCGTCACCATAAACAGGAAATAAAAAAGCAAAATATGACGAAAATGTTCGTTTTGATTTTCCATTTTTCAACAGACGCCAAACACAACCGATCAAAAAAATTTTTTTACTGATTGACAGTTGAAGTACCAACTATCAAATAACAAAATGTGTTTGACATTTCGATTACGTCAGCAAACCTGAAAATTCAACTAAGGCCATCTATGAGTGAAATCCGCAATTACTTAGTTGCCAACCCAATAGTACCCAGAATTTTTGCATTATGATTGATAATTATGATAACCTCGGATTGTGCATATTTACATATTTTTGAAGCATTAAGATAAATAAATTCTGACAACACCAAAGTTCGTTTCATTGAAAATAGAGTTGAAAACGATATGCAAACTATGCAAAATATATGCAACATATGCAAAAACTTCCTATCTATATACATATATATAAAATTGTAAAAAAAAAAATCTGTATATTCAATACTTTTTTTAAATTCCTTTTGCGATTGACGTTTTGAATGACGCTGAGTCCGAAAATCGCATTTTTAAAATTTTTGTCTGTCTGTCTGTCTGTTAAAGCATCACGCGAAAACCACTGGATGGATTTAAATGAAACTTGGGATCTAGGTTCCTTATATACCCGGTCATAACATAGGCTACTTTTTATCCAGTAAAAAAGGTTGGACCCGGCAGGGGGCGCTGCGATCGAATTCCAGGTATTTGTTTTTTCAGCTTATCTCCGAAACAGTTCATCCGATTTGCATGAAAATTTTAATGTAGAGGTTCTCGGATACGCTGAGTTTTTATGACTTATCAGCTCTATTCTATTTTGACCACCAGAGGGCGCTGTAGTACAAATAAATATTTTAAAAAACTTCGAAAAACTCCTAACCCGTGCATCCGATTTGAATGAAAATTGGAATATAGGAGTTTTATGATACAGTGAGCGTTTTGGACATATCTTTTTTGTGCTATCTTGAACACCAGAGGGCGCTGTAGTACAAATTTTTTAAAAAACGTTGTAAAACTCCTACGCCATTTATCCGATTTACATGAAAATTGGTATATAGAGGTTTTCGGATACGGTGAGTTTTCATGACTTATCTACTCTGTTCAATATTTAACACCAGAGGGTGCTGTAGTACAAATATTTTCAAAAACCTAAAAAAACTTCCAATATATAGAGGTTTTCGGAAACGGTAAGTTTTTATGATTTATAAACTAGGGTATATCTTGAACACAAGAGGGCGCTGTAGTACAAAAATTTTAAAAAAGTCGAAAAAGTCCAAAACCGCTCATCCGATTTGCATGAAATTTTGTATGTAAAGGTTCTCGACACGCTGAGTTTTTTTGACTTAGATACTCTATTCTCTCTCGAACACCAGAGGGCGCTGTAGAACAAATATTTTGAAAAACCTCGAAAAACTCCTAAGCCGTGCATACGAATTGATGTAAATTGGAAAATGGGGTTTTCTGATACGATACGTTGAGTGTTTTGGACTTATTTTTTTTTTGTTCTATTTTGAAATCCAGAGGGAGCTTTAGTACAAATCTTAGGATATCTTGAAAGACCCCAAAACTGCTCATCCGATTTGGATGAAAATTTGTAAATAGCGATTTTCGAGTACGGCAAGGGTTCTGGTGCTATCTTTTTTGCTCTTTCTCGAAACTAGAGGGCGCTGTTGTCCAATTTGTACGTGTGTATATTATTAAACTGTTCGTTAACGGCTGCACTGATTTTGATGAAATTTTTTGTGTGTGTTTGAGTGGATCCCTGAATGGTTCAGATTCATAATTGGACCGGTGGCGCTGCGATCGTGTTTAAAGTATTTTGTTTTTATAGTTTATCTCCGAAACCGTTCATCCGATTTGCATTAAAATTTGTATGCAGATGTTTGTGGATACGTTGAGTTTTTATGACTTATCTACTCTGTTCTATCTTGAACACCAGAGGGCGCTGTGTACAACTATTTTAAAATACTTCTAAGCTGGTTCTATGATTTTCATGAAAAAAGGTATACAGGGGTTTTTTAATATGGTGACTGTTTTGGACTTATCTTTTTTGTACTATATCGAACACCAGAGGGCGCTGTAGTACAAATCTCTGAAGAAATCGTGAAAAAGTAGAAAGCTGCTCATCCGATTTGGATGAAAAATTGTACTAAAGAATTTTAGTGTACAGCAACTGTTTTGGTGTTATCTCTTTTGCTTTGTCTCGAAAAATAGAGGGCGCTGTTGTACAATTTGTACGTGTGTATGTTATTAAACTGTTACTATCCGATTTGCGTGAACATTTTTACATAGGAGATTTCGGATAAGGTGGGTATCCGGACTTGGACTTTCTTTTATGCGCTATCTTAAACACCAGATAGTGCTGTAGTACAAATCACTTAATAAATCGTGAAATGCTCAAAAACCGCTCATCCGATTTAGATAAAAATTTGTATATCGGATATATAGGATTTGATTATCGAGTATGGAAAAGGCTTTGGTGTTATTTTTGTATTCTATTTAGAAAACCAGAGGGCGCTATTGTACAAATACCGCCAAAAACTCAAAACAACTCATCCGATAAGTAAGATTTTTATAAGTGGTTTTCGGGTGTGGTGAGTCTTTTGACGCTATGTATTTTGCTATATCTTGAACCCCAGAGGGCGCTGTACTACAAAATACAGTAAGGTGTAGTCAAGCGCGATGGGTGATAAATATCTTCTTTCTTCTTTATGTGTATTTATATTCCACTTTATTTTTTCGCAATTCAGAACAGGTGATGCCGAATTCTGTGGTATTTGAGTACGCATAAACACATGCGCAAGTTAGTTGCGTCGTAAGTGGGCGTTCTTTTGACATTGCAATTTCTATTTTCAATGTATGATTTTGTCAAAAATTCGTTTTTGCTCTGATTTTTTTTTTTGATATGCAATCTATCGAAAACAATATAAAACTTGAATATTTTTGCAAGCGATCGGCGGCACGCACACTCAAATCACGATTTCCCTAACTTTTTCTCATAATTTTCTTATGTTGAAGCTACATTTTGCTCATTTCGCCAAAGTTACCGGTTTGAAAGATGCACACAAAATTCCTTCTAAAGTTTATGAAAAGTTTTTTCAAGTCGACGAATGAAATCGAAAATTATTTATATCAACTCCCGAGTTAAGCCGGGTATTCAGCTAGTGTGAAATAAATAAAAAAATAATATAAAAGCTATTCAGAGGGTAGTATAACAGGTCATTCAATAAGTCCGTAGGATAAGTAAGAAAAAAGGAAAATTTTGATAAAACTCGATATTATTCAACATAATTGCCTTCGAGAGCGATACGAGTATAGCGATTTTCCAACTATCGATACCACTTTTATAGTACGATTTCTTTTTCTCGTCAAAATAAGTCTCAGTTTCAGCGATTACTTTATCATTGGACTTGAATTTCTTTCCAACAAGCATTCTCTTGAGATCTGAAAACAGGAAAAAGTCGCTGGGAGCTAAATATAGAGAATACGGTGGGTGTGTACGCCCAATTCGAAGCCCAATTCATTCAATTTTGCCATCGTTTTCATCGATTTGTGACACAACACTTTTTTTCTTTTGCAAATGTGGCTGTTTCTTTTCGACTTCAGCCTTCAATCGATCCAAAAGTGCACAGTAATAGTCGCTGTTGATGGTGGTTCGTTTTTGGAGTTAGTCGATGAATATTATTCCTTTCGCATCCTAAAATACAGACGCCATCACCTTACAAGCCGACTGTTGCGTCTTTGCTCGCTTTGGATTCGGTTCGTCGACTGCTATCCACTCAGCTGACTGTCTTTTAGATTCTGGTGTGTAATAGGGAAGCCATGTTTCATCCATCGTCACATATCGACGATAGAATTCGACGAATTATTGCGATTTGACAGCGCCAAACACTCCTCTGAAGCATCAATTCGTTGTTGTTTTTGGTCGACTGTGAGCTCACGCGGCACCCACTTTGCACAGAGCTTTCGCATACCCAAATGTTCGTGTAAATTGGTAAAAACACTACCATCTGATATCTTTACAATGTCAGCTAGCTCGTGCACCTTCAATTGGGGATTGTTCATAACCAATTAGTGGATTTTTTGATGTTTTGTGGAATAACAGTCTGATTTGGGCGTCCCTGCGCTCTGCGTCATTTGTGCTGGTACGACCACGTTTAAATTCAGCAATCCACTTTTCTACCATTTGTCTCGATGGAGCAGAGCCCGGATAATGTTTATCAAGCCATTGTTTGGTTTCCACTGTTTTTTGTTTTCATTAAAAAGCAATGCTTTATCATAACTCGAAATTCACTTTTTTTCCATTTTTGTTTTTTTTTTTCAATAACAATAGTTGCACACAAAATGCTATTACTTACGAATCAATTGTCAGATTGTTGTCAAATTTGTATGCGTATCGTTTGAAGGTAGGTACTAAATAAAAATCATATGGTAAAAATCTAGTAACGCCATCTATGTGTCATCCTATGGACTTTTTGAACGTACTGTTACATGTTGAAATTTTATTAATTATTGTCAAATATCAAAGTAGAGCAAATGATACTTAAAACATCCGATATTTTATAAGTTTTATAGGTTTACAATATACAACCTTAATTTTCTCTAAATTATTAATTGAGAGGCTTTGACGTTTCCTTCCAAAAACCGTTTTGTAAGCATAAAAGCTTCTTTCAACGTCACAGGAAGTAGTTGGAGCAAATTTATATTTCATAATATTTTCATTTGTGACGGGTTCAAATCTAGACAAACCTTCATCTTTGAGATTTTAAATATTATTTATTTTCGAAATGATATTAAAATTTGGATTTCTTTCAGAATAGTTTTAAATTTATTTTTTAAACCTTCGCTTCCGAGAAAGTTATTATTTCGGCAACTGACACTTATTTTTCATTTTTATTTTTTTTTTTTTTTATCAAGGTTAGACACAATTCGAAATTCATAAAACTATCAATTTTAACAAATCAGATACAGAGCAATTAAAATGCAGACCCTGTATTGCACAATCGTGCATACACATTTCCAAATGGGATTAGGATATTTTCTTTGGTACACCAACTCCGGCATAGAACAGTTTCCATTGCAATATCTATTCAAAAAATCATGTCTGCGTATTCACGAATTGTCAAGATCATTTTGTAATTGCTCTATACCTACTCGTATGTGATTTATTTAATTTCATAGTTATATAAATTTCGAATTGTATCTTACCTTGATAATGTACTAGAAAGAAGTGACGAGTCGTACGAAATTAAAAACAATTTTTAATTTATAACGGTAAGTATAGTATCTTAATTTCACTCTCATTCTGTCGATTGTACAACAAAAACATCACAGTGATAGTAAATCTTGCTTCCATTTGTTAACATAGCAATGTGAGCTATTTTGCTTTACATAAGTATTTTGAGCACAACTTAAAATTCCAAAATCAGATGATCCTATGAGAAATTTTTAGAGAACAATTCAGAGTATAAAACATGATAAAAATTAATTTTTTCTAGATAAAATTTCGAGAAAATCGCACTTGAACTAATAATTTTTGTAAAAATAAAAATATATTTTGAGTTTACTCAAACCTACACGTTTACTCTAACCCTAGGGAACACCCCTAGGCAACGGCAAACTGGCATCCGTCAGTTTTAAAGATTAGAAAAATTAATACAAAAACTTGACAATTTAATAATAAATATAGTCGCCATTAGCTTCTATTAATTTTTGAAGGCGTTAAGGTACCAATTCCACAAGATTTAATATAGGCCCATAAGTTTAATATAACGTTTTAATCAGGACTTTGTGGTGCCCAGTTTAAAACATCTACGCTAGTTCGATTCAAAAAGTTTATTATGTGCTTACTCTTGTGACTCTTGTTTGTATTGGTTGTACTATTAACTATTGCATTCCTGAACTTATTGATTCATCATTTTCATGACAAAATTCTCTTAACTTTCTCTGAGTAGGGCCACAGTCACGCGCTGACCATTTGTTGTACTTAACAAAAGCAAATGCAATTTTTTGCGGGTTTCACGCGTGATAAAAATTAACCAAATTACCATGACCACAAGAGGAAATGCATCCCCAGAACATTACCGATGTGCCGCCATGGCGGTTTGCTTGTAAGACTGGAATGCTTGGACTCGTGTTTTCTTTGGAATTCGGACAAATCTCTTTTTAGCTGAGCCTTACGTACTTCAATCAGTCCACAAAACTCGGTTCTTGCACTCGGTCTTGCAGAGAAAATCTTTGGCGAATTTGAGTCGTTTTGATTTTATTTGCCGGCGTTATGTATGGTATTTTCCTAACGGAATATGTACCGAATTGGAATTCTTTTAAACCTGTACGAATTGTGCGTTCACTAACTGGATTCTGAGAAAAAATGTCATCTATAATTCATGGCTTTTTTGGAGTTAAACCAGAGTTCTTTGAGAACTCCCGTACAATAAGCTGATCTTTTTTAAATGTTGTTTAACGTTTTCTGCCAGAACGTGGCAAATTTTCTCACAGAATTTCTTTTCTTTTTTGTGCTTATTTATTTCATAGTGAACGGTTTGTCTTGACAAATGTAACTCGGAGCATATTTCTTTGACAGAGATACCACAATTATGTTTCTCTACGATTGCACATCTCATTTTAACACTTAGTTCCGTAATTTCTGCCATTTTTTTATATAAAAGAATAACTTAAATAAACAAATACATTTGAATAGAGTTGAATAAGTATTAAATACTTTGATATTAATTACAAAATCGTAACTTGCATAAACGTCAACATACTTTTGTCGCCAAGAAATTCTTATTGTAATGACCGATTTACTACTTCGAAAAGCGTGGCTTAAATCACTTCGTTTATTCAGATTTAAATTTCTCACACCATGTTTTTACAATAATTTATCACAATAAGCACGTGGGATGCCAACTTTAGTCAAAATATTTATGCCGATCACAGTATTTTATTTCCTAAAGTTATAATTAGCTTTCTGGACGGGGAAAATTGAGAAACCTTTCTTGATGTTGTTTATTTTTAACAGCATCCTTTGTGTTTATATACTTCAATGAGAATATAAAAAAATCAAAAGAAAAAATTCTCCCTCTCTATAAAAAGTGTGCATTCCAGTTTTTTTTTTTCTTCTTTCTTTTTCTCCGACACAACATTTGCTCAACCAATTGTAAAAGCAGTTGTTTTAAATGCCTTGGTTTTTATATCAAAATCTAGATAGTATAAGAATAACTGTGCAATTCTAAAAATATCTCAAAGTTGATGCATAAAGAAATCATTTCAGTTGCTTAACTTGTAGCAGTTTTGCTACATGTTAAATATATCCCATATGGTCTAGTGGCTAGGATATCTGGCTTTCACCCAGAAGGCCCGGGTTCGATTCCCGGTATGGGAAATTTTTTTGGTTTTTTTTATTTGTTATACATACCAAGTATTTACAAAGTCTACAAATTCAACGGAAAATTCCATGCCATTGAACGATGCCTGCAAGCGTGGTGGATCACCCTGTACCACCTGAAGAAAAAATTTATTCACTAGTGTTTTTAACATTTAATCACAGCTAAAAATAAATACCTGACACAACTGCTCAAAAACGGAATCCCATTTGCGATACGGAAAGTTACCAGTGGCGACCTCCATGAGCGTGATGCCCAAGGACCAGACATCGCTGCGTACATCATAACCTTTGGCACGTTCAGGATCAATGCGTTCCGGCTGTCAGTGAAAAAAAAAATTGTAAATTTTGTTGTAATTTGTGATTTAAATAGAGCAAAAACACACCGCCATATAGGGCCTGCAGCCAGCATCCTTTGTCTTTGCTATGGAATCCACCAGCTGACCAGATATGCCGAAATCACACAGTTTGATATCACCACGTTTGTGCAGCAAAATATTGCTAGGCTTAACATCACGATGTATTATCTTCAACTGCTCTTTGAGATAATTCAAAGCCTGCACGGTGGCCACAGTTATTTTGGCCAAAATCGACTCAGGTATGCGCTGATGTTTGTGCTCATATATATACTTGTAGAATTTGTCCAACGAGGTGTCCATCAGCTCCATGCATATCCAGCAGTCACCCTCTTTGAAGAGCGCACCATAGAATTGCACTATAAAATTACATTCATTCGACTTCATTACGACCTCCAGATCCATTAGCAGCTGCTTCTGTTCCTTCTCGTCAACGGTAGAACGTATGCGCTTCACTGCCATAACCATGTCGATTTTCTTAAAGATCATCTTGTTAACAGCACCAAATGCACCACGTCCTATTTCGCCCAGATCTTCCATGTCGTCAGAGGTGAACTGGTAGATGTCCTGTGGACTGGGACCAAGTTGAAGCTTGCCGCATGCTTGTTGTTTGATACGTTCGCGAGTGCGATCTGTGTTAGATTGGGTTGGGTAGGCGTAGTGATGATGAGTAGGAGGGAGGCGTTTGTGGTGTGAGTTTGTGGCGTGGAGTGTGGTTTGTGGTGGTGTTGTTATTGTTGTTGTTGGTAATGTAAGTTGTTTTTTGCGCTCACCTGGTATGACCATCGGCACGTGTGGTGGCGGTGGTAGACCGGCCGCTGAGCCAAAGCCGCTTGTAGCGGGTGAGCCGAAACGTGGTGCCAGTGGCAAAGGCAGAGGCATATGTGACGAGGAACTTGAAGCTGACGATGCGGACATTGTCGATGAGGCTGAGCCAGATGAAGTGGACGACAATGAAGAGGGTGGATGCGGTCGCATGCTGAAATTATTAAGATTAAGCTCACCAGGTGGATTGCGTGGACGTGTAGCGCCAGCCGCTGTGAAAGTATGGATGAAAATTTTAAAATAATATTAAAACATGCCAACGGGAGTAGAAAAGCAGCAAAGTCAGTAAATCAGAGCACACATTACACTTTGTCCGTAAACTGCCAGGAAATATTTTCGATTGATTAATCGATAAACTTACCAGCAAATAAATTGTTCGGACGCTCTGCCATTGCGAAGTCTCAGTTTATCCTGTGGATGCAAGATATAAGAATTTCCCCTGCAGCGCTGGTGGTTCAACCGCGGGCAACTTTAAACACGCTTTCACCACGCACTGCACTTGCGAAGCTTGCTGCAAAGGCAGTCCTGTGAACTACCAAATCGAGCACTGAATCAGTTCCGCTCGAGTGCTCCGTAAATATAATGTTTGTCAAACACAATATATGTCCAGGTTGCAGTGTCCGTGCAAATTATAACCACGAGTTCATAAGTTTTTGGTTAATTTTCTGCAGCACTTATTTATCAACACATAAAACTGTCTATAATTTCGATTTTTCCGGCAGACTTTCGTGTGGAGGAGCCAAAAAGTCGCACGATTTTGCACAAGTAGAAAAAACACACAAGGGAAAAACAATCGTACGAAAGAGAGTGCGAACGCGCAGTAATGAACTGTCAAATGCAACGACGGTTTTTCTAGTATTTTGTAACACTTATATTTAATTTTTTCGACTGCTTTCACTTTGAAATTCTCTTTTTATATAATAATTTTAAAGTTTTCGGGCACATTTTCTACTCCTATGTTTTTACTGAATTTTTTGTGACTATCTTGCTGATATAATTTGCAGAAATAGCAGGACTTTCACCAACGTTTTCAACAAATTGCAACAACGAAATGAAATTTGCGTCAGGAAAAGATACCCGTACAAAACTTTTTTAATTTGAATCAGCTGTCAAACACGACAACACTAGTTGTCTCTTTCAAAGCTGTCAGTCTTGTGCTAAAGTGAAGTAATAGAAAGGTGTGTGTCATTGCTAAAGTACTTTAAACAGGACTATGTGCTAATTAAAAACATGAATCAAATAAAAACTTAATATTTTATAAGGCACTGCTTACACGTCATTCAAATTAAAGGATCATTCAAAATCTGTTGTTGTTTTTCCAGCGAAAAAAAAAATTAACTCACTGAGTGAGCGGAAATGAACTTTCAACACTTCATCGCATCAATAAAAATTTTGATGGAGCTTCAGACCTGCACCAATCAATCACAGTGTTGCATAACCAACTTTTCTGGTATTTACAACACTTTTAGTCGGGATCGGCCATTTAATCAAAAAATCACGTGTGAGCAGCTATTGATTGAATAATCAAATATCTCGAAGAGAGTAAGAGTGATCAAAAAACGCGATATTCTTCATTAAATTTGTATGGCGTATAAACTCTGCCTTTGTAAGAAAAACTATATATGGCAATTTACAGTACATTGTAGTGTTTTAGTTCACTAGAATTTTAATGTACTAATTTTTGACAACTGTGAGCATAACTTAAATAAAAAGTATTAATTTGTAGATTCAAAGTAGCTGATTTAAATTAAAGCTTGCTCAATTATGGGGGAGAAACAAAAGATTTTGCATGAATTGTGACTAGTGAACAAGGATAGTGAATTGTGTAAATTCGCCTTTAGACCTTCTCTGTGCTTTATATATATTATAAATATCTTTATGTTGTCGGAAATTTTGACTTACAATATAGAAAATCTACAATGTATGAACCCTCTAGCTTAAAGGTAAGAAAAATATTGCCTTCAATTGCAATCAACATAATAAAAACCAAACTTACGCGTCTAAAAAACAACACATAATTTTTAATATCTCATTAGATTTCCAGAAACCAAATTCGCACGGAAGCTGGACATATATTGTGTTTAACAAACATTGAACTATTTACGGAGCACTCGAGCGGAACTGATTCAGTGCTCGATTTGGTAGTTCACAGGACTGCCTTTGCAGCAAGCTTCGCAAGTGCAGTGCGTGGTGAACCCGTGTTTAAAGTTGCCCTTTGAAGTTGCCCGCAGTTGAACCATTAGCGCTCCAGGGGAAATTCTTATATATTAAAAATGTCGGAACCAAAATGTAAAATGGACCATTTTCGTAATGTTTGTGGACGTTTCATAGCAAGCGATGAAAATGTGGCAATGCGAGTGATTTTTTTTTTAAAGCCTATAAACAATATATCTCGCAAGAGTTTATACTGACGTAAACTATGCCCCTAAAAAAGTTTGCTTTGATTGCTATTCAACTCTTATGCAATGGAAAAGTGAAATGAAGAAGGCTATTTTGGAATACAAATGATGTGGTTAGACAACAGCCCGCATCAAGAAGAAAATTGCTATGGATGTATCAACTACCATAAAACTTTGAATAGAAGTAAAGCAAAGAATAAAACTTATGTAGCAGTGCCAAGTGCCCAATTACCATTACCGCACTCAGAATTTGTTCCAGTACCAACATGCCGAAGTACTGATCTTCAAACAGATATCAGTACTACAACCGCCGCTGCTACATCCATGGATTTCTTCCCAGAATACGACCCTGGTGAAGGTACTTCCTATGAAACATCAAAGGACCCAATCCTAGTCACACAAAACCAATTGGATGGAATTGTTGCAAATTTGTGTTTGACTCAGAAAAAATCAGAACTAATGGCATCATTTTTAAAAGGAAATAATTTGCTGGCGAAAGGTACCAAAGTAACAGCATATTGAAAACGCTAAAAAGAGTTAAAAAAGTTCTTCAATATGAATGATGCAAAAAATTTCGCTTGTTGCAACGATATTATCCATTAACGAAAAGTTAATGGAGACGATAGGGTTAACCTATAAAAAAGATGATTGGCGTTTATTCATCGATAGTTCACTAATCAGCTTAAAAGTTGTGCTTTGCACAAGACAAATAGAATGCCTTCTGTTCCGATTGCGTATAGCACTGACACTAGTGAAAATTTCGATAATTTGAAACATAATTCTTACAAGGTGATAAAATACCTGTGTACTAATTTTGGTGAACATTTCAACAAAAATTGTAGTTTTGGTTAAGCGTCCCATACAAGCCGCCCCATAGTGCGGCTATATGAAATAACACCATAATGAAATGTTATTTCACCAAAAAAAAAAAAAATGATACAGAAAGCAATAACAAAACAATCTGGTGAATGACTTCATCTTTTGGTGTAATAATTAATTTTTCTGTGGGGTAATTTTTTATAATGAAATTGGGCACCTAAAAATCATAAATCACAAATGACCCCAAAATGACAAAGTCGCTTAAAACTTATATATGGAGTTGTCAGTGTATATATTTCCCTTGTTCGAAATGGGTTTTAAGCCCAATTAAACTTAATAGATTCCGTTTAAAAATTTATAAGAATATTAAGTATAAGGGAAATACTATTTTTTAAGATTTCCATTTGATTAAAAAATTCTTAAAAATATTCGTTAATTTATGTTTATAATAAAAGTATAATCAGTTCTGAGGCGTTATTTAATTTTTTTTTAGAAAATTTTACATTAATCTTAGGGTCTTATTTCATAAAGTTGGGGTATTTTTTCACAATGAAACTATACTCCAAATTGTGGGGCCCTTTTTCATTTAGTTTTGGGACCATTTTCGTTTAGTTTTGGGGCTGTCCACATCAACACCTGAGTGACACTGCATCTTCTATACATGGAAAGCTGTACGGTTTTAGATTTTAGAGCTGTACGCCAGGTGACATACCCCATTCTGCAAAAATTATTACTTAAAGCCATAAATTCAACAGGACTTAAACTCTACCAAATGCTGAAAACTGCATTGAAATCGATCCACAGGTTCCGAAGCTCATCAGATACATAAAAAAATTTAAGCACACAGAAATTTTATTTCACTTATTTAAAATATATAATGTAACGAAGTGTATGAACCTGGGATGAGATTTCTAGAATAGAAAATTTTATATTTTAACTTTATTTTGCAATAGGTTGTATTCAGTCAAATTGCTTTATAATAATTCTGAAAAATTGTTCAGCATTGAAATAAAAAATTACGTTAACAGATATAAGACTTTGTATGATAATCATGATAGACTATAAATGCACACTTTTTAGTTTTTTATAGAAGCATTTCGGCAATTTTGGAAAAAGCTTGCCTATGAATTATTTTATTAATATGAATTAAAGAACTTCAATGTTCGAGTGCAAAAAAATAATTTGTTTGAGGAGCTAGACTTGAACCTATGACCCACCCGCATTTCAGTCTCTCTTTTAATAATGAAACATTAAGACAGAATCAATTGAAGCTTATAAAATTGAGTTTCAAAAATGTTTCATGTCCAAATACTAGAAAATTATAAAGTTCAGTTCTTTTTATGTACGTGCAAGTTTATTTTTACATGATCAAACTTACACTGAGAAGAACTGTTTAAAATTATAGTGAAAAATACAACAGCTTTAACCCTGTTAAAGTTGAATAATGACAAAATTTCTGAATTTATAAGCCGAATTTTTTACCTGTGGCCTTATTCTTTATGATAATCAGGCCTATCATTAGTTTTTTTTCTCCCCGAATTTTAAAAAGAGGATTTCTGTTTTTTAAGCTAAAGCTCAAAAACTTTTGGAAACCTTTTATGCAAATTTGTCCATCAACCGTCAATATTCATGAGTTTGAAAAATTAAAAGATGAAGTCTTACCTTCTATCTTAAAAACGGAAATTCCCTTTTCGATTTTCGATCGGGCAAAAAAATTACTTATGTTAGGCCTGATTAACAAAAAAAGAAACATGTTTTTTTAAAAATTGGGGCCATTTTTAATAAAAATTTTCCCACTGTGTCGCTTATTCTTTTTTCTTTTCACTTTGGTAAAAATCTACATATTAATCTAGACATCTTCAAAATGATTTATGAGCATTACTTATAATGAAAATAAATCTGTTTAGTAAATCTTTATAGATTCACCTATATTAAATCACAAACACTTCGTGCATTTCGAACCAATTTTATTGTAAAACACTAATTTTATTAAAGAATTAGGAAAAACGTGACATTGCCACAAATTTTAATCAAACAGTACAAGTTGTAAGTTCATTGGAATTTTGCACTGATCAAATTTCAACCCTTGAATTTTTTCAATTATTGAATGGAATTTTACAGTTAATATTACATTTAAATTATCATATATAAGGTAAATACTATTCTTATAACTACTCTTCCATATAAAAAATATGTGTATTGGCAAAAAAAGATACATTTTGCAAACTTTCCAGATTTTTATCTCCTAAAACATTTGATACCGACCTTTTTTAAAATTATTGGTCTTAGGGACTCTAACAGATTTAGAAAAAAAAAGAAAAGGAGCGTGGGCTTTAAAGTAAAATTATGCCATAATAGGGTCCATACACAGGCAGACATGTTCGCGAACTTGGTTGGTTTGCGGAAATGCTTGGCCGTTTGTGGCGCAGTTGGCGGACCAATTTAAAGGTTTGTCAGACAATCATCAAGTTGCACAACAAGTCATGCAATTAGTAGCATTGTTCACGTACCAATTTATTGTTTTGGTTTTTGGGCAGCTAAATTTGATTTTTTGTTCACATTTATAGAGAAATTCGGTCATGTTTCGAATTATTATTCGATAGTGTGTGGCAAAAATAAAACACGGTACGCGTACATGTTGTAGGATATGTATGCCTGTGTACGACCCCTATGAGTTATATGAATGTTTTCATATACATACTTGAAATGTTTATTTTTTGAAATTTTCACGAATATTATCTCCGAAGCCATTTGAGCGCGACAAATTTTTTTTGCATATTTGGACTGAAGAGACCCAAATACAGTTAACAAAAATATGAAAAGAAATATTCGGGTACAGCCTTAAGGCAAAATTATTCTAAGGGTGTGTGTCAAAAGGGAACTTTTCACTCATGGTAGGAAAGAAAATATCAAGTGGAATAAAATTTGCGTGTGTTGAAATAAATTTGTCTTTTTTGGTGTGTCAAATGGACGATGAAATTTTGACAATTACAAATTTTGACGTTCAACATTTCGGTCGTGTCTTAGCGCAAATATTTTATTTAATTTGCAAAAATTGTGACTAGTTGTGAATGCAGCGGAGCGGATGTATGCTGTAGCCGTGCATCATTGCAATAGCCTTTTCCCATTTGCATGCACCAGCAGTTCCGCGATATCCACGTGAGTGTGCCATCATTCTTTGTTATCTTGCATTTGCAATATGTTCACAACACTCGGATTGCCCTTGGTTGGTACTCGCTTAAAACAAAAGGAACAACACTTTTAAAGCACAATTTACTTTAAAATATATTTAACTGGAAATAAAAGGAACAACTACAGCAACAACAACTAAAGCATCTCGCGTTAAAAGCCACAATTTATCATCAACTTTACCGCACAGAACTAAACACATAAAAATGTAGCTTTCACAAAAACTCACAGTTAAAAATTATATTAGTTTTATTCCGGTTTTATCTTTTCGTTAAAAGAACGATAGTTTAATTAAGAAATTCACAAATTAAAATAGCTAATCAAATCGAAATGCAGCGCGAAAGTGAATGTAATGTTTTTTTTTCTCACTGTTTGGATGTGTCAAAAATTCACTTTTCGAATTATATTTCACTATTGCCAAAAATTGGTCTACCAACTGTCAAAATTTCATCATCAGAGTGAAAAGTTTCCGATTGACACACACTCTAAGAATGCTTTTAGTTCCTGAAAAGATTTATTATTCAGCCTGCAGTGTAAGCTTACCCTAAGCCGTGTTGAATATTGAAGTTAATTAATTAAACTCACCACGAAACTGTCAACAGCTGTGAATGTTGTAAAAAATATTTCCTCTCTCGTTGTAAATTCGTTTGCTGTGAATGTTGTTCATTTCTTTTTAAGTTTAATTAAATAATTTTATTTGTTTGTAACAAATTGTTGAATAGCAAAAAAACGTAGATAAGTTAAAGCAACATTGATTTGATCATTCAAAGACTAAAATCAGCATCCAGAATTATGACGGAGACCTACTGTCTGTCCAACTTTATCGATTATTCACTGGCCATACACGAGCCACTGAAGCACAGCAATCGGATTAAGGTGAGTGGAGGGTGCTGTAGTTCAAGGAAATTGCAGCAGCAACTTGTGAAATAGCAAAACAAAAAAGTATGTTATTAATTCTTCATTTTTCTTTACGCTTATCTGATAGTATACCTGCTTCGACATATCGGCCAATTATGTGATCTTTGGCGCCACCTCGGGTTCATTGTACTTATTCAATCGACGCACAGGCAAATTTCTGCATTTAATACCTAACAAACATGGCTCTGTGGCGCATCTGGCTATCTCCGCAAATGAAAAATATGTGGCCTTTGGCACACAACGCTCCTTGATATGCGTCTATGCTATAAATTTATCCGCAAATGCAACGCCACAGGTAATCTATACGAACCTGAGCAGCGATCAGTCTGTGCAGGTGACCTGTATACACTGGACTCAGGATGAAAAGCAGTTCTACTATGGTGACACGAAGGGTCAGGTTAATCTGGTGATGCTGTCGTCGTTTATTGTAAGTTGCACGAAATTGGTTAATTAATTTGGAGAGTAAGTTTTTTTTTATTGCAGGGACGCAGTTTATTGAATATGAATGTGCATCCTATTCTCTTCTTGGACTCGCCCATTGTACAGATTGATGACTTTGAGTCGCTACTTTTGGTCTCTAACTGTTCCAAATGTATACTATGCAATACGGAGTATGAGGAATACAAGCAAGTGAGTAGTCAGCATCCTTCACTAACAGTTCGTTTTGGTATCTATCCATTTTTTGGCGAAAAGTTTCCGCATTCTTATCAGTGCAATAACGAGTTGCATTTAATAGATGCATTTGCAATGAATGCCTGTTTTTTTCTTATCGTCCTCGGCTTAGCTTGAATGTAGATTTTTTCAGGGTGTTTAACCGTGGAAACGACGCACAGTGTCGCGGGGGCGGACAAAAGTCAAAAAATATTTTTTGTTAGATTTTAAGAAAACTAAGCATACAGAATTTCAGACCGGAATCTTATTATTTTGGATTTAAAAGAATTTGACGATATCTTTTTAGTTGCAGACGCGCCACGCCCTCTAATGTGGCTCTGAAATGTCATGCAACTTAATTTTTCACAGTTTAGTATTCTAAATTTCAAAACATCGTAAATTTCAGTATCATGAATTAGAATATTATTTATACATGTATACATATAATAAAGATTAAATTTTTTGTATTAAAAGTAGTGGGAAGAAAAAAAATCCCATATACACACAGTAGATTTTAGATTAGATTTGCTTTTGGTCAAACGGGAAATCCGGATCCTTGTTGGAGTTCTAACGGGTCATTGCCCCATTGGGGTAATGGCCAATAGAATAGGTATAACAGCGCCAGACTTTTGTCGGAGCTGCAAAGACCCGGAGGAAATAGAAACAATAACTCACCTACTATGCGAATGTCCAAGTCTACAGAATCGTCGACTCCGACACATGGGGAACAGATTTTTCAAAGACTTGGAAGAGTTGGTGAACACACCACTGCTAGACATCTGGAGGTTCATAAAAAGCACAGGATGGTTTGAGGAACAAATCGGAACAATGGTTTAACTTGGTACCACAACTATAAAAAGGGATTCGTAATGGACCTATAGGCCCCCGCGGAAGCGCCGGTAACGGTGCACGACCCTTCATACCTAACATAACCTAGTAGATTTTTATTGATCTGGGATAATTTTTTGGGGAAATATATCATGCTACCGATTTCGGTTATATCGGAGCTAAACTTTTCATTCATTCCACTTCAACGAAATTTAGTGTGAATATTCAACGAAATTTTATGACCCTGCAACAACTCTTTCGATTTTTTTTTTAGCAGCTTATATGGAGCAGCGACACTTGTGGGACAAAGCTAAACGACAAGGTATGGCACGGGGTCTACTCAAGAGAGCTAGGGGGTAACCTTGACCTGTAGTCTGTTTGACCAACTTTAGTGTATTTCAAGTTCAAAGAACCACAATATGGCTAGTTGCATCGTAGCTCTCAAAACGTAGTCTCAAGACGGGAAATATATTCGGGAAGTATATTCTCGGAGAGACAAGTTCTGATCAAATCAATGGAACCCCATGCGCAGGTATTTGATCCATGTATGCAATGTGCATTACGTACATGGAATGACCAACCATTCCATGGGCGTCCGAAGGAAAAAAAGAGGAGCAGTTTCCTCACCTTAGAACTCAGCAAAACAAATGTATATTATTTTATTATATATGATAAATAACTACACATAAATTTTTAGAATTCTGATTTAGAATTCAGTCAAAAAAAAAAAAAAATTTTTTATTCGTTTATTTAACATGTCATACAGTGTTGGAAAAAATAAGAACGGCTTAGTTTCTTTGCTTTTTTTTATATAGTTTTTTTTTATCAACTTTTTCAAAATAAAAAAAACTTATTACCTGTAGTAGTAAGAGCGCTTCAATAGAAGTTGTAATAGATTTTACCTTTAGCTTAATAGTACTAAAAATTCAATCACTCTTTTCAAAACTATTTATTCCAATTATGACTATTTAAAAACTTGTTGACAAACGCTATCCTTGATTTCATGTTATTGGCACTTAACAGTGGCGCTTTTCTTGGTGTTCTCGCCATCAAACCAACTTCCATTAGACGATTTCTAATTGTTCGACTTGTTACTGGGGCCTTAAACTTTTCTCGTAGCTCATTTGAGGAGCAAAATGTATTTTTGTTTTAATGCCGCACTAGCAGTTGGTCGAAGCGAGCCGACGTTTTCCTCTTTCTTCCTCTTATTTCCTTTCTGGGCTTAGAATTAATAGCCTGAAATACCATTGGCTTTGAACACTATATAATTTTGGCCATGATACAATTATAAGGTAGGGTAAGGAGATTCACCACACCGACCTGGAATGTCAAAATTATAAAATACTGTGCTGCCGTATCTTATAAAATATCCACGAAAAATCCGTGATTGTTCATTGCATTTTTGATGAATGTCTTAGCTGTGGTAACTTCGTTAACTTTGATCTTCGGCAATTCGTCAAAAATTTTCAGACAATTTTCTTAATTTTTTTTTAATGCTCTATATACTTTAATATTGATATTACGCTTCGACGTTCGCTTCGAAAGTGAAGTTATTAAATGTAGCCACTGGCAATCGGGAATGAACATTATTTTATTATAAGAAAAGTTTTGAAGTTTTTTGGGGAGTTTCATTCGCAATTTGCCCATAGGACCATTTTGCCTTAAAAAATTTCACGATCACTGGAAAGCTTTCTATCACCATTATTCTCATTTTTTTTCCAACACTGTATAAACATATACATATACATATTAGGCCGGGTCGATTTGTGGGGAGGCAAAAAAATCGCCCATTGCTCTGTGAAAATCGTATTCTAGAGATCAAAATAAGAAACTTTGCCAAAGGAACCATACCTCTAAAACGAATTCTGATGTTCCCCATACAAACATTTAAAAAAATCGCCAGTTTTGGCACTTTACATGAAAAAATCAGCGAAATGCCTATGTTTTTTTCTTTTTGGAGTTTTTTTTCTCTTTAGAAATTTATTCAACCCTTTTAAAAAATGAAGGTATCACTGTGACACAATTGCAAATCGGAAAATTGCTTGTGTGCGTTTTTTAAGGCACCACAAGACACAGCTGCATGTCGTAAACTTACTTGTGTAGTTTTTTTATAGCACCTACTTAAGAAATGAAGCTTGTTTTTACAACCCTTTTTGTGGGTATTTTATGGCACCTTCTTAAGAAATGCGCGTTTTATGCAACCATTTTAACAATTAAGGTATCACTGGAATGCACCGAAACCCTTTTAAAAAAATTAAGGTATCACTGTGACACAATTGCAGATCCTAAAATTGCTTGTGTGCGCTTTTAAGCCACCACAAGACACAGCAGGTAGAATTATACGACGATTCGAATTGCTGTTAAAAAGACCATTGCATTGCTTCGTTTGCCTTCTACACTTCAGCGAACTTCCGTTTCGGCATTTGTTTGAAGCTTTGGATAAGTCAGCCAGCACTGGACCAAGATCGGCAACCGGAAAACTGAGCCGTCAAATCGAAACTTGTGAAACTCTTCCGGTAAGTTATTGCTATCACTCATTTATTATAATTGTCAACCATTTTTAATTATTTTATTATTATATATTTTCAGGTGGTGGACGGCTTCCAGAAAATTGAGTTGCAAAATATGCCCCCGCTCCAGAAAAAAATTGAATTTTCCACCGATTCGAAGTACTTATACGACATGGCCCATGCAATTTCTAGCGGCGTGGTTTCGGTGGATCTGGCTAACATCAAACCAGGAAAAATTGTACATTCTCGGTGGCTCACCAAAGCCGCTAGATTATTACGATTATATGTGACAACGGAAAATCCAGATGCAAATTTAAGAATTCTGGTTGAATTTATAGTTAAATGTTATGTGCCAATGTACTTCAATATCAAGTATTACAGCTCTGTCGTGTACGGCAGTGCATTATTTTTCAACTTTATTAGTTGGTCACGATTTCTAGAACCTCGTTTACGCAAAATTGTCAATCAAGTAATTACAGATTATTCATATTATGTGCATTCGGAAAATATCTTGTTATCAGTGTTGTTTGATGATAGCAAAGAAAAGCGCGACTGTGCTATCAACATAATTCTACGCTATCGAACAGATGTTGACGACCAAACGCAACTTAGAGCTTATTAAAAACCAGATATAAAGTTTAATTGCACAAGTTACACGGAAATGATCAATATGAATGACATAAATAACGTATTTGAACCACCATTCACGCGAAGCATTCCGTACGATACATTGAAAGAATATTTAAATGAAGATGATCCACCGTTTAATGATCCAAAAATTGCATCACACATACAAGGAACGGAACGACATGTTCAATTGCTAGCTAGCGTTTCCAAACGGGTTATACCGGAAAATGTAGAGGCTGTTATGGCGACGACATTAGAGAGCCGTGCGAAATTGCCCAGACTTGAAAGTAAAAAAGACTTCAAACAATAATTTTTTTAGTTTCTTTTCTATAACTAACTTAAATTAATTTTTTCATTTACATATGTTCTGACTAAATAAATTTCAAAAGAGACAAAAATAGATATTATTATAAATAAATAATAAATATGATTATAGATATAAATAAAAATAAAGAAAAAACAAAGCCATTTCGCTGATTTTTTCATGTAAAGTGCCAAAACTGGTGATTTTTTGAAATGTTTGTATGGGGAACCCCACAGGGGGGTTCCAGGGGGTGTGCCACTGGCATGGGTGGGTCAAGCCTCCAAAGTTAGTTTGGGTCGGTCATACATTTGGACTCGATTGGAGCACTCTAAATGGGTCAAAGTGGGATTTTTCAAAATTTGCCCGCCCTAATGTATAGATAGATATATAGATTACACATTCAGTTTAAAAAAATAAAATAAACGGAATCTGGAGAATTCTGTCTCACAAAGTTTATACTTTTTATCATGGTAGAATAAGAGAAGGTGGTAGATACACTTCGGAGAGGCAGACTGCCGTAACGGTCAAAGCAAATTTGACAGCTTATAGTAAATTTGAAAGCGATAGAAAGATGTAACAGAAGAAATGTAAACAAGAAAGTGATTTGTATTGATTTTGACAATTTTGGCTAGAGAAAGAGGGCGCAGTCCGAAATTTATATACCTGCTTTTATTCCACCATGCTTTTTACACATTTTATGAACTTTTTTATGAGCGAAAGTTGTATAAACTTTGTGTTTTTTTCCTGCTCTCTAGATTGGTAACCGTCCGCGCGATGGCTTATATGGCGCTTGTTTTGCCATCTCTAACAATGAAACAGCACAGCCGTCCCGCATATATTGCGCACGCCCAGGTTCTCGACTTTGGGAAGTTGATTTCGAGGGTGACGTCATACAGACGCATCAATTTAAGGCCGCTCTGGCAACGCAACCAGCTAAGATACACAAGCTCAACCTAGTGGCGGATGAAGAATATGTTGGTAGTCATACTCCGGAGACTCTGGCCAAATATGAAGAAAATGACGAAATGCTAGACTATCAGCCTCAGAATCTACAATTTGGCAAAATGCAAATGTTGACACAAGATTTTCTGCTTACCTGCACTGAGCTGGGCCTGTACGTGTTCGATGTGCGCACCTCAAGCGTGGTGCTCTGGTGCAATCAATTCGAGCGTATCGTTGACTTTCGTGTGCTGGGCGAGGAGATTGTCATTTTTACACAGACCGGTTCGCTGTACAGCGTACAGTTGTTTACGCTGCAAGCTCATGCATGCCGTTTGGTGAGAGCCGAGAAATTGTTGGAATGCGCCTGTCTAATGCGTAAACATGTCAAGTATTTTGCGGATAAGGCACGTGAGGACTACACACTGAATGTGTTGAATCAGATCAAAAATTTCCTTATTGACCGTCAGCAGTACGAGCTGCTCAATGATCTCTCAGTCATATTCGATGCCATAGCGCAGTGCGAGGGTAAGTTTTTCGCACACCATACAAAACTTTCATACAAATTTAATCAATACAAATTGTCCAGGCAATGGCGATAACAACAGCTCCGGTGGCAGTTCTGGCACCGCCGAACGCAGCAGTCAAGGTGCCACTGGTGGCGGTGTTAATCAATTCAAAACCAATGAGCAGCATATATCGCCCTCCAAGGGTGTGTATGTACTCGAAAATGCCTTCTGTGACAATCTTAAAAACCACAAAGGAACAGAGCGTCATTTAAAAGATGCACTCCTCACCGTTACTGGCAAGTTTGGCAAAAACATCATCAAATACAAATTCAATATCTTTGCCGAAGAACAGCAGAAGCTAGTCAGTGAACTGATACCAGCCAATGAACGTTCGCTACCCTTTAAGGATATCAAAGCGATATATGAGCAGGATGATGAGGAAATTGTTTGCCGCACACGCAAATCAGCCCAGTCGGGGGCGTCAAGAGAAAAACGACATCCACCGCCAACCCAACATATAACGGCCGAAGAGAAGACACTGTACAATTTGTATTTGATCTTCAAGAGCGCCAAGATCTCGAATACCAACTGCGTCGAACGCTATCGCGCGCTCTTCGATGAATACTCGTCACGCGAAATTATCGCTTTGCTGGATAAGCTGCAGCAAGTGATGCAGGAGCACGGCGACAGCATTGAGCAAGCCCAAAAAAATTGTTATGAGATGTATTTCAACTATTTGAATCCGGAGCTCATCTGGGAGATGGATGAGATTTCGCGTGACTATATTGCGGCTGGTTTCCAACAGTTGAATGCCTCCAATGACATCGTGCGCTGTGATAACTGCGCCTTTCCGCTGCGTTTTGACAACTCTTGCCAGTTTCATGCGCTCGGCGCCGTGCTGCTGCGTTACTATTGGTCGCGAAATGAGCAGGTGAAGTGTTTCGATGTGCTTACCCAGGTGCCGGCACTGTTCGATGTCTTGGCTAAGTTCTACCTAGCAGAACAGAATATGGATAAAGTTTTGCCCATTGTTCTCAACTATGGACAGCCGAAATTATTGTTGGAAATGGGCAAGGGATTCAGTTTGGGCGCCTGGGCACGTTGCTTTGAGCAGTTTGTAGAGTTGCAACAGGGTCGCTTGGCGTGTGTCAACTGCGCCTGTGTGACACCGGTGGAGAATGTGAATCGGCATTTCTTCTACACTTGGAATTGCTTTCTTAGCATTGCCTTGGAGCATCTGCAGGCAAATGAAATATTGACTTTAATATTCAAGTGGGCCAACTTTATACCAAATGATGCAATAGATCGAGAATTTTATACTAACTGCTTGCTAAAGGGTTGATGGTGGACAGCTGAAGCAGCTTAAAAACTTAAGATTTAGTCAAACATTCCAAACTTGGTTGAATATAGTTTAATTTTGAAGTATTTAATTTTAAGAAAAATAACAACTTAAGTCATATTTTTTAGTTTTATTTATTTTAGTAATTTGCAGTATTCAGCCCAATCATGAAGCTTTCATGAAATTCAGCTCCCATATAAATCAAGTTTACGCTAATATGAACAAAATTAGACTTATAAGAATCTCGTAGAAATAAAGGTATGGAAACCGTTTCAACTTCAGAATTCCTATAATAACTACTACCAAAGATATAATTTCCATTGGGCAAATAGAGAAAAGTGAGAAAACGAATAATTTGCACGGTAGATCTTATGATTGATTTTATGATCGGGCTGATAAAATTTGTGTGTTGGACATATTTCCTTTACTTAAACTTAATACTTAAGAAAACCAAAAACAGGGTTAACACCTTTAACAATGTTAAATTTAAAATACTTATATAGAATTATATATGTATGTATAAAAAAAAAATTGACAGATATTTACTAGCACTACGAACACTTGTTGAACATGTTAATGAATTTAGAAATCAGCTCAAAAAATATGAAAAACACAAATACTAAAACCTCCTCAAATTCTATTGTTTTACAGCCTGCCCATTTAGGCTTAGTTATATTTTTTAAAAAACAAAATTGTAATCCAAAAACTTACTATAGATTTGTGTTGAATGGGTATAACTTAAAAATTTACATAATATATAATTAATTATTTATTTAATGCTAGTCAGTAAGCTAAATGCTAAAAACTACTTTTCTCTTGAAATACTACCAGCCAATTATAAAGCATTTATTGTTTTCAACCGTATTAAAATATATACATTCATTTATCTATAATAATTTATTTATAAGCAATTTACTTAAATTTTCTTACATATATTACATTCCAAAAAAAACAAAAAAAAAAAACATTGTAATCAAAAATATTTATATTTCGAGGCTTCAGATTCCATTCACATCTATAGCTGAATGTGTGAATCTTCTTTAAAAGTTCTAACAAATGCTTCCTGAAACATAATGCTTTAAAAATTAGTTTTTATTTTGTTCCATTACATACTATATGCTCATCATTAATAAGTATAAAGCAATTGAATAAATTTATTTATAAAAATAAATAAAACTATTAAAAGATTATAACAATTCTATCTCGTTAAAATAATTTGAAAATTTAGTGAGTTCAAGAGAAAATCCTGTGACAGACATGCAGAGTATACAGGGTGCGCCATATTTTATTCGGTATGTAAAAATTGAATAGCTTTAAAATTATTCAGTTGATTGACTTGAGTAGACAGTTCTTTGAAACGTAAATTCAATACAATTTTAAATATGAATCGCTTCACACAGAAAAAACGTGCCGAATTAGTGACGCTGAACATTGAAAATTATTGTTCAGTTTAATGATGAGTAGTCAAAACGATCAAGAAGGATGCACGAAAATTTTATCAACAGGTTAAGCGTCTAACCCAAGGTTTCAAGCCCGGAGCATCCACTTGTAGAGACGAAAATGGAGATGTGAATACGGAAACACAGTGTGTGCTGAGATTGTGGAGACGACACTTCTCCAATTTACTTACTGGCGACGATTCCACCAATGCCGCCCATGGAGAGCGCAGTTCAGAGCCACCAATCAACGACTCAAAAACAATCCAACGACTCAAAAACAATAAAGCAGCGGGTGCTGACGGCCTGTCAGCTGAATTGTTTAAAACCGGCGGCGATGAATTGATAAGGCGCATGCATCAGCTCATCAGCAAAATATGGCTAGCAGAAAGCATGCCCGACGATTGGAACCTCAGCGTACTGTGTCCTATACTTAAGAAATGAGACCCAACAGTCTGCGCCAGTTATAGAGGTATCAGTCTTATTTCCATCGCATATAAGGTTCTCTCAAGCGTACTGTGTGAAAGATTAAAACTGATTACAAAAACACTGATTGGACCTTATCAGTGTGGCTTTCGACCTGGTAAGTCCACCATAGACCAGATTTTCACGCTACGACAAATCCTGGAGAAAACCCACGAAAATCAAATTAACACACACACCATCTCTTCGGTATACCTGCAGAGTTTATTAGACTTTGCAGAATGACGTTGAGCAACACACGCAGCTCCGTCAAGGTAGTAAATGACTTCTCCGAAACCTTCAATACCGAAAGAGGTTTCAGACAAGGCGATCCACTGCCTTGCGATCTCTTCAACATCATCATGGAGAGGATCGTACGAAAGGCCGGTGTGCATCGTAATGGCACCATTTTCTACAAAGGTGTCTAGCTCCTTGTGTACGCTGATGATATTGATATTATCGGCAGAACCAAGAAAGATGTTACCGTTGCGTTCAGCCAAAGTGGGTTTGACGATAAATGAGGTTAAAACAAAGTATATGCTGTCTACAAACAAGGGAGCTCGGCGTTTAGACTCCCACGTTTCATCCGGCAGCTATAACTTTGAAGTAGTCAAGGAGTTCGTTTACCTTGGCACCGCCATTAATACCAAAAACGAAATCAGCCTGGAGATAAAGCGAAGAACACTAATTGCTAATAGGTGCTACTACGGGCTCAGTAAGCAACTAAGTTCCAGAGCCCTCTCTCGATCGACAAAACTAACACTCTACAAGACGCTCGTTCTACCTGTGCTGCTTTATGGCGCTGAGGCATGGGTAGTTTCGCAAACTGACGCAGCCGCTCTGGGGGTGTTCGAGAGAAAAGTTCTTCGCAAAATCTTCGGTCCTGTTCGAGTCGGCGCTGACTATCGCATCCGAATGAACCACGAGCTGTATGAGCTCTACGATGACATTGACGTAGTTCGGCGTATAACTGTGCAGCGACTACGCTGGCTGGGTCATGTCCATCGTATGGACGACGAAGCTCCAGTGAAAAAGGTGCTCGAGGCGAGGGTCGCTGGTCAACGACGACGAGGGAGACCATGCCTCCGATGGATGGACCAGGCTGAGGAATCCCTAGCCGCACTTGGTGTATACGCCTGGCGAGAGCTGATTAGGTCGGCCGAAACCCGGACACGGGTTGTTACGACCACCTAAGTAAGTAAGTATTAAAAATACAAATGTACAGTAATTGGTATTGTTAAAATATTTTTTGGCAAGTACTTTTATTAAACTTTATAACAAAAAAAAAAAATTTTGTGAAATATGTTGAAAACTAGCGGAGATATTTACATCGAAAGTCATATTTTTAAATTTCCGATGTTTTTTTCTCATTCCTTTGGGCAAACAAGTTAAAAGCACAAAGTTGTATAGAAGCCCTGTTAAATATAAACTTTTCCGATCAAATATTTACACATATGGAAATTGAAGAAAAAACAAAATTTTTGATACCCACATTGTGGGTTTCATCTCTAACAAAAAATTTTTTTTAAGAAATTAAATGCATATTTTAATAAAGAAAATTTTAATATAAAAAGTTAAAAATTTAAAAAAAACAAAAAAATAAAGGTAACTTTTAGAATTCTCTTAAATAAAATATAAATGAAAATGAAACAATTTCATTCAATTTCAAAACAACAAAATTACAATGAAATTTGTTTCTCCAAAATGGATGCCAGCATATGTGGCTTTAAAATACCTTACGTTTGATACCAAATTTGTATATATTTCTATGGAAAATAGTGAAACTGTGGCAAAAAAACGAAATTTTCACTGATTTTAAAACGTAATTTTGAAACCATAAACTATCGATTGAGCACGTATAAAAAAATACGTCGACCTTAGATTTTTGTCCTCTATCACATATCCAAGAATTATTCAAATCGGTGAGTGACACCTGGAGACCTTTTCTTGTAAGAACAGGTCAATATATTTTGAGTTCAGGTCAAAATACAGGCGAGAAAAGAAAACGCCATTAGATTACTCGTGCATTGACTTCTATCAATTTTTGAAGAATTAGTCCCAGCTATTGAGACAAATCGGAAACCAATATAAAGACAATATCAAAGCTCCTCACGATCTTTAGAGTGTTGCTTATTGAAACGACGATAAAGCCGGTGCCTCCAGCAATATGTCAGTTAAAGCGCACAAAGTCGATTCTTAAATGTGTCTGTTTAAACAGCACATCATCTAATTACATTTGTAGCTTTTTAACCTCTTTCGTTCAAAATGCAAATTTTTTATTATTATTATCTTTATATCCATAATTGTAACAAATACGGAATACCAAATACCGTACAGAATTAAATTTTAGATTTTTGTGCATTATTTCAACGAACGAGAATTGGTACGTCTACCTATGACTATAGCCCGATGGATCATGTATAATTTGAATTTTTAAATTTTCAAGCATTTTTGGAAATTCACTTTGGGTAGCTTGTTTTTGTGGCATGGAAGTCCATAGCAAGTTTTGTTAATCTTTTGCTGATTGTATAACTTGGTGGCTCATTGATTTTAAATTTGCTCAGGTTCTGCATGCTGTTAACAAAACTGCCGCTAACGATTTTGTTGCTGACACACTCACATACATACACTACTACCCTGTAGGAAATCAACTAATTTAAAAGTAGTTGATAAAGTAGTTTTTTGCCAACCACAACTATGTAGTTGAAATTCTGACTTTTTTCCATAGAACGAACTAACATATTTTGTATGGTGATGCCCGCTAAATAAGTCAATTGACTTTCGTCTGCATATATTTTCAACTACTTGTTAAATTAGTTAAATTTAAATTATTTTTTAACTATTTTAAAATAAATCACTTGACAACTATTACTGATGGCCTAAAGTTAATAATATTTGTTGAAATAACATGGTTAAATATATATAAACTTGTAATCCAATAAAAATTTGCAATTAAAACATGTCAAAATCAGAGTAGTTGCCGCCTTAATAGAATTCAAAGTAGTTTATCAATCACTTGTTTTTGAGTAGTATTTCAATTACTTCATATATAATGCAATAAAAACTATTTAGAATTGAAGTGTATGCCGCCTTAATATAATTCAAAGTAGTTCATATTCTGGTTTATTTTAAATTAGTTTTTTAATTAGTTGTTTTTAAAAACAAGCTAGTTTGTTCCTATAGGGTATTTACAATTTTTTTAAGAGTGACAATGTATTCATTACCTTCGCTTGGCTAGTTCATTTGTTTGCTTCCTCAAGCGTTCCTTCATCCTGTCAGCATAATCATTATTTTCATTACCATTGCAATTGTAAACAAAATTTCACCACTTTTATGGCATTTAAACAATATCAAATGCAATAACAACCGAACAATTCCGATGACTGCTCATTTTTGAACAGTCATCGCCTCCGCAACCAGGCGTGTTGGTGACCAATGCTATAATAAGTAAAAATTTAAATATTTAACGGTTGACTGCTTGGCAGCACTGGCCACATGAAATGCGTTTAAGGAGTAGTGGGAGACTCAATTGCAATGCATTAAAAAAAATATTGGCTGTTTTTGGCTTTGTTGCTGCTGCAGTCTGGACATTATTGTTCCACATTATTAACATTTTATAGTGCCCCTGCATGTCCGACATTCATTTGGGCTGGACTCTGCAAGCGTATACAATGCGTTTGCCTTGATTATTTCCTATGTTGAACATTTCATTTAATGACATCTACGTCGTAGTGCTATGCTTTGTGTGTGGGTGTGTGTGTCGGTGCATGTGTGTGATAATATTTATGTCTGAGTATATGTTTGTAAATTTGTATTATTTGCACAATTGTGTGCATTTTGTAGTTGAAATTTAAATCTTTCTTAATTTATGAATAAGCTTTTTTAAGAATAAAACTTATGAATTTGATTTAAATCATTGAAGGACCAGTTTAAAAATGTATTCGACTATTAAATGATTTGTTAAAGATTTTGTGGTAAAAAAACTAAATGATTTCTTAGCAGTTCGAAAGTGCTTTATACTTAATATTTTAATATATGAGGAGCAGTAGAACAAAACCGGATAAATCCACTTGAAACTTAAGAAGACTTTTTTCGATTCAGGATTTTCAACCATCACCGGATCGACGGACCAAAGAGCACGCACTAAATATTACTCAAAAACCTTTAAAAATTTCTGTATAAACGTGTATCGGAGCAAAAGCTAAACAAATTGAAGTACAAAAGACAGAAAAAGTTTTTGTGCGCTCTCCTGAAAACCGGATAAATCCACCTTTGTGTGCGATGAATCAAATTTTTAGTGAAACAAAACCGTATAAATCCAACGTCGTAGAACTTAACCGGATATAAATGTTTTAAAATTTGTTCACCTTCCAAAGGTGGTAAATTTGTCCAAAGACTTCACATTACACCATATGTGTATATATATAATAAATCGGGGATTGGCCGAAGCGGACCACTGTGGGTCCCTTTTCGTCCCCATTGAACAAAAGATGCTACCGGTTGGAGCCCTCTCATACGTGAGCATGCTCCTTTTATAAGCATAGTTTGTGACCCCAAGCATAATCTTGTAGGTCAGCTGACAAATCTTGGCTTCGCCAATAAATGGACGTCCCAGAATGGTCAATCTTATGGTTGCCAACGCCGGACACTGGCACAGAATGTGTGCTGCCGTTTCCGGCTACTCTAGGCATAACCTACACGCATCGTTCTTGGTCAGAGTCATCTTCCTGAGATAGTACATGTAGGGACCGTGTCCTGTGACCAGTGCAGTAGTCCTTCGATTGTATCGGATAACTTTTGCTGCCTCACTATGAGACCACTTTACGGCCGCCTTCGATTGGCTGCAATTAACAGCTTTGTCCCACCTTGTACGGTGTTCCGAGACCGTCCATTGCTTAATAAGGCCTGCCACCATGTTGTCGCCTATGGCGATACGGGGCTCTGGTCCACAGATCTCTTCTGCTGATCCTTCTCTCGCTAAAGTATCAGCATTTTCATTCTGTTCTATGCCAGAATGTCCTCACACCCACATAAGTGTGAGCTCATTTGTCTGAGCGCACCTATTGAGTTTGGTAAGACACTCTATGGTCAACCTGGAAGTGACGCCTGTACGCTGCATGCACCTAATCACCGACTGATTATCAAGGGCAATGACAATTTTCTTGCCATTGACCACGTCATCTATCAGGTGGTCCAGTGCATGCACCACCAAGCATTTCCGCCTGGTACACAGACACAAACCTCCCTAACCTCAGTACACGGTTTGCCATTACCAGCCAGTACCGGCTCTGCCATTCATCAGAGAGCCGTCTGTGAATATGCTGATATCGTTACCAGCGATTTCTTTACAGACGAATCCATCTGCCATAAGAGTTTTATAGCATTTTTCTGTTATCCTCACTCTCTGCCTTCCGTCCATAGGCATACACGTTTCCCTGACATTTCGCTGTGCCATGTCCAGGATGCGCATATGACCATGGAGGGCTGTTGCTCCATGCCACGCATTATTTCGTATCCTGAGGGCTGTTAGCGCCGCCGTTTTCTTTATTTCTAAATTCAAAGGCAGCATACCTAACAGAACCTCCATTGCGCTTGTTGGAGTGGTGCGTATTGCACCTGTTATTCCAACACATGCCAGCCGTTGGACTCTGTCCAGTTTCAATCTCAATTCACCGTAGCATACGTCATGACAGGTCTAACCATCATAGTGTAGACCCATTTCATAGACTCTGGGCTAAGCCCTCATTTGAGACGACAAATGCGTCTACACTGAAACAGAACCTTCTTGGCTCTTTGAATCCTATCTTCAACATGGTTATTCCAGATCAGTTTGTTATCAAGGGTTACCCGTAAATATTTAACTTTCGTGGACATGTTGACTTCAGCCGCAAAAAGTCTGAGTGGTTCTCTCCTCAGACCTGCCCTTTTTCTAGTATAGAGAATATTGTCTGATTTTCCTGCGTTTACGGTAAGGCCTTGTTCTCGACACCACTCCTTCACCATTCGAAGTGCTCCCTTCATGATGTCTGAGATGGTGTCAATGAACTTACCTTAGACCACCAATGCAATTTCGTCTACATAGTCTATCGTGTGTATGCCCGATTCATCCAGTCTAAGTCAGTAGTGAGTCCACTGTTATGTTCCACAGGGTTGGCGATAACACCCCTCCCTGGGAACATCCCCTACTTACTCTACCTCTAGTCTTGACTCTACCATTCTGCATGTTGACCGCCCTGTGCTTGGGCGTATTGTCTACCCAATTTACTATCATTGGACTTACATTGCGCTCTGTCAGGGCTTGCCGCAGCCTTCCAAAGAATATTTTGTCGAAGGCACCCTCGATGTTCATAAATGCCTCCTGAAAACAGCTCCTTTTCAGCAACTCTTACTAATTCTTGAAGAGCACTCTCCGTAGACCTACCTGCACTATACGCATGTTGGCATCTACTCAGAGGATTATGCATCAGCGAAGTGCTCTCAAGACAGTCAACCATCACTCTTTCCATCGTTTTCAAGAGGAAAGACGTAAGGCGGATCGGTCTAAGCCACTTCGCCTCCGCATAATCCTTTTTTTCGGGCATATATCTAGAAAGAGTTGTTTTAAAACATATTCAAAATAAAGAAAAACAAAAATGTCTTTTTGCTTAAATTGCGTTGAAATTTTATGATAAATGTGTTATTTTTTCTTATAAAAATGAGCATCTTTGCAAAAACATGGTCTAGGAAAAACGTCAAAAAATTCTTAATTTTGAGTTGTCCCAGCAAAATTTTCGGAAATGTGTTCAGAAAGAAATGTTATAAGACATATTTAAAAATAAAGGATAACAAAAAAGTCCTTTTTGTTTTATAGCGTTTGAAACCTTATGAAAAATATATTATTTTCCCATATAAATTTGCTCATTTTCGCCAAAACAAAAACGTCATACAATTCTTAATTTTGAGTTGTCCCAGCAGAACTTTCGGAACTGTGTTTAAAAAGAGTTGCTATAAAACATATTTAAAAATAAAGAATAACAAAAATGTCCTTTTTCTTTAATTTATACAGAAATTTAGGTTTTTTTTTTTTTGGATTTCTAGGACCTTTATTGTGGAATATGAACATTTTTTGTTTATACTTTTAATTATATTGACTATGAGCTAGAACTTGTTATATATATCTTTTTTAAAGTTTCGCATGTGAATTATACTAAAATGTTTGTGATTTTGGAAAATATTTAGTACAAAACTATCAAAACTTAAATTTCGTTAAATTTTACGGGCATATGTTGATTTTGAATAAAACACAAATTATTTAGGAAATTATTGTCATTTATTTTTATTATATTATATAATATTGGTATGGTTCAATTATGTATGAAACAAAATATCGGCCAAATGGCCGCCGCGACCTCGGTGGCACACCTCCATCCGATGGTCGAAATTTTCTATGACGCTGAGGCATACGTGAGGTTCTATGCCGTTAATGTGCCGAATTATCTCATCCTTTAGCTCAGGAATTGTTGCTGGCTTATTGACGTACACCTTTTCTTTCAAATAACCCCAAAGAATGAAGTTCAACGATGTCAAATCACATGATCTTGGCGACCAATTGACATCGCCACCACGTAAGATAACACGGCCATTGAATTTGTTGCGCAAAAGAGCCATTGTTTCGTTAGCTGTGTGGCAAGTGGCACCGTCCTGTTGAAACCACATATCGTCCACATCCATATCTTCCAACTCGGGCCATAAAAAGTTCGTTATCATCTCACGATAGCGAACACCATTTACAGTAACTGCCTGACCGGCCTCATTTTGAAAAAAATACGGCCCGATGATGCCGCCAGCCCATAAACCTCCCCAAACAGTCACTCTTTGTGGGTGCATTGGTTTTTCGACAATCACTCTTGGATTATCATTCGCCCAATTGGGGCAATTTGGACGATTAAATGACCGAAAAAATCACGAAGTGCACGATATGCATTTTGATTTGAACACCCATTTTCATAATAAGCCTGAATAACTTTTACGCGCTGCTTGTTTGTGTATCTTTCCATGGTTCAAATTGAAAAGCAGAAAAAAACTTGACGTTTAGGTGTGGATGACATTCAACATAGGCCCTTAAAATTTAACCACCCATTATAAAGAGCATAAAATTCACAAATTAAAAGATATCGCAAAGTTCTTTTAGATTCATTTAATTAAGACTCTAAACTATAAATTTGCATACTTATTTATATCAATATGCAAAATTTTTTTCCATACCTAATTTTGTCCCAATCGTTACACTGTGCGTCGCACTGAAGATATTTTTTTATAAAAAACGCTTCTTCATTCTTAAAGTAAAGGCAATATGTTAAATCCTACTACTTTCATTAAAAAAAATAACGAAATGGCCATTGCAACCCTGCAAAGGACTTTGACCGAGCTTTTTATGATCAACTAGCTTAAACCCGCCGCTTCGCCGGGTTTTCAAAAAGTTTTCATTCAAAAATTGATAGTGGGTAGGCTTGATTTTTCGCTACCAAAACGATTTTTTATTGTTTAAGTAATACTACAAATTATTAACCTTAAGATTGTTATATCATCTGATAGGAAATCGAAAACCTAAATTTTGGATTTAATTTTTTTTACAACAAAAACAACTTTTATCCAATTTTTTGGCTTAAACTAAAAATTTTTGAACATTTTTTAAAAAAATTTTTAAAAATATTAATACTTTGGTTTAGTAAAAATTTCAACTTATGTTTGAAGGATATTTTAACAAACAACATTTTTCAAAAAAAATTATTGAAATCCATTGCAAACTGACTGAAATATTTGCCTTCAAAGCTAAAAGTGTGAATTTCAAGTCGTTTTTCTCTCATTCTCAGCTTATAATTAATACTAAAAAGATCTGGTACTAAAATTTTTCACAGTTTTCAAACTACATACATGATTTTGGTATCAAATTGAAGGAAATTTAAAAGCGTTTATTGATTTTGTTCTCGTTTAATCGAAGTGCAATTTAATCCATTAGGGCCGAAAGAAAACCATAAACAAAAAACATAAATAAATAAAAAACAGACATTTTTAGACTTGAATCAACATTTTGGTGAAAACTATGTATGCCATTGAGCAGAAATAAGTTATTATTGCATGCTAATTTTACTTTTTTTAAAAAACTGGCACTAAAACTTTTGAAATATTATGCAGTATTTAATGAAAATTCGAGACGCATATGTTTCCATATAGTAACATTGGTTGTTAATGGGTTAAAATAAAGTATCCTATTGCACTCTCTGCTGACCTATAAATATGTGTACAAAATTTTATAAAAATCTGAGTTGTCGTTTAAACGTGATGAGTGAACATAAAAAGTGGCTACAGATTTATTAATAGTATAGATTGTGTTGTGAGCAGTGGTGTAGATATAGGGGGAGTGAATATCCGCGGGTCCGGACTCCCCCCAGAGCCATGGAAACCATTATCAAATATCTCAAAGCACAAATCTACTTGTATATGTATTGCAAACAATTTTTCTTTTTCTCAAGAGAGTTCTCAAAATTTGATTTAGTTGAGTGGCATGTATGTATGGCAGATAATTCAGATTTTCTTCTAAAATCCAGAAGTGTTTCTGAAAGGTGGTGGTAAGAGAATGAAGAATCGCGAAACTTTAGTTTATTATCTCAAATACTAAGACAGCTAAAAGAAGTATTACTTATTCATTATTTACATTCGACGTTGAATGTGAGAACGAAGCAAATAATAGAATATCATCCTATTTTTCCGTTATTTTTTTAAGTTAACGCTTTAACCGTTCTGCGGAATTTGTTAGTTATGCCAAGAAGATAAACAGTAATGAAGATTAAAACTAAATGAAAAAAAATTACCATTTGTTCTTCTAACCATTTGTGTGAACTTTTGTTAGTCCCTCCATATAAGGCATATAAGCTTTAGGAACTTAGTTATTGATAAAAAACAACATTTCATCAAAAAATTATTTCAAAAACATCTGTTTATAGCAAACAAGGTTTAGTTTTCGAGAAATAGCGATCTGGTTTATTAGAAGTAGAAGAAGAAGAAGAAGTAGAAGTAGAAGTAGAAGTAGAAGTAGAAGTAGAAGTAGAAGTAGAAGTAGAAGTAGAAGTAGAAGTAGAAGTAGAAGTAGAAGTAGAAGTAGAAGTAGAAGTAGAAGTAGAAGTAGAAGTAGAAGTAGAAGTAGAAGTAGAAGTAGAAGTAGAAGTAGAAGTAGAAGTAGAAGTAGAAGTAGAAGTAGAAGTAGAAGTAGAAGTAGAAGTAGAAGTAGAAGTAGAAGTAGAAGTAGAAGTAGAAGTAGAAGTAGAAGTAGAAGTAGAAGTAGAAGTAGAAGTAGAAGTAGAAGTAGAAGTAGAAGTAGAAGTAGAAGTAGAAGTAGAAGTAGAAGTAGAAGTAGAAGTAGAAGTAGAAGTAGAAGTAGAAGTAGAAGTAGAAGTAGAAGTAGAAGTAGAAGTAGAAGTAGAAGTAGAAGTAGAAGTAGAAGTAGAAGTAGAAGTAGAAGTAGAAGTAGAAGTAGAAGTAGAAGTAGAAGTAGAAGTAGAAGTAGAAGTAGAAGTAGAAGTAGAAGTAGAAGTAGAAGTAGAAGTAGAAGTAGAAGTAGAAGTAGAAGTAGAAGTAGAAGTAGAAGTAGAAGTAGAAGTAGAAGTAGAAGTAGAAGTAGAAGTAGAAGTAGAAGTAGAAGTAGAAGTAGAAGTAGAAGTAGAAGTAGAAGTAGAAGTAGAAGTAGAAGTAGAAGTAGAAGTAGAAGTAGAAGTAGAAGTAGAAGTAGAAGTAGAAGTAGAAGTAGAAGTAGAAGTAGAAGTAGAAGTAGAAGTAGAAGTAGAAGTAGAAGTAGAAGTAGAAGTAGAAGTAGAAGTAGAAGTAGAAGTAGAAGTAGAAGTAGAAGTAGAAGTAGAAGTAGAAGTAGAAGTAGAAGTAGAAGTAGAAGTAGAAGTAGAAGTAGAAGTAGAAGTAGAAGTAGAAGTAGAAGTAGAAGTAGAAGTAGAAGTAGAAGTAGAAGTAGAAGTAGAAGTAGAAGTAGAAGTAGAAGTAGAAGTAGAAGTAGAAGTAGAAGTAGAAGTAGAAGTAGAAGTAGAAGTAGAAGTAGAAGTAGAAGTAGAAGTAGAAGTAGAAGTAGAAGTAGAAGTAGAAGTAGAAGTAGAAGTAGAAGTAGAAGTAGAAGTAGAAGTAGAAGTAGAAGTAGAAGTAGAAGTAGAAGTAGAAGTAGAAGTAGAAGTAGAAGTAGAAGTAGAAGTAGAAGTAGAAGTAGAAGTAGAAGTAGAAGTAGAAGTAGAAGTAGAAGTAGAAGTAGAAGTAGAAGTAGAAGTAGAAGTAGAAGTAGAAGTAGAAGTAGAAGTAGAAGTAGAAGTAGAAGTAGAAGTAGAAGTAGAAGTAGAAGTAGAAGTAGAAGTAGAAGTAGAAGTAGAAGTAGAAGTAGAAGTAGAAGTAGAAGTAGAAGTAGAAGTAGAAGTAGAAGTAGAAGTAGAAGTAGAAGTAGAAGTAGAAGTAGAAGTAGAAGTAGAAGTAGAAGTAGAAGTAGAAGTAGAAGTAGAAGTAGAAGTAGAAGTAGAAGTAGAAGTAGAAGTAGAAGTAGAAGTAGAAGTAGAAGTAGAAGTAGAAGTAGAAGTAGAAGTAGAAGTAGAAGTAGAAGTAGAAGTAGAAGTAGAAGTAGAAGTAGAAGTAGAAGTAGAAGTAGAAGTAGAAGTAGAAGTAGAAGTAGAAGTAGAAGTAGAAGTAGAAGTAGAAGTAGAAGTAGAAGTAGAAGTAGAAGTAGAAGTAGAAGTAGAAGTAGAAGTAGAAGTAGAAGTAGAAGTAGAAGTAGAAGTAGAAGTAGAAGTAGAAGTTAAAGTTGGGAAGTTTTTTAGCATGTACTTGACCTTGAAACTTAAATTTCTCGACAATGGTACGAAGGATTAAAAAACGGTTAACGCTATTAGATGCGCCATTTGCCAGAGAACCCTGGTTCGATTCCCACCTGACACAGATAGTTTTTTCAAATGAATTAATTTTTCTGTTCGGCCGTCACCTCTCTGCAGACAATGGCAATTCTTAGAGAGAAAGAACTGCCATTAAAAGCTTCTTGCGAACATAATCCGTTCGGAGTTCGGAGTCGGAGTCGGAGTTCTCGATCATTTGTGTTCAAACATTTCACAACACACACAACAGAATTGATCATAAGAATCTCGGTCAAAGTCCTTTTAAGGGCAGAAATGGCCATTTCGTTTTTTTTAAGCCATTAGATTCAGCGTCCTTGAATTATGCGGAAATATTTTGTCGCAATCTTGTTTGCAAAAAAAAGTGTCCGATTCATGCCCACTTTTATTAAAATAAATTTCAATAATAATTGTTTTGATATAAGATGAAGCCTGAATCCTAGTAGAAAGAACTCTAGGCTGCAATTGCATAGATTTTAGCTTAAATCCTTAATCCTTAATTTTTAGCTTAAATAAAATACGTGAATAAAACTAAATTTATATAGCTAACTAAATAGAATTTGGCTTCGATATAAATGACGGTCAGGTGCAAAATATTTTTATTGTGTCATTGAGACTAAAAGAAGAGGGTTTTTATCATTCTAAATAGTCACAATTGCAAGCTTTTTATTACGCTTGTACCATTAGTATGGGTTAGTTTGGGTCTGACGATAGACGAGTTTAAATTCAAGGGACGACATTCGGACTCATTCCCCATCTTATACTGAAGGTTTTCTTTTTACGCATTACTAGATATCGTGAATGCGCTTAATTTTGTCATATTTTCAAGTTCACACACTTGCTATCTGTCTGACTAACTTAAAGCGCTGTTGGCATTGTCTGTTTGTTTCTCTCTCTCGCTCTTTTCCTCTGTTTTCTTCTGTCTACGTATATTGTTGACTATGTTTTCTCATAAAACATAAAAGTTGCTCCAACTCGCAGTCGAACTAAGTTGAACGATTTTCCTGCGGCAAATTGAAAGGAAAATATAGCAATTAACACTTTACATACAGCACACACACAGACACACGCACACATACATGCAAACACATGCACGCACTTGAATATAAATAGCATTAGTCAGACGGAAGCGGAAGTAACGAGTTAAGTTCAACTAAATTTGGTATTATGTTTGGGTGTCATGTTAGGAACAACGATTTTGCTAAATTTTCAACAAAATGGTGTGCAGCGTGGTGACACCATGTCGTAAAATAGGTGTGACTAAGCTTCACTTTTTAATTTAATGTAAATTCAGCTCAAAGTTGATAGAAGAGCTTGTTTTATTTGCGTCATTATATATCAAAATTTACTCATTCGACGCATTAGGTGCGGTGCTTAGTCAAGGAGGTATAATTTAAGCGGCAGCTCTATAAAATAAAATTCAAACCTGCCAGTTCTATAAAACCGCATGCTGACAAGGATGGCGAGGATGATGAGGATGATGATGATGATGATGATAATGATGATGATGATGATGATGATGGCGATGACAATGATGAGTTGTTAACGCTTGATGAAAGTTTCACACAGGCTCGCACATACCCACACATACCAACACATTGCAAATTTCTATGCTGTAACATCAATTTTCATTTCCATCGCTCTTTCGTCAGCTTTAATGCGTCCCCATTGAAGCGAAAAAGCGAGTTTTAGTGATTTTTAATGTGAAAGCAATCTGTGTATAGTTCTTGCGCTTGTGTCAAGTAACAAGGTTTTTTCCTCCTTTAGAAATTAGTGACAAATTTCAGCGTATATTTTTAGGCGAACTTACTTCGGTTTGACTGCGTGCTACTTGCTTGCTTGATGAATTAGTTTGTTGGGTGGCAAAAACGTCGACTTAATTGATAAAATGTTAAAATGTTGAAGTACAGCATCATTACCATGTTTATGTTAATAATGATGTTAGCGCAATAGATCGCAGCCTAAAAGTTTACTAAGGAATTTAATATTTTAGATATATTGTTGCTGCTGCTACCTAGGTTTGAGTATTGATGCTAATATTTGATAAAGTGTTGGTGTTGTTAATGATGATGATGATGATAATGATGATAATGATTGTAATTGTGCTGCTGTTGTAAAGAATGTGTGCTGTTAATTTTGTTAAGTGCTTAAAACTTTGTTGTTGTTAACATGTTCAATGAGTGATGAAATCATTTAATTACAGCTTAATGTGCTTTAATTTACATAATTATATTGGGGGTGTGAAAATATAAAAATGTTTATTCAACGTTGCTATTTAAACTGATTTTTAGGAAACATTTATTAAAATTAATTTTCTCTGAAATCTTCTTCACACATTTTCATATGTTTAATTATGTTAAAAACAGTAATTTAAAGTAGCAAAACTGTTTCTATTTTAAAGTTGAAACATTTTCAAAATAGCTCGTAAATTTGTCAGATTCTTCTCTGACAATTAAATCACTTTATAGCTCAATTAAGTGTTTGCCATAAACAATAACAGAGAATAGTATTTCTGTGTAATATAATATAATGATGTACTATGATGTAAAATTAAGCATAAATGTTGTACAGAAAAAAAAACACATAATATTTTGTACTCAGGTTAAATTGTAATAAAGTCTACAACACACTGTGACTCAAGAATGAAATCCATTGGTCAAAATACCCATTTTTTGTGGTAACCGATTTAAAAAATTTGTAGCGCCATTTTGTAGTAAATATATCCAAAGTTAGGTAGCCAAAAATTTAGGTCAAATTATCTAAATTTGTGGGCGCGGCATGCGGTTAAACACAACTGTTTTTGTTAATTTCAGAAAAAGTGAGTTTTTTTACTTTTTCATCGAAAATAAATGGCCGTTGCTCGCAAACTGTAATCAATAGAGGGTTGAATTTTTTTTGTTAGGTTAGTTGAACTATTATCGTTAAGTTATCGTTGTGGCTGTAGTATTTATATTTTAGATGTTGCGAAATGTATTCAAAATTTCTGTTTTTTTTTTAAATTTTAACTTTAGTGGAATCGAACTTCTAAGGATCAGAATGGATCAAAAAAATGAAAGCATCCAGTTAAAGGTGAAAGTCTCCTCGTTTACCCCATATATATACTTTTAAACCCCCCACGATCCCCCCGTAGAAGCTTTTTTCATTTTACTGAAACTACTCACACAAATATTCGAATGACGCTTATTTAAACGCAACCCTATAAGTATGCAATGGTGTATTCTATTTAAACTTTAGGTATTTTATTGCATGCAATTTAAAGGATTTTTCAGTTTTTTTTACCCTTTTTATTCCAACTCTTTAAGACAGGTGCAATAATAAATAATAAAATGTTTTTTTTATCAACATATGACTTTTTTCAATAAAAAGAGAAGATTAAAAAAAAAGAAAAGCATTATTTCATACTAAGAGTTGAAAATTTTAACTTTGACCTTGAGTTTCTCAATAAGTGCTCAATCGATTTAAACAAAATTTGAAACACAACAAATTCAAGGAATTATCTGACAGTTTTTTGTTATTCAAATATTACTCAAATATCTCAATCGTTTCCAAAAGTTATAGAATTTCGGCCAATGAAAACCTATTCTGAGCCACTGTGCAACATAATAAACTCAATGGACCCTATAGGAACAAACTAACTTGTTTTTAAAAACAACTAATTAAAAAACTAATTTAAAATAAACCAGTATATGAACTACTTTTAATTATATTAAGGATGTTGACATGTTTTAATTGGAAATTTTTATTAGATTACAAGTTTATATATATATTTAACCATGTTATTTAATCAAATATTATTAACTTTAGGCCATCAGTAATAGTTTTCAATTGGTTATTTAAAAGCAATTAAAAAAATAATTTAAATGTAACTAATTTAACAAGTAGTTGAAAATATATGCAGACGAAAGTCAATTGACTTATTTAGCGGACATCACCATACAAAATAAGTTAGTTCGTTCTATGGAAAAAAGTCAGAATTTCAACTAGTTGTGGTTGACAAAAAACTACTTTATCAACTACTTTTAAATTAGTTGATTTTCCTACAGGGGAACGATATAATTCTTTTACACATTCACTCATAAATGCCACACACACTCACCGTTCCTCACCCACATGCTCATACATACCATGATAATAATTAAATATCTTACCAACCAAGACCGTCTGCTGCGTTTCACACAATGGCAACACTTTCACGTTCATTCGCTACATTTTAATAACAACTTCCGTTTGCCAGAAATTGTTGTTGACAGTTTTGCATGTAAATACGGTGAAAATTAAATAATAAACTTAAATTTTATCACTGAAGAAGAGTGTTTGTGTGTGTGTATGGGTGTGTGTGTAGGAGTGTGTATGTGTTTGAATGGAAGAATGTCTATTTTGTATGATGCGCAGTAACGCGTCTGCATGACATTTATGGCATCGTTCATGACATCGTTTTTCTTCTGTTGACATGTAATGAACTGCGTTGCGTTGAATGAGTGTGAATGACAAAAACAACAACAAGCATTTTAGCATTGAATATATTTGCAGTATTTTGGCAATGTGTGATCAATGCAACCGGAAATTCCGACATTTTGTGTCTTTAAGCGATTATTGGCTTCAAAAGAAAGCTTACGAAAACAAGTACAGAAACTGAAATTGGCTTATTAAAAGTCAAATAGAATTTTATATTTATTATCCGAAAGAACCTTTCTATAAAATATTCAAATATTTATTGAAAATGTGATGGATATAAAAACTCAGTTAAACGTTAAAAGAACGAAAAAAAAATAAAAAAATCTTTTGTAGAATGTTACTAAAATGTTTTGAACTACCTCCTGATCGCAGCCGTATCTAAAGCAGTCATTAAACAATCACACTCGAGTCAGTGCATTGCAATTTTTTGAAGTGAAACCTCATTAGTCACGTCTACAGCAAATTAGAATGAGATGTAAGCCGATAAAACGATTCGTCGCATTTACATAACTCACCGCATTCGGCAGTTTTACGCGTATACAGGGTGAGTCTGTTAGAGAGGTCAATCCGAAAACCGGAGATTCCTTGGGTCAATACAAGAAAAAAATTGTATGGGAGGGGGGGTCTATTTTCACCCCCCTCCGAGATAGGAGTAAAATAATGTAAAAAAGTCGAATTTTAAGGTAATATCACTTTTAGCGCAATAACTTTGAAAGTATGATAGCTTCGTAAGATTTAATTGCAGTTTTGGAAACACAATTTAACAGGTCTAATAAAAAAATAAACAAATTAAAGTTAACTCGTTTGGTAAAAACAATTAAGCTGACCAAACTCAAAAAATAATTTTTTTCACGAAAAAAATTAGTACGAATGCGATTTTCTCTAAAGTTTATCTAAAAAAAAAATTCAGTTTATTACGTATTTATGTTCTCTTAAGTGTTCTCTAAAACTTCCGAATACAAAGTTTTTACCTCAGGTCAACAGGTCATCTGTTTTTTGAGTTTTAATTTGTGCTTAAAATACCTATGTAAATTACAAAAGCTTACATTGATATGTAAACAATAGAAAAAACAAAAATTTACTTTGCAGTGTAATGTTTTTGTTGTAAAATTTTCAGTTGATTTTAAAACGAACGCTACTATTATAGTAAACAACAATAAAACAGAGTTGAATGCCGATATTTTTTAAAACCGTTTACTATAATAGTAGCGTTAGTTTTAAAATCAACTGAAAATTTTACAACAAAAACATTACACTGCAAAGTAAATTTTTGTTTTTTCTATTGTTTACATATCAATGTAAGCTTTTGTAATTTACATAGGTATTTTAAGCACAAATTAAAACTCAAAAAACAGCTATTAAATAAAACTTCACACTAGAACAGAAATTTGCTGCCTACTTTAAGGGGGTCCTCTGGTAATCTATGCCAAATTTTAGCCTTTTTTCAAAATATTGTGGAAAGAGAACGAGTAAAGATATTTTAGTTCCGTTTTTTGATTTGGGTAGCTTAATTTATTGAAAAAAATACAAAATTTTGAAAAAGTGAATTTATGGACCGTTCAGAAAGTTCTCGGCCTGGTAACGAGGTTCTCCGGAAAAAAGGTGGGTCCAAATTGCGCACGATTCCAAGTGTAAACATCGTCTGAAAAAAAAAAAAAAATATTCAGTTACTTAGAATGAATGTCCCTATAGCCCCTACCTCGGAAACAAAAATCGAAATTTTTTTAGGGGGGGAGCCGCCACTTTGAAAATGAAAAATCGAATTTCGACCTTTTTTTTTGTTGTCTAGTGTAGAAAAAAAATAGTAAACATAATTTTTTCGGCAAGTTTGAGGTAGGGGCTATAGCAGCGTAAATTCTGCGTCGTTTCATGCCTCATATATCAAAATCGGTCAAAAACTGTTTGAGTTATCGTGCGCAAAGTTTTGAAAAACATGGTTCCGAGAAAAACGCGTTTAAAGTTTTGACTTCAATTTTGAGGCACACAAATGACATTAACACATATTTTTTTAATACAATACTTACGAATATTAATCGGCAATTCCAGCCCCATAAAGTGTGCCTTCCTCCATCTCATAAAACGAGTTTTCCATGGCTTTTTGGGCTCTGCGGGCTGTGCGACCCTCTTTCGATGATGCGTACGTTTTTAGCTCTGAGCGTTGAAGTCGTTTTCCGTCGCGAGATTCAGCATACATCTCGGCTTGTGGGCCGATGACAATACCCATTGTTGACATTATTTTTAAAATACTCGAAAATAAACTGAATCTCGTTCGTTTGCTTCTTTCATGTGAACACCTGGGCTCAAAATCATTTCAACCCCTAAATCAAAACATGCATGTATACATACTGCATGTATACATACTGTGTGTGTATATTTTGTAATATCAATACATATTTTCCACAGAAGAATTCCACAGAATTTTCGACTAATGACTGCAGGCAAATAAACAACTTTGCTGATGCGTTATTTTGACGAAAACATACCTACACAAAAATGCCTGTATCTCCTAAACTATTTCGAATTTTGAAAAATCCTTTTGGGAAAATGTTTTTGAGTATCTGAGCAATATGAAAATAAAAAAATAAAAAAATATGAAAAAAAAAAATTGAAAAAAATTTTTCGGATTACCAGAGGACCCCCTTAAATAAGGGAATAATCAAACAATTATCTCTGCACATTGTTCGAAAAATGTTCTCTAAAAAAAAAAAATAAATAACATCATCATACTTGTTTCTTATATGCACTCATATCGAGAGTGCATCCTCTAAGCATTCCAAAACTGCACATAAAAGGCGCTGTTTCTAGCAGCGCTTTTTATTTTCCTGCTGGGAGGTTGAAAAAAAAAACAACCACACACTCAAACACGACTGGCTTCATACATTTATCAACTATTGGTTAGAATAGCTGCTGGCATTAATCATACAGCCAACAGAAGTAATCAGCCAATACAACAACAAACGATTCAAGGCATGTTAACTTTGCTCATCTGTGTTTTAGCATTTGAATTTTGTTGACCATCCTGATGATCCTTTGGGGCAACTGATGATAGATATGTTGTACATATACATATGTGTATTATATGTATCTACATGCATTAGCAAGCGTCTGTTTGTTTAAAGCATATCCCATGTGCAAACAGATTTATTGAAATATTTAATAATTCCCCGAGATTACATCATGTTCTCCATGTTGTTGTTGTTGTTGCTGTCGTGTGTTTGTCTAGGATCTAGCTAAATGATTTCTTCGTGCTTATGTGGCTTTTGGCTAACCGAAACTGTTTTACTTGTTGGCTGGGTTATGATTTTATTGTTTAACTTTTTTTACTTCTAGCTTTCTACTACTAAGCAAATTTTGTAAATATCAGTATTAATGTAATTTACTACTTGAGGTAATAGCGAATCAAATTAAATCAATTAAAATCAAATAATTTTTTAAAAAAAAACCACCATATCTTTAGTTTATATTCTATAAAATAAGTTTAAGTAGCTTAAACAAAACCTGCCTTAAAGTATGCAACATGCAGTCTTATATTGCACGAAATTAATCATTCATTCATCTTAACCCATTATGTACCATACACCGAGAAAAAAAGCAATTGGTAAATTACATAAGTCAGCTTGGGTAAAGAGAATTGTATGGGTATTATAAACTTATGCTTATTCACCTAAGCAATTTATTGTTTAATACATTGCTTTGAAAGCACATAATTCGATAACTTGCCAAAAGAAAAATATTTGATTCACCTAAGCCCAAAATCCAAAAATACAAAATTAAAAAACAACTATTTAGCATGGATGGCTTAAGCATATTTTCGGCAAAAAAAAAAAAAATACAGCTGCGTTTTTAGTTTTGTTTTTTTTTTTTTGTAATTTAAATTCAAAAATAACATAAAGTAAATTAAAAAGCACACGTTAATATTCACACCAGTAAAATTTATCAACACAAAGAAAAAAAAACTTCTTTGCCCGCCGTGCGGAGTTGAACCTGGAACTTTTGGTGCCAGTCCATCGCTCTACCCACTGATCCAAGCAGCCCTGCTACTACTTGTTGACATAACTGCAGCTATGTCAACATATGCTGTATTAACAGATGCAGTATGCCACAGTATTCTGTTGATAGCTATACAACAAAAATCTATGCATAGATTATTGTGTTATGCTGCAGCATAGCTTCAATTGTAATCAGTATTGAATAAATTCAAGCAAATCACAGAACGAGAGGCATCGGCAGCTTTAAAAAAAAAGGAAAATAATATAAACCTAAGCCCGAAGAAAGCTTTATTTCTTAAATTAATTTTTTTTTAAAAGTAGTGTATTTACCAAATACTTGGTTAATTTATCACCCAAATAAAAATTTTCAAGTCAACATGTAAAACTTAGGCGTTTTGATGAAGTACTTGGGAGGCTGAAAACTGCCAAAGCCATCTTATAAATTATACTAGGTTTTTTTTCAATTAAACATTAGCTGTTTTCTCGGTGTAGTTGCGTTATTTTTAGACACACAGCCTAACGCAGCAGAACCTTGGTAAAATGCTTAGTTGTATTTCATAGTTAGTTGCATTTAAGAAATTTGAAAAATAATAGATGTAAGTTCTTAAAACTTTAATTTTATTTTAATAAAATTAGTAATGAAAATACTGAGAACCAATTTGCATTAACTTAAACTCTATCAGCGATAATTTGGTAGTTCATGTAATACTTTTTTGTTTTGTTGGGTTAGGTAAAAGCAAATTAGGTACTATTATATTTAACGAGCTTGAATACTCGGTGCCGCCCGGGGGTGGTGTAGCATTTGGGGTTTATAAAATTTATGAAAAATTATAATTTGTGTTCCCGTACTTTTTTGCAGAAATGAGCAAGTTGCAAAATTTAAAGAGAGTAAGCTAAAAATTTCCTCATTGTGTGAAAAATTGCAAAAAGTACGGGAACAGGTTTTCGCGACAAGTAGCAACTTTTGAAGAAAAGTCAATTACCATAGCTGATATTTGCAAAGATTATTATAAAGCACTGCTTACCACTTTGCATTCTTTTAAATGTGCCTGGTGGACACTTTTTAACATTTTATTATTTTATTTATTAAATTTTATCATCAATGGTTAACACAATATTTTCACATTAGCTGTCAAAATATGGCAGCTTGCTAATTGTTGCGAATTTTGCTTCGTCAAATTTGTGCAGCAGAAAATAGCAACATTTGAAGAGGACTTGATTTCTTATTTTCGCTCTCTTTTGCGAATTCTTTGGATACGGGAAGAGGAAAAAGCAGGAAATGGCAGAAAATCGTTCGAATTTTCAAGTACGACAACAGACCTATACTGCCGGCATAAGGAAGAGTGCGGCATCTACATTTTCCAAAAATCCAAGCAAAACGCCTCATAATAAAAAGGTGATATTTTATAAAAAATTGATGAAATAATTATAAAAATTTTGCTCGCCAGGAAAGAGAAGCCCGGAACAATATTAATGATAAGGTTATTTTAAAGAATTAACATATATTACAAAAACTGAGTCATAAAATACTGTACTTACCGCTTTTTTTTTTTGTTTGTTCTCCGATTTCATTAAATTATAAACATGAAAAAAGCCGTATTTACTTCATTTTTCGCATCTATAAAAAAAGTAATTGCTTATTTTAAATTAAAATATTAAATTAATATAGAATATATATGTTTAGGGTTAAAGCGAAGATATAATTGAAATATATAACACTTAATAAATACAAATTCAAATGACTCAAATTTTATTTTTTATGACTGAAAAAAATTTGTGTGTATATAAAAAAGAAAAAATCAAAGGCAAAGTGCGGCATCTACATGTATATACGGCATTTTTTACTCTGTTTATGTAGATACTGCGTTTTATGATGGAATTATACCTACATTTTGTGTAGATACGACAATTAAGGTAAAAATATTTAGGTTTGGGGCCAAAAGTTCAGGATTTTTATTTTACAATCTTAAAGAGGATGGATGACTTATACGGAAAATACAATAAAATGAATTTTGATTTTCATGCTAGATGCCGCACTCTTCCTTATGACGGCAGTATAGCCTTTGCATTGAGGTAACGGTACAGAACGGGTTAAAAATAACATAATTCACAATCGAAACAGCCTAAAAGTATACAATTTTTTCATATCTAAAGTGTTCGGAAGCAGTATTTGAACGAATATATATGAATGAGTGGCAGCTGTGACAATTTCCCATAAGCAATATAATAATGTTATTGATACCCAGCTAAGGTAGTATTTCATTGCTGCTGTTGTTAAAGTTTTGTTGCTGAAGCTGTTGCTTAACTCGCCCTATTATTATTAACATAGAAATGCGATCTTATATATGGATGTGTTTAAGTTAAAGTTACAAATATGCATGCAGTGCTCCTCTATATATGTATGACAGTTGTCTGTATTTGAATGGCATTACCTGTTTGGTGGTTTGCCTGTATTTATGTGATGTGAATTTTTGAAAAGTATGCAGCCTCCACTTGCTCTTATTCTGAAATTGCTTAACAATAAAAAATCTGCATGCATTAGCAGATTGTTTTATTTTCTATTGAATATGTCTTTCATTATTAAGTTGAACATGTTGTTGTTGTTGTTGTTGTTGTTGTTGGTGGTCGTAGGACAAATGTGTCGTTTGCAGTATAATCTAATACTCAAAGAAATGCTTTCAATTTTTATTTGGTGTTTTGCCTGTCAGAGTTAAATGTTATGGTTGTCACATTGATGTATTAATTTCAATCAATCTATGAAAGTTCATTTGATGAATGAGAAAACAAAACCATATGGGAAGTGTGTGTGGATAAGTTTTAGAAATATATCAATGGGTTTTAATATGGGTTAGCACATGATGATATTTCAAGTGAAGCATGGTCTTTTTTCATTTTGAGTATCAATAACTCCAATAGATAAATTTTTATAAAAATTTACGTAAAAGGATATTGCATATATTTTACAAACTAAAACTTATTTTTGAGTTTTAGTTTTTTTCCTCACAAATAGGAGTTATTTTTTAAGTGTTAGTTTTTTCCTCATAAAATAAAACTTATTTGTAATAGTAAAAATATATATATATATATACCATGAGAAATTTCATCCAAAAACATTAACATTTAGAGGTCGCACAAGAGCTTGGAAAATTAGACTCCTTTGTTTTTTTTTTTTTTTGTTAATATTTTTTAACGCAACCACACTAATACACATAAGAAAATTTTGCTGGTTTTTATTTACGATCTTACATTATTAAAAACAAATAAATTCATACATTAAAGAAAGCTCTAAGGATTGTTGGCACAATAATTTTGGCATCCTGCTCCTGCTGTTTCTTTATCCTCAACTTGGCAGCGTTATTACTGGAATTCTACGCATTACACCATGGACCGTAAAATAAATTCCACAAGCACAATATTAAGAAATTTCATTACATTCTAATAAATTAGGATGTTCATTAGTAGAGTTACCCAACAATAGCTGGATTTGTTGAAAATTCTAGACAAACAGAGAGCGCTCAAAGTGAATATTTAAATTAAATTGTTTTGAGAAGCAATTTTTGAAAATCAATAAAATTGGCAAAATTACAAATAGAGTCACATACAATATGCAAGCAAACACACACACACAATCAGTTAATATATCCCAATAGGCAATGAAGCTAGGTCTCTTCTAACGAAGGCGTGCATTTACTGCTACTTTTGGCGGTAAGACACATGACAACCTCGCTGCTTCTGCGAGCGTTTCTATGAGGCCTAATTTTTCGCTACCCAGCGCTGTATAACAATTATATTTTTCCTACAAAAACTGGTTCTGCTTATATTTCAGGGTTACTTTTTCGTTAAAAGTTAAAATATATATTAGTTAAAAAATACTGAATAATAAACAACATCATGACTAAGAAATATTCTTTTCTGACAAGAATATGTAAAATAAAATAAAATCGCAGAATAAATAGGTAGGTATACATAAAAGAAATAAAAAAAAATATTGTTAATTGTTTTGGTTAACCTCTTCTTTAAGCCATTTTAAAGAAGTGCTTATAGCAGGCCTTTTTGAAGCAAGGAGAGCAGAAGACCTAGAAAATTTGGCCATTTCATATAAAAAAGTATATGGGCTTGGATATGATCGTGGAAGGACTACGAAATCCATTAGAAGCCCTGCTTTTGCCCACTGGGATCTTAGTAATTAAATTTACCTACACACATGTGTGCATCCACATATACATGCACATCTACATCTACCTCAAGATCTAAGCAATATGAACACAAATAGCAAATCTAATAAAATGTGCCATTATATTATAAGGGCTATGCTTGAGCCTAAGTAAGAAAACCAGAACAAATATGCATAGAAAAAAAAAGTACTCAGCTCGATGATGAATTCGCAAATAGTACGCAAGCATAACAATTGTTGAAAACATACATATACACACACAAGAATGCGGTGAAGGTCCAAGATTTTGGCTGGGAATATAAAGCGAAGGGGCGAATAAATAGCCACACTTACAAGCATTTTAAGAAGCTTTTCAAAGACACAACAGGACACAATAACAAGGACATAACAAGAGGCTCAACAGCACAACACGACTAGCATTGAAAGCATCAATGTTCGACCCAGTGATGTTAGTTTGTGTGTTTGCTTGTAATTGTATGTATGCGAGTGTGTGTGCCTAAATATACATGTAGTGGAAGCTCAAATTTCAATAAACGTTTATTGAGGTAAGGTTAGTGCTGCATGCTGTTTGTGAGGCTCAAACTCATGCCTATTTGACTGTGTGTTTGTGTGTGTGTGTGTGTGTGTGTACGGTGGTAAACATTCTAAATGTTGAAAATTCAATGAATATTATTTCTACTCTTTATTGCATATAAGATGAGTTTGATAGAGCGTTTGTTATATGTACTTAGGTGTGAGTGTCAGGAACATTCGTAGTAGCACTCAAACCATTATTTTCTAAGAGCCTAAGTATATTTGTAGGTTTGCATGTGTATGAACAGTCCCAATAGGCAATGAAGCTAGGTCTCTTCTAACGAAGGCGTGCATTTACTGCTACTTTTGGCGATAAAAAACATGACTTCCTCGCTGTTTCTGCGAGCGCTTCTATGAGGCCTAATTTTCCGCTATTTAAAAATATTTAAAAAGCTAAAATATATATTAATTCAAAAAAACTGAATAATAATAATAATCAATGTCTTGATTTAGAAATATTCTTATCTAACAAAAATATGTAAAATAAAATAAAATCACAGAATAAATAGGTAGATATAAATAAAAACCATTAAAAAAACAAATATTTTTGTAATTTTTTTGGTTAACATCTTCTTTAAGCCATTCTAAAAGAGTGCTTATAGCAGGCCTCTTTAAAGCAGGGAGAGCGAAAGGCATGTAAAATTTGGCCTCCGACATCCATTTTAAGGCCTGCTCACAGCCCTTCGAATACCTGCCAATGCCTACTGGGGTGGTGATCAAAATATTTGCAACTGAATGGGGCTTTTACCAAAAGTTACTATATTATTAGAAAAAACTAAGCATTTTTAGTCTTTTTGTTAGATTAATTGAAGATATGCAGGGTATATTGTCTTATAAAGACTTCAAATATTAATTCATTCACTTACAACAATAAAAAACGATTTAACTAAGCTAGAGTCAAAATGTAAGAGTTTAAAACATTTTCAACTCTATACAAATGTTTAAAAACATATAAAAACTAGTAAGGTTGGAGCTTTGGCAGGGTACCGAAGCTTAAATACCCCCCCCCCCCGCTGCCATATTGGAGTATATTCGAAGTCTTTAGCCACGACATTTACGCTGACATTCAGTTTTATATATTAACGAAAGTTTTCCTATTTTGATGACGTCACTTTGTATGGGAGGTAGGCGTGGTTTCGATCCGATTTTGCCAAATATCATATTATATTCATATTATATATCAAAGCTTATGTGCAAAATTTCAAGACATTTCTGTAATTTTTGTGGATTTTTAAGAGATTTTACGTTTAAAATAAAGCCAATTCGTATGGGAGGTAGGCGTGGTTTTCATTCGATTTTGCCAAATATCATACTGGTGGTCTTTTTTATATATCAAAACTTATGTGCAAAATTTCAAGACATTTCAATAATTTTTGTGGAGATTTTACGTTTAAAATAAAGCTACTTTGTATAGGAAGTGGGCGTGGTTTTCATCTGATTTTGCCATATATCATACAGATGATATATATTAAATTTCAAAGCTTTTGTGCAAAATTTTAAAACATTTTTTGAATTTTTGCAGATTTTTAAGAGATTTTACGTTTAAAATAAAGCCAATTTGTATGGGAGGTAGGCGTGGTTTTCATTCAATGTTGCCAAATATCATAGCCAGGATTAATATTGAAAAGCAAAGCTTACGTGCCAAATTTTAAGGCATTTCTTTAATTTTTGTGGATTTTAAAGACATTTTACGGTTAATATAAAGTCAATTTGTATGGGAGGTAGGCGTGGTTTTCATCCGATTTGGCCCATTTTCGAACTTGATCTTCTTCTTTAATTTTTATAAAATAAACTTATAATTTTAGTTTCGATAACTTTAAAATTGCGGATGTAATCGTGTCGACAGACGGACAGACAGACGGACACACCTCCTATACCTGCCACGCCTCCTTCTTGGCGTTACAAACGGAATGACAAAGTTAATATACCACTTACGCAGTACGCGCTGGGGTATACAAATTATAGATCTTGTTGCATGGCCTGTTTTTTTTTTTAACTGCTGTACATCTTCTAGGCATTGAGGCAATAAGTTTATCAATATAACCGCTTAAAATTTCTCCTCACTCCATTTTCTACTCTTAGTAAAGCTCATCTCCATTTCGAAATACTTTTGTACATATTTGACGCTTGGCCATCATACACATATTCTCAATAGGGTTGAGATCATGTGACCATTCTCGCCAACCATGCAACAATTCTTAAGAGTTGTTGAGTTGAGCACGAGTTGAGCAAGAGTAATACGCTTATAGATTATTTACAGCAAAACTAGTTGTCTATAAGTGTTCTGTTCTCTTTCACATTATCTCATAACAGTTTAAAAGAGTTGCGTTATAAGAGCATTACTGCGAAGACGCTGTATCTTACAAGTCATTACTTACAGACTTCTACAAGACTTCAGCTATCAGAGCCAAACTATGAAGACTTTTAGCTTTATAGATAAAGTCTTATAGACATCTCCAAGGCTTTTATTTAAAGAGTTCAGATCTGAGCAACGGTCTGACAAGAAGAGTATCACTCTGATAATAAAATGTTGGTTCTTATAATCGGACAATTACCCTTAACAAAAGTTTTAACTATACACATATTTCTTAACCCTTTCTTGTTACTCTGAAATAAATGAACAGAATTATGTTCAATGAATTTGGTTCCTTCGTAAAAAAACATTCCGAAAGAACAGGACAATTTCTAACTGCAATTTACGTATTCACTTCCATTCATAAGATATTATATTTTCCAGGAAAAGTGCTATATTTTCATATTAAAAAATTACCAATCTCATTAAGAATATGGTTTTACAATACACGTATGCACTCAAACAATTTGTTCATCCACATCATTGAAATTTTTTTCACTATCGCTATCACATCGCAGTGCCCTGTGACGTATTAAGAATAGTGTAATAAGAAATGTCATGGTATTTGTTGTTGCTTCCACTCATGGACTAATTTCAAGTTAGTCCAGCCTGTGATGTACAATTCATACAAATAGGTTAGTGTTCTGTGGCTTCAGAATTGTGCATTTTGAAAATTGTAGTCGTTTTTACTCATGGACCAATATCAAGTAAGCCCAAACGGGGAGTAGAAGAAATTTTATTTACAAAACAAAGAGTTTAACTTGTTGTTTGTGAATGAAATAAGGGAAGTTGAGAAATACTATAATTCTTGGTTATATAAATATTTTGTATTGTTTTTGAATATAGAGTAGGTCATTGACGAATTTTATGAATGGATAAATAAAATTAATATAAAAATTTATATATAAAATGTATAAACTTTACGGGGAATTCTAGGGCGAGCTTAGCTCATCTAGATTTCTGATTCGATTCGACATACAGTCAGAACCGAGACACAACTATTGTTTTGAACCTTTTGAACATAAATTAACCTTTTGCGGAAGATTTTTCATATTCTTTATAGTGAAAATTTATTGATAATTCCCAACGCGAAGTAATGAAATTAGTTCGGTAAACCTTGCACTAATGTGATTAAAGGGTTAATTCTGCTTGGCATAAATGAATGCTTTTTAAAAATGGTGGACCAACAAAAAAGTTTTGAGGGTCCACCCTAATGGCAAAAAAGTTTTTCAAATTCTAACATCATAATCTAAATCAGCAACCCTCTATCTACTTCCATATCTACTACAGTTTAATACTTAATTTAATTTTTAATATTTAATATTTTTTAATATTTTTAATATTTTTCTTATTTAAAACCTCGGTCTGGTCCTTATTCAAATCCTTGTCCAAGTCCTTATCTAAATCCTTGCGCAAGTCCTTGTACAAGTTCATGCCCAAATCCTTGTTCAAATACTTTTACTAATCCTTGACAAAATACTTATCCAAATACTTTTCCAAATCCATGTCAAAAATCTTGTCCTTATCCTTGTCGAAATCGTAGATAAAATCTTTGTCCAAGTCAACTTGTTTGTATGATAGTAAACGTGGGTTCGAAGGGTGGTAAGTATGAATTTTATTTTTTATATTCTCAATAACATTCTAATTTGAACGCATGTTATTGCCTAAATATTGATTTGATTTAAATTCTAACCGATATTGTTTAAGTCAAAAAATTATTTTTTTTAACTAGTCGGAAAACTATCGATCAATAATTGACTTTTATTTCTGATCTAAAAAATATCGATCAAAAAATAACTTTTATTTCTGACCGAAAAAATAACGATTAAAAAATAACTTTTATTTCTGATTGAAAAAAATAACGATTACAAATAATTTATATTTCGGATCGAAAAAATAACGATAAAAAATAACTTTAATTTCTGATTGAAAAATAACGATAAAAAATAACTTTTATTTCTGATCGAAAAATAATTGCTATAAAATGAATGATTGATAGCGATAATCGTTCTTTGCGGTTCCTGAAAAATAGTACAAATGGCCAAACGAAATGCTCAAATAAGATCTTAAAAAAAATAAAAGAAGTTATGAAGTTGTCTTTTAGCTCAGTGACAGTAAGAAGGTGTTTGCTGATGTCTAAAGTGGCTTCAAGAAACTTCCGAAAAGTACCGAGACTGCAAAAAACACATGGTTAAAAGATTGACAGTCGCCAAAGAGCACAAGCAGTGGCCTATCGGAAAATGGCGAAGCATACTTTGGAGCCATTAAAATAGTGTAACGCGGTGTCGGTAAACTTAAGGTTTGGGCATATTTCTGTTACTATGGCGTTGGACTCATATATTCGATTACCGAAAACCTGAATCAGTTTCCTTGCATAAAAATACTAGCAGAAACTATGCTTCCATATGCTGAGGAAGATATGCCACTGTAATGGGTATATCAGTAGGATAATGACCCAAAGCATACAAATAAGTGGGCCATAAAATGGTTTAGGAATAAAAAATTTACGTAATGGAATGGTCGGCTCAGTCATCGTACCGAAACCCAATAGAAAATCTTTGAGAAGTCATAAAAAAAGCAGTTTGTGTCCCAAAATATTCCAATAAGAGCAAGGAAGTTTGGAAAAAAGTGTGTGAATCCTGATATGCAATACTGATTGAAAGATGCCAGAACTTGGTCAATTTTATGCAGCGCAGATGTGTCGAAATTATGAAAAAATGAGGCCATACTAATACAATAAATATTAACTGCTAATTTATTAACAAAGTCTTTATTCCAAAAATATTTATGTTTTCCTTATAGTTTTTTAAGTTATATTTCTACTTTTATAAGCGCTGCTATTTTTGTGAACAACATAAATTTTGATCTTTTCTTTCTCGAATTGTCTTTGTTCGTTGAAGTACTTTGAAGCTAGAAGTCACATTATTTTTATATAAATTTATAGCAAAAACATAAAATATACAATTTTCTTTAAATGTAGAATGCTGCTATTTTTATGAACATAACTGTACATTTGACTGTCTCATTTGCAAAAGTATCTCAGATCCTCCCTCCGCAGGCAGATTCTGAATACAGCATATTTGAAGGTCTCGAAGGACGAAAAGAAATGTTCAAATTTGTAAAAACTGAATGGGCGCCACCTAAAAGAGTGTTTTTTGAGGCACATTTTTTAAAGTTTCACTTATTGATTTTTAATCACTAAAAATGCAAAACAAATTTAGTCGACACAAAACCAAAATTGTACGCTTAATCCAAATGTGTTCTTATTTATTTGATAACTGTTTAATTCGTGAGAGAATTCAGTACTCGAACTTGAAATTTGTTACTTTTTTTCAAGTTTCTTGAATTCAATCATCTGCCACTTCATGGTAAATGACACTCTCAGAAAAAAAATTTGTTCATATTGAAGACAATTTTATTACCTTTCTTGTAAAATCAAAAAAAAAATTAATTATTTATTTTCGCTGCATTTTTTTTTTTTTTGCTTAATTTAATTATCAAAATATTTTTTTTTTACAAAAAATTTCTCTGTTTTTTCTTTTTCTTTTAAATGTATGTACATCGATAACTCCTAAGCCATATGCCTGATTGCCATAATTTTTGGTGAACAGATAGATATCATAAGCATGGAGGCACCCGTAAAAAAGTGGGCGGCATTCGAGAACTGGGCGTGGCAATACTAGATCTCGCAATACTAGATACTACTGTATCTCGAATAATATTGACTCTAGGGTACTGCAATTTAGTGCAGGGGTAGGCACTATTATTACAAATCAAGAAAATGGGCGTTATTCGACAAATGGGCGTTGAAAAATTAGAAAAACAGTTCATATTGAATAATTTTGAGACTAGAGTACTGCAATTTAGAGAGGTAGGCATTATTATTACAAACTATGGTCAATAAAGTGGGCGTTACTCTACAAATGGGCGTGGAAATATTAGAAAAACACTGTGTATCAAATAATATTGACACAAGGGCACTGCAATTAAGTGTGGTGGTAGACACAGCTAATACAAATTACCGTCAAGAAAATTGGCGTTATTTGACAAATGGGAGTGGCAGTATTAGAAAAGAGTGTATGCTATGCTATGGTACTGCAATTTGGTATAGGGGTATTCATTATTAGTACAAATTACGGTCAATAAAGGGGGCAGTACTCGACTACTGGGAGTGGCAATATTAGAAAAACAGTGTATGTCGAATAATATTGACACTATGGCACTGATATTTATTGTAGTACAGGGGTAGGCAGAATTATTAAAAACTACGGTCAATAAAGTAGGCGTTATTCGATAAATGGGAGTGTCAATACTAGATAAACACTATCTCAGTTAATATTGACGCTGGGGTACTGAAATGAAGGACAGGGGTAGGCACAATTATTACAACTAACGCTTAAGAAAGTGGGCTTATTTAACACAGGGGCGTGGAAATATTAGAATATGGGTATAATTATTTCAAAACACGTGCCATCTAATTAAAAATTTAAGAGACAGATATGTGAAATAACCAACAAACTTTCAGAATTTAATGGAACAAATTTTTTCATAACAATTGTATTTATCGCTACCTTAATATAGAAAGGCCCTAACTCAATAGAAGGAAACAACTTTATAAAAATAACGTTCTGTTGTTTCGAATTTTTAGCAAACAAATTTTTTTATTAAAAACTATAAGTGATGTAGCGATGTTAAAATTCTTTATACTGCGAAATTGCAGATCTTTTCTATATTATGGTAGCTTTATGTTGTTTATATACTTTTTTCGAAAATTTATCATATTCTCTAAAAAGGAAGAAGTAAAAACTTAAAAAAAAAACAACCGACTACAAAATCACTACAAAGTAAAAAATAATTTTAAAATTACTTTTCCTTTTAATTTCTTGGTCATATTTGATAATTTATTTAAACAAATTATTATGTATGAAATCTTATTAGTTGAATTTTTTCTTATTTGTTTTATTATCATAAATATATTAATTTATTGATGAATACAAATGTTTTGAAGTTGGCGCTTCTGATTAAAAGTCTGTATATGTATATTAGTATCGACCTTAAAAGGTTTTGTAATCATGAAGAAATTCATATATTTATGATAATAAAACAAATAAGAAAAAAATTTAAATAATAAGATTTCATATGTAATAATATGTTTAGATAAATTATCAAATATGACCAAGAAATTTAATGGAAAAGTATTTTTAAAATTATTTTTTACTTTGTTTTTATAATAAATAAAATTTTTTCTTATAATAATTTTTAGCAAGAAAACATAAAATAAACAAAAATATTTTGCAATTTTGTTAAAATGTAGTATGCTGCTATTTTTATAAACACAACTGTACATATATTTCAGTATTATTGTGGGTTGAGTTAAATGACACATTGGCAGGTCTCACTCACTAGCTTAGGCAGAAAGAACTTTGGCAAAATGTGCAATATTTAAGATCACACAAATGGTGAAATCCTTTCAAGAAACTGCTTATCAGTTAACTCATATTTAATAAACTTATCTTGACTCTCTTGCTCAACTTCAAGCGGTGGCTCGCATTTTTCCCCACAATCTTCATATTAGGGAACCGCAAACTAATACTTTACCTCCAAAGCGGCTTTCAAGAATCTTAAAAGCAGATAGAAAAAAACCGGCAAAACATATTAGCGGTAAGTATGCGCTAGAGCGCTTAAAAACCTCTTGACGGGCGAGCTTTTCATAAAGTTTATCGCGTAATTAATCTTAGCTGCGAATGTAAAAACATGCACATCAGACACACACACACACACGTACACACGAGTACACTCTCAAATAAGCATACTAAATGAAGCACACAAGCGTAAAAAACCGCACTTCCGGTTTTGGTTTAATATTTTCACTAATAAATCTTAAAAGTGGAAACTATAGGTAAGCAAATGTTGGCACACACCGATATGCACAATCTTTGAAGCAAATAAACAAGCAAACAAATGTATACAGACATTTAAGTGTGTGTGTGCGTGCATACCTTTTAACTAATGCATATGCGCATAAATTATAAAATAATTTGCTAAGCAAAACCTTGACAATGGTTGCCGGCACTCAAATTGTCAAGATATTTTGAGCAAGTAGTAGTAAATTAATCAATATTTAAGAGGTGAACAGAAAATAAGGCAGGTTATAGTTAAAGGTATAAGCACAGCAGGCAATACTCAAAAAATTTCAAAAGAGTTCTTTGGGGTGGTGCTGACCGAGGTAGGTAAAGAAAAAATCTGTAAAATTTTTTTAAGAATTCTTAAGAAATATCAATGTATGTTGTGTAAGAATACAAAAAAAATTAAAAATAAAAATTATTTCTCAAACTGAGATGAAATTGAGATCCATTGGATTAACAAGTAAATTGTTCAAGGGCAGTAAGCAATTGTTTAGCACATACAAAATCAAACAAATAAATATTTAAAAAGTGATTCGTGTTCACAATAAAAAAACTACATTTCTCTTCGACTTTATAGTTCACAGTAACTTTCTAAGACTTTCAATATGTAAGTCTTTGCCACATTTTGTTTGTATTTGTTTTACATATGGGTAACGCAGCACTGCGTTGCATTATTGAGTTGAAGCATTTAACTGCGTTATTGAGCTAATGCGCTTGTTTTATTAAAAATGGCTCGTTCTTCTTTCCATGTTTATGCAAAAATGCAAGCAAACTTGAATTCTACTTTAAACTATCAACTTGTTATTCAGTCCAAAAACGTTTGTTTGCTGAATCCAGTCTGGCCGGTTTTTTGGTACTTCTACTTCTACTTCTACTTCTACTTCTACTTCTACTTCTACTTCTACTTCTACTTCTACTTCTACTTCTACTTCTACTTCTACTTCTACTTCTACTTCTACTTCTACTTCTACTTCTACTTCTACTTCTACTTCTACTTCTACTTCTACTTCTACTTCTACTTCTACTTCTACTTCTACTTCTACTTCTACTTCTACTTCTACTTCTACTTCTACTTCTACTTCTACTTCTACTTCTACTTCTACTTCTACTTCTACTTCTACTTCTACTTCTACTTCTACTTCTACTTCTACTTCTACTTCTACTTCTACTTCTACTTCTACTTCTACTTCTACTTCTACTTCTACTTCTACTTCTACTTCTACTTCTACTTCTACTTCTACTTCTACTTCTACTTCTACTTCTACTTCTACTTCTACTTCTACTTCTACTTCTACTTCTACTTCTACTTCTACTTCTACTTCTACTTCTACTTCTACTTCTACTTCTACTTCTACTTCTACTTCTACTTCTACTTCTACTTCTACTTCTACTTCTACTTCTACTTCTACTTCTACTTCTACTTCTACTTCTACTTCTACTTCTACTTCTACTTCTACTTCTACTTCTACTTCTACTTCTACTTCTACTTCTACTTCTACTTCTACTTCTACTTCTACTTCTACTTCTACTTCTACTTCTACTTCTACTTCTACTTCTACTTCTACTTCTACTTCTACTTCTACTTCTACTTCTACTTCTACTTCTACTTCTACTTCTACTTCTACTTCTACTTCTACTTCTACTTCTACTTCTACTTCTACTTCTACTTCTACTTCTACTTCTACTTCTACTTCTACTTCTACTTCTACTTCTACTTCTACTTCTACTTCTACTTCTACTTCTACTTCTACTTCTACTTCTACTTCTACTTCTACTTCTACTTCTACTTCTACTTCTACTTCTACTTCTACTTCTACTTCTACTTCTACTTCTACTTCTACTTCTACTTCTACTTCTACTTCTACTTCTACTTCTACTTCTACTTCTACTTCTACTTCTACTTCTACTTCTACTTCTACTTCTTCTACTTCTACTTCTACTTCTACTTCTACTTCTACTTCTACTTCTACTTCTACTTCTACTTCTACTTCTACTTCTACTTCTACTTCTACTTCTACTTCTACTTCTACTTCTACTTCTACTTCTACTTCTACTTCTACTTCTACTTCTACTTCTACTTCTACTTCTACTTCTACTTCTACTTCTACTTTTACTTCTTCTTCTACTTCTACTTCTACTTCTACTTTTACTTCTACTTCTACTTCTACTTCTACTTCTACTTCTACTTCTACTTCTACTTCTACTTCTACTTCTACTTCTACTTCTACTTCTACTTCTACTTCTACTTCTACTTCTACTTCTACTTCTACTTCTACTTCTACTTCTACTTCTACTTCTACTTCTACTTCTACTTCTACTTCTACTTCTACTTCTACTTCTACTTCTACTTCTACTTCTACTTCTACTTCTACTTCTACTTCTACTTCTACTTCTACTTCTACTTCTACTTCTACTTCTACTTCTACTTCTACTTCTACTTCTACTTCTACTTCTACTTCTACTTCTACTTCTACTTCTACTTCTACTTCTACTTCTACTTCTACTTCTACTTCTACTTCTACTTCTACTTCTACTTCTACTTCTACTTCTACTTCTACTTCTACTTCTACTTCTACTTCTACTTCTACTTCTACTTCTACTTCTACTTCTACTTCTACTTCTACTTCTACTTCTACTTCTACTTCTACTTCTACTTCTACTTCTACTTCTACTTCTACTTCTACTTCTACTTCTACTTCTACTTCTACTTCTACTTCTACTTCTACTTCTACTTCTACTTCTACTTCTACTTCTACTTCTACTTCTACTTCTACTTCTACTTCTACTTCTACTTCTACTTCTACTTCTACTTCTACTTCTACTTCTACTTCTACTTCTACTTCTACTTCTACTTCTACTTCTACTTCTACTTCTACTTCTACTTCTACTTCTACTTCTACTTCTACTTCTACTTCTACTTCTACTTCTACTTCTACTTCTACTTCTACTATTATTACTATGCTTGCTCTATAATGTCGGATAATTTATTGCCTTTACAGTTGTTGATAAATTAGCTGTGTGTTTGTTTTCCAGTAGGTGTGCGTGAATAAATTTTAATTATTTTATATTCTTTAGTTCAATGTCTTTCTTTTTTTTTGCATTGTATTTTTCATTAGTTCTGCAAATTAGGAAATTTTCTCATTTTCTACAAGACCGAGATCATAAATTTGCTTACCTTGCTTGCCACCAATATCGTACAAACATACACACACACACATATAGATATGCATATGATACAAATAAAATAAGTTGATGGTAGCTTGTTGCTGATAACCCACAAAATACACACACACCCACACAATCACACGCACTCACGTACAGTTCAAACTATTTCTTATTAAACTTCTTCTGTTTGCCTTGTTTTGCATACATTAGAAACCTCAACCGGAAACCGGAAAACGGATTCTTGTGTGATTAACTACGAGTATAACATCACGTAGGCAAAATTTTAATTTCAAGAGTTCTAACTAGAGTGCTGTTGGTGCATAGTGTGTATGTGTGTGTGTTTTTGTATGGATGTGTGTGTATATGTAATTTATAGTTTGCCATCATATAAGCAACCACAGCAAACAATTAAGTTTACACCGCTTTACCTTTCCGTAAGATTTCATTTTGAAATTCTGCATAAATTCCAGTGAGCTTTGCGCCACATTTTGTTGATTGGTTTGCTTTATATTAAGAGGAAATAATTTTAATTATAATAATTATTGGTAACAGGCACTTCATTAGGGTTTAACTTATACAATTTTTTTGAGCAGATTTAATTTAAAGTTGTGAGTGTAGGATGATGTTGAGCCAGCTTAATTGATTTCTTGAATAGCTGGAAAAAATGTTAAAATATATAAATAATACTATAATCACAAATTTGAATTTACCGCGTTATTTAATACAGTTAACACCCTGTTAACTCTTCTTCCTTTTTTTTTAGCACATTTTTAGCACACAATTTTTTTTTTTTTGCTTGTTATAAATCGTCTTTCATTCAACAAGCTTTAGCTATAGTTTATTGTGTTTGCTAATTCTGTGTCTGTTCAGCAAAATTAAAAGTTTTACTTTGCATTTTTTTTGCATTGCAAATTTTTCTAACGAGTTTCATTAGTTTTGACATTTGTTGACCATAGTTGAAAGCGCAAGATCAAGTCGCACATCATCTCGTGCACTCAGAAAAAAATTCTACTTTTATTTCTGCGATTTCTTCATTCATTTATATTTACTAGTTTGAAACCTTCTATTTTGATTTTGGTCGACCTCTATGTTTATTTTTTGCTGATTTTTCAGGATTAAGGTCCAATTTTAAGGAAAAACTCTTTGTGTTGTTGTTTTTCGTTATAAATCGTTGAAAACTGTTCAATATGTTTTTATTTAGTTAGTATTAATTTTTCCTTTTTTAACAGTGCGTACTATGAATATTTAATAGGATATCCTATACAGTTCGGATCATATAAGAACGTACTATCAAAACTATATCTCTTCCATATTAAGGGGTTACATGACATTGGCAGTTTTATGAAATCGACTTTTTTTTAATAATTTTGTATTTTAGTAAATATTCTTAAGATTCTAAGATTTCATGGATTTCATGGAAAAATTCCTACGGGTTGAAAAGGTACAGCCAGATTAGTCAGAGCGCATTTTTAATTTTTGCGCTACCTACGTACGGCAGCTGGTATATACTTGTTTTACTTGCTACCTGACTTTTGGTGGTTGTTATTTCGTACCTACTTGAAGGGTGAAGGGCGAAGCCCGAATTGCTAAACGATTGCAAAAAACTATAAGAAAAAGCACAACACAAGATAACGAAGGCATACAGTACGAAGCAGGCATGGCAGATTGAAGGTAACCTTTTTTTTCTTTGTTCACAAACTTTGAACGCGTTTATCTCGAAACCATGTTTTTCGTACTGGTTGCGGCACTAGCGGGTTCATTTTTTGACGAAATTTTTTTTTTTTGTATTTTTTTAAACTTGATTCGCTATCGTATGACACGAGCTTTTTTTTTAAATTTTTCTTCGATTTTTTTTTAATTTTTAATGTCAATATTTTTTTTGAAAAAACACTCTTTCAAATTTGGAACATCACCAAAAATTGAAAAAAAATTTAAAAAAAAAGCTCGTGTCATACGATAACCAATTTTGTCAAGATTTAAAAAAGTCATTTTTTTTCCAGATCGGACAATTTTTGCAACTTCCAGCGCTGCAACCACGAGGCCCCGTTTTTTTCTCTTCCGCCAGTTTGGAGCTCTATAAAACCATGTTGGAGTGAAAAATATATTTTTTTTGAATTTTTTTTCTTGTAATTTGCTCAATTCTCTACAATAATAAAAACAAAATTTTGAAAAAATGTTTGTTTTTGACTGAGTTATGAGTTTTAAAAAAAGGTCTGTTTTCTCTGCCGCGAATGTCATGTCCCGCCTTAAGGATTTTGGAAAAAAAAACTCAAGTTTCCACGGCTAAAATATTTTTATCTGATTTTTCTTTTTTTTTTTAATTTTTGCAAAAAATAGCTAAAAACTATTTTTAGTTCATTTCTTTTTTGCATTTTTCAAAATTTGAATTTTTGGGTTTTTAGGAATTTTTTTCGTAAAAATATTCAAACACGAAATTTCCATAAAAGCGTACTTCATATTCATATTTCTTCTATCTTATTTCATATTTCTTAATTTTACTTCTATCAAAAAATTTCGTAACGACCAAATTATTAAACGTAATCGCACCATTTTTTGTATCTGTATTAGGTATAGGTTTAGAAAATATTTCCATGATATTCACTGAATTTTTTTTTAATTTAGATTTTCGCGTTTTTTTTTTAATAGAACATGAACAAAAATGAGTTTTTTTTCAATGTTCTTGTTTGGCAAATCATTTTAAAGAAAAATTTTACTAATAATTAAATGCGTACCAGTTTTTTGATAGTTTGAGCTTATAAAAATATTATTGGTATAGGACTATTTTCCCATATAAATCAGATTTTCAATATCGTCGGTCGGGTTAAGGCACGTTTAAATACAAATATTTGTTTTCTGAAAATTTCACAGTATACCTCTGTCATGTTAAGATACAAAATCCTGGTGAGTAATTTGTTACTTTCGAAAGAAGAATAAGGACCGCTCTAATGAGCCATCTTATTAATAATAAATAGTTTTTTTTAAAATACAATTAAAAATTTTAAATTTGTACCATTTCTCAAAAACTTCTTAAAGAAATTTAATGCTTACTTTTCAAAATTAGTTCGATAAAAAATTCAATCAAACCTGGGATCTTTCTTGTGGTTATTAAAAAAAAAAGTATTCACAAAATTATTTTAAAAGTAAACGTATTTGCTTGGAAAAATTCCCATATTTTAGTTTTTAATTTTTTACTGATAATAACAGATTTTTTTATCAAAACTCTGCATGGAAAACTCTGCCTTCAATCCGCTATTGTCGTTTAAATAAAAACAAAAAAAACTTAGAATTGCTACTTATTTAAATAATGCCAACTTACTTTCTTCGTTCAATTTCTTTAATCAAGAGGATTATGCAAAATTTTTTCTGTTCTGTCAAAATTCTTTCTTTCACTAATAAAGGTGCAACTACAATAATTTTGTCATAACTATCATTATACGATAATAAGTTCAAGTTACGAAGCTGAAGTTACCTAATCACCAATGTCAATGATGCTTACGAATAAAATAAAAAACCAGCCTTAAATTCTGCAATTCAGGCTAACTGCTTTCTTTTGAGCGATTAAATAAAGCTGGCGCAAACCTTTTCCTCCATCTACATAATTTAAATTAATTTCAGCGTTTTACTACACTAATGTTGTGATTGCAGATAAATTTCAATCCTCAATTCTACTAATTACAACACCCTGTTGCTTTTGTTGTTCTGTTAACTCACCCACCATCTAGTCAATTCATGGCCTTTCATCATAATTGATCTCCTTGCCACATGCACTGCATATTAACTATTCAAAACAGCTTACGGTGGGGCAATTTGGAGAAATGCAATTATGATTGAAATCAATACCGGAAACATGACATTTGTTTCCGTTTCCGTGCTCACGCGTTGCACGCCTGCCAATGAGTGTGAGCTCTAACGCACTAATTACTTGAATGGGTGCGTGTGTGTATGTTGTTCTTGGATATAATAATATGACAGCAATATAACAGCAACAACAACAACATCAACATCACTGTCATCAATCACACAATTAAAATGCATTGATATGCGTTGCTGCTGATGTTGCTGCTGTCAACACACGTTGTCTACATTTAATTTGCAAACAAGCTCAATCCAGCTAGCGGTATGAGTGTGAAACGGAAGTGCCACCATTTTTTTTTGCTTTTTGTTTACCTCACTCCTCTTCTAGTCAGCCATTGTAGTCAGTCAAACACTTGCTTTTGCTTTCGCTTTACAATAATTTAAAGTTTTTAATAGTTTTTACAATTTTTGCATTGTTTTTTGGGTTTTCGTATTCTTCTTTTATTATAATTATTATTATTATCTATTCTATGGTTTGCTTTTTTTTTTTTTCATTATTTAATTAGAATAATATTTATTTCTTTTTCTCAATCATATCAGCCACTAACTCAAGCAGTATTGGTATACTACGATGTTCGAATTCGCCGAGTGCACCCTCGAGACTTTCGCGCACCGGTCGCACATTCTCGGTGGCACTCTCAGTGGCGAACATTTCCGCCGTATAGTGAAAGCCGTGCCAATGAAAGTATTCCATAATCAGCTGATTGAGGATCTGCATGCGTGCATCACGCAGCACATCACCATTGCCAGACATGGTACGCGCTACCATAGGCGCATTGGGATCAGTTTTACCCTTCATCATGGCCACCATTTTTGATTGCAGCATACAGCGCACCTCCTGCAGCACTCCATCTTGTTCAAATTTTGATTTAATCGTTGCATAAAGTTGATTGATAGCCTCTTCTTTGGATATATAATTTCTGGACATTTTTTGCGAGCACCTTAAAATTGGTGGAATTTTTGTTGTTTTTGCGTTTTTCTCTTTTGAATGGACGGTAGAAAAGCACGACTAGGGCTTTTCTTTTTCTGTTTTTTTTGTTAATGTCTTTGTTGAGGCAGTTTTTATCCAATGCAAAAAAATAAGAACTGAAAAGAAAAATCAAAATAAACTTTTGACACTTGAGCAAATTAAGATGCTTCAAAAGAATTGACAAATAATTGAAAGCTGTTGACACAGGCCATTGACAGCAAAGTGAAAGAAAGTTACGGGCGACTGATTGTGGAGGCGACTGATACGTTAAAATATTTATGGATTGAGTGGGTAATTTAGGTTGCTATATAGAATAGAGATTTGATGTCATAGAAATGGAATGTTAGAAGATATTATAGGTGGGATATGCATATAAAAGGGATGGGATAGAGACGAGTAATGAAATAAAAATGAGAATGGGAATCTGAACAGAAAAGGGGGATTAACAAGAATAGGAATAGGAAAAGGAATAGGAATAGGAATAGGAATAGGAATAGGAATAGGAATAGGAATAGGAATAGGAATAGGAATAGGAATAGGAATAGGAATAGGAATAGGAATAGGAATAGGAATAGGAACAGGAATAGGAATAGGAATAGGAATAGGAATAGGAATAGGAATAGGAATAGGAATAGGAATAGGAATAGGAATAGGAATAGGAATAGGAATAGGAATAGGAATAGGAATAGGAATAGGAATAGGAATAGGAATAGGAATAGGAATAGGAATAGGAATAGGAATAGGAATAGGAATAGGAATAGGAATAGGAATAGGAATAGGAATAGGAATAGGAATAGGAATAGGAATAGGAATAGGAATAGGAATAGGAATAGGAATAGGAATAGGAATAGGAATAGGAATAGGAATAGGAATAGGAATAGGAATAGGAATAGGAATAGGAATAGGAATAGGAATAGGAATAGGAATAGGAATAGGAATAGGAATAGGAATAGGAATAGGAATAGGAATAGGAATAGGAATAGGAATAGGAATAGGAATAGGAATAGGAATAGGAATAGGAATAGGAATAGGAATAGGAATAGGAATAGGAATAGGAATAGGAATAGGAATAGGAATAGGAATAGGAATAGGAATAGGAATAGGAATAGGAATAGGAATAGGAATAGGAATAGGAATAGGAATAGGAATAGGAATAGGAATAGGAATAGGAATAGGAATAGGAATAGGAATAGGAATAGGAATAGGAATAGGAATAGGAATAGGAATAGGAATAGGAATAGGAATAGGAATAGGAATAGGAATAGGAATAGGAATAGGAATAGGAATAGGAATAGGAATAGGAATAGGAATAGGAATAGGAATAGGAATAGGAATAGGAATAGGAATAGGAATAGGAATAGGAATAGGAATAGGAATAGGAATAGGAATAGGAATAGGAATAGGAATAGGAATAGGAATAGGAATAGGAATAGGAATAGGAATAGGAATAGGAATAGGAATAGGAATAGGAATAGGAATAGGAATAGGAATAGGAATAGGAATAGGAATAGGAATAGGAATAGGAATAGGAATAGGAATAGGAATAGGAATAGGAATAGGAATAGGAATAGGAATAGGAATAGGAATAGGAATAGGAATAGGAATAGGAATAGGAATAGGAATAGGAATAGGAATAGGAATAGGAATAGGAATAGGAATAGGAATAGGAATAGGAATAGGAATAGGAATAGGAATAGGAATAGGAATAGGAATAGGAATAGGAATAGGAATAGGAATAGGAATAGGAATAGGAATAGGAATAGGAATAGGAATAGGAATAGGAATAGGAATAGGAATAGGAATAGGAATAGGAATAGGAATAGGAATAGGAATAGGAATAGGAATAGGAATAGGAATAGGAATAGGAATAGGAATAGGAATAGGAATAGGAATAGGAATAGGAATAGGAATAGGAATAGGAATAGGAATAGGAATAGGAATAGGAATAGGAATAGGAATAGGAATAGGAATAGGAATAGGAATAGGAATAGGAATAGGAATAGGAATAGGAATAGGAATAGGAATAGGAATAGGAATAGGAATAGGAATAGGAATAGGAATAGGAATAGGAATCGGAATAGGAATAGGAATAGGAATAGGAATAGGAATAGGAATAGGAATAGGAATAGGAATAGGAATAGGAATAGGAATAGGAATAGGAATAGGAATAGGAATAGGAATAGGAATAGGAATAGGAATAGGAATAGGAGCAGGAACCAGGAACAGGAATAGAAATAAGAATAGGAAGAGGAATAGGAATTAGAATAGAAATAGGAATAGGAGCAGGAATAGGCATAGAATGAACGAAAAAAACTAAATGGCCATTTCAGTCGTTGAAAGGACTTTGACCGAGCAACTTATGATTCATTGTGTTATGCGTGTTGTGAATATTTGCACACAAATGATTGAAAACTGGACGTACAAGCTTTATGCCGACTCCGAAGCGCTTATGCTCTCAAGAAGCTTTTCATGGAATTTTTTACTCTCTGAGCTTTCCCATTATCTGCACTGAGGTGATGGTCGAACAGAAAAATTTATGTAATTGAAAAAATATTCTGTGTCAGATGAGATTCGAACCTGGGTTCTATCGCATACAAGCCACGCACCGTAACCACTATGCCACGGTCACCACATAGAACAAAAACTGGAAAAACAGAACAGACATAGAACATAAACTGGAAACACAAGTAGTGAAATTGATATTTATAATGATATTGACAATGATATTGATAATGATAGAGATAATGATAGTGATAGAGGCATTCTAGTGATCATGATAATAATAATTACAATCTAAATGATAATGATAATGGAAGTGATAATGATAATGATAATGATAATGAAAATGATAATGATAATGATAATGATAATGATAATGATAATGATAATGATAATGATAACGATAACGATAATGATAATGATAATGATAATGATAATGATAATGATAATGATAATGATAATGATAATAATAATGATAATGATAATGATAATGATAATGATAATGATAATGACAATGATAATGATAATGATAATGATAATGATAATGATAATGATAATGATAATGATAATGATAATGATAATGATAATGATAATGATAATGATAATGATAATGATAATGATAATGATAATGATAATGATAATGATAATGATAATGATAATGATAATGATAATGATAATGATAATGATAATGATAATGATAATGATAATGATAATGATAATGATAATGATAATGATAATGATAATGATAATGATAATGATAATGATAATGATAATGATAATGATAATGATAATGATAATGATAATGATAATGATAATGATAATGATAATGATAATGATAATGATAATGATAATGATAATGATAATGATAATGATAATGATAATGATAATGATAATGATAATGATAATGATAATGATAATGATAATGATAATGATAATGATAATGATAATGATAATGATAATGATAATGATAATGATAATGATAATGATAATGATAATGATAATGATAATGATAATGATAATGATAATGATAATGATAATGATAATGATAATGATAATGATAATGATAATGATAATGATAATGATAATGATAATGATAATGATAATGATAATGATAATGATAATGATAATGATAATGATAATGATAATGATAATGATAATGATAATGATAATGATAATGATAAGGATAAGGATAATGATAATGATAATGATAATGATAATGATAATGATAATGATAATGATAATGATAATGATAATGATAATGATACTGATAATGATAATGATAATGATAATGATAATGATAATGATAATGATAATGATAACGATAATGATAATGATAATGATAATGATAATGATAATGATAATGATAATGATAATGATAATGATAATGATAATGATAATGATAATGATAATGATAATGATAATGATAATGATAATGATAATGATAATGATAATGATAATGATAATGATAATGATAATGATAATGATAATGATAATGATAATGATAATGCAGCCATCAACGACAAATATACAGAGCAAGATAATAAAATACTTGCGCTCAAAAACGAATTGAGTGCTCTCACCACTCGCTGCGAAGAGCTAGCTGTTCTTTTAGACAAAACAAAAAGCAGCATCAACATCAATAACAGCAACAACAACGTCAACAGCACTCTTGTAGATCACAGCTCAGACGCTGTTTTGTTTGGTTTGCCGTCTCTTCACGGTGAAAATCTCAAGAGCACGTACAATCTTATATGCAGATCTATCGATTTTCATTCGCCTCAGATAAAAGATATTTTTCGCGTGAAGGCTAACTCTGATATACAACATCCACTGGTGATAGTTAAGTTTTACACCACCTTCGACAGGAATCGTGCTCTGAAGGCCTTTGGGGAATATCGCAGGCGCTCGAAACAAGCGGTAAACCTACGTAATGCTGGACTCGACTCAGACAATAATGTCTTTATTCACGAAAGCCTTACTGTCGAGGCGCGTAAAATTCTTCAAGCTGCGATCACCTGCAAGCGGAGCAAAAAAATTTTCAACGCCTTTTCGTTACGCGGCTCAATCTACATTAGATTGCAGAGAGACAGCGAAAAAATTAAAATCAACAACATTGATGAACTGCATAGTTATGCGAATGATGTCGTCTCTGGAGAAGTATCTGTTTAATGGAAATGCTCTGTATATTAATATATCTAGGGTATTAATTTGCAACTTGTCTATTGTCTATTTTTTACATAATTTCAGCTTCTTTTTCTTATTTCTTCTTCTTTGTTTTTTCATTCTACCATTGTCTTATCATTCATTTACCCTTTTCCAATTTAAATGTTTGTTGTGCTCTGTATGTCTGTATTTATGTCTGCATTGAATAACGCAGTCTTTAGCGCTGACGATAATCACAAAACTATGATTGAAATTCTGTGCAAGCAACGCTCTGGCCTAAAGATCGTACATTTTAACGCTCGAAGTCTTAACGACGTTAAGATGGATTGTGTTAAATATGTTTTTGAAAATTCTTCTGTCGATATAATTTGCGTGTCAGAAACGTGGTTTCACAAGGATGTTAAAGATTCCTTTCTGAATATTAATAACTTTAATCTTTATCGACATGACAGAGTTAGTAAAAAAGGCGGCGGTGTTGCTATATATGCAAAAAAATACTTACACGTAAAAGTGCTCAGTTCTTCAAGTGATTCTGATGTTGAATATTTGAATGTAGAAATCTCTAACAACAGAACTAAAGTTTTTCTCTCATGCGTTTATAATCCCAATCGAAACTGCAGCCTAGAACCTCTACTAAAAGAAGTTTCAAATTACGCCATAGATTTTCAGAATTATGTTTTGTGCGGTGACTTTAATCTGAATATTCTTGTTAATGATAATTCTTGCATAAACTTAATCAACAATTTGGCGCAAGTGGGTCTCAATATAGTTAATATGATTTCTCCAACTCGGTTTGCCAACAATGCCTGCCCAAGTTTACTAGATTTATTTATTGTTTCCGATTTATCATCACTTTTACTGTTTGACCAATTATCATTTGTTTCAGATCACGATCTAATTTTTTGTACATTGGACATGGATCTATCTTCTGTTGCCACTGATACCACTTTTTCCTTTCGCAACTTCAAATCTATTGATTATGCATCACTGTATGTTGACTTGTCTCTAATAAACTGGACGGATTGTTGGTTCTTTTCCTCGGTTGACGAAAAATTAAATTTCTTTGTTAGCAAAATATCTGAACTTTTTGATAATCATGTTCCCCTTTGTACTCGCCAAATCACCAATGCATCTTGCCCCTGGTTCACGTCTTCTGTGAAAATTGCCCTAAAAAAGAGAAGCAAAACCTACAGCAGGTGGAAGCGCAATCCAACTATGCTGAACTGGGAGGACCACAAACTTGCTAGAAATCAAGCTACCTCAGCCGTTAGATCGTCAAAAAAAAGATTCTTTTTGTCTAAATTAGATCCCTCTTTATCATCTAAACAGCTATGGAATAATTTAAAACGCATTGGGATTTCTAAAAAAAATAACGAACCTTGCCAAATTGATCCTAGTGTACTTAACGATTACTTCGTTTCGAGCTCGGGCTCTGCTGAATCTCCAGAATCAATTCATTCAAATATATCTGCTTCGAATTTTTCCACTCAGTTTAATTTTAACGCTGTTTGTGAATTGGATGTCGCACGCTGTGTGTCTAAAATTAAGTCGAATGCTTCCGGTGATGATGGAATATCCATTAAGTTCATTAAAATCATATTGCCTTATGTTATCAGTCCGCTTGTGCACATAATTAATCATAGCTTCACAACCTCGTGTTACCCTGTAAAATGGAAGGCTGCAACTATTATACCAATTGCAAAAAAATCGAATCCCATCGAACCCGCTGACTTTCGGCCTATAAGTTTGTTATCCTCAATTTCAAAAGTTTGTGAGTCTTTAATGGCGCAGCAGATCTCTAATCACATTAATACACTCAGCCTAATGTCAAATCTTCAGTCTGGTTTTCGTCCAGGGCATAGCTGTTCCACTGCTATTGTCAAAATCTTGGATGATATTAGAATACCTTTCGATAAAGGGCACGTGACCTTACTATGCTTACTAGACTTTTCTAAAGCGTTTGACACCGTGAACCATGATATACTGTGCAAGAAACTCAAGGCAAACTTTGGATTTTCTGACACATCAGTTCGTTTCATAAAAAGTTATTTAGGCGGAAGAACACAGCGCGTAAAAGTGGGTAACAACTTCTCAACGTATAAAAACACGTCCAATGGAGTTCCCCAAGGCTCAGTACTTGGCCCATTACTTTTTACAATGTTCATTAATGACATCTTCAACAAGTGCAATAATGTCACAATGCATGCATACGCTGATGATCTACAGCTGTATTTGTCCAGACCTGTAGGACTAATCGAAGATTTATGTGCAAGAATAAATGAAGATTTGAATATGATAGCAGCATGGGCTAAAGACAACATGCTTAAGCTAAACAAATCATACGTCCTGCCGATCTGTAAAACTCCCTTCTCTAATCTCGATCTTCCCTCTATTCTCCTCAACGATGTCGAACTGAAAGCTGTTAGTAAGGCTTCCAATCTTGGTTTTTATATAAATACTTCCCTGTCCAGTGAGGACCATATAAACTCTTGTGTGAGTAAAGTCTACTATTTATTGAGAAATCTGAGAATGACTGCAGCATTTGTTCCCATCGAAACCAGACGAAAACTAGTCGTGCAACTGCTATTGCCAATTATTACGTACTCTGAAGTCGTCTATAGCAATCTGGATTCACGGTCATCTCACAAGTTGCTTGTTGCTCTGAATAATGCTGCCCGTTATGTCTATGGCATAAAAAAGTTTGACAATATATCATTCTACCGCAACAAATTACTTGGTCGTTGCCTATTTCGCTACCTTGAAGCGCGAAATTGTCTATTCCTGCATAAGATTATATACTCGCGTTGTCCACTTTACCTCTTTGAAAAACTTAAGTTCTGTAGGTCTAGCAGAGGTATGAATTTCTTGATTCCGAGCTTCTTTTACAAAAACTCTAGCAGACTGTTTTTCGTCAGTGCAATCAGATTGTGGAATTCTTTGCCTAATCACATTAAGATTGTTTCCAACTATAGAGCCTTCAAGCATTTAATTTTTAACTACTTTTCTTAACTCTTATCTATCCTCGTTTTCTTTTTCTTGCTTCTCCCTTTTAAGATCTTTCGAAGTTGCAATTAATTTGCCATTATCTTTAAATTATGACCTTGTCACTTTCTTGTTAAAATTGTTGATTTTTACTTATAAAATTTATGAACTCATTTTTATTTCTAAATTTTAAATTTTACAATTACTTGTTTTTTCTAATTTAATATTAATTTTCATTTTGATTTTCATTTTATTATTAATTTTCATTTTGATTTTAATTTTAAATATTTAGTTTTAAGCTTATTAGTTGTTATTTACTTGAATCTGCGGCATGCAAAAGAATTCTATTCTAATATGCTTACATATGTGCTCAATAAATACAAATACAAATACAAAATAATGATAATGATAATGATAATGATAATGATAATGATAATGATAATGATAATGATAATGATAATGATAATGATAATGATAATGATAATGATAATGATAATGATAATGATAATGATAATGATAATGATAATGATAATGATAATGATAATGATAATGATAATGATAATGATAATGATAATGATAATGATAATGATAATGATAATGATAATGATAATGATAATGATAATGATAATGATAATGATAATGATAATGATAATGATAATGATAATGATAATGATAATGATAATGATAATGATAATGATAATGATAATGATAATGATAATGATAATGATAATGATAATGATAATGATAATGATAATGATAATGATAATGATAATGATAATGATAATGATAATGATACTGATAATGATAATGATAATGATAATGATAATGATAATGATAATGATAATGATAATGATAATGATACTGATAATGATAATGATAATGATAATGATAATGATAATGATAATGATAATGATAATGATAATGATAATGATAATGATACTGATAATGATAATGATAATGATAATGATAATGATAATGATAATGATAATGATAATGATAATGATAATGATAATGATAATGATAATGATAATGATAATGATAATGATAATGATAATGATAATGATAATGATAATGATAATGATAATGATAATTAGTGATAGTGATAGTGATAGTGATAGTGATAGTGATAGTGATAGTGATAGTGATAGTGATAGTGATAGTGATAGTGATAGTGATAGTGATAGTGATAGTGATAGTGATAGTGATAGTGATAGTGATAGTGATAGTGATAGTGATAGTGATAGTGATAGTGATAGTGATAGTGATAGTGATAGTGATAGTGATAGTGATAGTGATAGTGATAGTGATAGTGATAGTGATAGTGATAGTGATAGTGATAGTGATAGTGATAGTGATAGTGATAGTGATAGTGATAGTGATAGTGATAGTGATAGTGATAGTGATAGTGATAGTGATAGTGATAGTGATAGTGATAGTGATAGTGATAGTGATAGTGATAGTGATAGTGATAGTGATAGTGATAGTGATAGTGATAGTGATAGTGATAGTGATAGTGATAGTGATAGTGATAGTGATAGTGATAGTGATAGTGATAGTGATAGTGATAGTGATATTGATAGTGATAGTGATAGTGATAGTGATATTGATAGTGATAGTGATAGTGATAGTGATAGTGATAGTGATAGTGATAGTGATAGTGATAGTGATAGTGATAGTGATAGTGATAGTGATAGTGATAGTGATAGTGATAGTGATAGTGATAGTGATAGTGATAGTGATAGTGATAGTGATAGTGATAGTGATAGTGATAGTGATAGTGATAGTGATAGTGATAGTGATAGTGATAGTGATAGTGATAGTGATAGTGATAGTGATAGTGATAGTGATAGTGATAGTGATAGTGATAGTGATAGTGATAGTGATAGTGATAGTGATAGTGATAGTGATAGTGATAGTGATAGTGATAGTGATAGTGATAGTGATAGTGATAGTGATAGTGATAGTGATAGTGGTAGCGATAGTGATAGTGATAGTGAAAGTGAAAGTGATAACGAATACAGAAGGGAATAAAGAAATAACTTTTTGAATTAATTAATAAACTTTTTCTGATATAAAAGTACTTTTTCGACATAATCAAATGATTTTTGTTTTAAATCATTTATATCTTCTCTTTATGAACCTTCGGATAGCTTTTCAAATACCCGCGTTTGATACTTTATATTTACTGTCAAGTTTCCGTCGCAAAATATTTTAATTATGTTAAGTGCAGTATATTTTAAGAAAAAAAAAGAAAACCATTGTTATTTTAATTTTCATTTCCACACCCAAGGCACCAATATTGAGTATTCAAAAGTTGTTTAGTTTATTTTCCATCTTCCTTCATGGAATTTGCCTTTTCTACTGTTACCTATGATCCTTAATTTGCTCGCTATTATTGTGTATTATTTGTGTTTGTGTCAGTTGTTGTTCTTCTTTTTCATCTTCTACTTGGAATCACAATCTCAGTACCTTCAATTTACCAAACGGCTTTGTTACATTTTACAGTCAAATAAATAATGCAATCATTTGCACCTCCTTCATTATAGTCATTATTTGTCAAATAAATAAACAAGCTGCTGACAGAGGACATCGCTGCTCCACTTTCAACATCGCTGCTTTTGCATGGCAGCAGCTGCTGATTTCACTCAACTGCCTCTGGCAGATATATGGTCTGTAGTGCTTTTCTTGAGATATCCTTGATTTTCATGATTTCCCCATGATTGTTATCACGATCATGATGATGATTATGATGATGAGGATGCTGCGCTGCTTCTGTTGCCAAGTGCGAGCTGACAATTTATTGTTGGGCCGCGTTCCTTTTGCTTTGTTCGATTTAGGTCTTGTGTTGGTTTTTATGCTCGTTCTGCTGCATATTCTGCTATCATTTTTCTTAAAAAAAAAAACAAAGAAACTTTGTTGTTATTTGTTGTCACACACACACACAGACAGTTTGAGTCAGCTACCAACTGTCCAACTGCCTTTCTGTCTGTCTGTCTGTCTGTCTTTCTATCACATTTGGCTTTTCGCTTGTTTTGTTTTTGTGCTTCAATATTTGCATTGCTTCGTTTATACTCGAGTGTTTTTCTTATTTTACTTTTATATTACATTTTCTTTTACTTGTAGTGCTTTTCTTAATTTTACTCTTTTCTTTCTTCCATACGATAGCAATAAAAATCTACAGCAACGCAATGAAATGAAGTGCAAAATTCAAACGGAAATTGAAATGACAACGACAGCGCCTTGCCTTGTCTGACGCTGACACCATTTTTATTTTCATTTTTATTTCCGACGCTGTCATTTGAATTTGTGCAACGAGCGGCTGCGGCGGTGCACAGAATATGATCCACTTCAACAAAATGGCGTTTTTCTGAAGCGTTAACTAAACAAACTGTTTTAGAATAAAATCAGAACTAAAGTAAAAAAAAATAAGACAAGTGTAAAATTGGAATACAACCAGGCACGTAGCTAGGACTTTCCTATTGGGGGGGAGAATCTTGATGATCAAAAATATAATAGCTAGTGATATAAAATGTGTAACATCTATATGCGGAACTTTCAGCGCCAAGTCCAGTATTTATAAAATTGTTTTTTAATGTGACTTTTCTTCAACAGGAAACAATAGGTCATCATGAAAAATAGCTCAGTGAACATTTTGAGGAAAACCAGTGTTAAAATTCGTTGCAGATTTTTTAAGTTCTTAGCATTGGAAAAAATTTAATTTTAGTATTTTTTATTATTGTATTTCACTCTAAACATGTCTTTTATAATTTTAAAAACACCTTTAATTTGATAGAAAAAAAAATTTGTAATCAGCTTTATATATTTTTTATTTTTGCCTACAGTTTCTCATAAAAAATGAAAAGTTTTTTAAAAATCTTATTTGTCCATAAATTATAAAACCAGCATTCTTAACCCATTAATGACGAAAGATAAAAAAACTTTTTTGATTCGTGAGGCCAACGGGAGACAATTTAATTATATTTTTTAACAAATATAAAAAAAAAAACGAAAGCGCACATTCACATTCGTCACATTCGTCATTAATGATTTACAAATTTAAGGTTTAAAAAAATGTTTGTACAAAAATTAAGCTATTGTATTGAAAAATTTGTTGGGTTCAAAATTTCAATATGTGCTTAAGGATTTAAGAAATTTTTTTTCTTATTAAATAAATAATTATTTTAAACAAAAACTCCCTATAATATGTGTTTAAAGATATAAAAAAATTAATTCAAAAGATTAAATTACAAAAAAATCTACTCCTTTTAAGCATATTAATTTAATTTATACCGCAATCGGTCACGTAATTTATTTCTTATTGTTTTGTAAACAAGTTCACCTCGAGTCTGACCTGAGAATTTCATAATAGAAAAAAATGTTAAACAAAGACTGTGCTTGAAATTCTGTGTTACTAACGGAATTTCTTATCCGGATGCATTGAAAATGTTGCAGATAACCTGTGGTGGAAAATCTGCTCTATCACGCACATAGTATCGTATATCAGTTAACAATTTTGTTCACCCTTCTCGTCCAGCAACATCCATAAATGATGAAAATGTCAAAAAAGCAAAGGAAATTGTGTTCAAAAATCGTCATGCAACCGTGAGAGATATAGCTGGCAAGCTTGATATATCGATAAGATCGGCGCACACCATTTTACATGATGTTTTGGGCATGAGACGAGTTGCGGCGCGACTTTTGCTACAATTGCTGAATTTCCTTCATACATGTAACGTTTTCTATCACTTTTTGGTGTATACCTATAGCCTTTAAAACTTATCATACATAGATAAAATAAATGCCAAATAATTAACTACAAGGCGAATAAACAAATATATATTTTTAGGTTTTGTGTCTTCTTTGATAAAGTTACCAAATAGCAAAATCTAAAAAGATAACTTCACGTTTTCGTATAAGAAAAATCGTGCATATTATTCTTCAGTATCTGCTTATGTTGTTGTTACATTGAATAACATTTATTTTTAGTCAACATAAAAATGAACAGAATAACAAATATGTTATCAAATATATCAAAAAAACAAAAATGGATAAAAAATCTATTTCTACACTTACGATACTATCGGAACTTAATATATCTTTTTTTAATACTTTTAATAATTTTGTAATAATTTGATTTTTTAAGAAAAATCGTTTCTTTTTTCTTAACCGACTTCAAAAAGGAGAAGGTTCTCTAGTTCTTCGGTTTCTCTGTTTTTTTTTTTTTAATATTTTTTTTTTTTTTTAAATGTATGTACATCGATAACTCCTAAACCATATGCCTGATTGCCATAATTTTTGCTGAACAGATAGATATCATAAGCATGGAGGTGCCCGTAAAAAAGTGGGTGGCATTCGAGAACTGGGTGTGGCAATACTAGATACCGCAATACTAGATACTACTGTATCACGAATAATATTAACACTAGGGTACTGCAATTTAGTGTAGGGGTAGGCACTATTATTACAAATTACCGTCAAGAAAATGGGCGTTATTTGACAAATGGGCGTTATTTGACAAATGGGCGTGGCAATATTAGAAAAACAGTGTATCTTGAATAATTTTGAGACTAGAGTACTGCAATTTAGTATAGAGGTAGCCATTATTATTACAAATTATGGTCAATAAAGTGGGCGTTACTCGATAAATGGGTGTGGTAATATTATAAAAATACTGTATATCAAATAATATTAACACAAGGGTACTGCAATTAAGTGTGGTGGTGGACACAGTCATCTTTATATGAGGATATCGACAAGGCCAATGCTTTCAATAATTTTTTCGCTAAAATAGGTACGGATGTTTTTTCTAACGAAGGAGTTAACAGTTGTGATTGTAAATGTTTAGATAAAGAACCATTATATTCAAATAGCTTTTTTTAACCTATTTCGTCTTTTGAGTTGTACAAAATTGTTATGTCTCTTAAAAACTCTAGTTCATGTTCTGATGGGTGTTTTTCTAATGTGTTTATTAAAAAAATTGTATTTAACATTGTTGATGTTCTATGTAATATCTTTAACAGAAGTGTAAAACTTGGAATATTCCCCGATAATCTTAAATGTGCAGTAATTATTCCATTATTTAAAAAAGGTTATACATCTGCTTTGAATAATTACAGACCCATCTCGTTGTTGCCGATTTTTTCAAAAGTTCTTGAAAAAGCTTTAAAATCAAGAATGCTCCAATTCTTAACTAAAACTAAATTTTTAACAATTGTCAGTATGGCTTCAGAGAGGGCTTATCCACTGAAGATGCACTCTTAAATTTTTGCACAAATATTTACAGTGGTTTAAATAATAAAAAAGTCTGTGCTGCTCTCTTCATAGACATTACAAAAGCCTTTGATACTGTCGATCATGTAATTTTACTCAATAAAATTTGGAGATGCGGTTTCAGAGGTTCTATATATTGCTGGTTTCAATCTTATTTGTCAAATAGAAAGCAAAGAGTAAGAATGAATGGAGAGTTTAGTAGCTTTGTTAATATAAATACTGGTGTTCCACAGGGCTCTGTTCTGGGGCCTATTCTATTTCTTGTTTATATCAACTCAATTTTTAGTCAGCCTTTTTTGAGTAAAACGATAGCTTTTGCGAACGATATGGCATGTACGTTCACGAGTGACTCTGCCTTAAGCGTACACTGAGATATAAATCACGACTTAGAACTATTAAGACATTGGTTCTCATCACACAAATTAGTTTTGAGTGATTAAACTAAAATTATGTACTTCAGTGTAGCGGGAATTGGTTTAAATCTAGGTAATTTTATTTTTCATAGTGCAGGCTGTACAAAATACTTAATTAATAATGATATATGTACATTTTCAAATCAGTCAAATACTTATAACGATTGTAGAAATTGCTCATCAAACTGTTTTTCTATTGACTGTGTTAAATCTTTTAAATATCTCAGACTGCTACTTGATTGGAAAATGAACTGGGTAGATCATACAGCTGCTCTTAGAAGATACCTTTTAGGTGCTACAAGACATGTCTATCTTCTTAAATCGTTCTGCTCTTCTAAACTGCTAGTTTGCATTTACCATGGCATCTTCCACTCAAAACTACAGTATGGCTTAGTCTGCTGGGGTGGAACACATGCTAATAAAATTAATCCTTTACTTATCGCTCAAAAACACGTCATTCGTATTATATGTAATAAAAACCGACTTAATAGTAGCTTTCCTTTGTTCAAAAGCTTGAACATTTTACCCATTAAACATTTCTATTACTTTAGAACACTACAAGTATATTTTAATAGATCCGGTTATTTATTAAGCAGAAATAATTCTAGTCACAATTTGAGAACTAATAGTCAAAACCTTGCAAAGATTCCGCCTCACTACTTAAATCATTTTTTCTCCTTCTATACATGCACTGCACCTAGATTCTCGTGATAATATTCGTTGTTTGCGTAACAAAAATGTGTTTCCTCATGAAGTGAAGTCATGGCTTTTTAATAAAGATTTCAATGTAATTGACTGCCTTAACATTGTGTCCTTTTAAATGAAATATATTTGTTTTATAATTTATTTTATGTGCATTCTTCATAGTATTATTTAATGTTCTTTAATTTTTTAATGTTCTTTATTTCAAAATTGTTGTCAGACCCCACAACCTTACATTATATTAAAATATTTTGTTTTATTGCTAAGTATCATAACTGCATTCGACACTTGTTCAAATTGAACAGAATGTAGTATTTATTAATCAATTCTTATGTATGTATTATTAAATGTATTTCGAAAATTGTTATTTCTATATATTTATTGATTGATAAATAAAATATTATTGAATTGAATTGAGTTAATAGAAATTACCGTCAAGAAAATGGGCGTTAGTGTATCTCGAATAATATTGATACTATGGTACTGCAGTTTTGTATAGGGGTAGGCATTATTAGTACAAATTACGGTCAATAAAGTGGGCGGTATTCGACTACTAGGCGTGGCAATATAAGAAAAACAGTGAAAAACAGTGAAAAACAGTGAAACACTGAAATTTATTTTAGTACAGTGGTTGACAGAACTATTAAAAATTACGGTCAATAAAGTAGGCGTTATTCAACAAATGGGCGTGGCAATTCTAGTTAAACACTATTTAAGTTAATATTGACGCTATGGTACTGAAATAAAGTAAAGGGGTAGGCACAATTTTTACAAATAACGATCAAGAAAGTGGGCACTTATTTAACAAAGGGGTGTGGCAGTATTAGAACAACACTATATCTCGAATAATATTGACACTAGGGTTATACAACTCGTTACAAGAATGGGTATAATTATATCAAATCCCGTGACATCTAATTTAAATTTAAGAGACAGATTCAGATTTTTCGAATAACCAACAAACTTTCAGAATTTAATAGAACAAAATTTTTTAGAACAATTGTATTTATGTAGTTTATATACTTTTTACGAAAATTTATCATATTCTCTAAAAAGGAAGAAATAAAAATTTTTTAAAAAATAAATAATACCGACTATAAAATCACTACAAAGTAAAAAATAATTTTTAAATTTTCCCTTTAATTTCTTGGTCATATTTGACAGTTTATTTAAATATATTATTACATTGGAAAACTTATTATTTGAATTTTTTTTTAATTTGTTTTATTATCATAAAAATATTAATTTCTTTATGAATACAAAAGCTTTGAAGTTGGTGCTTCTGATTCAAAGTCTGATTCATTCATGGTTATAAAACAAATTAGAAAAAAAATTAAAATAATTAGTTTTCCAATAATATGTTAAAATAAATTGTCAAATATGACCAAGAAATTACAGGTAAAATTTTAAAATTATTTTTTACTTTGTAGTGATTTTGTAGTCGGTTTTATTTATTTTTAAAAAAGTTTTTTTAATTAGCATTGAAAAACTTTTATTTGGAACAGTTTGCAATGCATTTTTTTTACTTTTTGGACCGTTTGAGAGTGTTTGAACCCCGAAAAGCCCCTCCTGGCTTCATGACTGTATTCTGGAGTAATAAAATCATGATGGACAAGTTGTTAAATTTTTTTATTCGTAGCTGTTGATGTAGCTTGCTCGAGATATTTATTATATTATATTAATATAACAATCGTAAATGTTGAAATTTATGTACTAATTATTGCTAATAAATAAATCATAACATGCTGTTGCTGTCACTGTTGTTGTGCTCACAAAGTTTATTACTCTATATGAACAGTCAAGTGAGTAGGTGGTAAAGCATTATGACAATGTAAAAGATTGATTGAAGTTTTGGAAGTTAGTTTAGAAAATATGAACTCTTAAAAAAAAAGAATATTTTTTAATATCAAATCGGTTTTTTTATGTTCGTTGGGAGCAATTTACGTTGCGCAAAAAGTTAGTCCTCAAAGTTCTATATCATAATTAAAAAAAAAAAAAAAAATAGTAAGTAAGCTAAAATACCCCGCCGCAACCGTTATTGAAGTTTATTCGTAGTCTTTAGCCGTCTATAAAATGTTTATGTATAATTTGCAAAAACATTTGTGTCATGTTAGAGTAATTTGTAGACTGCTCGTTATGCTAAGGAATATATCGCACACTAGATACAAAACAGTCACAAATCAAAATATACAAAATTTAACTTTTTAATGCAAAACTGTTCATATTGATTATATCGTCGGTACTACGGCAAAACCGTCTATATCACATTTTTGAATTTTTGGACTTTTCGACTTCTTTAAGCGTGTTAGGCCAAGTACTATAAAATGGCAAAAGCGTCTATAACCACGCATATGTATTCTTTGAGTTATGCCGTATTTATATAGCGTCTAAACACCTGATACCAATTCGTCGTTTAAGCAGAACCGTCTATAGCAATCGAATGGGTTTTAGATGGTTTTGCTCGAATATTTCTCATCTGTTTGTATTAAATAAACGGTGTGGCAAAAACATCTATATCACAAAATCACTGCTATTACTGACTACTTATTAATAGTTTTCACTAATTCTTTTCAGAATTTAATTTATTCCAATATAAACTATGTCTAAAAAATCTGCCGAAGAACGTATTGCGGAGTTTAACTTCTCAGAAACGGAGGAATTATCATCTGATGCCGAACTATCAACTGATGCCGAGTCGACAGACGTCGAATCAGCGGTCGATACGACTAGAATCGAAGATGCTAATGATAAAATGAAATAATAATGAAAAACCTGGAACCAGCAGCAATACCCGTTGGCGGCAAACAAATCCCAAGAAGCACAAACGTAAAACAATCAAAATGGTTCGGAATTCAGGAAAGCCTTACATCAGTCATAAAAACACTGGACATCAATTTTGAAAGTCATACATGCGCACGAACACGCGGATGAAGCCAAATCCTTTCACCAGAAAGATGCGAGAGGATCACACGCTCCGGCGAATAAAACGAAACTAGAAGTTTTGTCAGCAATACGCAACCATATTGAGTCTTTTCCAAAAGCCCCGTCTCATTATTGTCGAAAAGACAGCAAGCGTGAATACCTAGAAGACCCGAAGCTCAGTATTTCAAAAATGCATCGTCTATTTATGGAAGCAAAAGACAAGTGTTCAAATTGTTGCAAATTCGCAAATACGCCTTCGGCAGATCCTGAATATGAAAAGGTTAAAGAAGAACATGAAAGCCACATTCGCCGAAAAGACCTTTGTCGTGCGACCATGCATCGTGACGTAGAAGCAGCCAAATCGGATTCAACGCTACTAGTTGCTACAATGGATTTGCAATCTGTTCTCCAAATACCCTATGCCGACGAAAGTCAATTTTACTACAAAAGGAAACTGTGTTTTTGCAACTTGACTTTTTACGTCGAAAACGACACAACTGGATATTGTTTTGTTTGGAGCGAGGTAGACGGTGGACGTGGCAGCTCCGAAATAGGCTCGTGCCTCAAGAAGTTTTTAGATGGTGAATACACACACTTTTTGAAAAGTTTGCTATACATAATGTAATTAATTGCTAATTTTCAGATCAAGTGCAGCATGGTCGAAAAAACGTGAAAATTTGGTCTGATAATTGTGGAGGGCAGAATCGCAATAAGTACCTTCTGGCAATGCACATGGAGCTGATCAAGTCGTTGCCTTTTGATTCGATCGAACACAACTATTTAGAAACTCAAATGAATGCCGACTCCATGCATTCGGCGATTGAAAGGGCCGCAAAACACATATCAAACTACACCCCAAATGAATGGTGTAACGTTATCAGAAAAGCTCGAGCCGAGAACAAAATAACGAAGACGACACCGTACAAAGACATTCGTATGAAACACAACACATTTCATCGATTTGATGGACGCATATTCGCATTTGATGAATCGATCAACGACGCACACTGACAATGAAAAAATTGCATGGCTCAAAGTCAAACGTATTCGCATTGAGAAAAATATAGTTGGCACGATCAAATTCAAATATTCGCATGATGATAATGATTGGAAGGTGTTTTGTTGCCCAACTTATTTAATTTTTAAACGATTTCACCCTATCATTTCATATTTCAGAGCTTACTGGCAGAGCCTCGTAAAAAATGTGAACGCCCGGAAAACCCGGAAGGCCATAAAAGCTGATTTGATATCACTTTGCAAGGGTCGACTGATTCCGCCCGAGTATCATCTCTGGTTCGAGAGGGTATTCAACTATTAATTACAATTACCGACCCATATACTTATCTCTTCTTTAGATCGCTGGCGGACGAAAATGATCAACAGCTATTGGACGATTCGAGTGATATGGATATGGAGCGACGAAGATTAATGATAGCATTCAGTTTTTTCGCTACTGTTTTTGTTGACTGAATAAATTATTTTGCAAAACCGTCTGCATCATTTTATGATTTTGACAGAAATTTATTAATCATAGCGTTGTGTGAACTCTCCACTATGAGCATGATCATATGATGCGATAATATTCACGAATACACTATTCCAACTGCAAAAATTGATTTTCCAGAACTGGTCAAACATTCAAATTCATATATCTCCATAACAACTATATGCGATATAGATGGTTTTGCCGTAGTACCCACGATATACTTTGACTGTAACACATCAAATACATTTTATACACATCTTCTTTCTGTATAGTTTAAAAAAAAAGTTTTGTCTCATTGCTTTGTATGGAGTTCCTTCAAGAATACAATTGTTTTTTGCTTCACCTAAAAATTTAAAAATTTTGAGTTGTGACTGTTCTGTATTAAGTGTGCGATATGTGCAAGATTTGGTTAGTATGTGCAAATTCATACCAGTGGTTAAAAATTATTTCATTTAATATTAAAGTGCCACGCCCCCCTTCAGTTCCGCCCAATTTTCTAGACTACTGACTGCTCATTATTCCAAAAAATATGCGTGGAAAATTTGGAAGAAGTCGGACAGACTTAAGAATGAGTTCGATTAAAATTAAAGTGGCACGTCCTGTGTAATTCCGCCCAATTTTTTAGACTAATCGCTGCTCATTATTTGAAATTTAGTTGAAGTCAGAAAAACGGTGTAGAAGAAGTTTCATTAAAATTGAAGTTCACGCCCCCTGTCTAACTCCGCCCATTTTTATAATCTACTGACTGCTCTTTACGGTAAAGAATATATTTGCAAAATTTGGTTCAAATCGGACAAATGGTATAGAGGAAGTTCAATTAAAATTAAATTGACCCCTTCTCCACTCCACCCACTTTTGTAGGCTTAAAACTTCTCATTATACGACAAAATATGTGTGCGAAATTTGGTTGAAATCGGAGAAACGGTGTAGATGGAAATAAATAAAATAAAGTACCGCCCACTTTTCTAAATTAAAGACTGATCCTTATGCCAAATAATATGTGTGTAAAATTTGGTTTAAGTCGGACAAACGGTGCACAACGTGCCGGAAACAAGCAAAAAGCGCACATAGCCAAAAAATTTGAAGTCGTTTTTTGGTACATTTTTTAGAATTTTGGGTTATATCCTAGATATATGGCTACCTAGATATATGGTTAACCTACCTTAAAGCCTCAAAACATTTATTTACTATCGATACACTCTCAGCAAAGCCGATAAAAATGCAAAATAAAAATTTCTTTTTAATCCCATATAAAATACATAGCGGTTTTTCAAGAACTTTAATAAAGCAGAACTTTTGAGTCCCGCAGATTCCCGAGTCGTTCGAAAGTGCAAATTATAGCTCTTTTCTCATAGAATATACTCTGCTATATTTGAATGCTAATACCTGCTACTGAATCCTTGGCGTCTGTGGAAACTTGTATTAGATTTTCAATTTCATTATATAAATAGTCGAAGACAAAATAGTTCAGTACCATTTTCTCACGTGTTTCTCAAACGATTTTGATGATTTTTGGTTTTTTTTTAAATGAATCAGAGTAGGGATAAATACCCTAGCTGGAATTTCCGGAGTTACTAGGTAGTAGTATGGCATTCAGAGTGTTTTACAACTGATTTTGATGATTTTTTTTTTTAAATTAATCAGATAATGCTTCTTTTATTTTAACAGTTGCAGCAGATGATTTTACAACTGTTCTTAACTCTAATTTATGGGCCGATAATATTCTTGTTACTGAGTTCAAGCCAAAAAATAAGTCTAAAAGGGTGACTCAAGCTGCCCGCCAGACTCAAAAAAACTAAATAGGCTGTCCCTTTACTATCAAAATGTAAGGGGACTACGTTCTAACTCAAAATTGCTCTGAGGATATTATCGCGTTAACAGAAACGTGGCTGAACGGAAGCATTACTGGTTTGGAATTGTTTGACAATAGCTTTCAAGTTTTTAGAAAATACAGATACACTGACAATATTTCTTCAGTCGGTGGTGGTGTCCTTTTGGCTGTAAGGAACTGCTTTGTCAGTTATATTGTTGATATTCCCTGCTCTTCTAATATTGAACTAATTTGCGTTAAAGTTATACATTGTGTCTCTAATGTATGTATATGTTTTTAATGCGTATGTTCCTCCTAAGAGTAGTGTAGAGGTCTATGCAAGGGGTGCATAGATTACATAATTGATTTATTTGACGTTAATGACGACATTTTATTATTAGGTGACTTTAATCTACCTGATTTAAAATGGCATTCTTCTGACGATGATACGTACTATTGTACATCTAATTCGAAGACCCGCAAAGAACATATATTTGTTGATAATATATGTTCAGACTTACAACAAGTGAGTTGTATTTATAATAGTCTTGAAAGACTTCTAGACCAGGTCTTAACTACAGACAGTAACAATGTTGTTGTTAAGAGGGCCTTTCATGCTCTAACTACTGTTGATGAATGATGAATATCATCCACCATTAAGTATTTGGTACAAATCCGACAGAGCAAATATAGTAAATTGTAATTCAGCAGATAAGCTTCATGAATTCAATTTTAAAAAAGCTGACTTTTTGAAGTTGAATCAGTTACTTCGTAGTAAACTTAATGTCATTTTAGAATACATAAATGGAAATTGCCTTGATGACTCCATTAATTTTTTTTTTTATGGAACTATTTGCTGTGTTTTCTCAATCCGTACCATATAATCTCAAATTTGCGAGAAATTCTGCGTACCCCTGGTACACAAAGGATTTAAAGACTCTTCGCAACAACAGGAACAGGGCATGAAATAAATACGTCTGTAGCTTAGGCTCAAACGACCTAGAAATTTACAAACGTTTGTTTCTGGAATTTGAAAATCGCTCAGCTACATTATATCACGAATATTTAGATAATGTAAGGCTGAGGATATTGTCCGATCTAAAGATATTTTGGGGATTCATAAACACAAAGAAGAAATCCGATGGATTCCCGTCTTCATTTAGAACTCCTGAGGGATTTACTGACGATCCCGTCAAAATTTGTGGCCCATTCTCCAATCTTTTTAAAGAGTGTTTCTGTTCAGATTCTTTTAATCCTGATGGAGAGTACTTTGAATATTTAATACCGCACCCATAGTTTCTTTGGAACATATATCCTTTACTCCAGAGGATATTTTAATGTATATTGGATCGATCGATGAGGATTTTGGCGCTGGACCCACGGTATTCCTGCCGCAGTGTTAACACAATGCGGTTCCGTTTTGAGTCAACCACTTTCTTTATTATTCAATAAATCATTTAACGAAAGTTATTTTCCACTTTTTTGGAAAAAATCATTTATTAGTCCTATTTATAAAAAGGGTTGCAGGAATGATGTCAATAACTATAGGCCTATCACCAAGCTCTCATCGATTCCAAAACTTTTTGAGCGGATCGTGTACGATCGGGTGAAAATTCACTGTGGGGAAGTCATAGCAACTCGTCAGCATGGTTTTGTTAATGGCAGATCCACTGTGTCTAATCTTCTCGATTTCACAACATTCTGCTTAAGTTCAATTGATTCTCATAACCAGGTCGATTGTGTTTACACTGACTTTAGTAAGGCATTTGATAAACTACCATACAATCTTATCTTACTTAAACTCGAGTTAATGGGGTTTCCACAATATTTTGTGAACGTTTCCGAGACGTATTGCCTTCGGAATTTAGTGCTGAATCAGGTGTTCATCAGGGTAGCCACCTTGGTCCACTTCTGTTTATTTTAGCAATCAATGATGTAACTCACATCACTCTCATCTGCTTATTTATGCAGGTGATATGAAAATATACAGAACGGTTGATTCTAAAGACAATTCAGATCTACTCCAGTCTGATCTGAAATCCTTCGAAGTTTGGTGTTCTAAAAATAATATGTTTCTAAATCCAGATAAATGCCAAACTATGACCTTTTCGCGAAAAAGGAATAATTTTATTTTTGATTATAAGATTAAAGATACTGCCCTAAGTCGTGTAGACACCGTCAAAGACCTAGGTATATGCATGGATTCTCATTTAACATTCATATTGATAATATTTGTAAAAAAGCATCTTCACTGCTTGATTTTATAAAACACTTGGCCAAAGAATTCAATAGCATTATAACAACTACAACATTGTATTATGCAATTGTGAATCCTCACTTAGAGTATGCAAGTCAAGTTTGGTCCCCAAGTTACAATGTGCATGTTGATCGAATAGAAAGAATCCAAAAACTTTTTGTTCGGTTTGCTCTAAGGGGCTAAAGTGGAACGGACATATTAGACCTTCCTCCATATGAGGATCGTTTGAAACTGTTAAAAATGCAGTCTTTAAGTGATCGAAGGAAATCTGCAGACATCGTATATTTACACCAGCTCATAACAGGTGTATTCGATTCTCCAGAACTTCTTTCTTACATAAATTTTAACACTAACCGTAGAAGCAGTAGAAACGCTAACAACTTAATTTATTTGCCATTTAGTAGAACAAATTATATGGCTACTGCTCCTTTAAGTCGCATGAGTTCCTTTGTTAACAATTGTAGCGTTTTTGATGTTAATTTGTCAAAAGGTCAACCCAAAAGTAGATTAAAAATAATTGTGTAATTTAATTTATGTATGCATGGTTAGTTGTTATGTCTTGTGTTGTCCCTGAGCCCAACCCATTTATTGGTGGGTACATTTTTCCCACATTAACTTGTTTGTGGTCACTGGTATCCATAACATTGATATTTTTCAATGATTACTGGGTCGTGGCTTTAGAAGGGTTAATGCTGAGGAAGTGCGATAAAGCTGTAGTAGCTGAACTATATTGTTATTGCAGAGCACGGAGGAGTGCACCGCATAGTTTTTAACCCTAATGTACCCACTTTCGACTATGCGCTACTATAGCTTGCAAACCGCGAATGCTACCATATTGAAATTTCGTAACTAGGAATTTTTAATAATTCTGAGTAATTTAAAACTGGCTCTAATTTATTTTTGTATATTAGGACAGAAGCCTACGCAAATCAACACCCGGAATGCCCGTGTATTCACCTGTGTTTTGTATTGAAATGAAACTAATTTGTAGAAAATAATCACAACTCTTTAATTTTTTGAACATTTTTGATTTTAAATCTTTATTGATATTAGTATTTAACGGATTCTTATTACATAATACTCATAGGGATGTGTCAATAGAATGCGGCAAACATAGTGGATTATTACATAGGTTGCACCACTTCCTGGTATTCCTGCGACGTTTTTCATCATGTTTGTAGCACAAATAACAGGAACCTGTAACTGGTTTTCTGGAACGAGCCTAGGAAGATGTCGATGGTCCGATATCCTATAGCAGTTCTAGTGGTCTGTTCAAATAGCATTCGATGGCTATTTTTGTTAAGGGGGTCTTCTCATTGAGCAACTTTTTTTTTCAACTTTTTTTTTTTGCATTTATTTATAGCTTGGGTAGTTGTGAATATGCCCCTAAAAGGATTTTTAGAAATACTTTAGAAGATACAGCCTTTTTTGTGAAGCAATGTCTGATGGACAAGAAGGTGATGGAGGTAATAAAACCAGCTTACGAAGCGCTGTCGGCAGATAATTTGCTTGAAAGATGCCTTGGATCTGAAACTCAGAATTCCAATGAGTCCTACAATTCTGTTCTTTGGTCACTTTCGCCCAAACACATCAACTCAGGCGCACGCACCATCGAAGTGGCCAATTTCATTGCAACGTGCCTCTTCAACGACGGTTTTATACCCATACTTAAAATTATGGGTTTGATGGGTATTGCGATTGGCAAAAACGCATACGAATACGCACTATCTCGCAATGAAGACAGATTGAACCGATCAGAGACTCGAGCTGCGGCATCATCAAAAGCTGGCAGAACGGCTCGCAGAGCAGAGAGGGCAGCAGAAAGCAGTTTCTACGAAAAAGAGGAAGGTGGCCTGTATGGAGCTGGCATCGCCGACTAATATTTGTAAGTAAAAATTGTCAGCTCTTTAAAACTGCATTTAAACATTTTTGATTTTTTTTTTTTTTTCCCCAAAAAAATTACTTCAAACTTTAAACGCGTTTATCTCGAACCCACGTTTTTCGAACTGGCGGCCATGATATCTCCAGTTCAACTGAACCGATTTTCATGAAACAAAATGGAATCGACGCAGAATTGTCACCATTCTCGGGTGAACCTCGACCATAATTTTAAAAAATTTTTTACTATTTTTTTTTACACTAAATGGCCGCTAAATTTTTTTTTTTGAATGGCCGCCATTTTGTCAAAAAAAATCACAAAATTAAGCTTGAGGTTCAGCCGAGAATTACATCTATACTGATTATAACCGCGTTTTTTTTCATTTCAGACGCTCCGGAGACCCGGAATCGTGGCCGCCGTGACGACACCTTTTTTTTCACCACCAACTTTGAAGTCTCATTACTTTTTGAACAGCCCACGTATCGAGGCAAAAAAATTTTTTTATTTACTTTGAACCTTTTGTAATACAATAAATAAAAAAAGTTTTCAATTATTCTTTGCGTTTTCAAATAAGAATTTTTTTAAAAAGGGTCCAAAAAAACGGGTTTTGAATGAGAAGACCGCCTTAAATAACTACGCGTTACTTGTCGATTTACTTCACGCATCTCTATAAGTGGCATACAAAGCTCTTCAGCCACTCTGCGCAGAAATAATTTCCGTCTGTTACTAGTGTATGGTATTATGTCATTATGTCATGTGGTAGACTATGTATGCTGCCAATGCCGTGAGATCGATTATTTTTGTAGTGAATTTTCACAAGTTATACGCATTTCTCGACCGAACATTTTTTCATGACATGACTTGCAGATGATTGCTGTTGCTAGGGCGGTAGTAAAATATTGAATATAGCGAAATACATCAAAGGATGCCAGTTTTGTCAGCAGATTAAGCCAGACAACATGAACCTAGCTGCTGGGATGGTGGAGAGAATGAAGTAATTAGAATCTTGGAAAATGATCTTGGCCTCGATCTGATTGGAGTTCTGGTAAAATTAAGTCAGGGGTGCTATCACAATCACCACCACCACTTCAACAAATGGAGACATTTAATGAATATTTTAACTCATATTCAAATGAGTGGGTGAATGTGTATTTTTTGTTAAAGCGCATTATTTCCGCTTCCGGTTAAAGTAAAGTATAATGAGCAGCTTAATTATCAGGAAAAAGTTTTAAATCTGCGATATTGTGGATGCTTTAGAAGCACGCGCATAAGATACATAAGAAGTTTATCTAAGGAAACAACAACAATAGCAGTAACAGTACAAAATTAACAACAAAAATGCTGCAATTAAGCATTGTGCTCGTGCACAAAAGCACACATAGACATAAGCACACAAACACACACAACCAACCACCTTTACATATATAAACTGTTTACTAAAGGTGCCAGAGGGCGTGAACGCTTCGACACTGGCTGCAAACTTTTTTTAAGCGCAGGGTACAACATTTACGTCGCATACCGCATCGCATCTTGCAAAGACGTATCAGCTACAAAATTTATTAGACTTAATGGAATTTAAAAGTTTGTTTACTTGAGCTGGAGATAAAAAAAAAAAAAAAAAATAAAGAAGAGAAGCGTTTTCTTGCAACTACTTTTTTGCGCTGAACATTTTTTGCTGCTTTTTTTTTATATGTGTAGCTTTTTTGCTACTTAACTGTTTTGATGTCTTCTCACTTAACCTATACGCATAGGACAGACACTGGATGCTAGAGAGACAATTTTTTCCAACAGTATGTGTGTTCAATTTTTTACATGCTGTCGGAATTTTCTGCTTAAGCGATAATCATGTAAATTAATAGTTTTTCTATAGAGCAGGGGAAAGAAGAAAAAAAAAAAAAAAGTAGTATAAAGTGTGCAGTTTTTCTTTTATCGTTTAAAATTGGCAAGCAGCATAAGTGGCGGATCGGGTTCAGGGTATGGCAAGAAATTTACACAACTTGCCGCCAATGTTTGCAAAATTTTTGCAAAAATTAAGTTTTGTTTGCCAGAAGAAGCACACGAGTTGCAACCCTGCAGCCAAGCGACATTCAAGGCGTTTTTTGTACAAGGAATTCTTTATGCTTTGCAAGTTTTTTAAAATCTATTCTTTTTTTTTGACAAACTTTGTATATGCAGCAGCAATTGAGAGTGGAAATATTTATGCAGAGTTTTTAAGTGAATTTAGTTTTAATTTCTTTAATGGAATTGCTGCGAGTAAAAGTTTGTAGTCAGAGTAGTTAGTTTGGTATAAGAAAGAAAATTGTAAAGAAATGTGTTGCTGTGGGAAAAATATTTATGCATTTCTTGGAAAATCATGGTCAGCCGGCACAGTCAGGTGCAATTATTTAATGCAAAATAGATAAAACTAGTAAAATCTTGCCAAGAGCTTTTGAGCTTCTAATATGTGAGGTAAACTTTGCTAATTAGACGGAAAACTGTTTTCTGAATGGAACAGCTCGTGGGAGGGAGGGGTTTTCTGTTTACAAACTCAACGCATAGGGTTCAAAAAATATACTGTCAGCGTCAAAATTGTATCAATTGTATTGCGTCAATTGTACACGTTAATATGTTATGTTTTTGTCTTTATTTCACTAGTTTGCTTTATCATTTTATTCAACATATTATGTTTTTTGAAAAATATATTGCATATTCTTTCATTTTATAAAAAAAAAAATAACAAAAATTTAACAATAAAAAAAATTATAGAACAACAACTTAAAATACTTCAAATTCACAGCGTCAAAAGAAATTGTACAGTAAGTATAAAAAAATTATTTCAAAGAATTTTAAAGAGGTTAGTATTTTGTTTGCTTTACATTTGCGTTGATTACAGCTTGCAATCTTCTGGGCATCGATTCCACTAGGTTTCGGGTTACATCGGAAGAGATTTTTTGCCATTCCTCCATTATCACTGATTTTAGAGAGTCTTTGCTGGTAATCGTTCTTTTTCTAATTTGACGGTCCAGATGCTCCCACAAATGCTCGATAGGGTTAAGGTCGGGTGACTGGGCGGGATGATCCAGCTGTTTTGGGGTATGATATAGCAGCCATTCCTTTACTATTTTAGCAGTGTGCTTAGGATCATTGTCTTGTTGAAAGACCCAAGTTTGATCCAAGCCCAATTTGTCGACACTAGGTTGCAAATTATCTTTCAAAATGGTGAGGTAATCTGTTTTATTCATAGTGCTCTCTATGAAAACCAAGTTACCTACACCACTGGCTGCCATACACCCCCATACCATGACCGAAACACCACCATGCTTGACGGTAGATATTACATTTTGTTGGGCAAATGCTGAATTTTTGCATCTCCAAATTTTAGTTGGTGTTTTCTTACCAAAAATTTCAAATTTGCTCTCGTCAGTAAAGACCACATTATTCCAGAATGAATTTGGTTCATTTTGATACTTTTTAGCAAAATTCAGACGTCGCTGTTGATTGATTTTTGATATGAAAGGTTTGCTTCTTGGAACTCGTCCACGTAGTCCATTTGCATGTAGTGCTCTACGTATAGTACTGGAGCTAACGTTAACACCTGAGCGTTCTGAAATGTTCTCGGATATTTTAACAGCACTTTCAGTTGGATTTTGCTTCACTCGTCGCACAATGGATCGTATTTGAGTCGCATTTAGTTTACGGGGTCTTCCAGATTTGGGACGATTTTGTAAATTGCCGAACTTTTTGTAATTATCAATTATATGTTTTACAGTATTATGGCTTCTATCAATCATCAAACCAATTTCACGCAATTTTTTTCCTTTTTTATAATATTTTAGCACAAGTTCGCGAACATCCGGGGAGGTTTGCTTACCCATTTTGAAAATAAATTTCGTTACTCAAAAATCTTCAGATTTGAACTGATCCTCACGACATCAAGTCAATTAATAATTATTATAATTAGTTAATATTGCCTACAACATGATAAAAACGTGTTGTACAATTTCTTTTGACGCTATTAATATGAAGATGTTTTTGTTTTTGTTCTATGAATTTTTGTTATTGTAATATTGTTGTTGTTTTTATTATGTACATTAAGAGAGGAGAAACTATATTATTAAAAAAACAAAAAATGTAAAACAAAAGTGTAGTAGTAATATACTTATATACTTATATTTATCTAAGCACCCTGTATGTTTAATGTATTGTATTGAGAGTACCCTCTCAACTTCCAGCTTGAACAAATGTAACAAACGTTTGAAGAGACAGAATAAAAATACTTGCCTATGAAGACAGACGTGTGCATTTATTCTTACAAAAGGGAATTGCAAAAGAGTATATTTTAACTGCAAACATAGAGGAACAACGTGTACAACTTCTTTTGACGCTGACAGTATAAAAAAAAAATGTGAGTGCGAATTTTAAAATCAAAACTTGCTATGCTCAAAACCTTGCACGAACATAATATTTTCATTTGTTCGTTCGTTCGTTCGTAGAAAAAATTCTGCGAACGAACAAAATGGTAATTTCGATTTTCAACGAACGAACGAACGGAATAACTATTTTCTACGAGCGATCGAACGAAAATCAATTTTCTACGAACGAACGAACGAACATAAATTTTCTGCGAACGAACAAACGAACTTTAATTTTATACGAACAAACGAAGGAAAATCAATTTTCTACGAACGAACGAACGAACGAACATCTGTTTTCTACGAATGAACGAACGAACATAATGAAAACACGGTCGAAAATAGTTAACATCGGCCGTAGCTTGACTCCTAGAGGGGTTTAATATATGAGATGGTCCTATTATTTTTTGCCTCTTAACATTTTTTCCCAACACACCTACTCCTATCTGCCACCCTTCCTTGGGTCCCCATACAAAAAACACAAAAAACTGTCGAAAATAGTTTATATCGGCCGTAGCTGAACTCCTCAAAGGGATCAAATATATGAGTTGGTGCTATTATTTTTTGCCCCTTTACATTTCTGCAAAACACATCCACGCCTTATCTACCATCCTTCTTTGGGTCACCATACAAAAAACATATATTTTCTACAAAGAACATGCATTTTCTACGAACGAACATCTATTTTCCATAACATAACCTATGAGTCCTAAGCTAACCTAACCAATTTTGAACAAAAATGGGTATGATAAACTCATTTATTAGCAGTTAAGGAACCCTTATTGCTTTAGTAGGTATCATTGCATAACTTGAATGATATCTACATAAATATTTCTTAACGATTCATACACTTGATATAGACTCCATTACACATACTTCTTTACAATAACATAGAACTTTCCGAATTTATGCCATGTATGGTATACGTCAAATTATCACAGACTCTAACGACCACTACAGCCATTCGAATAGACAGTTTTTGAAGAATAACTATTAGAGCCCTGCATGAATATATTCATCAACTGAGTATTCTCCAGGCATGATATTTGGGGGCTTTTAGGGATTTTTTGGGCCCTATTTTGATTTCATAGGCCCCGAAGCCCTTTCGATTCATTTTAGGCCCTTTTAAGAATTGTATTAAAAAAATATTATTTAAATAGAATGCCATTGATGTAAAAATTTAAAATTTTTCTAAATGATTTTAAATCAATCTCAGTAAAATAAGTTCTTTTGAATTTTTTAATATCAGATCCTCATTTTGGAATTATATCTTTGGAAAACAAAAACCCTCAATTTTCCTCAATTTTGTGTTATTCAAAGTATTAAAAAAACGTTGCCTCCGGAAGTTTTTCGAAAAAAAAAAATTCCTTTTAAATAATTTGTTTTTTAAGATTGTATTTTATTTTAGACCAACATTTTCTTACATTATTAAATCATAACTATTGAAGATTTATCCCTGAAATTTTGGTCCAAAAATATTCGTCGATAAGGTAGAATAGAGCAATACCGCGAAAGACCTTAAAATTTGCGGCGAGCAAGATATCTGGAGACGGGATCTAAAAAAAAAATGTTTCGGCTTATTTAAGAGTTCTTGTGCGTTTAATCGTTGCTTTTTGAAAAATATTAATTTTTAAATAAAATAAAGCTAAAATAAAATAAAATAAAATAAAATAAAATAGAGCTTAAAAAAAAAATTTTTTTTAAAGTGATGTCTTTTTTTCCGGAGGCTCTTAAGCTACATAAGCCTATGCAGGTACGTTTTTTGGTTGGCTATAGAAATATACACTTGTAAAAATCTATTAAGACTGAGGGAAATTTTAAAAAACTAATTTTCTTGTATTTTGTATTTATTAGTGTTATGTATCTTACCAATCCTTAATCCTGTATCTTAACACATCCTTTTTCGTGACATGTATGGTCTGGAAAAAAATCTGGCCCAAATTTCAACTGAAAGTTTTTCAATTTTCAGAATGTTCTAACTTAAAAACTATAAGCTTTTTCAAAAAAATTTGGACTGCTGTAACTGCGACTGAAAACTGTTTGTCATTTTATTCGATGTGATTTAAGGGAGGGGTTAGGCAAACAATCGATCGAGTATCAATCGATCAAACGGAAGAAGCTGTTAAAATGCGTTATATTCGGTGTATGTGTGTATGTAAAAGTGAATGTGTGCATAGAATCCCAATAGGAACAAACTAACTTGTTTTTAAAAACAACTTATTAAAAAACTAGTTTAAAATAAACCAGTATATGAACTACTTTGAATTATATTAAGGCGGCATCCACTTCAATTCTAAATAATTTTATTTGCATTATATATTAAATAATTGAAATACTACTTAAAAACAAGTGATTGATACACTACTTTGAATTATATTAAGGCGGCAACTACTTTGATTTTGACATGTTTTAATTGCAAATTTTTATTAGATTACAAGTTAATATATATTTAACCATGTTATTTCATCAAATATTATTAACTTTAGGCCATCAGTAATAGTTGTCAAGTGATTTATTTTAAAGTAGTTAAAAAATAATTTAAATTTAACTAATTTAACAAGTAGTTGAAAATATATGCAGACGAAAGTCAATTGACTTATTTAGCGGGCATCACCATACAAAATATGTTAGTTCGTTCTATGGAAAAAAGTCAGAATTTCAACTAGTTGTGGTTGACAAAAAACTACTTTATCGACTACTTTTAAATTAGTGGATTTTTCTACAGGGATGTTTCTTTATAAATATACTATATAAACTCTTGTAGAGAAAAACAAATTTAATTGTTATAGTTTTGTTTTGAGTTTGACCGCTTTGATGCTTTTGAAGTTTGTAGCTTTTAATGCGTTTTTCTCGAAACATACTTTTTCAAAACGGCCCACACCAATGCAAGCAAATTAATCGACCTATTTTAATTTTTTTTTTTCTTAATCTATTTGTAATGTTATTCTACACATCCTTCACCAAAATGAGCGTTTTTGGAAAATTTGTCTAGTTTTTACTCAACAGTATGGCCAAAAATTATGTAAATTTTCCGACTTTTTTTTTCTACTATTCATAGTTTTCTTAATTTTCCATATTTTCATTCCATTTTGGTAAAAGATCTGCATTCAGGGGTATATTTTCGAAAGCAATTTTTTTTTTGTCAGACAATCTGTAGTCGCATTAGGATATGGGCCGATTTTCACCTTATTTTGAAGGACACCAACTTCAGCGCCATCTTTATATATAAAAAATATATGTAAACAAACAAAAACATTTTTTTTTACTTCGACTAATGATGTTAAATTAGCATGCAAATGGAATTTTTTGTATATATAATACACTTTTTAGAAAACATCTTCTAAAATTTGCCTTAATTTTAAATGCTTTTGCCTAAAACCTCCCTTAACTTAACTTTGTTGTTAGAAGGCTCTATATTCCAAAATTGTTGAATAGTTATGGATTTATTCTTTGTTAAATTCATTGGTAGGAGCGGATTTTCTTCCGCTATCATGTGTATTTCACCATACATCATTGATTCAAAAATTTTTGCTATTTATGTGACAATCCAAACTTTTCCCTGCTTTGGCTTAAACAGCGAAAGCGAAAGAAAACACAGGAGAGGTAAGAATTTTTTGAAATCCTGAAACTGTTAATTTGAATATTAATTTTTAACATTGCAAAAACATTTTTAATCAAAATGTGAATAACATTGTTGAGATTATTAAAACGTGTGCTATTTTTTTCTAAATAGAAAACCTTAAATTTTTTTTGAAAATTTTCTTAAAAAGTAAAAGTGTTAATCATTAATTTTTTAGCACTAAAGGCCCCATTCATGTCAAAAAGGCCCTATTTTTGTATGAATTTTGTCCCTTTTACTTAAAGGGGCTGCTACTAAGCCATTATCATCCCTGGTATTCTCTGCTGATTCTCTGCTGTAGCAGTTACTGCAAGCAAAGCTGCAAGCGAATAAATGTAAACAACAGGTCGTGTAGCAACAGGTCGTGTAGCGCAAGAGAATAACTTTTTATTTGTTCTCTGTTCTCTGTGTTCATACACTCTTGCACTGAGGTGAGTTGCGATCTACGTGTTGTTTCAGTTTTTTCTCTGAGCACTTAATAAACTATATGAATACTCAGGAATCTGCTGCAGTGACCTGAATAAGAGTTAATATCTTGGGTTTTCACCGCAATAAGCTTTATGTTATTCGTAATGCATATTTGTGTTATTTTTTGTTGCTTATTCGTTACCTTCGATACAAAAAACACAAAAGCTGTCGCAAATAGTTTATATCGGCCGTAGCTGAACTCCTAGAGGGGTCAGATATATGAGCTGGTCCTATTAGTTTTTTGTTCCTCTACATTTCTCCCGAACACACCTACCCCCTATCTACCACCCTTCTTTGGCTCCCAATACAATAAACACAAAGCTGTCGAAAAGAGTTTATATCGGCCGTAGCTGAACTCCTAGAGGGGTGAAATATATGAAATGGTCCTATTATTTTTAGCCCCTCAACATTTCACCCGAATACACCTACCCCCTATCTACCACCCTTTCTTGGGTTCCAATACAAAAAACATGCTTTTCGTTCTACGAACAAACGAATAAAAAAATATGCGCTAAATATTCAGGGTATGAGCACTGACATTTTTGTTATTTTTTATTGCTTTATTTGCTACCTGTTGTTGTTAGTAAAGCATCGTGCTCTTATTCTCTTTGTTTCTTATACCTGAATAAAACAAAGAGAGTGTAAGATCAGGTATGAGCAAAGCGGTGAAGGTATAGAGTAAATTGTTTATTCTATAGCAAGAGAATATATTCCGGGAAGCGAAAAAGCATACTCATGCATGGCTCTAATAACTATTCTGTGAAGACATTAACTTCCTCTGGCTTATGCTCTCAAATACGCATAATAACCAGCCTTTCGCATAAAAATACAAATTGCAAAGTCTATCATTCGTATTAAGAGTTTGGAAACATAGGCTCTCAAATGTTATTTAGTTGCTTTCCTTGTCGATGTAGCCAAAACGGAACTAGCAAATTCACCCACAAAAGCTGACTTCATTTTCTTCGGTACAAAAATTAGTAATTGTGAGGAGCAACCATCCAGTAAAGACACAAATCTATTTCTGGCTTATGCTCTCAAATGCATAAAAATCCAAATTTAAATTTAGACCAAAATGACAGGGATAAATCTTGAATAGTTACATTGTAATAATGTAAAAAAAATTTTGGTCTAAAATAAAACACAGCTTCAAAAAAAATGTTTTTAAAACAGGTGTCTGTTTTCTTCGAAAAACTCCCGGAGGCCCTTGGAAGCTTTTTAACATCAAAATTGATTAGTTATCTAAACAGCTTTCGAAAGCTCATGAAATTTCCTTATGAACTAGCCCAAACATTATCAATTTTGTCCAGTTTCTTAAAAGATTAAATAAAAACTCCAGCATATTTAAAAAAAAAAAAAATATGAAATACGTAAAATTTCTCGTTAAAAATGGGAAGCTCGATTTTGATTTTAGACCCATGGTTTCTTGGGCAAATCTTCTTAGAATTCGTCATAGATTACGATTTTGACAACAGCTTGGTGCATTTTTTTTAATCCATACTAATTGACCCACTCTAATATACATACTTAGCAATATATTAAGTAAACAGCTAGAGAGAAAGAAGATGCATACGAAGATGTATATAAAGAAGATGTATACCGTTCGACGGCTATAACTTTCAAACGGCTTCGAATTTCGTTTTAAAATTTTAACAGAATATTTTCAAGATGTTTCTGTAGTAATTTATCGATGTTTCAAAATTTTGACCGCCAAAAAAATTATCATGTATTGCTGGCATTAAGGGGGTTTTTTTTTTAATAAAATAGCATTTAAATTAAAAAATTTAAAATAGCACAAAGTAGATTACAAAACACACGTTAATATTCGCAGCAGTAAATTTTATTACATTGCATTATTGTTTTATTTATTTTATTACGTGCTACCTTCATTGTTATTTCAACGCACTTGTGGGCATTTGTTAATTTTTGCCGATGCTGAGACATCTTGTAGCAAGTAGAAGCACTTTTTTGTGGAATGTATTTATAGTAAATACACTATTTAATACTATCTATTAAGAGATTATTGTGATCTACTGCAATATAGCTTAAGTAATACATACTTGATGTTGAATCAAAAAATCTGGTTAACAGAGGCTTTTGGATCAGTGGATAGTGTAGTGAACTCCTACTCACAACGATGCAAGTTCAATTCCACGCGGAGAATCGAAGAAATATTTTTAATATATTGAAATAACATTTTCTTGTTATATAATAGACGCAAGGAACAAAGAAGCTTGTATTGTATGGCCTTCGTCTGAATGCTCATCTGCTAATTCATTTTTAAATGAGCTTTCAAGTCAAGAACTTTTTCAGCTAAACAGCCACTTTAACAAGAATAGCCGTTTGTTGGATCTTTTATATTTTGACGACAGCAATATTATTTCAGTTTCAAGGACAGATCCACTCGTGCCCCCTGAAGATCCATACCATTCAACTTTAGAAATTACTCTTAATTTTCCTTAAAAAATCTGTAAAGAATCTTATTGCTCAACCTCCTGCTGAGTTAAATTTTAAAAGAACCAATTATGTTTTGTTAAAAAACTATATATCTTATATTAACTGGACATTCGTACTAAATATCGTTAATACAAAAACATCGCCAGAAAATCTTGATTCGGCTGTCTCTGCTTTTAATAGAAATCTCAATGATTGTTTTCTATCATCAGTACCACAGAGAAAAGCCCGTTTAGCATCTGGTACTGTATGGTTTACTCAATCCATGCATTATAAAAAATTTCAAAAAACTCATAGCATTACAGATTTTGGTTCTTATACCTCTATTAAGTACAAGTATCGTCAATTATGCAAGCAATCTTAGGATATTTATTTTATAAAAGTAAAATTAAACATAAAATCTAATGCTAAATCATTCTGAAACTTTGTCAACACAAAACGCAAGATTGATTCCTATCCTTCTTTTATGAAATATAAAAATGTTGAATCGAATAGCGATAATAGCATTTGTAATTTATTCGCTGTCTTTTTCAAAGCGACCTATTCATCTTCATCCTATGATAAACTAAGCTATCCATTTAGTGTTCAATCTGGGGATATTTGTCTCCCAATAATTGATACTAACACGGTTTTATCATTCTTAAAAGCTCTTAAAACGTCATATAAAAGTGGTCCCGATAATATACCGTCATGTATATTAAAATATTGCTGTGATGAATTAGTAACTCCAATCACTCTGTTTTTTTCTTCTTCATTAAAATCTTGCTATTTTCCAGTTGCCTGGAAATCGTCTTTTATTATTCCATTGCACAAGTCTGGTAACAGGTCTTTAATCGATAACTATTGTGGAATTGCAAAATTAAGCGCTTTGCCGAAGCTTTTCGAGGCAATCATTACTTCACAATTAAATCTTTATTGTCTCCACTCCAACATGGATTCTTTCACGAAAATCTACGTTTACAAACCTACTTTAATTTACTTCCAAAACCATTGAGAATTTTGGAAAAGGTTTGCAGACTGATGTTATATACACAGATTTTAGTAAAGCTTTTGAATGTTTTTAATCATAAACTCTTAGTCTTAAAGCTATCTCTTGCTGGATTCCACGCAACACTTGTAAGATGAATTGAATCTTATTTATGCAATAGAACACAACGTGTTCTTTTTAATCTAGTGAAATCTCATGAGTTTCCTGTCACTTTTGGTGTACCTCAAGAAAGCCACCTCGGGCCTCTTCTTTTTTTACTGTTTCTGTTTATAAATGATTTGCCATCTGTTTTAAAGCATTCCAGTATTTTAATGTACGCAGACGACGTGAAACTATTTCTTCCTTTCAAAAATGCTAATGATGCCGTTCTCTTGCAAGCTGACATAGACCATCTTTATAGCTGATGCAACGTGAATCGTATGAATCTTAACATGAAGAAATGCAAGCACATGACCTTCACTCGACAATCTCCTGTCACATGTATTTATAAAATTTGTGACCATACATTATAGTCTTTAGCTATCTTTCATGATCTTGGAGTAACTATGGATACTAAACTTCGCTTTCATATTCATATTAATAAAATTATAAATCGAGCAAATGGTACTTTAGGTTTTATTAAACGATGGGCAAAAGAGTTTAATGATTCCTATATAACAAAAACCTTATTCACCTCTCTAGTGTGACCTATTTTAGATTATGCTTCAATTGTTTGGTGCCCTCGATATAGTTGTTACATTGACGACATAGAATCAGTTCAGAAAAATTTTCTTTTGTTCTGCTTAAGACATCTTTACTGCAATTTTAATTATCACCTATCACCTTATGAATATCGTCTGCAACTTTTAAATCTTCCTACTTTAAATAATCGGAGAATTATGCTAAATGCTACTTGGATTTTCAAACTTTTACATGGATATGCAGACAGTCAATATTTACTGAGCAAAATTTACTTTAATATTCCTCTCCGACCTAGAAGATCTTTTGAGTTACTTTACATGAACTTTTGTAGAACTAATTACATGCAAAATGAACCACTCAGAAGCGCTTGTGGGGACTTTAATTTTGTTTCAGATGCAATTTCTTTAAATGAATCCGTTTACTCAATTAAATTTAATATTTTAGATTATCTACAGTATCGCCACTAATCTGGATCATGCTTTCCAAGGATACTTAATATTTTCCTGTGATATTTGGTAACAACTTACACAATCTAGCTGTGTAGTTTAATATGATTATCCAGAGCGAGACCACGTCTGTCTCGTCTGGCATATGCCAGTTTGACGCCGTACGACTAGGTTTGCATGTGTGAGCTGTGCTCTAATCCATACCCTATAGGAACAAACTAACTTGTTTTTAAAAACAACTAATTAAAAAACTAATTTAAAATAAACCAGAATATGAACTACTTTGAATTATATTAAGGCGGCAGCCACTTCAATTCTAAATAGTTTTATTGCATTATATATGAAGTAATTGAAATACTACTCAAAAACAAGTGATTGATAAACTACTTTGAATTATATTAAGGCGGCAACTACTCTGATTTTGACATGTTTTAATTGCAAATTTTTATTAGATTACAAGTTAATATATATTTAACCATGTTATTTCATCAAATATTATTAACTTTAGGCCATCAGTAATAGTTTTCAATTGGTTATTTTAAAGTAATTAAAAAAATAATTTAAATATAACTAATTTAACAAGTAGTTCAAAACATATGCAGACGAAAGTCAATTGACTTATTTAGCAGACATCACCATACAAAATATGTTAGTTTGTTCTATGGAAAATAGTCAGAATTTCAACTAGTTGTGGTTGACAAAAAACTACTTTATCAACTACTTTTCAATTAGTTCATTTTCCTACAGGGTATTTATACAGATATACACGCTATAGATATATTTTGATTATCCAGAGCAAGACCTTGTCTGTCTTGCCTAGCACATGTATGAGCTCGACCTCGTCCGTCTAGCCTGGCATATGGGAGCACCGCTCCAATAGTAGTATTCTATTTACTACTAAGAAGCTAACCGGATTGCAACTGTTTATACCTGAAAGCCTGACAATTTTTCATTTTTATAAAAATTTAATTGTACATAAATAAATTGTATTTATTTTTTCTAATATTAATTGCTATAAAGCCAATTGCTATATATAGGTTAAGCACATACACATTCACATAAATAATAAAAACACAGGTGCGTCGTTGGAAACACGAGAGAAGCGAAGCTTTTTCGCAGTTACATAGATTTGATAGCTTAATAATTTTTTCTTTTTAATAAATTAACTTTTAAACACAAAAATTTAAAATAACAAAATAAGTTACATATATACAGAAAACATATTTACTGCTTCTTTTTTTATTGTTGAATGTTAAATTTCCACGCCAATTACATATACGGGCATATAATGCCAGCGACTCTCCATTTTAACTCTCCACACATGGTTGTGAACTTGGCTGCACTGAACAAATTTTTTCCTTCAACAGCGTACTACCTAGTGAAAAAATTTGTCGAACATTTTTCAGATTTCACTCCAAGCAAATCACAGAACGAGAAGTAAAAAGCTTCGCTTCAATAATAATTCCTAAAAAAAACTTTGTCGAAAAATAAAAGTGTCGTTTTTGAGATTTAACTCAAGCAAATCAAAGAAAGAGGCGTAAAAAGCTTAGCTTCAAATTTGTCACAACGGCAAATCATTTAATGAAAAATTTATAAATTTGCATTGTCATTTATATTTTAAATATGTTAATTGCCTATGCTTGTAGGTGTGTGCGTATGTGAATGCTTATATGTTAATTGTGCGTAGAAGTCTAAGCCTAATTGTAGGCGTCTAAAGACAATAAGCACATCATCACAAGCAGAAACACACACACACACACTCACTTGACTTATGGCTGTCCAGAGACTACCCAGCTTTTGATTTGCTTTAATTAATCAATTATCAATTAGTTATTGAATAATTAATTAATATGGGTTATGTTGGTTAAACTTATTAGTTATGACGATAATGTTGATAATTTTGATGATGGTATTATTTGTTATGATGGAACTTTCGTAACCGTTGACGCTTATGCCACTTTTAAGAGACAAACTTAATTAATATTGACATTAAAATTTAATTTAAAGCATGACAAACGAGCTTTATTTTGTCATTAACGAAATTTTATCAAAGCAACACAAATAATGCAATTAGAGGAGGCAACTATTAATTAAGTTTCGCATTTATTACATTTGCATTATTTTATTTCAAAAGTTTTTACTCTCGTTAATATAATAAAATAACATTACAATTAAATCAGGATAATGAACAAATCCTGCAGCGCCTTACGGACAAATTTAGGAATCCACACACAAAAGGTTGCCCTACCAACACGTTTGCTTCTTTTGAGCTTCAGACAAGTTTTAGAGAAATGAGTTATGGCATCTTCTATAATGAACAAAAGATAATCTTAATGCTAAGAAATGTGCCGAGGAACTTCAGGATTTGAACCCACAACCCATTGCACCTCAATTAGATTTCTATTTATTTGCCCAATTTGAATTATTTGAATTGATCAAATTTTTGATCAAAAATTCAAAATTCTGATTGCATTTTTTTTCTTGTGCTTGTTATACACGCAGAGAAAAAAAAATATGTTTATATATGTTTGGTTTCACAAAAAAAATATTCAGAGTTAACCACCTAATGATTAAGAACTTTCGTTCAATAGCATTATTTTTCGATATAAGAAGATATTAGTTGTGTACAACATTAATAATATAATTGCCTTAGCTAAAAAACTAACGTCTACATTAATATGCTTGTGACAAAATAGAATTGTGTGTTTCTACCCAAAAAAAATATATTTACGTCACTGTTAAACTCAAAAAGAACTGAACTCTGCAAATTTAAAACGAACACAACTCTTTTCATTTATGTGCTTCGTCTAGACATACATATATCTGTTTCTTTTGCACTTGCACGAAAAATAGAGGAAACCTTGTCATTTAACAGTTGCCAAGTCTTGGCGTCATTTTAAGTTTCAAGCAGCCGCGCCCAATGTGCTGAAAGGTTTAGCTCTTGTGAAAAGTGTTTTTGAAAATGTTTGTTTAAATTAAAAGTGTTTAAATTAAACAAATAAAAAACAAAATAAAAGAAAAATAAGGCGGTTAAGGCAGTAAAAATAGGTGAGTTTTGAAGCAACTTTGCTGATAAAGCGGGTGTTTCGCTGGCAAAGTGGGTGCTCCAACCATATTATGTTTTCTCCAACTAGAAAATGTGTGCTTATAAAAAATATTGTAATATCGGGTAAAGATAATATGCTTACTTCTCAACATAATTATATCCGAGAACAACTTATTTACTGTTTTCTAAACATATTTTGTTTGCTTCAAACCAACAATTACTTCTAAGCAAATATTTTGTAATCACAGTGAAAAACTTTTGGCATTTCTTTTGCTAAAATATGTTTCCATGCAAATATAGTATAATCATTGGTAAATATATTATGTTCTTCTTAATTATCGTTTTGAAAATAATTGCTTGACTGCAATTAAATTATGTATTCTCCAATTAATATATATTTGTCCGTGAATATTTAATGTTATTCTTGACTAAATTATATTTCCAAGCAAACAAATAGTAATAGACTAAAAGTGTTCTCAGTCCATTTATAATTACAATATATTTATATGAAAACATATTTTATTTAAAACAAATTATATTGTTTTTAAATTCAAACATCAAGTGCTAAGGTACAATTAAATAATGCGAAGATGCAAATATATTTATAAAGAAAAATTGCATTAATTAATCATATTATATGTGGAACCAATTATGATTACTTGTTTCCAAGAAACATGCTGAAACATATTATACTTCCTGCAAATTATGTTTGGGAAGGCCTATTATTTTTCAGCGTGTAGCAAAAATGGTTTAGGGAGCAATTTACAACGCAATTCATTCAAATTTTGGTCCAGTTTTTCCAGTAATAATCAAAATTTTGCTTTTTATACATTATAGAAGACATGGCTTAAAAAGTTATTTCCATTTGGCTTAAAATTAAATTTGAAACTAGCTTTTGTTAAGTTTTCCAAAGTATGCTAAAAAGTTAGCGAGTTAAAACTGCAACTAAGAAGATATTTGCAAAAGCTGCTTGTAATAAAACTCAAATTCTTTGACAAGAGACCAGAAAAGACAACTATGTTAAGCAGTTAGCAAAATACACTTTTTAATATATTTTAGAAATTATTATACTATAGCTCATACCAAGAGATTTCAACTACAAAAAAAAAAAAAAAAAAAAAAATGTGTGTGACCGCCACGCACGGCAGTAGTCGAACTTTACCCAAAAATGGAATTTCTGGGAAGATTGCTAATTTATTTTATTAACATTCCCTCCTTCAGTGCAACCAAATGGTTAAAAAGCAGTCTGTTTTCATACCAGTAGTAGTTCAAGAACTGTATTTTTTCATAAAGCCAACTAGTATATTCAACATAGTGATATCATGGGAAATATTAATTGTCCCTTTTGTTTATGGACAATTAGTGAAAAGTTAAATATTCACGAACAGAATTAGATCACAGTTTTTTTTACTTTCGTGACACAGTTAGTTATCAAAAGAATTTTTTATTTTAATTTAATGACTTAAGTCATCCCAGGCTCAATCCTCATAGCACAGACGACCGATCTTGCTGTTTTATTTTTTTTTTTTTCGTTAATTATATTTTAATTTATATATATTAAAAAGACAAAATTTCTCGAAAAAACTGTGTCAGGAATGACGCACTTTTCCCTTTCCGTACTCGCATCGAACCGCGTACGATTCGACACAAGTTGAATGTGCTACCATCGCACCATTGCCTCCCTTGCACCAAAGCGAACAAAATACAAACAAACCTGAAAGCAAGCATCCCTATAGGAACAAACTAACTTGTTTTTAAAAACAACTAATTAAAAAACAAATTTAAAATAAACCAGTATATGAACTACTTTGAATTATATTAAGGCGGCAACTACTCTGATTTTGACATGTTTTAATTGCAAATTTTTATTAGATTACAAGTTTATATATATTTAACCATGTTATTTCATCAAATATTATTAACTTTAGGCCATCAGTAATAGTTTTCAATTGGTTATTTTAAAGTAATTAAAAAAATAGTTTAAATAAACCTTTGCTGGGTGGTCAGAAGCTCTGACCTTATGCTACTGCGCATACTTGTTTGGGTTTATTTTACCGTGCCTACACAGTTACAAATGTTGATGCGTTTTTTGCTACACGACTTGCATCGTTTTTTATGTTGCATTTGCGACGATATTTAATGCTAAATGATGCATACATGTATATATATATAGAAGAACTCCAACATTATCACAAAAATTCTGCCATTTCCCACACGGCACAAAATCCGACTTCGATATCGAAAATTTAAAAATTTTCGAACAGATCGCGATGATAACAATCGAATTCGATTACGATTCGAAAAAGATACGTTTGGCGGACGTAACAGTTACATCGTAAACGAAGGTACGCTTATGTTTCGAAAAATTATTCGTTTAAAATTCCAAAGCGATTAATTCTTCAGTACAAATGCGGAGATTATTATATTTTCTACTTTTTTACTGTAAGGTGGATATTTTCGGCAAACTTTTTTGGCACTTTCAGACTTACTTTTATTATTACTGGTACATTGGTATGAAATAACTTTCTTTTTTTTATCGCCAATTAGGAAAAAATACGAAATTTTTCTTCGATTAAAGTTCATTGCAAACGAACTTTCGCCAGGTGGGTTACATATGCATTGGCAAGTGCTAATTTTCGGCACAATATTAAAGTAACATATCCTTCTTATGTTTTAGTTTTGACCAACATATCGTAGGTAATCTGACAGCTCAGTTGGCAATGGAAGAACTTGTAACCAGTATTTTGTGTGTTGAAATACCGCAGCATGCGAATATTTTTTTATTTCAATATAAATGTGAGTTAAAAACTACATTTGAATTATATGAAAGATACGATATCTAAATGGAAATTCACAGATCTAAGAATAAAACAAATTTTAGATTCAAAGTTGCATTCGTTAATTAATATTGCAGCATGTGCTGTTTCCGAATCGATCAATGCAATCAATCTAAATTTATCAAAACTCAATTTGAGAAATGCAAATTTTTAGACCGTACTGTACTTTCAGAGTATTGAACGAAAGCCTCAATTCAATCATAAAAGCAAGAGAGAAGTACTGATTATTGATTTAACATAAGTATGAGCTACTCAAATAAATATGGCTACGTGGCTCAGTGGTCAGTACAGCTGACTATGGATACAACGTACTGTGTTCAGCCCTCAGTAGAAGCACATTATAAAAAAATTTGTATAAAAAAGTAATTTTTTTGTTTTTATATACACCTAGTGCGACGAATTGCTGTGTTTTTGTTTTCATAAGAACCAATTCGTTACATTGGTTTTACCCCCCCCATCTAGCTCGCCGTATTTTGGAATACGCAGCTATTAAAGTTTCACTTCATTAATATAAAATAACGATTATTGCTTTGAGCTGTCTTAGTTTTCGAGATATTAAACTGACATTTTGTGATTCTTCATTCTCTTACCACCACCTCTCATAATTTCTACCGCGTGCATCATTCAGAAACCAAACCAAACCTAGAAGAATTAAACACTGAACTGGGTTTTCTAATTCTAAAACAAAAACAATTACTCAATGTTCTGCAAATATATAAAATTTTTTTTTTGCAGATTGATCACCCTGTATTTAGCATTGATATTTCAAAGTTGATTATTTCTTTTTTATTTCTTATTTTATTGCTTTTTAAAGCAATTTCATCAAAAAATAATGTATATGGTACATAATTGCTGCTTTGCATATACTTTTCTTTAAAAGTATGAATTTAAAAAAATGCTATATAGGGGGTATAAGGGCATAAATGCCCCATATGTCAGCGTCTTGAGGACATTGTAGCTTAATGACACATTTTTGACACCTTCAACGTAGGGTCTACTTACTTACTTAGGTGGCCGCAACAACCCGTGTCCGGGTTTCGACCGACCTCATCAGCTCTCGCCAGGCGCCTCTGCTTTGCGCGCGCCTTTTCCAATCGGATACACCAAGTGCGGTTAGGGCTTCCTCGGCCTGTTCCATCCATCGGAGGCATGGTCTCCCTCGTTGTCGTTGACCAAAGACTCTCGCCTCGAGCACCTTTTTCGCTGAAGCTTCGTCGTCCATACGATGGACATGACCCAGCCAGCGTAGTCGCTGCACAGTTATACGCCGAACTACTTCAATGTCTTCGTAGAGCTCATACAGCTCGTGGTTCATTCGGATGCGATAGTCATCGCCGACTCGAACAGGACCGAAGATTTTGCGAAGAACTTTTCTCTCGAACACCACCAGAGCGGTTGCGTTACTTTGCGAAACTACCCATGCCTCAGCGCCATAAAGCAGCACAGGTAGTACGAGCGTCTTGTAGAGTGCTAGTTTTGTCGTACGAGAGAGGGCTCTGGAACTTAGTTGCTTACTGAGCCCGTAGTAGCACCTATTAGCAATTATTGTTCTTCGCTTTATCTCCAGGCTGATTTCGTTTTTGGTATTAATGGCGGTGCCAAGGTAAACGAACTTCTTGACTACTTCAAAGTTATACCTGCCGGAGTCTAAACGCCGAGCTCCCTTGTTTGTAGACAGCATATATTTTGTTTTGCCCTCATTTATCGTCAAACCCACTTTGGCTGATTCCTTTTCCTTTTCGATAGCGGCGAAAGCAGCGGTAACATCTCTCTTGGATCTACCGACAATATCAATATCATCAGCGTACGCAAGGAGCTGGACGCCTTTGTATAAAATGGTGCCATTACGATGCACACCGGCCTTTCGTACGATCCCCTCCATGATGATGTTAAAGAGATCGCAAGACAGTGGATCGCCTTGCCTGAAACCTCTTTCGGTATTGCAGGTTTCGGATTTCCTACCTTGACGGAGCTGCGTGTGTTGCTCAACGTCATTCTGCAAAGTCTGATCAACTTTTCAGGTGTACCGAACTCAGACATTGTTGCGTATAGGCAATCCCTTCTCGGGCTATCGAACGCAGCTTTAAAATCGACAAAGAGATGGTGTGTGTCAATTTGATTTTCGTGGGTTTTCTCCAGGATTTGTCGTAGCGTGAAAATCTGGTCTATGGTGGACTTACCAGGTCGAAAGCCACACTGATAAGGTCCAATCAGTGTTTTTGTAATCGGCTTTAATCTTTCACACAGTACGCTTGAGAGAACCTTATATGCGATGGAAATAAGACTGATACCTCGATAGCTGGCACAGATTGTTGGATCTCCTTTCTTTAGTATAGGGCAGAGTACGCTGAGATTCCAATCGTCGGGCATGCTTTCTGCTAGCCATATTTTGCTGATGAGCTGATGCATGCGCCTTATCAATTCATCGCCGCCGATTTTAAACAATTCAGCTGACAGGCCGTCAGCACCCGCTGCTTTATTGTTTTTGAGTCGTTGGATAGCAACTCGAACCTCTTCATTGCTAGGTGGTGGTACTTCCACTCCGTCATCGTTGATTGGTGGCACTGAACTGTGCTCTCCATGGGCGGCATTGGTGGAATCGTCGCCAGTAAGTAAATTGGAGAAGTGCTGTCTCCACAATCTCAGCGCACACTGTGTATCCGTATTCAGATCTCCATTTTCGTCTCTACAAATTTATAAGCAACGATTCCAAATTATGATATGGCCACTACCCGTGGCGCAGTGGGTAGTGTGCGTGGCCCATACACTAGAGAATCCTGGTTCAATTCCCACCTGACACAGAAAGTTTTTTCAATTGCATTAATTTTGCTGTTAGGCCGTCACCTCTTTGCAGACAATGGCAAACCTCGGAGAGTAAAAACCTGCCATAAAAAGCTTCTTGAGAAGAGAAAGCCGTTCGGAGTTGGCATAAAACTTGTAGGTCTAGTTTTCGATCATTTGTGTTCAAACATTTTATAACACGCACAACACAATTGATCATAAGGAGCTCGGTCAAAGTTCTTTCAAGGACTGAAATTGGCCATTTCGTTTTTTTTTTTTCGATTCCAAATTACTGCTTAGCAATAGTTTTACTGTTAGACACTTTATAACATAGTGCCACTATTTTTAACATAGTTGCACTATGTTACTAGTATGATTCTCAATACTATTGTATATTTCTAAAGTTCCAAATACAATATCAATTTGTGCGACAATACTCGTATAGCATTAAAAATTATGCTCAACCATATAAAATAAAATTCAATTTCCTGCAATTTTCATCATTTCACTTTAATAAAGAAAAACGTAAAACCACCAAGGTCATTATAATCATCATCATCGTCATCATTACGGTAATCAGCATCATCGCAACTGTCACATTTAATTTGAGCGGAAATTAGAGCTTTAAAGTTCCACTTTTGAGGGTAAATGCCAACGAAATAAGCCACACTGATGCTCAACGCTGCTACACATAAATTTAATAACGCCAGCAATAAAAACAAGACCTTACTTTACCCATCCCCCCAATGCTGCTCCAAATGAAGCACAAGACAAAAACATATATAAATAAAAAATAAAAAAAATGAAATACTTATCAGCAAACAACGAATGATATAAAATGAAACGCGCATAAAATATGAAAAACGAGCCAAAAACCAAAGCAATCAGAGGAAGAAATTGCCAAAAAATTGCAATGCTGCAGCAGCAGCAAGGAAAAGCAAAAAGCAGTAAAAGCAGCAACATGAGTGCAGAGCAAACGAACATCAACATGATTTCGGGATAAAATTTTAATTAATGCATAAACTGGTGCTCATGCATGATGATGTTGATGGGTGTAAGTGTGTGTGCAGGAAGTCGAGAGAGTACTACTGAATATTGGATGAAATTAAATAAAATTGTATGTGCAAACGATATGAAAAGCTTTGACCAAACGAAAGTGTCGAGTGAGCGTCGATGAAGTGGTGGTTAGTGAAAATATGGCACAGATTGATGTTGGAGCCTGTCTTTTATTCTTTGAAGTATGTAAGAAATGTAGAAGAATTAAAATCAAAACTATGTTCATTGGAACTTTTTGTCATATTGTAGTTAATTAAATGCTAAAGTTTGAATGAGTTCAATTTTTTTGGCTCATAATTATTTCAAGAGTGCAGCATTGCGTTCTATTGACAGAGAATTAAGCAATTTTGTTCAAATTATGAGCAAGCAAAAAAAAAAAAAAGACAACATCCCAGTGAACAGTTCTTACACGGGATAAACTTTCGGCATGCTTACATAAGTAAGCATTTTGCTTGGAATAAGCTTAAAAATTTGTTGGAACTAATTTAGGGGTAAAGATTCCAAATGACTCGGTAAAAAAAAAACGCAGAAATATTTATATGCAGTGAGTTACATAAATATTCAGGTTTTTTGCTTAAAAATTATGAAAAGTTTTGTTTAAAATGTTGTTTTTTTTTGTTAAAAAAAAAAATATAAAATAAAAAAACTGCATCTTAATGTTTGAATATTAATTATATGTATATCAAGAAGAAAAAAAAAAAAACATTCAGTTTGCAAAAATTAATTCAACTAAAATAGAAATGAAAAAAAATATTAACTAAATAAATCCTAAAATTCATGTCACTTAAATATTAATACTATTATATAAATATTGGCATTTTGAAAAGGTTTTTGAGGTATAATCATTGCTCAATTTCATGCAATTCTTCCAGAAGTTAAATCCTAAATGGAGGAAGCCAGCACGCCAATCCAATTCATCCCATTAATTCTCAATGGGATTTAGGTCGGGGGATTGTTAATGCGTAATTTCTTATTTGAATTTCAAATGACGCTTCTTTTTGGGGCACAAATGGTTGAAATTCAACGTGTAAAACTCAACAAGGTGTTTCTCATTTATTCATTTATATAACCCATATAAGCCCAACTGTTTTCCAAACAATATTTTGTAAGGTTTTATTCAATGGGGCGAGTTGAAATGTCTCAAAAAGCCTAAGCTGCAAGAATTATTCCCATTCTTTTTCCAGTTTTTTGAAAAAAAAGAGCCGCCCCAAAAAAAAAGATGCTAGACATGCAAGAGAGTATGTATGAGGTAATTCATGTTTAATTGTTTTTATTGAAAAAATAAAATTAAAGTTCAGATGGATTAAAAGTGATAAAAAAGTAATCTATCTTCTATATATAAAGGGTGGTTATATTTTAAGGGCCGATGTTGAATGTGAATCACACCCAAACGTCAAGTTTTTTTCTGCATTTCATTTGACATTTCTCAGTTTCAGACTAACTCAATTTGAACCATGGAAAGATACACAATCGAGCAACGCGTTAAAGTTATTCAGTCTTATTATGAAAATGGGCGTTCAAATCAAAATGCATATCGTGCACTTCGTGATTTTTTCGGTCAATTTAATCGTCCAAATGTGCGTACAATCGGAAAAATCATGCAAAAATTTGAGCAAACCGGGTCGGTATGTAGGAGATGTGAAAACAACAGTGCATGCTCGTACAGCTCGTACTGCAGAAAATATTGCTGCTGTTCGCGATAGTGTGGCTGAAGAGTCGTCAGCCAGTTGCTGTGAATGGTGTTCGCTATCGTGAGATGATAACGAACTTTTTTAAGGCCCGAATTGGAAGATATGGATGTGTACGATTTGTGGTTTCAACAGGATGGTGCCACTTGCCACACAGCTAATGAAACAATGAAACTCTTTTGCGCGACAAATTCAATGGCCGTGTTATCTCACGTGGTGGCGATGTCAATGGCCGCCAAGATCATCTGATTTGGCACCGTTGGACTTCTTTCTTTGGGGTTCTTTGAAAGAAAAGGGTGTACGTCGATAAGCCAGCAACAATTCCAGAGCTAAAGGATGAGATAATTTGGCACATTAACGGCACAGAACCTCACTTATGCCTCAGCGTCATCGAAAATTTGGACCATCGGATGTAGGTGTGCCGCTGAGGTCGCGGCGGTTATTTGACCGATATTTTCTTTCATACATAATTGAACCATACCAATATTATCATAATAAAAAGAAGTGACAGTAATTTCCTAAATAATTTGTGTTTTATTCAAAATCAACATCGGCCCTTAAAATTTAACCACCCTTTATATCAAATTTAAAAAAAAAAACTCTGTAAATGAAATATTTTTTGAAATTCCTTTTGCGATGCACATTTTGAATGACGCTGAGTCCGAAAATCGCATTTTTAAAATTTTTGTCTGTCTGTCTGTCTGTAAAAGCATCACGCGAAACCCATTGCATGGACTTAAATGAAATTTGACATTCAGGCTCCTTATATCCCCGGTCAATATATAGGCTACTTTTTAGGAGGCGCTGCAATCGGGTTCCAGGCATTACTTTTTTTTAGCTTATCTCCGAAACCATTCTTCCTATTTAAATGAAAATTTGTATGTAGAGGTTCACGGACACTCTGAGTTTTTTGACTTATCTACACTGTTCTATCTCGAACACCAGAGGGCGCTGTAGTACAAATACTTAGAAAAACCTCGAAAAACTCCTAAGCCGTGCATCCGAATTGCATGAAATTTTGTATGTAGAGGTTTTCGGACACGCTGAGTTTTTTGACTTATCTAATCTTTTCTCTCTCGAACACCAGAGGGCGCTGTAGTACAAATATTTTGAAAAACCTCGAAAAACTCCTATGCCGTGCATTCAAATTGCATGAAAATTGGGAAAAAGGGGTTTTCTGATACGGTGAGTATTTTGGACTTATCTTTTTTGTGCTATCTTGGAAACCAGAGGGCGCTTTAGTACAAATATTAGGAAATCACGAAACACTCCAAAACAGCTCATCCGATTTGGATGAAAAATTGTTAATAGCGATTTTCGAGTACGGCAAGGGTTCTGGTGCTATCTTTTTTCCTCTTTCTCGAAACTAGAGGGCACTGTTGTCCAATTTGTACGTGTGTATGTTATTAAACTGTTCCTTAACGGCTGCACTAATTTTGATGAAATTTTTTGTGTGTGTTTGATTGGATCCCTGGATGGTTCAGATTTACAATTGGACCCAGTAGGTGGCGCTGCGATCGTGTTTAAGGCATTTTGTTTTTATAGTTGATCTTCGAAACCGTTCATACGATTTGCATGAACATTTATATATAGAGGTTTTCGAATATGGGGAGTTCTTATGACTTATCTTCTCTTTTCTCTCTCGAACACCAGAGGGTCCTGTGTACAAATATTTTAAAAAACTTCTAAGCTGTTTATCCGATTTTCATGAAAATTGGTATATAGTGGTTTTCTAATATGGTGACTGTTTTGGACTTATCTTTTTTGCACTATATCGAACACCAGAGGGCGCTGTAGTACAAATCACTTAAGAAAGCGTGAAAAAGTAGAAAGCCACTCATCCGATTAGGATGAAAAATTGTATTAAATGATTTTCGTGTACGGCAACTGTTTTGGCGTTATCTCTTTTGCTCTGTCTCGAAAAGTTGAGGGCGCTGTTGTACAATTTGTACGTATGTGTGTTATTAAACTGTTCCTAAACGGCTGCACCGATTTTGATGAAATTTTTTGTGTGTGTTTAAGTGGATCCCGGGATGGTTCATATTCGCAATTGAACCCATATGCAATATATTCTGCATAGAAGCTGGTGAATGCATTTAAATAGAGCTTCACCTCCGTTCTTAAACAGCTCAGCGGGTAGACCATCGGCTCCCACAGCTTTGTTCTTCTTAAGCCGTGTTATGGCTGTCAAGACTTTATTATAGTCGGGCAGCGGAACTTCTCTCTGGTTCAACGCTATCATCCATAATTGGGGTTTCCGGGATTCCATTCAGAAGACTAGAGAAGTGTGCCCTCCATAACGCCAGTGTACTCTGGATATCTGTGACTAGATTTCCGTTTTCATCCCTGTAAGAAAAGGCCCCGGTTTTAAAACCATCGGCCAGGCGTCTCGTATATTCGAAGAATTTTCGGGCTTTGTTCTTGTCACCATACATCTCAATCTTCTCGCACTTGTGCTTTTCTGATTCTTTTTTTTCCGCCTGAAAAGACGTCTCTCGTCCCTCCTCTTCTCTCTGTATCGTTCCTTAGCAGCACGCGTTACAACCGACTGCAGGGTGGCTTTGTAGGCGGCATTTTTCTCTGCAGTGGCGTCGCGACTGGTGCCACTGGTTTCGGCGGGGGCGGTGGTTGCCAATAACCTTTTCGGCAGCCGCACGCATAGAGTGAGAGATTTGTGCCCACTGCGCGCATATATCGTCAATCAGAGGAGCGCTTTCTTGAAGCAGGAGTGAGAGTCGAAAGGCGAAGGTTTCGGCTGTCCATTTTGATTACAGCTTGTCGACGTCTAGCTTTCTCTGTGTATGGATCTTGGCTGCGACGGAAGAGTGCTTTCCATCAATCAAAACTTGATCGGTTGATCGGTTGAATTTGGTTGAGCGTACAAAAATAAATATGTACGTTTAAAATACGTTTGGAAATATTAGCGTTTGTTTGTTTGAATAAAAATTCTTCAATTGCTTCCAAAAGCTTTTGCCCAATGTTTTCGCAAAAGGTTCACTGGGTTGACTCCAGCTATTGTGTGTGCCTGTGTGTGTTCTTATGTTGCTCTCTTGCTAATGTCCGCCTAATATTGAGACATTTTTGTGCGCCCAAATAAACAGTTTTGTGGCTTAAACAAACTTACAAATTGGCTTAGAAGCAATGCAAATAATGATCAAATATACACAAACACACATACATGCTAGCCAACAACGCGCACACACTTGCATTGCTCTTGTTTACACGAGTTGAACTCATAAATGTGCTTCATAGCTGCACTATTTCAAAAATTAGCACATGTTGGCGAAAATTTTAATAAATTAATTTTCCATAGCACTGCCAGAGTTTTGTAGTTATTTACATTATAGCTGCGTCATATTGCAGCAGTTTTTCAGCTTTGTGCTAGTTTTGCAATTTTAAAGTTTTTCAATATGACAGCAAAATAGTTGTGTAAACTTTTTATTAGTTAAACTGCAAATTAAAATTAAAATTGAAATAAGCTAAAAAACCAATTAGTGGATACTTTTTGTTGTGCTGTATACAGTTTTGAAGTGGTAGAAAATATTTATCTCTATTTTTTGCTTAGTTTATGAATTTATGAAAATAAATATGGGACTTGAAGCAGATCTTACCCATGTACATAGCGTGTTATTGAAAAGATTTCATTGAGACGTGAAGCGCTACACGTCGAAACCAAATGCATTTCGTGTTGAATGCGAACGCATAAGAAAAATCAAATAAAATCTGCAATATTAAAGAAAGTTACTGCCTGCCAAGATGTTGGCTTTTTGCATAAACACAGCTGCACGCATAAATATACACATATAGTAGAGGCACACATGGGTGTAGTCAGAATATCAGCCATGGGGGAGATACATTCAGTATGATTTTACATACAAAAGGGTGAATCAGTAAATAACGAAATAAGAATCAATTCCATGAATTTAAAATTGATTCACAAATTCAATTTTTAATTCACATTCAATTTTAAAAAATTAATTAATTACTCATTTCAATTATTCAACGAAAATAATAATCAGAACAATGAATCAAATTTTCTTATTCATAGTATGAATGAATGCTGTTCACAAAGAATTTCAGAATATTCACTTATTCTTTTTTATTCATTATTAAATATTTGTTCATTGTTCATTTGTTATTCATTATTAATTTTGTATTCAGTATTTATTTGTTATTCATTGTTAAAATGTTTTGAGCGAAGTGAAGATATATAATTTTTTTTAACTAACAACAAATGAAATTGAAAATGATTAACAAATAATTTCTTAAAAAAAGTATAAAAAAGCATAGAATATTTTGATACTTTAACAGCAAAGACTTTAAGCATGCCTAATGCCATGAATATTGCAATTAAAATAATTTATAAAATTAGATTAATATCCTATAATAATATAGTGAGATATAAGTACAATAAAATCATTCCCTTTATCATAGAAAATTTGTTTGAATGCTTCGAAATCTTGATACCGAATAACACAACTGAATTCTTTACATGAAAGTTCGGTGATTAAGCCCTGGTAAAATGCTGCAAATATTGTTTGACTTAATTCCAATGCATTAATATGCCACCTTAAGCATTCACAATTTTTCCTAGATTAAGAGGGAGGTAAGGTTTGACAACTTTTTTTTTTCCCATAGTTTTATTTTTGTTTCTGAAAGTACAACATCTGAAGAATATTTTATTAAGTTTTTAGGTCATTCGGAGCAGAACTAACGAAGTTACAGTACGTGGAATGACCGTACCTCTTACTTAGTTTTGCGCGCCTTTTATCTACCTGGGCTGAGCGGCGAGCGGCAACCAGTCTTGTCAGAATATTTTTAAAAAAAGAGCGAACTCAAAAATATTTAGAGCCCAAAATCGCCTAATATAATTTTTTGTAGCCCAAAAAAAGCGCAAATCCGAAAAACCTTCATATTTCGTATGAAATTTGTCCCATAAATAAACCATTAAAACAAATTTTATTTTAAAAAATAAAGATTTTATCAAGAAAAGTGAAATTATATAGTTTTAAAAAATATACAAAGTAAAAATTGTACATTTTGAAAGGCTCGAAACCATGTCGATCAAATTTTTGAGAAATATTTATAATCGTGAGCTTATTCACACATATCCTAAAGAATAAGGTGTTTCAAATATTTTTTTTACATATTTTCTCATAATAGAATGAGGAAAAAATTTCACAAATTTTTTTCAAAATATGGCCCAACTGTTTCGGTCTCTATTGTATTACTTTTATCCCCTCTTTTTGTCTTAATATCTTCAGGTAAATAAAATGTGTAGCGTACATTGTATCCTTCGATGTAGAATATATATTCCAGTCTAAAATTTAACGCTTAGGAGAGCAGATATGTTCATCATTTCAGTTTTGCTCCGATTTCGTTCACTCGTGCTCCGTTTTGGTGTTGCCTAGTTGGCTTAGTGATTTTTTATTTATCATCGAAAAAATGCCGAAATCAACTGGCAGAGAAGGACGTGCACAGGGTGGCCCAAGAGTAAGCCGACCAAGAAAAAGAGTAATGCCGCAGGATCGAAAAACGAAAGTAAGAGCGTCTAGTGCATCAGCGAAAAAATCAAATTGAATGCTTCGCTTGAAGTCGAGAAAGATCTTAAAAAACAATATCGAATTATAGACTTTCTTCTAGTTTTTTCTACTGTAGCAACTTTAGTGAAGAGTAAAACGTGTGATAGCTCAGTGGCATTTGAATCTTGTAAAAAATAAGGTTTTGGCCTTAAAATAAAAGAGTGAACGAATTGATGGTAATGCTTACGAAATATATAATAGATTTGCATTCGTAATGCGTATTTTAAGCCTAGGATATGCCGGGTGTGTGAAATTTTGTGGATTGATGGACATGGCAATTAGTTTTTTTCAAAACCGTGCTACAATACTTTTATTAAAAAAATTAACACCAACGTAAAAACTGTTGCGAATAAATATTTTACTTCTGCCATCGAAGAAGAAAAAGAAGAGACTTGTAAACAAAATAATCGCGAAGACACAGACAAAAACTTAATATTAAATTAATGACTCTGCGTAAGAAAGCTGTTTGGATCGGTTGGTAGTGGTTTGTTCTCTTAATTGGTGGGTAACGGGTTCGATTCCCCCGGCGGGCGGAAAGGAAAATGTTTTTTATGTTTGATAATAAATTTTCTTGATGTAATAAACGCAAGCAACAAAGAAACCATGAATTTCTAAGAAAAAATCTGTCCAAAGTTTTTGAGATTTCACTAAAGACAATCACAGAGCGAGGCATAAAAAGCTTCGCTTCAAAAAAAAAAAACTTCAAGCGAGGTGATCGCTTTACGTTTTACAAAATATGGTCATTAATTTTTTAAAAAGATTAACTTTGATTTGTAAAAAGATTAATTAATGGCAAAGCGTTGATTTTGAAGTGAAAAGACTTGAATTTTAGGTTAAAAAGCAGCATAGTTATAGTTTTAAAGGGCAATTTATTAGTAGTTTATAAATTTTTTTCAATATTATTTTATTGCTTAATTTTTCTTATGTATAAGAGCGAGAAAAATCTGTGCCCCTTGTCCATTTCTACGCCCATGTCTACACACATGTCTAACTGTATGTTCTTATAACTACAAATATCGCGAAAGATACTCATACTTTAGCTTTTCTAGAAGTTCTATGCTAAAGATTTTATCTCCAGCATGCTTTGCTATTTTGCATGTTAAGCCTTCATCTCTGCATGTGTGTGTGTGTGTGTGTGTGTGTGTTTGTGTGGCTGGAGTGTACGAGCAAATCTCCGGCAAATACTTGAAAAGGCAGTTTTCAATATTTTTAGTATTATTATTTTTATGTTATGTATGTTTTTAAGAGCTATGCAAAATTATTGCATATCTTAAGAGTGTTAAAATATTAATAAAATTGCAATCTTAGAATAAGAAAGGTAAGTATGAACAATCTTTTGCTATCTAATAAATCTCAAAATACATGATAAAAATGCTAACTTTTAGTTTGTTCATTAATAGAAACAAGGATTCGTAAAAATACAAAATAATCTAGAAGACAAATCTATTTGCCATCTTAAATTTTTATACTGTGATATTAGATTTGAGACCAAATTCGTTGACAGAATTTAAAAATTGCTAGAATTTGTAAAAATACAAACAAAATCTGTTCACCATCTTAAATTTTAAAATTCAGACATTAGATTCAAAATTAGCGATACCCTAAAACTCTTAGAAAATGTACGAAACTCGTAAAAACATATTATTAGGAGACCACCCTGTGGTGATTAAAAATTTAGATAGCAATTCTATCCGTCATCTAGAATTTTAATAATGTGATGTGATAGATTCGAAATCAAATCCGTTGTCAGAATTTTAAAATTACAAAAATTAGCGAAAATATAAAAAAGTCAAGGTGGCAATCCTATCCGCCATCTTTGATTTTAAAATTCCAACATCAGATTCGAAAGCAGCGATACCCTAAAACTGCCAACCACGGAGTCTTTCTTTGGCAGCGCTTATATACATTGTACGTGTTTATAAACATGTAACAAAAAAGTGAAACGTTTTTTGTTAACATTGTTTATACACATGTAAATGTGTTTTTTGAAATTTCACCCCCAATAAAAATCGTCACATGGCCACCTAAGAAGTTTCACTTAAAAAAACCGGTCGCTACACACGGTAGAAGTGAAACTTTTACTTAAAAAATGGAATTTCTGGGAAGATTGATAAAATTTTCTCTCCTTCAGTGCAACCAAATGGTTAATAAGCAGTCTGCCTTCATACCAGTAGTAGTTCAAGAACTGTCTTTTTTTTTTTAAAGCCAACTAGTATTTTCAACATGGTGATATCATGGGAAATGTCAATTATCCCTTTTGTTTATGAACAGTTACTGAAAAGTTCAATATTCACGTACAGAATTAGATTGCAGTTTTTTTTACTTTCGTTAGGATTTTTTTAATTTGATTTGATGACTTAAGTCATCTCAGATTCGATTCTCGATCCTCATAGCACAGACGACAGATCTTGCTGTTTTTTTTTTTTTTTTTGTTAATTACATTTTTATTTAAAAATATTTAAAAGAAAAAATTTGTTGAAAAAACTGCGTCAGGAATAACGCACTTTTCCCTTACCATACTCGCATCGAACCGTGTACAATTCGACACAAGTTGAATGTGCTACCATCGCACCATTGCCTCCATTGTATCAAAGTGAAAAAAAACCTAAAAAACCAAAACCTTAAAGCAAGCATAGTATAGTTCTTGCAATTTATTCCATAGGATTGATGCCAAAAAGAATTTATTGTTTATCCAAAAAAATCATCAATCGATTTTATCATTTGGGCTTTATTTATATAATTTATTTTAAATTTTTTGCAACATAAAAAAAAATGTTGCATGTGCGACGATATTTATTGCTAAATGATGCATACATGTACAGTTAGGGAATAAAGTCTTCATACTCCCCCTTAAAACTAAAAAACTGCTGAGCGAAAATAATTACAAAAAATGTTGTTATGCTAATATGATTTTATTGTATTATTATAAGTGTACGAAAACAAAAATTTCAATTTCTTTTAAAACATAACGTAATAGACAAAAAAAACTTAAAATGAACAGGGAAAAAAGTGTTCATACAGTGCAAAAACTTTTTATTTCAAAGATAAAATTAATAATTTTTCAAAAGTTTCAAATAAAGTTAATATTTTGTCGGTCCACCATTAGCATCAATGACAGCCTGTAGACGTCTTGGCATTGATGCGACCAGATTTTCTGTTGTGCAAGGAGTAATTTCCGACCAGGCTCTTTGTAAAGCTTGTTTTAAAGTTTCCTTGCTAGTAATGCTGGCATGAGCTATATTTCTTTTCAAGATATCCCAAACATGCTCTATGGGGTTTAAGTCTGGTGATTGGGGAGGGGAGTTCAACTGCCTTGGTGCAAAATAAAGCAACCAATCTCTGACAATATGCGCTGTATATTTGGGATCGTTGTCCTGTTGGAAAATCCAATGCTGGCCAAGACCCAACATATCAACCGATGGTTTTAAATTATCTTCCAATAGCTGTTTATAATAGTATCGATCCATAATACCGTCTATAAACACCAATCGACCAACCCCAGACGCTGATATGGCACCCCAAGCCATAACGTTCCCACCACCATGTTTGACTGTTGGAACAATTTTTATCGGCTCTAGTGCTGTATTTTTTTTTCGCCAAATCTTTCCGCGGCCATCATTTCCATATAAATTGAACTTGCTTTCATCCGTAAATAAAACCTTTTTCCAGAAATCAATTCCCTTATTTAAATGCGTTTTTGCAAACTCAAGGCGAAGTCTCCTATTCTTCTCGGAAATTAATGGTTTTCTTCGTGAAACTCTGCTTGCATAACCGTTCGCTCGTAACGCATTTCGTACAGTTTTTGGATGAACTGTCTTGGACGAAGTATTAGCGATCTTTTCAGCTATTTTTGGGGCAGTAATTCTTGGGTTTGATTTTACTTCTTTTAAGATCAGGCTAATATCACGCCTGGAGAGTTTCTTTGGGCGGCCTGACCTCGGCTTATTTTCGACGGAACCAGTATTTTTATATTTTGTTATAATATATTGGACCGTGGCAAAGGGTACATTTAATAATTTACTAATTTCGCGATAGGATTTGCATTTTATATGCTCTTGAATTATTAAATTTTTGATTTCCAGGCTTATTTCTTTGCACGCACTCATTTTGAACACTTGACCACTACTGCAACAGTAAATGACAACTAATAGTTTAATGAACACGTGCCCTGCTTGCAATGCAAAAACTAACGGTATTTAAGCAGTTACAATACGAATTTATGAGTAAAATTAAAAATCTTTGCACTGTATGAACACTTCTTTCCCTCTTCATTTCTGGGTTTTTTTTTCTCTTTCGTTATATTTTAAGAGAAATGGCAAAATTTTTTTTTTAACCCTAATAAGAATGCAATTAAACCATTTAAGCATGACAACATTTTTTGTAATTATTTTCGTTCAGAAGCTTTTTCGTTTTTAGGGGGTGTATGGAGACTTTATTCCCTAACTGTATGTATATATATATAGAAGAAATTCCAACATTATCACAAAATTCTGCTATTTCCCACACGGCACAAAATCTGACTTAGATATCGAAAATTTAAAAATTTACAAATAGTTTGCGATGATAACAATCGAATTTGATATCAATTACGATTTGAAAAAGATACGTTTTGAGGACTTAACGGTTACTTCGTAAACGGAGGTTGTGACGAACCTTTTTGCCGAGGTATCACTCGCCGGTGTCCAGGGTTCGTTCACAAACAATTTAGTACACTGGGTTAAGTCTTGTTTATCGATTCTTCATGTTTTATAATATAAAATAGGAGTTTTTCATAAAAATATAATTTATTTGAGTTCACAAGTTATAAGTTAAATTCTTATTTCATTCACTTAGAGTCAATTTTTCTTAATATATGTATATGCCAATACACTGTCTGAGATTTGCGTTTAGTGGCCTGATGTCCCGCTGTTGGAATTGCCAACCGTACTGGTGCAGCGCGTAGACAGGATTCTAGGAAAAGGAATTCCAGCTGCAGTGGCACAACGGGTAGGCAGGGCTCAGAATAGAATTGTCAGCCACAATGGCACAACGCGTGGGCAGGACTTAGGATAGAATCATCAGTCTCAATGGTACAACGCGTGGTAAGACTTAGGATAGAATCGTCAGCCTCAATGGCATAACACTTGGATTAAGATTTATTAGGAGGAAGGTTTATCAGGAGCTAATTATTTGTAGATGATTACCCGTGTGGCTGCTGCTGTAAGACTCCATTTTAATTTGCCACCCGTTGTGTAAGTCACCCCAGCTTGACTGCACAGCCATGGTGTGTTGAGATTATGTTTCAGCTGTTTCGTTAATCCTGACATATCGCTGTTCACCTCGGCCTAGTGTTGGCAACCGGGTGAAATTAATTAAGGTATATGTTACATGTTCGCTTACTCAACAAAGTGCTGCTTCAGTATTTAAATACCCGAGCTATAGTTGCTTTAGTTACTGGTGATATATTATGAGGTATTTCGATAGTGTGTATATGATAAATGAAATAAATGTGATGTAAAAATAAAAACGATTTAATTCATGGCTTTAATAATGTTTCAAAACAAGGCAAACGTATTTCACAAGAAAGAAAAATGTAATGGCTGATACTTGGTGCGAAGCTAGTGCACACACACACTAGCTTCGCTTATGTTTCGAAAAATTATTCGTTTACAATTCCAAAGCGATTAATTCTTCAACACATATGCGAAGATAATTATATTTTCTACTTTCTTACTGTAAGGTGGATACTTTCGGATCACTTTTTTGGCACTTTCAGACTTACTTTTATTATTACTGACGCTACGATGATAACATTGGTATGAAATAACTTTCGATTTTTTATCGCCAATTTGGAAAAAATACGAAATCTATCTTCGATAAAAGTTCATTGCAAACGAATTTTCGCCCAGTGTGCTACATATGCATATAGTAACACAGTAGTACATATAGTAACATATCCTTCTTATGTTTTAGTTTCGCCGACCAACAATCGTAGGTATTCTGATAGCTCAGTTGGTAATGGAAGAACTTGTAAGCAGTATTTTGTGTGTTGAAATAGCGCAGCATGCGAATATTTTTTTATTTCGATATAAATGCGAGTTAAAAACTACACTTGAATTATATGAAAGATACGATATTTAAATGGAAATTCACAGATCTAAGAATAAAACTAATTTTCAGATTTAAAGTTGCATTTGTTAATATTGCAGCATGTGCTGTTTCCCAATCAATCAATGCAATTAATCTGAATTTATGAAAACTAAATTTGAGAAATGCCTAAAAGTATGCCAATGTTCTGAGAAAAAGCTACGTTCAGATTCAAATTTTTTGACCGTACTGTACACTCAGAGCATTGAACGAAAGACTCAATTCAATCATGAAAGAAAGAGAGAAGTACTGATTGTTGATTTAACATAAGTATGAGCTACACAAATAAAAATGTGTACGTGGTCCAGTGGTTAGTACAGCTGACTATGGATACAAACGTACTGTGTTCAAACTGCAGTGGAAACAAAAATATAAAAAATTTAAATTTTTTTCATTTTTATACAAATAGTGCGGCGAATTGCTGTGTTGTTGTTTCCATAAGAACCATTTCGTTACATTCGTCTTACCCCCCCATCTAGCTCACCGTATTGTTGTATACGCGCCTATAAAAGTTTCACTTCAAAAATTTTATGATTTTTATGTTAGTTACACAATAAATTACACGCTTATCTAGATGAGTATCCGTTCATCCAGATAAATATCGATTTGTGTATTATGGTTTATACATACATATATTTGAGTAACTAAAGTCTAATGCTTATGACAATTTTTTGTTTTTAAATTATTGAATTGAAATGGTTGTTTCACTGATTTTGCATGATTCATCAAATTTTCACCTTTAAGATGTGTATTCTCTTGTTTACTCAATCTATATCTTAAATTATCTGAGTTTTTGTGTGTCAATAAAGTACAACAAACTCGTCCTACCATCAGTCACATTAATACATCTCTCGCTATTCTCTCCCAATTTCACAACAATTATTCAAACACATTGGTGCTTATTCAAATTTTCAACGTTTTTGTTTGTTTGTTTTTTTTTTTTTTTTGGCGTTTTGTTACATTTTAGTGCTCCACAAATTTTTCTCGTTCAATGGGTCATCATTCCTGAACTAAAGACGGTTTCACGCTTCTTAAGCTTTTATATAAATACAACAATAACGATGAGGAAACAAAAACAAATAATCAACAACAATAGCAACAAAAAAACCGCACAATAAGAAGAATAAAAAAGTTTTTAAGAAAGAACAAAAAAAAAAAAAATAACGCTAAGGGTAGCGCAACAGCCAGCCCCAAGTTGAGCCTCTTTTTAGCCATTCGTTGAGCTTTTGCAGTTTTTTTTTGTACACACATTTTTGGCACTTTTAAGCAGAGTAAAATATTGAATGCTGCTTTTAGCGCAACTTAAAGCGCGTTCACAGAAAAAGTTTTAATATTCCGTTTCGTTTCGTTTCGTTATTTTTTTTTTTTTTTTCTTATTCAGAAATGAGAAAAACTTTTTCTATTTTGTGTTTTATGCAAACTTATTATAGGCTCAGGGATTAATTTTCTTTTCTTGCATTTTTCTTTATGCGGAAAATTTGCCAAAGTTTTGACATAATGAGTAGTACTTTTTTATTCATTTTGTGCTGACAAATTTTTGATTTATTCTTATTTTGAACTTTTCAAATAATTTCCATAACAAAAATGATTAAGGTATTTAAATTTTTGGAGCAAATTATTATGTTTCAGTATTTGTTTATAGTTGTTATAAATGCATGAAATACTTGTTTTAAAAATCAGTTAATTACTTAAAGCTACTCATATTTTTTCTTATAGTTTTGATCATTAGCTCTGCTTGTGTATTGCTTGATTCTCGCAAGAGACCCAACACATCGTTGATACCATTTGGTGACATGCCTTTTGTTGCTTTCGAGACTATGGCATATAACACACCAGCACAGGCTCCGCGCTTACCTTCCCAATTTTCTGGACTGGGATCAAGTCTTTTAAGAGAAGATCAGTTATTATTATTTGGGTAAATATAAATGTGATATGTTTATACTTCTCTAGCATATCAAAGGCCTTGGCAGCTACCCAGAATTCTTCGCATTTGTAGCACTCATTTGCAATTAATTGCAGCAGCAGAAACGCTTCGGCATTGCTATCGCGGGTGATAAAAATGTTCCAGGCCTGCAAGCCGAGAAGAAGAAATTTTAATATTTTTATTTCCTTAAGAAGCTTACTAAATAAAAATAAAAAAATTAGACCACACAGCAAACCATAGTTGACGACTTTGTCGAAATTCCGACTAATTCGTAACTATTTCGAGTTGTCTTAAAGAAATCGTTACAATTTCGGTACGGAAATATCGGAACAGTTTCACTTTTTATACGAAATATTGAACATATTGACATATTGAAATGCGAACAGAGTGGAATTTCCTTTCTTTCGAACTGTCTTAACGAAATCGTAACTTTTTTCGTAACATTTTCGTTAAGACTTGTTACGAAATCGTTAGGACATTTCGTTACGAAGCCGTGTTAACCTCTTCATACGATTTTCGTTACGATTTCGCAACGAAATCGGATTTCGAAATCGCAATCCTACATAGAACAATTGATTAAATCTTAATATTCTGAATGTAATATTAAAATTTATAAGTCCCAGCAAGTATGGGGAGTCCGTATTAATCCGCATTAATCGGAACTTCACCAACTTAACCGTTACCGAGCTGTGCTCGTGTGAAGATGAAATCAATCGTTTGAAACTATCAAATTTCAACTTTGAGTGCAAATTTTTCAGAATTTTGCGTAATAAATGGAACTTTTTTTAGAATTAATTTTGTAATGTATTCAATTTTCTTTTCAATGACACTAAAAACATAAACATACATATCTTTAAAAATAAAAAAGTTGGCTGTACTAAGAAAATTATACTTATTAGAAAATAATGTTAAATAATGACATTACAATTAGTTATGCTGTAGATTATATCATTGTTTTCTAATAAGTATAATTTTTTTAGTAAAGCCAACTTTTTTATTTTTTAAGATATATTTATGTTGTTGGTGTTATTAAAAAGACCCTCCACTATACTGCTTTTACTACTGAGTTATGTACTAACAACATAACTTTTATACAGTCATTCAATAATTCTATTATATACGATTTCCTCAATGCCGATTACAATAACATTAAAAATGACTTGAATTGTTTGGACTGGAACCACTTGTCTGCACTAGAATTGGACGATGCTGTATCGTCTTTCTATCAAAAAGTCTTTTCTGTATTTGATACTCATGTTCCAAAGATAAAGAAAAGAAATAAACTCTCGGAACCGTGGCTTGATTCAAATCTTAGAAATTTGAGAAATCAAAGAAATAAACTTTACAGAGTCATTAAAAATTGCGTCATTGTAAGTGATGAGGTAAAGGTTAGATACGAAGAGCTGTCTAAGGAGTTCTCCATTAAGTCCAATGAGGCTTATAGGCTTTACACTAATTTAATTGGAGAAAGGATTATTGAAGACCCGAAAAAATTCTTCGATTTTGTAAATGCAAAACGGAAATCGACCGGATACCCAAACTTCATGTTTAAAGGCAATGTTACTTCATCTAACTCACAGGAAATTTGTAATCTCTTTGAGGATCATTTTAAAGAAGTCTTTTGTTCAACTACTTCCCAAAATCCACCTACATTTGCCAGTACAACTAGTAGACCGACATTGGTTTATGAAATTAATATTACACGGAGTGACATAACCAATTCCATTAAAGAATTAGATTCAAGTAAATCTCCAGGTCCAGACCTTATACCACCAATTTCACTTGTTCAATGTTTACACCAATTAATTACGCCGTTACATATGATTTTTAACAAATCCTTGCATACAGGTATATTCCCAACTTTTTGGAAATCTTGCCATCTTACACCAATTTATAAAAATGGCGACAAGAGATCAGCTGAAAATTATAGGGGTATTGCAATATTGTCAGCAATTCCAAAGCTATTTGAAAAAATTATATGTTCCAAACTCACGAGCATAATTAATTCGTGTCTAAACGAGCAGCAATATGGTTTTCGTAAAGGACGATCAACAACCACAAATCTTGCAATCATGGCATCAGACATTCTTACTAAAATGGAAAAGGGCCACCAAATAGATGCAGTCTATACAGATTTTAGTAAAGCCTTTGACCGTGTTGATCACGAAATCCTAGCTAAGAAACTAGAAAAATTTGGTATATCAGGTACTGTGCTGAAATGGCTCAAGTCTTATCTCTGTGAAAGATCCCAATATGTAAAATTTCAGGGTACTTTGTCTAAAAAGATTGTTGTCTCGTCGGGTGTACCTCAAGGTAGCCATCTTGGCCCACTTCTCTTCAACATATTTATTGCAGACATATCTGAAGTTTTGGATGATGTCCCTCATCTCTTATATGCAGATGACTTAAAATTATACTATAACATTAGATCAGAAGTGGATTCAGTATTCTTACAGAATAAGCTTTTTTCTCTGGAACAGTGGTGTAGTAAAAATAATATTTATTTAAATATAAATAAGTGCTACGTTGTAAGTTTTGCCCGTAAAAACGTAATCACATATAGCAGATACATGCTATATAAGGTAGAACTTAAAAGGGTCAACCACATAGCAGATCTTGGAATAATACTTGATAGTAAGATGCGCTTTAACCTTCACTACGATCATATCATATCCAGGGCAAACAAAATGCTCGGATTCATAAAAAGACGTGCAAAAGAATTCAAAAACCTTTGGGTAACTAAAACCTTATACTGCACATTAGTACGACCAATCTTAGAATACTGTTGCATAATTTGGAACCCAGCTTTTGTAGTGCATAGTGAAAGGCTAGAATCTATTCAAAGACAATTCTTGCTTTTTGCATTGAGAGACCTATACGATCCTCGTGACTATACAAATTTACCACCATACGAGAGTAGACTTAAAATCCTCAATTTAATGTCGCTGTCATCAAGGAGAATATTACTTTGCTCATGCTTTACATTCGATGTTATTACTGGTAACATCCATAGCGAATACATTTCGAGCAAGGTACTATTTAATGAACCAATAAGGCGAACAAGGTATACAAAATTGTTAAAAGAATCGCATCACAACACTATTTACGCATTGAACGAGCCCTTGAATAGATGTTGTAAAATATTTAATAATATCAGCGAGCATTATACACCGCCAATATCGAAATTCAGATTCAAGCGATCTCTTTCCAAATCACTTTCCTTTACATAACTACACCTTTATTAAACACCAATTCACGTTCTATGCCCAATGGTACATATAAGTGAATCTTCTCCAATTCCTTTTCACCATTCTGATCCCTTTTCTATTTCTTTGATCTAGCATTTGTAGAAAAATTGTAAATTAAAAATTTTAATGTTAAATAAGTAAAACACCGCATTGTAATATTAACTCTATTCTCCCATATCCAAATGCCTCTTCTTACATTGCCGTCTACCACCCATACCTAAACAAAATTTAGTTGTTCTCCCACTCAGCTTTCCATCTTAATAATATTTTAGCATAGTATTGAAAATTAGTACATATTTTTACTATGTGTATAAAATCTGTTAGTATGTAAGTTTAGTATATAAGTTCCCCCTTCGTTCTTCTTATTGTCTTTTCTTTTTGACGTGTTTTTGAAAATGTGTCGATTCATGTGGGCGGATTACGCCCACTGAGAATTGCATATCTTCTACACCTAAAACAAGGAAAGAGGAGAGAAAAACAAAAAATAAAAAAAAAAAAATAAATACAACAACAACCTGTTAGAAAAATAAGTTAGAATAAGTATATTGCCTTGTTTGGCTAAATAAATAAATAAATAAATAAATAAATAAAATTGCATAAATTACAAAATTGATCCTTAAAAAAAATTCATTTACTACGCGTAATTCTGAGAAATTTGCACTCAAAATTGAAATTTGGTAGTTTCAATCGATTGATTGATAAATGTTAACATATCTTAAGCGCTGTTTGTTTGCATTCGAAATTCCTGGTATTTTTTAATCTTTTAAAATAAGCATCCCTGGTATAGTACGTAATAAATTCATCTTAAGAACAAACACAATAAAGCTTACATGAAATTGCAATCATGAAGCAATCTGAAAAATTTTTATAACATAATTATTATATCAGTTGGAAAAATGTAAAATGGAATCCAAAATCCTTTTAACCCTCCGATGTGTAAGAAGGTCTCTGGTGACCTTTTTAATTTTCAAACTGAAATTACTCCTTGATGGTCCATGGGAGATGTACCCGACCCCTATATGTACTCCAAGGGAATTTTATGCAGAATCGTTAAAAAAAAATGAAGGCGATCCGACCAATAGTTGAGGATTTATAAGGGTTTAAAGGTGTTTAGTACAGGAAAGGGTGACAAGGGACCCTAGGGACCATGTACTGAAATTGCAAGGAATTGTTAGTAAATGCAATTTATTTTGGCTTGGTTTTAATTGTTTTATTATTTAAACATATCACAAACGTGTTCTTTGAATTTTACATACTTTCTAGATTATTCTTGGCCTTTTCTTGAAAACATAATTACCTGCCTGCGAAAATTCAACCCTTTTGGAATTTTGAATTATTTTATTGTTTGAACACATCACAAATGTATTCTTCGAATTTAAGGTAACTTTTGGATTATTTTTATTGTGCCTTTGCTTGAAAATATAACAAACGGTCCGTCTCTTTTTGAATTTTATTGCCTGCTTTATGGTTGAACACAGGTAAACGTAGAAAAAGAGTATAAAAGCGGCTTCAGTTTCGCAGAAAATATCGTCTGCTAAATTTTATACTGAATTACTTACTTACTTACTTAGGTGGCCGTGACAACCCGTGTCCGGATTTCGACCGACCTCATCAGCTCTCGCCAGGCGCCTCTGCTTTGCGCGCGCCTTCTCCAATCGGATACACCAAGTGCGGTTAGGGCTTCCTCAGCCTGGTCCATCCATCGGAGGCATGGTCTCCCTCGTCGTCGTTGACCAGCGACCCTCGCTTCGAGCACCTTTTTCGCTGGAGCTTCGTCGTTCATACGATGGACATGACCCAGCCAGCGTAGTCGCTGCACAGTTATACGCCGAACTACGTCAATGTCTCCGTAGAGCTCATACAGCTCGTGGTTCATTCGGATGCGATAGTCATCGCCGACTCGAACAGGACCGAAGATTTTGCGAAGAACTTTTCTCTCGAACACCCCCAGAGCGGCTGCGTCAGTTTGCGAAACTACCCATGCCTCAGCGCCATAAAGCAGCACAGGTAGAACGAGCGTCTTGTAGAGTGTTAGTTTTGTCGATCGAGAGAGGGCTCTGGAACTTAGTTGCTTACTGAGCCCGTAGTAGCACCTATTAGCAATTATTGTTCTTCGCTTTATCTCCAGGCTGATTTCGTTGTTAGTATTAATGGCGGTGCCAAGGTATACAAACTCCTTGACTACTTCAAAGTTATAGCTGCCGGATGAAACGTGGGAGTCTAAACGCCGAGCTCCCTTGTTTGTAGACAGCATATACTTTGTTTTACCCTCATTTATCGTCAAACCCACTTTGGCTGATTCCTTTTCGATAGCGGCGAAAGCAGCGGTAACATCTCTCTTGGTTCTGCCAACAATATCAATATCATCAGCGTAAGCAAGGAGCTGGACACCTTTATAGAAAATGGTGCCATTACGATGCACACCGGCCTTTCGTACGATCCCCTCCATGATGATGTTGAAGAGATCGCAAGACAGTGGATCGCCTTGCCTGAAACCTCTTTCGGTATTGAAGGTTTCGGAGAGGTCATTTCCTACCTTGACGGAGCTGCGTGTGTTGCTCAACGTCATTCTGCAAAGTCTAATCAACTTTGCAGGTATACCGAACTCAGACATTGTTGCGTATAGGCAATCCCTTCTCGGGCTATCGAACGCAGCTTTAAAGTCGACAAAGAGATGGTGTGTGTCAATTTGATTTTCGTGGGTTTTCTCCAGGATTTGTCGTAGCGTGAAAATCTGGTCTATGGTGGACTTACCAGGTCGAAAGCCACACTGATAAGGTCCAATCAGTGTTTTTGTAATTGGCTTTAATCTTTCACACAGTACGCTTGAGAGAACCTTATATGCGATGGAAATAAGACTGATACCTCTATAACTTGCGCAGATTGTAGGGTCTCCTTTCTTAAGTATAGGGCACAGTACACTGAGGTTCCAATCGTCGGGCATGCTTTCTGCTAGCCATATTTTGCTGATGAGCTGATGCATGCGCCTTATCAATTCATCGCCGCCGGTTTTAAACAATTCAGCTGACAGGCCGTCAGCACCCGCTGCTTTATTGTTTTTGAGTCGTTGGATAGCAACTCGAACCTCTTCATGGCTAGGTGGTGATACTTCCACTCCGTCATCGTCGATTGGTGGCACTGCACTGTGCTCTCGATGGGCGGCATTGGTGGAATCGTCGCCATTAAGTAAATTGGAGAAGTGCTGTCTCCACAATCTAAGCACACACTGTGTATCCGTATTCAGATCTCCATTTTCGTCTCTACAAGTGGATGCTCCGGGCTTGAAACCTTGGGTTAGACGCTTAACCTGTTGATAGAATTTTCGTGCATCCTTCTTGCCCTGGTATACCTCTAGTTCCTCACGCTCACGCTTTTCCTGCTCTCTTTTCTTGCGTCTGAAAAGGCGCCTCTCTTCCTTCCTCTTTTCGCGGTAGTTTTCTCGCACGGCTCGCGTTGCAGCTGACTGCAGCGTTTTTCTATAAGCGGCGTTTTTTACTGCAGTCGCAATGCGACACTCCTGATCATACCATTGGTTCCGAGGTTGCGGGCGCCGGAAACCAATGACTTCTTCAGCGGCAGCGCGCATGGAGTGGGATATATGCGCCCAAAGTCCGCCGGCGTCGTCGAGTCCAGAGGTTGGTTGGTTGAGCTTAACCGAGAGTTGAGCGGAGTAGGCTTCGGCAGTCCGTTGTAATTGCAGCTTAGCGACATCTAGCTTTCGTTGCATTCCTGTGCGTATGTTCTTGGCATTGCATAATCGCATGCGGATCTTGGCTGCAACAAGATAATGGTCGGAGTCAATGTTGACCCCCCGAAATGTACGCACATCTAGAACACTAGAGGCATGCCTTCCGTCGATTACAACATGATCAATTTGGTTTCGCGTTTTTTGATCCGGGGACAGCCAGGTGGCCTTGTGGATGTCGAGGTGCTTAAATCTGGTGCTACTAACTACCATGTTTCGTGCCGCGGCGAAGTCGATCAGTCTTAGACCGTTGTTTGTGGAGGTCTCGTGAAGACTGAACTGACCGACAGTGGGGCCAAAGATGCCTTCCCTTCCGACTTTCGCATTAAAATCGCCGAGGACTATTTTCACGTCATGGACCGGAAGGTGGTCATATACGTCCTCAAGACTAGCGTAGAAAGCGTCCTTGACGGCTTCGTCCTTTTCCTCCGTCGGGGCGTGCGCGCAAATAAGGCTTATGTAGAAAAATTTTGCCTTGATGCGGATCGTGGCCAATCTTTCGTTCACAGGTGTGAACCGGGAAACAAGGTGGCGTAGTTTCCGGCTAACGACGAATCCACATCCGAATTCGCGCTTCTCCGCATGGCAGCTGTAGTAGATATCGCAGTGTGCTTGTTTAGAGCAGCCTTGCCCTTTCCATCGCATTTCCTGGATGGCGGTGATGTCAGGATGATGTATACTGAATTACATAAAGATAATACAATGGCAGATAGAAATTTAGATATTGCTGAAATGGTGGTACGTCGTAGTACACGCTACCAGCAAATGAGTGAGGAAGAAACAAATGCAGAAGTGAGGAGGATGAAGTTGATGTTCCTGCATTTGATATTGAAGGTGCGGAAGATGGCTTGACATATCAACCAAATTTTCATGTTGACGATTCTGATGCCGAAAATGAAGCAGATGTAGAGATCAATGAAGATATTAGTGATGACGACGATGATGAAGAGGAAGAAACTGATGCTCCGCAAACAAGTGACAATGACTTCATTTCCAAAGATGGCACCAAATGGAGAAAAAATGCACTACCGACCTACCGCACCCGTGCTCATAACGTAGTTGACTTCACAATGAGGAAACCGGGACCAGTACGAACCACACATGATCCCTTTACCATTTTCCGCTCGATATTCACCGAAGACATGGCGTTCATCATAATACGCGAAACAAATCGAAAAGGCCGTGAAGTGACAGCTGCATGGAATTAGGCAAATCCAACGAACACAAAAGAATGGAAAACAATCACTTTGAAGGAGTTCGATGCCTTTGTGGCTATTATTTTGTATGCTGTACTCACCAAATCGAATAGTGAACCTGCTTCAGAGCTATGGGGCCCAACGCGCAGTCCAATATACAAAGCTGCATTGATCGCTTCAGATGCATGATACAATGTCTTAGATTCGACAATGGAAATACGCGAAAGCAGCGACTAACCAGAAGCAAAACTGCGGCTATTGAGGATGTTTGGCAAATGCTACAGTCTAACTTGGCAGCAGCTTACACTCCGCATGATGCACTGACCGTTGATGAGCAGTTATTCCCATACAGAGGCCGCACCCGCTTCACACAATACATTCCGTCGAAGCCTGTCAAGTATGATATAAAGGTATGGTGGTTGTGCGACTCGAAATCATTTTATCCTGTCAAAGGAATAATTTACTCTGGTAAATTGCCTGACCAAACACGAGAGGTCAATCAAGGGCAGAATGTTGTACTTCAACTTGCGCAAAGTTATTTGGATGCAGGCCGCACAATTTATGCTGACAATTTCTTCTCTACTTTGTAATTGGTGCGTATTTTGATCAGGAAGAAAACTGCATTTGTTGGAACAGTGCGCTCGAAAAAGACATTTGTGCCACAGGAGTTCCAAAAAAATCGTATGCGTCCTGTCAACAGCACATTGTTCGGCTTCAATGAAGGCGATGTAGCGCTGTGTTCATATGTGCCCAAGAAGAACAAAGCGGTAATTTTGCTGTTCACACAACACTATACTTGCGGTGTGGAGCAAGCATTTGATGTAAAGGTGTGAAAAATCAATTCTTATGTTCAAAAGCAGAATAACTACATACTTTTGTTCTTTTTTCTTTTTGTTCTTTTTAGATATTATCAAGACCTACAGAAGCAGAAGCAGCTGCACCGCCATTTGCGCCTGGAGGAAACAGAACTTTATGTCGCCTATGTCGTTCTGAGTACGGACGGTAGCGGAAAAATAGGTTCTATTGCAATTCCTGCAACAATCCAGTTTGTGCAGAGCATTCTGCACTCATGCATCGATGCAATACCTGCACAGAAAATATTAAACTTTTTTCATATAAAACTCCAAAAAATTCATAGTGTTCAAATAATAAATAAATAATAATAACAAAACAAAAAAAAAAGAAATTGAAAAAAAAAATGTTCGTACAAAATTGCATACAAATACAAATACAAATAGGTCCCTGAGGACCTTGTACTGCATATAAGGGTAACGGATGACTCACCCTTCGGAGGGTTAAATATTTTGCAACATTGCTGTGTAAAATTTAACAGACGAAGCAATAGTTCACGAAGTGAACCGCCTGCCGCCTGCTTCATAAAATTGCACAGTCAAAGCAACAGTTCACTACGAGCTGAGAGTGCGTAGAATTTTATGCGTTGTGTTTCATTGTTACATGTTGCTTAGGTTTCACTCCCCCATTCCAATTCGCCGTGTTGCTGTCATACGCGCCTAAAGAGGTATCACTTCAAAAACAATTTTTCAAGCTATTTACCTGTTCAGGTCTGCCACCTTGAATATGACATTTGGCCAAAATCATGCAAAAGTTATGCTGATTCTTTATATCCACATCAGTTATTTGTGTAAGCAACTCCTCAGCTTCCTTAAAATAGCCCGTGGCGCACTTCGCTTGAGCATAGTTGTAATTAAAAGTGTCATCGTTGACGAAATAGCTGCGTATAGAGTTCATATAGACAAGCACCTCTTCAAACTGACCGTAAAGAAAAAATGCCGAAGCCATACTCTGGCGACCCGGTATCGTATCGCATTCGGTGGTAGAGCTGCCAACAAGGTGCAAATTTTGCTGAGCCGTCTTAATGTGTTCCTTCTGAAAATATTGTTAGTCTTAATCAAAACAAATCTAAAGTAAAAAAAAAAAAAAAACACACACACCGAAGATAGTTGTTGACCCAAGGCGGCATGTACCACACCCTTTAAAATATACTCATGTGGCACCGTTGGACTGACTTCTTTCATTAAGCTATGCGCCTCCTGTACATCGCCATTCTTCAAATAATAAATAGCCAAATTAAGACGCGCTTCAGGCACAATGTTCAACAAGGCCGGAAAAGTTTGCATGGCGCCCTCACCGCTGCGAAAAACTACTAAATTATGTTTGATTAAATCGGCGCCAAAGGTGCCATTGTCACCAATGTTCTTGATTTCCTGTTCAGCAATGCGACCATTGAAAAGTCGAAAACGATTGCAGGCCTTCAGATTAATGGCAATGGTGCTGTCACGATGCTTGGCCAAATAGATGTCCAGTACCTCCTGCGACATGTCGTAATAGTCAAGCTTATAGAAGCACAGAGCCAAATAGACATTTATGGCCAGGTAGTCTCTGGGAAGAAAGTTAAAAAAAATTATTGAAATTAATTTTGTTGCTTGCACTTTTTTTCAACCCCGCCCCCACTTATTGTCCAGTAAAATTCTTTTGTAGATATCAATAGCTTCCTGATAGTGCGCACGCAAATAATGCATAGAGGCCAAACTCAGCTGATCTTCTAATGAATTCTGCAACGTCTCATGCAGTTCCATGATCTGCTCCTCATTATTGAACTTGTGCGCCAGATGAAAGAGCAAACGCAGCTTCAGCGCTGTATTGGGAATTTGCTCTATTAACTTCTGGGCTTCCTCATACATGCCCAAATAGAACATGCAGACTGCTATATTCAAATTAATATCATCTGTCGCTGGCTCTGTCTTACGTATGGAATAGTATTGATCCAAGGACTGCTGATAGTCACCCAGATGAAAGCTACAAAAGGCAATCCACTGATCGATGAGCAGCTGTTTGTCCTCATCATCTTCTTCATTAGAGAACTGATGGGGACAAATAACAATAGAAACAAATGAATGTAAATTATTTTCAAAGAAGTTGGAAATTTTCCATATATTGTAATTACCTGCAGAAAAGCTCTAGCACCCGTGTAGTCACGGTTTATAATGAAATCCTCTAGACTGGGCGTAACTTTTTTGGTAGCCGTTGCGCCAGTTTGAAGATTGCGTGATTGTGCAGAGTCAGTTTTGCCACGTGATAGAATCTGTGTTATTTTAAATTTATTAAGTTTTATTTATTAGAATATTAATAAATGCTATCAATATTTATACCATTTCGTTTTGAGAATCACCGCTAGATTTGTTTTGGTTTTTTCGCTTATCTTGTGTATAGCTCGAAGGTTCGTTAGGCTGTCATGGTAATAACTTTTTTAAGGGCTGTGTTTAATATTGACGCAGGTGTGAGTATGTAAGGGTTGTTAAATGGTAATAGGACAATTTTTCAAAGCATGCAGCAGAAAGCAAATAATTGTGAACAAAACCAAACGTAACTCTTGATATGTCAGTAAATGGTGAAACAAGTTAAGATAAAAAAAAATCGCTAATATTAATGTATGAGCAGATTCCCGCTTTATATAAATATAACCCCTTCAATACGGGTTTTCTCCAAACTATCTAGAATTTTTTAAATTTTTCATCACTGGCTGCTTACCATATCGTTATTAAAACAAGTAAGGAATGGAGCTTCGGCTCTTGAAGTATATTCGAAGTCTTTAGCCGTCTATAAAATGTTTACGTTTAAACTGCAAAAATATTTGTGTCATACGCTTAATTCAATTCTACCCTTAGCTGCCACATAGAGTAGTTTTTTATCCCAGGCTTGTTTGTCAATTCAAATTTTTTAATTTTTTTTGGCTTCGGCTTTTGTTTTTATAAATATTTGGATTAATGGACCATCAGAACTTTCAGGCATATAACAAACAAAGTTCATATATTTTGGTAAGTCAGAAAACTCAGTCTAAAGCTTAGAGAGCGATGTTTTGTCGTTAAGTGTGACCATAGTGAGGCATAAATGTTGTTGTTATTTTTGAATTGCTAACATTTCAGTACAGTTGCAGTTGTTTTTCAACACAAAATCGCCTAAAGTCTTATCTATGACCAGGAAAGATCCACCCAATTTTCCACTTGAAACTTTTCAGCTGTGAGGATATGGTGGAATTATTAATATAGTATATAGAATTATTAATATAGTATAGTAAAACATGCAAAATCACGGCGGCTAGATTTTGCATGTTTGCTTGGAACACAGTCCCCACCAACTCCTATGTAAAATATTAATACCATGGTGTAGATATTTACTGAGATAAAGTATTCAAATTAAAGTATCAAGCCCCCTTGTCTATTCCCGCCCCGTTTTCTTGAATACAAACTACTCAGTATTCTAAAGAATATATGTACAAAATTTGCTGAAAGTCGAAAAACGTTGTAAGCTTTGTTGAAGTTAGAAAAATGTTGTAGAAAGAATACGATTCAAATTAAAGCACCATAGCCCATGTCTTATCCGGCCTACTTTTCTGGACTAAGGACTGCGCACTATTCCAAAAACTGTTGGGAAAAATTTGTTTGAAGTCGAACAAACCCTAAATAAAATCGTTTAAAATTAAAGTGCCAAGGCCCCCGTCTAGTCCCGTCAAATTATACCAAAAAACGTATGTGCCAAATTTGGTTGGAGAGTCGGAAAATCAGTGTAGGTGTTCGAATAACATTAAAGTGCCACGCCCCCCTATCTAAGCCCAACTACTTTTCTAAACTCATGACTGCTCATTATGCCAAAGAATATATATGCAAAATTTGGTTGAATTCATACCAACTGTGTTAAAGAATTTCGTGTGAAATTAATGTGCCACGCCCTCTATTCAATACCGCCCAATTTTCTAGACTACTGACTGCTCATTATTCCAAACAATATGTGTGGACAATTTGGTTGAAGTCGTACAAATGCTGTTGAAGAAACTAGCATAAAATCAAAGTGCCACGCCCCTGTCACCAAAATTTTTGCTCACTACACCAATGAATATATTTGCAAAATTTGGTTGAAATTAGAAAAATTATGCAAAAGGAGTTCGATTAAAATTACAGTGGCACGCCCCTTGTTTTATTCCACCCAATTTTCTCGACTAAATTACTGCTAAATTACTGCCGAAACACGGACACGGGTTGTTACGGCCATCTAAGTAAGTAAGTAAATTACTGCTCATTATTCCAAAGAATATATTTTGAAGTCAGAAAAACGGTGTAGAGGAGTTCCATTTAAATTAAAGTTCAACGTCCAGTGTTCACTTCCCCGGCCACTCTTATAAGCTACGGACTGCTCCTTATGGTAAAAAATATATTTGCAAAATTTGATTGAAATCTGACAAATGGATAAGAGGGAGCTCGATTTAAATTCAATTGACACGCCCCTTGTCCAATACCTCCCACTTTTGGAGGCTAAAAACTTCTCATTATACTTAAGAATAAATGTGTGAAATTCGGTTGAAATCAAACAAACACTGTATAAGTGGGGCTAGTTTAAAAATAAAGTGCTACGCCCCCCGTCTAGTACCGCGCCATTTTATAAACTTAAGATTGCTCAAATTACCAAGGTTAATGTGTGCAAAGTTTGTTTGAAGTCAGACACACGGTGTAACAGAAGTTCGATTAAAAGTAAAATGCCACTCCCACTTTTCTATTCTAAAGACTCCACATAATACCGCAGAATATGTGTGCAAATTTTGGTATTGGTTGAACAAACGATTTGGATTGAATTTGCGTACATACAGAGAGAAGTAGTTTCATTTTACTTGTACGCCTGTCTTGTAGGCCTAAGTACAAGGGTCTAAAGACCGAGGGTATATTAAGCATCACCCAGTGCCCCTACCATCAAAAGCACTACGACTCCACATAGAACCGCAATACTTCCAATAGTAGTACCAGTTTAACTACCAGTAGTGACGTACCTTCATTGTCATCTACTGGTCAAGACGAGACCTACCCAATCTCTTGCATACTAAGCAGGTATGCCAGCCCGGTCGTACCACTGCGCAACCCCGCCGGTCAATCTAGACCTGTGTAGCATATACACAACCACAGCCAGCACGAGCCTCCCCGAAGGGCCAACCCATGAGAGTCACCTGGGCAACTCGGTCCCGTCAAAGTAGCTCCACAACATCCCAGCAAGGCGACAAAAAACTCATTAGAGTTTTTTTTGTATTTGGCCGTGTCTAATTAGAACACTTAATTATGCATGACCGACAACTCCAATCCTGGCATGAATTTTATATTCACTTACCATGGAAGAAGTGCCTATTACCTCTGTTTACACAACAAACAATACATCGAATATACTGTCAGCGTCAAAAGAAGTTGTACACGTTGTTCCTCTATGTTTGCAGTTAAATTATACTCTTTTGCAATTCCCTTTTGTTTTACATTTTTTGTTTTTTTAATAATATAGTTTCTCCTCTCTTAATGTACATAATAAAAACAACAACAATATTACAATAACAAAAATTCATAGAACAAAAACAAAAACATCTTCATATTAATAGCGTCAAAAGAAATTGTACAACACGTGCACCAAATATTTTAAAGAATTTTAACGGTTAAAAATTACCGTTATTTTTAGTGATTTGACTTTTTATCATGTTGTAGGCAATATTAACTAATTATAATAATTATTAATTGACTTGATGTCGTGAGGATCAGTTCAAATCTGAAGATTTTTGAGTAACGAAATTTATTTTCAAAATGGGTAAACAAACCTCCCCGGATGTTCGCGAACTTGTGCTAAAATATTATAAAAAAGGAAAAACATTGCGTGAAATTGGTTTGATGATTGATAGAAGCCATAATACTGTAAAACATATAATTGATAATTACAAAAAGTTCGGAAATTTACAAAATCGTCCCAAATCTGGAAGACCCCGTAAACTAAATGCGACTCAAATACGATCCATTGTGCGACGAGTGAAGCAAAATCCAACTGAAAGTGCTGTTAAAATATCCGAGAACATTTCAGAACGCTCAGGTGTTAACGTTAGCTCCAGTACTATACGTAGAGCACTACATGCAAATGGACTACGTGGACGAGTTTCAAGAAGCAAACCTTTCATATCAAAAATCAATCAACAGCGACGTCTGAATTTTGCTAAAAAGTATCAAAATGAACCAAATTCATTCTGGAATAATGTGGTCTTTACTGACGAGAGCAAATTTGAAATTTTTGGTAAGAAAACACCAACTAAAATTTGGAGATGCAAAAATTCAGCATTTGCCCAACAAAATGTAATATCTACCGTCAAGCATGGTGGTGGTTCGGTCATGGTATGGGGGTGTATGGCAGCCAGTGGTGTAGGTAACTTGGTTTTCATAGAGAGCACTATGAATAAAACAGATTACCTCACCATTTTGAAAGATAATTTGCAACCTAGTGTCGACAAATTGGGCTTGGATCAAACTTGGGTCTTTCAACAAGACAATGATCCTACGCACACTGCTAAAATAGTAAAGGAATGGCTGCTATATCATACCCCAAAACAGCTGGATCATCCCGCCCAGTCACCCGACCTTAACCCTATCGAGCATTTGTGGGAGCATCTGGACCGTCAAATTAGAAAAAGAACGATTACCAGCAAAGACTCTCTAAAATCAGTGATAATGGAGGAATGGCAAAAAATCTCTTCCGATGTAACCCGAAACCTAGTGGAATCGATGCCCAGAAGATTGCAAGCTGTAATCAACGCAAATGGAAAGCAAACAAAATACTAACCTCTTTAAAATTCTTTGAAATAATTTTTTTATACTTACTGTACAATTTCTTTTGACGCTGTGAATTTGAAGTATTTTAAGTTGTTGTTCTATAATTTTTTTTATTGTTAAATTTTTGTTATTTTTTTTTTTATAAAATGAAAGAATATGCAATATATTTTTCAAAAAACATAATATGTTGAATAAAATGATAAAGCAAACTAGTAAAATAAAGACAAAAACATAACATATTAACGTGTACAATTTCTTTTGACGCTGACAGTATGTGCATTCATTCTATACAACTTAACTCATTCACCCAATTTTACAACTCTCGTATGTCTCCTTGCCATGGATAGATAGGGTCGTCCTCTTTGACGAGTATGACTATCCCCGTGCTAACAAGTTTTTAGGTCCATTGCTATACCTTCGCAGGCTTGTTTCATATCGATATACCGAATATGACCTGCTACCAAGATGGGCGCCACCCCGAGCTCTTGGTTGACACCAAACTTTTTACGGTATGGGACGTATCCCAAAACCAACCCTCTCCTTTATCCTCGCTTGGGACAGGCAGGTTTGCGTCCGAAGACCATCCCCTGGCGGAGTTGTACATACAGACACGATGACGATGACAGTTTTATATATTTACGAAAGTTTTCTTATTTTGATGACGTCATTTTGTATGGGAGGTAGACATGGCTTTCAGCCGATTTTGCCATATCTTTGAAATTACGGCTGTATTTGTGTCCACTCAGGTGGTGACGCTGATCATATATATACTTTTTTTTTTACCTGCCACACCTCCTTATTGGCGTTACAAACGGAATGACAAAGTAAATATACCCCTTACGCAGTACGCGTTGGGGTTATTAAAAGAGAATAGAGAAGAAAAAAATGTTTTTTTCTAATTTCTGTCTTTTGTTTGAAAACGAAACTTGCTCAACAATTCGGTATTGTATTGGTGCGTGAAAAATCTCAACGTTTCTTTAATCGCATTCGTGCACGAATTCGGAACTTTTGTATGAGATTTTCGCCAATAAAATATATGACCGAATCAGCATATTTCGTTTCAAAGTTGAAGAAAAATCGTTCATGATTCATTCTTTAAGAATTGGATTACTGGGATAGTTCTTCATACACATACTCGTACACTTCACTGCTCTGACACTTAGATAAAGATTTAAATTAACACATGCAAACAATTCTATGCAAACTTCTGCAATGGCACAACTTTTTAGCTTGCAGTTTATTAAAAAGTTTTCAAAAGCGATTTGCTGAGTTCATGAACTAACACTAATGTGTGCAGGCAAGCCCAGTAAGCATCCCAGTAGGCATTGGCAGGTGTTCGAAGCGCTACTAGCAGGCCTACCCTACCCTTTCATGCCTTCCGCTCTCCCTGCTCTAGAGAAACCTACTAAAAGCACTCCTTTAGAATGGCTAAAAGAATGGGTTAACAAAACAAATTGAAAAACATTTTTTTTTTCTTTTAATATATACAGTGAATCATAAAAGTTTAGGCACAGTCAATTTTTCTGAGAAGAACTTTGCTTTAATATTTTACTAATTTGTCCAACTTTTTGATGCAGTTAGTATCATTAGATGCATTTTAATTGAAATAAATAAAAAAAAAAAATTCCTTTACTTTATAACTACTCGAAATATAAGCGGAAGAAGATAAAAATGCATACGAAAAAAGTTTAGGCACAGGCTCTATGTGTGACTTGTTTTTGCAAATTTAACGGTAATTTATAAGTTCTCTTTGATCTATCCGTTTTCTGCACATAATTATTGCACAGCCATCCAATTGTCAATTGATTTAAGTTAGTGTTGATCTTGATGTCGTGATTGAATGAGCAAAATGAGCAGTCGTAGAGAAATTTCGGTAGATGTTCGAAAAGTTATTATAAACCTTCATGTGCAGCAAAAATCTTATCGCGAAATTGGTGATATAGTGCAGAGGCCCTATACAAGTGTGCGAAACATTATAAAACATAACATAAATACGGGAAAATTAGAGCGTGAAAGCAGATCTGGACGGCCGAATATATTAACACCACGCCAGGAGCGCACTGTAGTAGCTGCAGTGGCCCAAAATCCTAAGATTTCGGCTGTAAAATTATGCAATTAAATGCAGCAAAGTTTCAATAACAACTTCGAACCCCAAACAATACGCAATATTCTACATAGAGCTGGTTTTCATGGAAGAGTTCCTCGGCGCAAACCATTTATTTCGACTATTAATAAGAAAAAGAGGCTGGAGTTTGCAAAACTTCCTGTACATCAATCGGAATCATTCTGGAACAGTGTAATATTTAGTGATGAATCGAAGTTCAACCTTTTTGGATTAGATGGTGCACAAAAAGTTTGGCGAATGACCCTATTGGTGGCAATAAATCAGGGAATAGAGCTAGCAACCTGAAAATTTCTGAAATTGTTTATAGAATCAATATATTGATATTTCAAAACCCAACAATGACCACGCCCACCAAAACGCCCACTTTTTTAATTTCGGAACAAATTGTCAAATGAAGATACCCACCGTATTTAATATATAAACATTTAGGGCTGTCAAATTTGGCTATAAATACAAACAATTATATATTTGTTCTTTTCAAAAAATAAGTACACATAACATTTATTTTAATGCAGAAAATAGAACAGAATTGAGAATTGAATAAATGTATTGATTTTTCATTAATTTAGAATAAAATCATTCCTTTCTTCATCACTGCTATCTTCATGTACCTCAGAATTTGTATTATCAACAGGGGGAGCTTTAAGCAAACTCAATGCTTCAATTGGGATGTGTTGTTGTTTTTTTTCGGGTAGTTTCCTCATACTAGTAATAATGGGATCAGAACTTAATAAAAAAGAGTTGAAAATATCTCGGTTAGTGTTTTCTCTACTGGATTTCCGAGAATGGTGCTCTCTATAATTTTTGAAGTCTTTATTCCTTGATTCTTGAGCTTCTTCAGACAGCTGCCCAATCGGTAACAGTGCATGGGCTATTATTTCCGGTCCATGAATGAAGTATTTATGAAGGGTAGGTGACATGTAATACCATGGATACTTTTCCAAATAAAATCTGGCAGTATCGATTGCGAAATTTTTGAACTTCTCTACATCTATTTCATAGCCACTAGCCACAACAATCATAATAATATGCATCTTTTTTATGAGTTGTACATCAATTTTTGTAATTTCAGCGGAAATTTCAGGATATTGAAAGAAACGCCTGGCTGTATTGCCATCATTCGAGTTCCCGAATCCGGGCTTTGGTTTGTCTATTATCAAACCACAACGATCTTTAAACTCTTTTTGTATCCTTTTTTTGTTTTCAGCAACAACTATCTTGTCATCATCCCCTCGAGCTTGCCATTTCTTAAGAGGCAATTTGTAGGCTAAGTGAAGTAAATTTTCGAAAAACCTTATCCATCCATGAAGAACGGACAGTCCAAACTCTAAGTTTTCTGTTTTAACTTCCCTTTTCAACATACTATCTATATCATTAAAGCTTCTAGATGACGCACCACATATGAAACACTTTTGTGTTGATGACGTTTCCGTAATAGCATTACAGACTTTGCCGTCAATCATTGTAAAAAGTAGAGTATGATTGACTTGCACTTCTCTTTCTTCAATTAACATTGTTGTCTTTTGCAAATTTTTCACCTCATTTTCAACTCTATTCTTTTCTGCAATAGAGATTTGTGTAGATTCCTTTACAAACTCTATTTTTAATGGCCTACAGTATCTTGTAGAACCTGGACGTGGATTTTGCCATACAATCCTTGAACTGGAAGAAAGTCTAAGAGGAACAACACAAGTAATGAAGACCGAAGAATCAGTTGCTTCAAGGCCATGGAAAGCTTGTTTGTAGGAGCTGTGTCCCGAACTTCCATCAAAGCCCCACTTGCAAAACAAGCTCAGATTTTCCGTTTCAAATGTTGTTAACACACCAATTACTTCCATCTGTGATTCCAACAAACGCTTTGTGGTTAAATCTAGTAGTGCCTGAAGCGTAACCTTTACTAAAGTTTCGCTAACTTCGATGCATTCGGGGGGTGGATAACATTTTTGTTTTGCAGCTTGTAGGACCTTATATGCAGGAAATTTTTCTGGTGCACTCATTCTGATAACGTTGTATTGATGTCGAGATAGTTGCGCTTCAACTGCAACCCCTAGTGCTTCTTGGCCTGACATTTTACAACTTTTGGGTTCCAGTGACTCCTTATATGACTTCCGATATTTTTTTGCTCGCTCAGGGGTAGTTGTTGTTATATCCTTTAACACTTTAGAAGCACTAACCTGTCCCACTGCTCTCAAGCTCATTTGAGTAGCAAAACTCAACATAGAAATCGATGTAGACTCTCTTAGTTTTTCTGTTTTCATTCTTTTTGTACGTTCACTACTTTCATCGAATGAAACACTTGGTCGACCACTTCTAAGCTTTTCTTCAGGGCAACAAAGAAAAGAAACAAATGTCTCAAGCCATGAATTATTTGTTTTAAAAAACGTCTCTAATTTTCGAAAAGCCTTTTCAAAACGAGTTTTATACTCAGATTTGAATCGAGAAAGTGTTTTAGTTAAACCTATGTTATCGAAGTTTCCTGTTCGTTTTTTTAATTCTTCTTCCAGAAACACAAATCGCCCTTGTAAATTAATATTTTCAACTGACTGCATTATGTTGACAAGCTCCCTCCGGGTTATAAAAATTGTGTTTGAACTAGTACCTAAAGGATAAAACAAATACTATAAATTCTTACAGTTTTTTTTTTTTTTTGTCAGAAAGCACATTTTGTAAAGAAGCTTTTTTATCAAAACCACAAAAATCCGCTGAATTTTCTTGCAGTTCCTTAATCAAGTTAAGACATGCTATCAATAAAAACAAAAATTGTTCTTGGGACTGCTTGGGAACACAACTAAACCGATCAATGTTTGCACAAAGAAGCAAAAAAAAAAGTAATTTTAAAGTTTTTTATGATAATTACAGTTTTATATAATTTAAATCACTTTCTCACAAAAAAAAAAATCTTAAATAGATTAACATTTACCAGAACTTGAAGGCTCCATACCAAAAACTTTAATATTTTATGATCTCTATTTTTTTTATTTAATTTAAAACACTTCACAAATTTCTTCACACCCAACTCAAGCTAATCTGTGAACAAGAATGGCTTGCGCCGATGTTTATCATGCAAAATGTGTTTATGATAACGGTTTAAAACTTTTACAGTATTAACAGTGGGGTATTTGACTATTAAAATAAAATAACAATGGCCCCATACGGGCAGTTTCATTTTTCGATTTATTGCCACCAAAAGGGTCGATCTGCCCCATTGTGCGGCGGTGGTAAAGTCATGCTGTGTGGGGGTGTATGGCGGCTTCTGAAGTGGGAAATCTTGTCGTTTTAGATGAAAAAATGAATAAGTGCTCTTATTTGAATATTTTGAAAGACAATTTGTTTCTTAGTGTTGAAAAGTTGGACATAAATAGGAAGCCATTTTTGTTCCAGCAAGATAACGATCCGAAAATACCTCCACAGTCGCCAGATATGAATGCTATTGAACATATTTGGCAATTATTGGAGAAAAAAATTCGGAGCCATTGCATATCATCAAAAAATTCACTAAAGGAGGTCCTTCGCCAAGAATGGGAAAATATATGATCAGGGAAATAATTAGTTGGATAACAAGTCTAAAGCGTGCTTACTAATATATCTGCTTGACACTGATGCTTTGTAAAAATGCATTTTGAAACTCATGCTTATTTATAATTTGTACTTACTTTTCAAGTGATGCTTCACTTCCGACAAATTAAATTCTCTTAACAGTTCGTCCAGCTGATATTCATCAGCGTCTTCATGAATAATAATATTCTCAAAAAATACCACAACCTTCTTCATCTACATCCAGTAAAAGTTTATTCAAATTCACTTTTTCAGCCATTTAAAATTGTTTTAATTTTTGCGTTACTCTACGCGATTCTCTACGATTCAACGTAATCATCACAACGATTTTACACGATTTCATAATGATTCAACAGGAAAATTTTTTGCATCTTTTACATGAAAATCATAATAATTTTACTAGAAAGCTGTATGAAGCAAAATCAAAGCTGAATCATGTAAAATCAGTATTGATTTACTTGATTTTACAATGTTTTTTTTTTTAAGCTATGCCTTTGAACACTTCGTTCCTGTTCGTACGCCGATAGTTGTTAACAAGTACTGTCCTTGGTATACGTCCCTAGTGAAATCAGGTATCAAAACCACAAACTTGGCCTATGTAAAATGGAAAAAAAATTTAAATTATGTAAACTGGAAGCTATACAGGCTAGCTCGCAACCAATCCGTTTTAATTGTAAGACACACTAAGAAAATATTATTTTTTCGCAAACTGAACTGTTCACTTACCTCTAAATAGTTCTATGGAAAATTATTCGATCTTTTGGGGTATGTCGCAAAGAGGATCAGAATATTGATCCAACAAATTGTAATCAATAGACTTGTAGTCCCGATAAGAAACAGAAACCGGAGTAGAGAGATGACAAAGCTTAAAATTAATAGAGCAAAAGAGTAGATCATGGTCAAAAATAAATGACATGTGGTCGAAAAGTAATAGTAAAGAGACATCAGACAGGATAAAGACATCAATAAGACTCGGAGTAACATTGTGAGCGAAGCGAGTTGGAATCGATGAGTTACTTATGTTCAAACCAGCTGCATTTACTTTACCATAAAAACTATCAGAGACGCTATCCTTAGTTAGTAAGATGACATTCAAATCACCACATATAGAAAAGTAAAAGTCGTAATATGTTTATACAAGTCACAAAAGAAAGGCTTAGACTGAAAGATCTGTTCGGGTTATAGACACAGGAAACAAGCACCATGATTATTGGTCAATGCAACATTTAAATATTCAACATCAGACCCACAAGACTGACTGACTTACAAGTTTTACTTTATATAAAACGAAAAAAACCAGCTATCCACATTGGCGACCGTGGCCCTTACGCCAGAGGTGGCCAATTCCCACCTGACACAGAAAGTTTTTTCAATTAAATTAATTTTTCTGTTCGGCTGTCACCTCTCTGCAGACAATGCCAAACCTCAGAGAGTAAAAACTGCCATGAAAAGCTTCTTGAGAAGATAAGCCGTTCGGAGTCTGCATAGGATCATTTGGGTTCAAACATTTCACAACACAATTGATCATAAAAAGCTCGGGCAAAGTCCTTTCAAGGGCTGAAATGGACATTTTCGTCCGTTCATCAAAACGAAAAAAAAAATATTTTTTAAATTTGTTTGGTTCACCCTTCTTTTAGCCATTCTTATGCAGTGCTTCTTGCATGCTTCTTTAGAGCAGGAGAGCGGAAGGCATGAAAAATTTTCACATTTCATATAAAAAAGTAAATGGGCTTGGCTACGAGTAGGGTAAGCCTCCGACATCTATCAAGGCCTGCTAGTAGCGCTTCGAACACCTGCCAACTTCTACTGCGAAATAGAACCAGTTTTTGTAGGACCATTACAGCTGTTGTACTGCCTTGCTTAGCGTAAAACCAGGCCTTATAAGAGTAGTTACCGAAGCAGCGAGGATGTCATGTGTCTTGCCGCCAAAAGTAGCTATAAATTCATGCCTTCTTTCCAAGAGGCCTAGCCGTATTGCCTATTGGGTTGGGAAGAAATCACACACACACACACACACACACACACACACATGCATACATATATAAATACATACAGTTCGTAACACGTTAAGCATGCAAATTCAGTATTTAAAAAAAAAATAATAAAGCGAAGTTATATAAACGAATCTCCTGGTTTAAGCTTTTTCAAGGTTTACCCGTTGTATTTCATTCAACATATTTTTGTTTTATTTGTCGAACATTGCTTGCTGAGCTTGTTTTGCGGATAATTTTGTCAAAATGTTGTCGCTAGAACCACAACAACAAAAGTTAAAAAAAAAAAATGTGCAGACAATATCATCCTGTGTGTAGTCCTTGTCTTCAGACACTTTCAATTTTTGCATTTAATTCCGTGGCATGAAAACTGGCAAACAAACTTGTGCAACGCATATTTCAACAACAGATGGCGTTGCTACTGGTTCTTCTTCTTCTTCTTCGTGGCTTTAGCTAAGCATTTTTGGACATATTTTGTTGTTGGTTGAGTTGGTATTGGTGTTGTTGCCGTTGCTGTTCTTGCTGCTGTTACTGTTGTTTTTCTGCTTGTCGCTGTCGTCTGCCACATTGTTTACAATATTCGCGTTGCAACAACAACAAAAAACAATATTAACAACAACAACGAGAACAACATCGAATTTGTGTAGCACTTGTTTTTCCTGAGCTTTGCTTGGTTTATGTACGAGCACAAGTTGACAATATTTTAAAAAACTTTTACGGCTTTCTTTTTGGCACTTGCCAAGATCTGGGATTGCTCACGAAATTGTTTTTTTGCTTTATTTTTTTGTTGGTGTCTTGTAGTTTTTGCCATAGCTGTTGTTATCGTTTTATTATAAGTTTTATGGTAATGAGAATTGGTGTTGTGGTTTATTTTTTTTATTTTCTTGCATGTTGAGTAGATTACAGCGATCGGTTTCACTTTTTAATGTGTTTATACTTTTTGGAATATATTTTTATGATAAATTTAAGAGGAGTTTTTAAAGAGGAATTGGTTTTAAGACTTTCTTCACAGATAGTCAGAACCATGGTAGAATAAGACAAGGTAGTGTTAGTAGTTAAAATTCTCTCTTGTGTTGGGTACCGCACATGTCAATAACAGGTTTTTATGAATAAAAGCAAACAAAATAACACAATTTGCAAATTATAATATTATATGTGTTTGACAGCTGCGGTACCCACCGCTCCGAGACGACACTACCTTGTTAAATATACCTTTGTCAGAACCATGGTGTTCTTAACCAGGTGTTAACGAGTTATTCACCCCTCTCTGCCATGATAAACTTATCAGGGTAAAAGTTAAAGCAGTCTATTTTCTTACAAACGGCGAACAAAGCATAAAAAAATTATGCAAAAAAAAAAAATTTTAAAATTAAAACTTAACATTTTTCTTTTTAACAAAATTATAATAATGATGCAAATTTACTTGACGCAGCAAATGTTACCATTTTCCATACAAATTGGAAAAAATCGATTGAGCAATGAAAAATTGGTTTGTTCAAAGTAAAGCTTTACTCTGCACATAAAGGTCATAATTATAATATTTTTAAACTAGTAAGCTCGTTTGGCGTTCAAGCCAGAGATCTGCAACGATTGATTCTCATAATTTCTCTGTACTTATATGCATGCGTACTCTTGAAAATATTCATCATATCCATAAATACTCAACTCATTGTCGTAGAATTGAATATAAATCATATGCATACTCTTGCAAAAGAGAGTGTTAGGAGTATGAGTATCATAAATACTTTGGATGCAAATGATCTTTGAGTGACTCTTTGCTGCTGCGGCACAATGCTTGCATGACGCACAATGTTGTTTGTGGGAGTACCCAGCCGGAAATTGAATATAATATCAATGTCGCGAATAGTTCTATAATAAGTATATTTAGGGCTCTCGATTTTTTTCGAGCTTGGTTTGAGCGAACACTAGGTAAAAATCTGAATAGACTGAATCCGAATCCGAACACAAATAGAGGGGTATATCTGCCCCCTATTTGCTCCTCACATAGCATATTTTTAAGGAGGGCCGAAACATGTGTTTGGCTTACAATTTCACTTACAGCGAACAGTTAAAAACGTGTTTCGACGTTCTCACCCTAAAAATGTGCGAAATGGGGGATGATAGACCCCTCTTTTTCCTAGTTCAGAAATACTTCCTCCCTTAGAAAGCCTCAAAAAATGGTTAATTTTTACCTATATCGCTTCCCCTTCGAGATATGACACTTTTTCTATATTTTCGATGATTTTTCGTGGATTTTTCGAGGATTTTTCCATGTCTCGAAGGAATTTTTACAATTAAGCCAATGTCATCCCTGATGTCGGTGTTTATATATGTGAGAGAGAGAGTGAGTTCGTAAATGAGTCTCTAGTAAGAGTGCCTCTACAACGTGCCTCTGCTCTTCCCGAGCTGTGCTCGTGTGAAGATGAAATCAATCAGTTGAAAGTACTGATTCTGAGAAATTCGCTCTCAAAGTCAAAACTTAATACTTTCAACTGATTGATTTCATCTTCACACGAGCACAGCTCGGGAACGAGTAAGCCTATAATGTTGGTTGATATATTGTTAAAAAGGTGATTTTATTACCTTTCCAATGAGTTCTTTAAATACGTATTATGTGTGTTTGTTTTTCTGCTAGAAACAATATCATGAATCAACATCGTGAATACTTCTTAACCCCTTAGCTCCCAAAAAGGAGCAGCGCCGACTTAAATTTCAACATATTATTGATCGTAAGAAAATTACAAATCAAGCCTCATTTTTAGTTTTTGTTGTCATTTTCATGAAACCTATCGATCCTTTAGGAGCAGTGTGTATCGCTTCAAGTCAAATATACTCTTTTTTTGAGTTAATTAAATTAATTTTAAGAAATTATAAAAATCATTGAGTTTTGTCCGCAACAATTTCTGTTAGTCCCGTGCCCGATGTGGTTTTCTGCTTTAAAAAAAGGTAACGGCCGTTACGTGCAATTTGTAGTGTTTCTGTTGCGCTGCATTATTGTTCTCTTCGAAGGTTCTCGAAGAAACTCTAATTCTATTTTAGTTTGCGAAATATTTTCGTCGGAGTGGTCGCAATCAGTGTTTGTTCCGTAAATACAATATTATCAACCACAATTCAATTAATAATATTACCAACAAGTTTTGTTGCACCATCAAAACCGAGAGCTGCATGGAAAGGACTTGCCTACATTGAATAAACTCAAGCATAGTATACGTATATAATGATCACACTCCAATGAATGCGGAGTATTTTCAATGTGGAGGTACCAAGGAAAAGTACCTGAATAAAAAGTCGAATGAGTATACAATTACAAAAAAATGTCAAAAAAAAAAAAAAATAACAAAGCCCATAGACGACATTATTGCCGAATTTAAATTGAACATTATTTTATTAATACAACATGAAGGTAGAATATGGCACCAGTACGCTCAAATTGATGGAAATCTAAAACATAATGAAACTTTGATACACATGGATTTTAGTGAAAATTATTGCTTAAAATATGCAGAAGAGACGCAATCATTTCACTTCGGAGGGTCAAGGCAACAGATAACACTGCACACATCAGTAGCCTATTCGAAAATTGCAGATAGCGTGACACCAAAATCCTTTTGTTCGCTTTCGGAATCGTTTCTGCACAATCCAGCAGCTATCTGGTGTCATCTGCAGCCCATTATCGAGCTAATATCACAAAACAACAATATTGATACATTCCATTTCTTGAGCGACGGTCCCAGTACCCAATATCGAAATAAAACAATGTTTTACATAGTATTAGGAGTTCATGTTAAAATATTGTAGCCCAAAATTATAAAGTTTACATGGAATTATTTAGAAGCAGGGCATGGTAAAGGAGTTGCAGACGGCGTTGGAGCCGTATTTAAAAGAACAGCCGACCGAATGGTAGCACATGGTATTGACATCAGTGATTTTAGAACACTTGTTCAAGTGCTGGTCGATAATTGTCCTGGGGTTAATATTTTCACCGTTACAGAAGAACAAATCCTGATCTTTTCTAAGAAAATTGATGTAACTCAAACCAAGATTTTCGCTGCTACGATTAAAGTTCATCAGGTATGATTGATATGATTATAAATTTATTCTATATTATAATTTTAATAATTTTATTTAGATATGCTCTCACCCAAATTATAAAATGTTATCCGTTAGGTATTTAAGCTGCTTTGACTGCCCACAAGCCTGCGCACATTATGAGCTAGGTAGTCTTCATTATAATAAAACTGCTTTATCAGATGAAAGTAATATCTCAAGCGAAGACGATTCAGAAGATAACATGTGCTCTACAACAAAAAGATCGTCTTAGATATCACCGTGGCAGAATTATAAGGTAAGGTCATCACGGAGAGGAATGGAGTAGAAAGCAGAATAAAGCTACATTGATGTCAAAATCAGCTGTTCATCGCGAATTTCTTTATGCTCACGTTTGGCAGTTGTTTTTAGGTTAAAACTGTTACAGGTTTTTTTTTGCTATTTTAAGACTTCTTTCACATTTTATAGTTTTTATTACACTTTTTATATAATATTTTCACTCAAATTAGCACAAATTTAATACCCGCAATGTACGTATGTTTGCAACTTGGAAACATAAAATATTTTCTTCATTTGCAATTTCTACGAAATTCGTCGTTTTGACATTAATGTTGCTTCTCATTATCCACTCTTCGTTGACGCGTGAGAGCACTTAGTATCATGGGCCTACCTTATCATTTTATCATGGATATCACAATGTGTACAGCTCGGATGAAGAACTAACTCAGACAAAGTGTTAAAGCATTTACGAGGTCAATGTTATGTTCTTTACAAGCGATGCGATGCGATGCCATTGATTTATCTATTCATTTATTTTATTTCTATATCACTAAGTATATGTGATTTAGTTTATTTTTATGTCATTAAGGCGGTCTTCTCATTCAAAACCCGTTTTTTGGACCCTTTTTAAAAAAATTCTTATTTGAAAACGCAAAGAATAATTGAAAACTTTTTTATTTATTGTATTACAAAAGGTTCAAAGTAAATAAAACAATTTTTTTTGCCTCGATACGTGGGCTGTTCAAAAAGTAATGAGACTTCAAAGTTGGTGGTGAAAAAAAAAGGTGTCGTCACGGCGGCCACGATTCCGGGTCTCCGGAGCGTCTGAAATGAAAAAAAAAATACGGGGTTATAATCAGTACAGATGTAATTCTCGGGTGAACCTCAAGCTTAATTTTGTGATTTTTTTTGACAAAATGGCGGCCATTCAAAAAAAAAATTTCAATTTCGGATTTTTTTTTTGTAGTTTAGTGTAAAAAAAAATAGTAAAAAATTTTTTAAAATTATGGTCGAAGTTCATCCGAGAATGGTGACAATTCTGCGTCGATTCCACTTTGTTTCATGAAAATCGGTTCAGTTGAACTGGAGATATCATGGCCGCCAGTTCGAAAAACGTGGGTTCGAGATAAACGCGTTTAAAGTTTGAAGTAATTTTTTTGGGGAAAAAAAAAAAAAAAATCAAAAATGTTTAAATGCAGTTTTAAAGAGCTGACAATTTTTACTTACAAATATTAGTCGGCGATGCCAGCTCCATACAGGCCACCTTCCTCTTTTTCGTAGAAACTGCTTTCTGCTGCCCTCTCTGCTCTGCGAGCCGTTCTGCCAGCTTTTGATGATGCCGCAGCTCGAGTCTCTGATCGGTTCAATCTGTCTTCGTTGCGAGATAGTGCGTATTCGTATGCGTTTTTGCCAATCGCAATACCCATCAAACCCATAATTTTAAGTATGGGTATAAAACCGTCGTTGAAGAGGCACGTTGCAATGAAATTGGCCACTTCGATGGTGCGTGCGCCTGAGTTGATGTGTTTGGGCGAAAGTGACCAAAGAACAGAATTGTAGGACTCATTGGAATTCTGAGTTTCAGATCCAAGGCATCTTTCAAGCAAATTATCTGCCGACAGCGCTTCGTAAGCTGGTTTTATTACCTCCATCACCAAATCAAATAGCTCATTTTGACGAAGACCTTGCTTCACAAAAAAGGCTGTATCGTCTAAAGTATTTCGAATTTCTAAAAATCCTTTTAGGGGCATATTCACAACTACCCAAGCTATAAATAAATGCAAAAAAAAGTCGAAAAAAAAAGTTGCTCAATGAGAAGACCGCCTTAATGGCATGTGATTTATTGTGCTTTATTATTATTTTTATTTCGTTCTAACCAACTACGAATTTTTGAGTTAAATATTGGTATACAATGTGTAGACACGAATATGTTTATTTTATTTTAATTTAAGCTTTAGTGTAATACCATGGAAAAGATATGTATTCACAAACTGAAATATATTTATTTTGAATTATTATATAATATATATTCAACCATATATGTATAACTTTTAGTTACATTTTGTAATGGTAGCGCATCTATAACGTACTATTTCATGCCCGTGCTTAAAGTTTCAGTCCTGTGCTATGCTTTTCTCAGTCCCGTGGTAATTAGATCAGTCCCGTGGACATAAAACTCTTAAAAACTGCTAAAATTCAATGAACATTCACCAATAGCATCTTAGTGGTTAATATAATAAATCCCAATGTTTTTTTTTTTTTTTTTTTATTTGATTATAAAGACTGTCCCCTTTTTCGCAAAGAAAAGGAGTCATTTAAGATTATTCATCCATATAAAGGTGTTTTTTTCATAGCAAAATCCAAAAATGATTACTTAAGTAACCGTTATTCGTAGGTTAACGAGTACGAAAATTATTACGCGAAAATATATCAATTGATTTTCTCTTTCCATTTCAATTTAAATGTCTTAAATCCTTTGTTAAAAAGTTTGCACACACAAATTCAACACAGCAGTGTGACAAACTCAAAAGCACAAGTTTCTGCAAATTATTGCATTTTCAATTTTGTTATTTTTGCGTAAGCATTCGTTTCAAAAGAAATAAAATTTGTGAAAAGAAAATAAAATAAAATAAAATTACAAAAATTGCGCATTAGCGGCACAAGTCGAAGAGCGCGTAAATTTTCACTTAAATGCATGTGCGACAAAGCTGTCGCGTGAGTGTGGCGCTCTAGGATTGTGAGTGCGCTTGTGAGTGTGTAATACAATGTTGCCAGGTGTCGTTGAAATAAATTCTGCTTTTTTGCATAAGAAAAAAACTTTACCGATTCATAACACTAGTCTACAAGGTTTTTTATACAGAGACCTAAAATACTTTTCCAAAAGAGCTTTTTACGCTGATTCTAAGTCTGTACTCAGTTTTCCCCTGATAGGTCGAATTTTTGAGATACAGAGTGATTTGCATTTTTAGACTTGGATGCAGTTTTCTACTCTAGAAACTAAACTTATTCATGAAAAGCAGTATACAACTGACTACTGACCTTATAGAAAAATTAAAAAGCTATACAGTATTGTAATAATCATTTGTATGTTATACTTCTTCTCTGAGATATTTAAGTCTAAAGTTCAAATTTAAATTTTAAAATTAAAATTTGTTAAATTTATTTATTTTTTAAAAAAATTTTTCTTTTTTTAAAAAAACAATAATTATCGTTTACTAAAAAACGCCTTAATAAATCAAAATATGCATATTAAAACGTAACCATAAAATAAAAAACTGAAATATAATCAAAAAGGGAAGGCAAACCGTGAACTGTAAAACTATAATATAACATTAATTACAAAATTAAGTGAACAAACAATAAGTGGAAAAATAACAAACATGGGACATTTGTACAGACACATAAGTTTCAAATATAATAATGATACAACTAAAATCATGAAAAACTACCATAATATTAACAAAAAATTTGCAAGACAACACTCCAGGTTAAAATTTCTTCGTTCTTGCAAATCATTCGATATAATTCCTTCACATATTTCAAATTCAATAGTAAATTTAAATAAAATAGTGCAAACGAACAATAAAATAGAAACACAGTTTATTCGATTCAGACACAATTTTTTCGAAAACATTCTCATACTAGAAATAAAACAAACACAAATTAACATCAATATAACAAGGAAACAAATTATGCGCCAAAATGCCACCATAAAAGGGTTACTTGAGTTAGAAGAATACGAAGCATTTGTAGAAAACCAACGACTTACATTTTTGCACACACAAGAAAAGAACGACTTCACACTCTCAAACAAAATCAACACATTAAAACAAAAACATTTCAAAGCACTAGGCCTCACATATAATGACAGCTGGTTCGTCAACAACACGAAGCTTGATTTTCCATTAGAAAGCAAGTGGCTTTTATCTTTAGGAAAGAACTTTGCAATGCCCATCGACAACATTAAAAATTACATCACACACACAATAGCAGAAGTTGAGCAATGCATAAAAACAATAGATGACAAAAAAGAAAGAGAGATTTCAAGATGCAAATTTGTAAACAAAATAACGAATTACAAGAGATTTCGTAAAAAAGACAGCAGAGAAATTTACATTTCAAAACTATACTGGGACACGGAAAGATTTTTAAAACAACATAGCAAAGAGATAATCGTCACTACTGCAGACAAAGGTAACAAGACAGTAATTTTATATAAAAGTGATTATGACAACAAAATGAAAAAACTCGTAGACGATAAATACACATACAGTCTAGGAAATAAGTGTACATACAACCCTTGATTTAGGGGTTTTATAGACTTTGTGAAGAAAATAAAAAAAATGTTTATGTCAATATTTAAGGCATTAATATATTAGTTTATTTATAAAATAAAAAAGCAATTCATTACCATAATTAAAAAAATAATAACAAAAACAGCAAAAATTCATAGGAAAAAAGTCTACATACAGCCACAAGAAATAAATACTATATCAAAATTTTATACAAAAAAACGAAAAAAATGTAAACTTTTAGTATTTGGTCGGTCCACCTTGGGCATCAATAACTGCTTGAAGACGGCGGGGCATTGATGTCACCAAATTCTCCGTAATATGCGGTGTTATATCGGCCCATGCACGAATAAGAGCGGTTTTTAATGTTTCACGGCTACTAATGTCATATTTTCGCACCAATTTTTCCAAAACGTCCCATATGTGCTCTATTGGGTTTAAGTCTGGTGACTGGGGTGGAGAATTCAGCTGTCTTGGGGCATAGTACAGGAGCCAGTCTCGAACAACGTGCGCAGTATGCTTGGGGTCGTTATCCTGTTGGAAAATCCATTGATTTCCCAGGCCCAAGCTATCAACAGATGCCTTCAGATTATGTTCCAATATGTTTTTGTATTGATAGCGGTCCATATTACCCTCGACAAAAACCAAACGACCCACTCCAGATGACGCAATGGCACCCCAAACCATAACGTTGCCACCACCATGTTTGACCGTAGGAATAATATTCTTTGGATCAAGTGCAGTGTTTGGTTTTCTCCAAACTTTGGATCGGCCATCACTTCCGAAAATATTATATTTACTTTCGTCGGTAAATAAAACACGCTTCCAAAAATCCATACCCTTGTCTAGATGTGCTTTAGCAAACTCAAGGCGAAGTTTACGATTCTTCGTTGAAATTAGTGGCTTTTTGCGTGCTACTCTGCTATTAAATCCAGCGTCATGTAAAGCGTTTATTATTGTTCGTGGAGTAACAATTATATTGGAACATTTTTCGATGTGTTCCGCCAATTTTGGGGCACTTATTTTCGGATCCTGGTTGACCACTTTAATAATACTGCGAACATCGCGTATCGAAAGCTTCTTCGGCCTGCCAGATCGTGGTTTATTTTCGGTAATATTGTTATTATTATAATTTCTAATGATCGTCTGTACAGTAGAACGACTTAATTTAACTGTCTTAGCAATTTCTCCATACGATTTATTTTCCTTTCGAAGATTTACTACAATATTTCGAACTGAAATATGTATTTCTTTCCGATTTTCCATTTTTAAGGATATAAATATAAATAATACCTTCTTTAGTTATCACTTTTTCCACTTAAACAATGGTAATGCTTGTAGTTTTATTCAAAGCAACAAAGCTAACTGTTATTTCCCTTTCTTTCTTTTTCATTTTCTTTTTGATATATGGAGTTGCCACACTGTATGTAGACTTTATTCCCGCTAATTTTTATGTTTTTCCCCAATTTTGTCTATGTTATATTTGTTTCATAAATATTTTTTCTTCAAATAGTCTTTATTATAAATGCCTTAAACATTGCTATAAATTTTTTTTTCTATTATCGCTATTAATTCTCTAATACCCCTAAATCAAAGGTTGTATGTAGAGTTATTTCCTTGACTGTATAAAACAATGAGAACAGATCCAGCAGTCAAATTACAGAAAAAAAACAATAAAATAGTAAATAGTAAATAGTAAAATCTACTCACAGAAAAATTTATTGACAAAAAAAACGCGTCTTCAATCAACCTAGACATCAAAAAATCAACACTACAAGAAACATGATCTTAACAAAATAACCAAAATACTTAAAGACAATAACTATCCATACAAACTCATAAAAAAACTTATAAACGGGGTAAAAACAAAAATAAACAAAAACAACAAAAGAGAAGTACATAATGAAAACAACGAAGCAACACAAAAAATTAAAATTTACAAAAAAGTTCCATACATCCACAAACTCACGGACAACAAGCACCTTCGGAAAATTATCAAAAACAACAATATGACATTTGCTCACAGACCAGTCGCAAAATTAGCAACAATTTTCAGCCGAACGAAAACACCAATAGACAAAACACAACAAAGCAATGTAATTTACCAGATCAGCTGTAAAGGGAACGACGAACCGTGCAACAAAATGTACATAGGAACAACAAAGAGAGCAATGGGAACAAGAATAAACGAGCATGCCTACGTCATAAAAACACGAAAAGAGACTACGGCATTAGCACAACACATCAATAACACTGGACACACAGCTGATCTTGACAATTTTAAGATTATCGACAAAGAAACAAATTACAACACAAGGCTAATTCTGGAGAGTCTACATATACAAAAAAACATCAAAAAGACTGTAAACAGAAAAGAGGACATAGACAACATAAGCGTAGTCTATCAAAGCGCACTAAACTAAAATTATGTTAAATGTTTATATAAATTATGTTAAATGCTTATATACAGGGTAGCCATTATTCGAAGCGCCCATCTGGCAATACTGTAACTTTCCGCAGTGATGCCAAATCGACTAATGACATACCGCGTTTAAAGCGTCATTCCAAGCAAATGTTTACAATGGAACAGTAGACGCCACGCGAACGCTCTAAAATTGTTGAAATTTACATTCAACAAAACAAGTCAATAGTGAAAACTCAACGTGCTTTCAGAAAAATAAATTAAGTTAAAAGTGCGCCTTCCAAGAAAACAATTTATCGTTTTTTTTGCCGTATTTATGCCACTGAAAATTCACAAGAGATTCAAGAGGTACCTCTTCACGATGCAAAAGTCACTGTTTGGTGCGGCGTTTGTGCTAAAATGCTCATTGGGCCGTTCTTTTTCGAAGATGATAATGGCCATAGAGTTACTGTCAATCAGGAGCGTTATCGCGATATGATAAACAATTTTTTCATGCAAATCGTTCGTCGAAAGCGTATCAGGCACTACTGGTATTAACAAGACGGCGCGCCATCACACACAAGCCGCACTACAATCGATTTTTTGAAGCAATTCGGAAATGGGCGCTTCGAATATGGACAACCCTGTATGTATTCTAACAATAAGAATTTTAATGGTTTATGATTGTTGTTATTGTATGTACAGTATGGAAACCTGTAAGTTCTATGTTATGTTATTGTTTATATTATGTTTGTATTATGTTATTATAATGGTTTCAAACCAGTTAATAAAAGACGCCCTGATGAAGCAGACAAACAATCTGCGAAACGTCGGCTAATTTTAAAATTAAAATTTGTTAAATTTATTTATTTTTTAAAAAAATTTTTCTTTTTTTAAAAAAACAATAATTATCGGTTACTAAAAAACGCCTTAATAAATCAAAATATTCAAATTTTAAGTTTTTGGTTAAAAATTTTGAACTTTGACCGTCTTTTCAAATAATGTTTTAAACTATTTTCTAAAGATGTTTTAATTTGATAATTTTTTTATTTGATTTCCTTCATTAAAATTCCAATAAGTTTTTGTTTAAAAGTTTTAAACTTTGACCGTCTTTACCATAATATTTTAAACTTTTTCTGAATGATGTTTTAATTTGATATTATTTTTTATTTAATGTCCTTCATAAATATGCCAATTACAATATGACAGAGTTAGGAAAAGAGTTTAAAAAAATTAAAACAAATTTTAAAGCCATTTTGCTCAATCAATTTATAAGTAAATTTCATTTGTAAAAAAGCAAACCCCTCAAATGTACTTAAGAAATTTGCATTTTTTTTCAAACAAATTTTTTTTTGGTGTTCCATATAAATTGATTTAGAAACTTGGTTTTAAAACTTGTTTTAATTTTTTTTAATTTTTTCCTAACTCTGTCATATTGTTATTGGCATATTTATGAAGGACATTAAATAAAAAATAATATCAAATTAAAACATCATCCAGAAAAAGTTTAAAATATTATGGTAAAGACGGTCAAAGTTTAAAACTTTTAAACAAAAACTAAAAATTTGAACTTTAGACCTAAATATGTCAGCAAAGAAACATGACATACAAGTTGTTAATGCAGTATTGAATAGCTTATTTAATTATCTGTCAGATGACATACAAGTGATTGCTTTTTATGAAACAATTTATTTTCTAGAATGGAAAAACTGGATCAAAGTCTAAAAAATGCAAACCACCCTGTATCTCAAAAATTCGACCTATTAGGGGAAAACTGACAAGGAAAGGTCTCCAGGTGTCACTTGCCGATTGTAATGATTTTCAGATAAGGGAAAGATATAAAAGGATATAAAAGGAACATTTTTAAAAAAATTTAAATCATCAAAAAAATCAAAGGGGGTACCCTTGTTTTTTAATGACAGAAACAGCGAATTAATTTTTGTGTGAGACTGAAACAATTTTTGCCAATACACATTATTTCATGTGAAAGGAAATTTAAAATGCAATTTTTGATTTAAATTATTTTTACAACAAAAACACTTTTTACGTTACTTTTTGATAAACATTCAATATTTTGGATAATTTTTGAAAAAAAGATTAAAAATATAACTGCACAGCAAACGGTGTCCTTGTAATAGTTCTTAGAAAATAATTTTATTGAACTTTACGACAGAGAAGAATTAAATGAAATTTATTTAAGATCAGCGGAGATATTTGTATCGAAAGTCATAACTTTAAATTTCGAATGATTTTTTCTCCTTCTTCGGGCAATCAAGTACGAAGCACACAGTTTGTATGGAGGCACTGTAAAATATCAACATTTCGGATCAAATTTACGTAAAGTAAGAAAAAAAAAAATAAAATTTTTGATACCCATAATGTGGTCGTTATCTATAACAAAATATATTATATTTAAGAAAATAAGTGCATTTTCCAATAACAAAAATTTTAATTTAAATATGTAGGCGTAAAAAAAAAACAAAAAAGAAAACCTTTCGAATTAGCTGAAATTAAACATAAGTGGAATTGAAACAATTTCGAGTACAGGCTCTTCATGATATCGACTTAATACTGTTAAAATTTTCAACAATAAAATAACAGTAAAACTTCTGTCGAAAAATTAGATGCCATCATGTGCGCCTTTTAAATACCTTTCGTTTGATACCAAATATGTGTATGTTTCTATGGAAAATAGTTAAATTGTGGCAAAAAAACGAAATTTCCGCTGATTGTAAAACGCCATTTTAAAACCCTAAACCATCGATTGAGCACCTATAGAAAGAAAAGTCAACCTTAAATTTTTGTCCACTATCACATATCCGAAAATAATTAAAATCGGCGATTGACACCTGGGGACCTTTCCTTGTGAGTACAGACGTAGAATCAGCGTAAAAAATTCTTCTACAAAATTTTTTCAGGTCTCTGGATAAAAAAATGTTCCTGAATTTGTAGAATAGTGTAATTAATAGTTTTTAAAATTGAGAACAATTTTATAGTTTTAAGGAAAGTGTTATCATTTGACACACTTTGATGCTACAAATTTTAGATTACAATAGATAATTACTAAGTCTACATTTTCCCCATTTTGATCACTGCTTCTCCCAGCCATTCCATTTTATTTTGAAAAACCCGAAAAACAGGGAAGTTCCCGCCACCTGGCAACTCTGTTGTGATCACAAATTCACAATTTAACTGTGAGATTTCGCTATTTCTAGGTTTTTTTTTTGTCATGGTGCGCTTTGGCATTCTTGAGCTTTGCTCGAAAGTTTTTCTCTGTGTGCGTGTTTATGTGTGTGTGGCTAACAAAAGTGTTGCCAGCCACAACTATTTGCAAACTAACCGAAAGTATTTTATAGCTGGTGTGTTTTGTGTAGCTCTTGGTGGAAGACAGCAGTCGGTTGAGAAGCATTTCGCGGAAAAGTTTTTTAAGCTAAGCCACGTAAACGTCTGTTGTAACTTACGTTAACGTATGGTAGTTATGGTGTGGCCAAATAGGGGGAAGGGGGAAAAGGGGGGAAGATGGTAATAACCATTGAGTCAAGGTGTTTTTAAATTAGGGCAGGGTATGAAGCCTAAAATGTTACTTTGTTGCCACTGGTGAAAGTTGAAATTATTAGAAAAACAGGCAAGTGTGGCGTGTACAGCAAGTAGCGACAGCAGATGTCATTAACGAGCCAAAGTTGAATGAGTTGGCAAGCAAGAAAATATAGTCCGGAAAAAAAAGCAACTCAACTTGCAAGCTACTTCGAATGTCAGAAGTAGTTCCGCTAAAAGAGCCAAAAAACAATTCACATATTTAAATTTATCACTGCTTTTACGGGAACAACTTAAAAGTGTGGCTGCTTGCAGTTAACTTTTTAATACTTTTCCTCTTTTTTTTTTTTTTTGCTGTTGTTGTTCTGCTCACACACTTTGTCTCTAGCACTACCATTCATCATTTAGCAGTGTTTTTGTTTTTCCCCTTTATATAATATCTGTTGTTGCCATTTGCCGAACATTTTTTTGCGCGCTAAATTTTTTGATTTAAGTCTGACGTATTACGTCTGCGGTTGCTAGACATGATCTGTAGAGCCGGCACGGTTGTTTATGTGGCAGCCGCCATGTTTGTCTATTTCTGCCATTGTTGTCGCTCATATGTTGTCAGTCAGAAATGAGTTTTATTTTGTTTTTCTTTTTTGTTCTTCTGTTGCTGTTATACTTCATTGCTTCCAAGCAAATTTATCATTGCTTTGCTCATATTTGTCAGAAAGTAGTACGTAGACCTAAAAATATGCATTACTTTTTGAAGAAGCTGTAATAAAGATTTATTTAAGATTTTAACTCTATTTCTGCATAGTGATGGTTTTTTTAGTTGTTGTGGTGTTAGTTTAAGAGAGTCATTTTTTTTTTAAGCTTAAACAAAGGACAGCCCGAGATGGATTTGGAATTTGTCACATACGTTACACTCATAATTTTGTTGCTTTTTAAGGAAATTATGTAAAATTTGTCAGCTGTTGTTGTGTTATTTTAAGGAAATAATTTTTAAAATTTAAAAAAACAAGAAAGCTCAAGATAGAATTTAACTTTGTCACGTCCGTTACACTCATCATTTTGCGCCTTTTTGAGGAAATTATGTAGAATTTTGAAGGGTTTTCGAAATAAATTGTTTCTTTATTAATTTTTAAAATTTTTACAAATAATATTTGATTTTCAAAAATGTATAATTTTTGATTTTTTTTTTGTCGAGTTGATGCAAGTTAAATTTTCTTTTATTTGCATATACATCCCTTATTAAATTAAAGTAACTAAATAATGCATTAAAAAAGCAGCATTAGCCTTCAAATATTATGAGTCTGAAGAAGTTAATTGTCGCATTTTTGATGTCAATTTATTTAAATAAATTATTATTTAACCCTCATCGGCCCCTCGTATCTATTTGATACAATTTTTGTCTTTCAAGTTGAATAAAAAAAAAAAACTGCTCGATGGAAAGAACCAGTTTTTGGGAAAATAGCATGATTTTGTCTTTAGAATCGGGCTAATGAGTTTTTAATGTTCGGGCATTTCTGGTTTTACCTGAGACGAAATAGTTACGAATCGGTCCCTCGTAACAACTTGATACAATACATCTGCCGATGGTTATTGCAGTTGTTTTTTGGGTTAGGCTCGTTTTATTTCATTTTATTGCTTTCAGTATGTTCTTGAACACACACGAGTGAAGTTCGAATTGAATTTGCTTGAAGTGATAAGTGATTTTAGTGAATTTTAAAGTGATTTTTATCTGCCGCATACTTTCATTGCGTTATACATACATTCAATTGATTTAAAAAAAATCTACGTGGATTTTCTTTTTTTGGATTTTGGCCGATTCAGCTACCTGGTATGTTTACAACTCCCAAATTTATGTTGGTCGCAATCGCAACGTCGCTCCAGAGCGCAATATTGGACGCTGTGTTGTTTTGGATTTGGTAAATGGGCTGTCGGAGAGGAATATCACATGCGACCACTTCTTCACATCTTATGAACTGGCTGAAGAGTTACATAAACGCCGAATGACTATTCTGGGCACTATACGGAAAAATAGGACCGAAATTCCTCCAGCATTGTTGGATATGAGGAAAAAAACCTGTGTATTCGAGCGTTATTGCATATGACCACAAATTACAAGCCATTTTACTGTCGTATGTGCCTCGGCGTTATAGATATGTTACACTGCTCAGTACATGGCACAATGCCGTCGTTATAAGTGAAAATGCTGAGAAGGAACCGAATCTAATTCAGGATTATAACAAAACTAAGAGTGGCGTGGATACTATGGACCCGAAGGTGGCTACCTACACCTGCAAAAGGAAGATAAATCGGTGGCCAATGGCAGCAACATGTTGGACGTGAGTGCATTGAATGCATATATAACGTATATTTCGCTATTTCCGGCTTGGAAAAACAACAAAACCAATAAAAATATACGTCGTCGAAAATTTATTGAGGAGCTTGGAATGGCTCTTGTGCAAAAACACATAGAAAAGCGGAAATCTCAGCCTCGAAGGCTCAATATTGAAGCACTACCGGCGATTACCCATTTGCCAATAAGTACGAAACGCGACCGTTGCTACATATGTACATATAAAAACAATAAAAATTTGTATTCAAACCATCGTGATAATTGTAAGAATTATGTTTGTAATGATCATCATTATGATATTTGCGAAAAATGCGCTAATAAAGGCCCATAGCCACAAAAATAAGCATTTTTGGCATTTTTCTCTTTCAAATTTTCATTACTTATAAATGTATTTTCTAAATTTAAATTTATGAAAACAATAAAATAAAACTACAAAAACAAAAAACAAACAGTTTTTTAATGTTTAAAACGATTTTCTTAACTTTTTTTTTGAATGTGTATCAAATTGATACAATGGAACCGATTCGATGCATTTCCTCGGGGACCGATGAGGGTTAATAAATTAAATAGAGTATCTCAATTTAATTAAATAAAATTTCGCTGTAAGTTTTTTTTATGCATTCAAGGTTTTTATTTATTTATTTTATCTTTTTGAACACAGCATTAAAATATGTTTTTAACAAATTTTTTTCGCTTTCAAACCATTTAGCTCAGTTTGACCATTAGCGTGTTTTTTTTTTTTTTTGCCACAAAAAGTTGACTCGCAATCAGTAAATGCAAGTGACAAAAATAATTATAGCATAAAAAAAAAAAAAAAAAACAAAACTATTAAAAGAAAAGCCATTAAATGCAAAACCAACAACAAGTGCACCAACACCAATAAAAACAACAATAACAACTGCAAACTGACAGTTTCGTCTACCGTACGATGTATTGCTAATGACAAGTTGACAATAAATGATCACCGGCACAGCAGCCATTACGACCACCATTTTGGTTGTTGGCATTGCCATACCATACCATGCCGTGCCATCATATCTGTGTTTTTGATGGACGTAACCGCAGACCCGAGCAGCCAGCGTGGCATTCATATGAATGGGTTCTTATTTGACGGTCACGGAAATATGCAAAGCTAAATTGATTGAATGTACTATGTGAAATATATAAAAAATTTTTTTTTTTTTCAAAACATAGCAGCACTTAAAAACAACAACAACAACAATTACGACAGTTATAGTGCACTGAACCTTATACATACATATAAAGTGTGTTCGTAGTAACGACTGATAAAACTGAGTATTTGTTTTAAGGGAGTATTCCTGGTTGGCAAACATTTTTTTCGATTTTTTTTTTTTTGCATATTTTTACAGCTTGGACATTTGAGAATATCGTCACAAAAGGGTTTTTGAAATTCGAAGTACTTCAGGAGATATGGCCTTTTTTGTCCAGCAATGTTTTCGCCAAAATGAGATTTGCTTAATGTGGCTACTTTTTGAATGCAACGATTTGAAGCAACCAACGAATTTTGTTCAAAGCCTTCTTTAGCAGGTAATAACTTGTTTGTATACGCATTTTAAAAATAAATTAATACACATTTTAGAGCTTAGGTATTCGAATGTTGGCAGCGTTTAGTTTACTTTGAATTGAGTTATAAGCCGGACGCGCGCACGCATACAGTTTTGAAAAATATAGTTTTGATAAAAATGTTTGTTTGTGCTAAAGGCAATGGATAGAAAAAGTAACAGAAATAAAAATAAAAGAAACACTGGTAGCAATCGAAAAAATCGTCCCTTGAAACGCCAGTTTCGTGAAAACCAACACGAAAGAGATGAGGACACCGAATTCACAAGTACATCCGCAAAAAAAAATTTAAAAATAATAAAAACGGAAACATAAGCATTGACAACAAAACGGAGAATTGCATTTTGGAGTGTTATACAGTTTTCTCGGCGATTGCTAATCTGGTGATATGTGCCAAATGTAAAGGAAAAATCGAGTTTAAAAAAGCATCGCCGTATGGAATTGTCTTCAAAATTGGTGTTCACTGCTCTTGCCCGACCACTACCTATTTACGAAGCACTGTCAGCCGATGATTTGTTGAACAGATGCCTTGGCTCCGAAACTCAAAACAGCCACGAATCTTTCAACACAGTGCTGTGGTCATTCGCACCAAAGCATATGCACACCGGCGCACGCACTTTTGAGATTGCCAATTATATTGCAACTGTCATATTTAACGAAGGTATTGGCATACTTCATATAAAGAACCTAATGGGCATCTCGATTGGCGACGTCACATATGATTTCGCCATGTCTCAGAACGAAGAACGTTTGAAAAAAGGTCCCAAGTCAGAGCTCTGGCCGCATCAAAAGAAGGTAGAACTGCCCGAAGAGCACATAGACCCGCTGAGTCCTAATTTTTTGAAGAAGAGCAAGGAGTTCTTTATGCGGCTGGCATTGCAGATTGATATAGGTTAGCATTTCACAACAAAAAAAAAATATTTTTTTATTGCCTAAAATTTTCTTTGAGTTTTTTCAAAAATAACGTTTTTGAACTTCGAAGTCACTTTTCTTCGGTTCTACTAAACCGATTTTGATGAAATCAAATTTTTCATTTCAATTTTTTTTTTGATGCAAAAAAATAACTTCAAAATTAAACGCGTTTATCTCGAAACCAAGTTTTTCGAGCTTGCGGCCCAGATTGCGCCCGTAGTTCTAAACCGATTTTGATGAAACAAAGTGCAATCGACTCAGAACTATTACCATTCTGGTGATAACTACTTCAATCACAATTTTAAACTATTTTTTACAATTTTTTTTCTACACTAAACTACAAAAAAAAGACCCAAAATTGGTTTTTTATTTTTCAATGACTGCCATTTTGTAAAAAATAATCGCAAAATGATGATTGAGGTAGGGACTAGAATTTAATCTGTATTGAATCTAACGCCGTTTATTTTTTTCATTTCAGATGATCCGAAGTCGTGTTATCCGGGCCGCAAGCAGCATACCTTTTTTTTCGACGCCCAACTTTGAAGACCGACAACTTTTTGAACAGCCCTCGTACAAAGGAAAAAATTTTTTATTTAATTTAATATGTTCTTAATACAATAACAAAAAACAGAATTAAAATAACTCTTTGCGATTTCAAATGAGAAGTTTTTCAAAAACGGTCCAAAAACAGCCTTCCAACCAGGAATACTCCCTTAAGTAGTTGATATTGTACTATAGTAGTTGTACGTATAGCTACCAATATGATTGTTTTAAGTCAAGCTTTCGTATGTCTTTGATTTCTATCACAAAATAACACAACATTGAAAAAATTATGAAGTATCCAGAAGACTCTTTGCCAGTACTCAAAGACAGTAGTAATACATTTATTTAACTATTGTGGATATATATGGAGTTGGTTGGGAAGTAATTGAATACCTCCTATACAACTTTTGAACTTCCCAAATTAACCCAGGCTGGACCAGGCTGAGGAAGCCCTAACTGCACTTGGTGTATCCGCTTGGAGAAGGCGCGCGCAAAGCAGAGGCGCCTGGCGAGAGCTGATGATGTCGGCCGAAACCCGGACACGGGTTGTTACGGCCACTTAAGTAAGTAAGTAAGTAATTAAATTGACCCCTAGAGGAGTCAAATATTTCTATTACTTTCTACCCTCAATATTTTTTCTAAGCACAGCCTCCCTCTATAAAACATTTGCCAAGGTCGAGGTATCTGTCTCACCAATTAATATAAACGTGACAGAACTTCTTCTTTGAGTCAGTCCAAATCAACTGATTCAACACTGATTGCACTCGACCATTACTTAAAAAACTGATATTTTTATTAAAAGCTTTATTAAAAATTTTTTTTTTGTTCTACTTTCAAAATGGCGGCTATATTTTCTTTGCTACCTATAGCGATATAGGCGTTAGCCCCTATTATACATACAGGGCTGTCAATATTCGAAGCGCCCATCTGGCAACACTGTAACTTTCCGCAGTGATGCCAAATCGACTAATGACATACCGCGTTTGAAGCGACATTCCAAGCATATGTTTACAATGGAACAGTACACGCCACGCGAACGCTCTAAAATTGTTGAAATTTACATTCAACAAAACAAGTCAATAGTGAAAACTCAACGTGCTTTCAAAAAAAATAAGCAAAGTGAAAAGTGCGCCTTCCAAGAAAACAATTTATCGTTTGTATGAAACTGAAAATCCACAAGAGATTCAAGAGGTACCTCTTCACGATGCAAAAGTCACTGTTTGGTGCGGCGTTTGTGCTAAAATGCTCATTGGGCCGTTCTTTTTCGAAGATGATAATGGCCATAGAGTTACTGTCAATCAGGAGCGTTATCGCGATATGATAAACAATTTTTTCATGCCAATCGTTCGTCGAAAGCGTATCAGGCACTACTGGTTTCAACAAGACGGCGCGCCACCACACACAAGCCGCACTACAATCGATTTTTTGAAATTTGCGCTTCGAATATGGACAACCCGTAGAATGATAAATTAAAAATCGTAATATGAACACCCTTTGGCCTTTAATTTGACATATAAAAAAATACTTATAAAACAATTTTTTCATAAAAAAATAATAATTAAATACTTTTTTTTTTAAAGAGTGTTTTAAAGAGTTTTTAAAGAGTGTTTTAAGTTGGCAGCACTGTTGGCAGCACAGCAACTGTTGGCCATTTTGTCAGCTGTCAAGTGATTTGTATTTAGTTTGGTTTGGCATTTTAACAAGAATAGACTGACGTCTGAACAACGCTTCCAGGTTGTGCAAATTTATTTTGAAAATAATGGTTCTGTTCAAAATACGTATCGCGCTCTACGTCCATATTGCGCTCAACATAATCGTCCATCAGAGCAATTAATTCGACTAACTATGGACCGTTTTGCACCATGCTTACTCTAAATGATGCTGACTCTAAATGATAAAACGTATAGACGTACATATATACGTACAGAGACGGTACAGTGAGTACAGAAGAAGCCATTGCTGCTGTAGAGCGTAATGTAGAGGAAGACCCGAATCAGTCTATCCACCATCGTGCACAGGAATTCGATATGTGTCCATCCACTTTATGGACGATTTTGCGGAAAGATCTTAGTTTGTGTGCTTACAAAATCCAACTCGTACAGAAATTGAAGCCACATGATCACCTAGCAAGGCGTAAATTTGGTGAACGGGCCCAAAACAAGGTTGCCGTTGATCCCGATTTTGATAAGAGCATTTTGTTTAGCGATGAAGCTCACTTTTGGTTGAATAGCTACGTTAATAAACAAAACTGCCGTATTTGGATTGAAGATAATCCTCAAGTGTATGTTGAGACACAGTTACATACAGGAAAACTGACTGTTTGGCGTACTTTATGGCTTGGTGGAATCATTGGTCCGTACTTCTTTAGAAATGATGCTGGCCAGAACGGTTCAGTCAATGGTAACCGCTATAGAGCCTTGATTACTGACTTTTTCGTTTCTCAATTGAACAACCTTGATGTGCAGGAGCTGTAGTTTCAACAAGACGGCGCAACATGTCACACAACTCGTGCCACAATTGATTTACTGAAGTAAGCGTTTGGTAACCGAATAATTTCACGTTCCGGACCCATAAATCGGCCTCCAAGATCGTGCGATTTAACTCCGCTAGACTTTTTTCTGTGGGGATATGCGAAGTTGCTAGTCTATGCCGATAAGCTCGAAACGATCGACCACTTGGAGGACAACATTTGCCGCGTAATTGCCTATATATGGCCACAAATGTTGGAAAAAATGAAAATTGGACCTCCAGATTAGATGACGTCCGAGCCAGTCCACCACGGCTATGCCAGAAATCATATTTTAATTATAATGCCAAAAGATTGTCTTTTGAATACTATCAATTTCATGTTAATTTTAAAAATTCATCATTGTTTTATTCTATTTCAAAGTTCTACGTTATACCTCTAAAAAAAAAACAACACCCTTTATAAGATGCTGATCAAAACTATACGATACCCCAATAAACCAAACGAACTCGTTTCGAACTCGAGGTGAAACAGAGATCTTGGACATCTTTCAGAGATCTTTTGGACATTTCGAAAACGAAGTTCGTTCTCGATTTGCTATTGAATCCGAGAGCGGGAGAAATGCACACTTCATTCTCGAAACGATATTTTCAATATAATCGAATTACTTACGAAACGAAAATTTAAGAATTAGCAAATCGTTTTCGAATAAATTTAGCAATTCATTTTCGAAACGAAATTTTTGTAAAATTTTCAAATTTTCAAGTTAAGTTAAAATTAAAGTTTACATAAATTTAAATTAAAGAGTTAATGTTAAACTTTGAGTTTAAAAAGATAATTATGTTATAAGTTAAAAGCTACGCACAATTATTACTTGAGTTTCATTTGTTTGTCTTAATAAATCTGCTAATGTCGATGGCTTAACTCCGTGTAAAACAGGTGCGTTTCTGATGTTTTTGAAGTTGAGTTTTACTAAGAAAACAGTAAACATAAATTTAAACGCCTACTGCTACTACTACTAACTCCGCCAGGTTAGCAACTTTGTTGCTCCTGCCTGTCCAAAGCCATGACGTCCTGCAAACGTAAAAACTGATAGGGCCAACCAAGAGCTCGGAGTGGCGCCCATCTTGGTAGCAGGTCATATTCGGTACACGATATGAAACAAGCCTGCGAAGGTATAGCATTGACCTTAAAACTTGTTAGTACGGGGACAGTCTTAACCCGTCAAATGGGGTAGACCCTATCTATCCACCGCACTGGGACCTTAAATCGGCCGATAACAATATGGATGTGAGTGTTTTGGAATGCGTGCTTTATATGTCGACGCTTTGGCTTTCTTTCGGGGTTTGCTTGTCGACTGTTTGACTCGCACCCTCAAACTGGCACGGCAGTCACTGAGGTAAGTGTAGAAATGGGTTGCTTAAACTTGGGTTCTCATACTGAGCACTGCAGTCCCTGAGAACAAGGCCAATACTCTGTCTGGATGTTGAGATCCTTAGATCATCCGGACTGCCAGAGTAAGAGTGGCAACAAAAGGTCCTCCTCTGTAGGTACCAGTCATGAATAATAGTTTGCAACTGAGCCGGCAGCAGTGAGCTGTTGGCCCTTTTAGTGCTCATTGAGCACGGTCACGCATAAGAATGCACTCCGTCGTAATTGCATTAGTGCATGTTTGGTCTCTTTGCGGGGATGTTGTAGATCCTCATTGACGGAATCGAGTTGCCCAGATGACTGTCGTGGGCTGGCCCTTCGGGGAGTCTCGAACTGGTTGTGTTTGTGTGAATGCTACACAGGTCTAGATTGACCGGCGGGGTCACGCAGTGGTACAACCGGGCTAGCATATCTGTCTTAATATGCAAGAGATTGGATAGGTCTCGTTTTCACCAGTAGATGGATTATAGGTACGTCACTACTGAAATCTAAACTGGTACTGCTATTACGGGCAGTATGTAATTTATTGTACAATATAAGGCTCCTAATCAGCAGGGCACTGGGAGATGCTTTGTGTTTGTTAAACGGCTCCATGTTCGTGTTGCTACACCGGATGCCCCGTATGTTTTACTAGTTAAAGCATAAACGGGTCCGTGTTGTAGTACAACACATAAGTTTGTAAGACAACACCGATTGTCTGTTTCATGAACTATTACCCTAGGTCTGGAAGACCCAAGTACTTAAGCCTTGCGGCAGATGTTCTTGATAAACCGGATGCCTTCTGCTACTACTACTGGAGAAATGAAATGAATTTGACCAAAGCCTTCTGACGCATTAAATGCATCACGTAATGGTGTTCCCACAGTGCTAATGAGGCTTTAAAATCCCCATGTATATTCCCCGAAGATATTGAACTTGTCCCTATTGCTCGTAGAGCTGGAGTTTCAAACAAAATCTTAGTGTTATAAAGAAGCCGCTCATTTTGTTGCATCCAAGTATTTTGCCATTGGAGCAAACATAAAATTAACGACTACGGTACATGCCAAAAACATGAGCACACATATAAAAACTAACACACCGAATGCCAACGGGTGATATCAATTAGTGATAGTGTACATGTATGAGACGGATACAGTTACTCCATTTGCAAAATGTATATGTTTTATGCATGCATTTTTTTAAAATTGTTATTCTTGATGCTGCAGTTTTTGTTAGGGCTGCCTTTATGTGACTCACCGCTAAGAACGCAAGGCAATAACAGCCACATCAAAATCACCAGCACCAGCAGCAGCAGCAGCAGCAGCTGGAGCAGCTGTGAAGCCAAAGCTGCCTGCTGCTGAAAAACTGACCACAGTCAATGAACACACACTACCAGCGGCATGATGACTGTGCACTCCACACCCCGCACTGCGGAGCGGCTGTTGCTCACAACGTCAGCGGTGGTCAGTGTGGTGACCATGACGGCCATGCAGGTTGCCAGGCAAAGGCAATGAATTAAATGCAGCGCATCAGCTGTACAAAGCAACAGAATGCCATGAAAATAAAGCGAATGCGGATTCTGGAACGCGCAGGATAATAAAAAATAAAAATATGGCGCGCATTCAAATGCGGATGCGGAAACGTGGTGCAGAGTCGATAACGAAGATTGGCGGCTTTATTGGTCTGCTCGATGCGCATATGAGTGCATTGAAAATAACACTAGCACCTGAGGCAAGGACACAAAGGACATGCATGCCAGCACATAAAACAGAATATGACGCTTACTTTAAAGTTGCCTAAAAAATGCTTACTATTTATAGAAGTTTGCATTTATATTTTTATTTTAATTATTTATTCAAAATAAAGATTAAAGAAATTAAAAAAATATTGCCTCCGCAAGTACCACAAGCTGGCAGTTATTGTGAGAGCTTTTAATTCAATTAGCTTGAAAGCTCATAAAAGCATTGTGAATGCAGAGCATTTCGTTTGTGGCTGTCAGCAGCTAGGTTTGCTGTCAGATTTAGTCTTGTAGTCAGAAAACCACAAAAACCAGAAAAAAGAAGAGAAAAATTAGCAACAACACAATAGCTTAAGCCAAAAAACTGGCTATAGATTTGCCTACTCTCTCTAACGGCCATACATTTTCAGCAAAATGTGGCATATGTTTAGAGCTTCAGTTAGCTTTCTGGTTTAGTACACAAATTTTGACAAGGTGCACATCAAAGTTTGTTAACCTGTCCTATAGGGATGCTGACAACTGTTTTTGGGCCATAATACACCCACACTGCTTTTACTGTATTTGAACGGACAGCAAGGAAAACAATTTAGGCAAAATTTTTGCCTAGAATATGTTTAAAGTTCTCAACACCAGCTTCTCGTGCATTTCATTAACTCCGAGTGCATACATGCATTGGTCAACTAGAACAAAGAAAATCCATGCAACAAAAATAGCATAACAACAACAATAGACAGCTTGTTTAGTTATGTTACTAGCCAGTAACAGCAACAACAACAAAAACTACAGCAGCAACACAAACGACTCTATGTTTCTTTCATGTCATGCTGTTAAAGCTTTTGACTCGAACGCCATGTTGCTATTGTACGTAGTTCGTATGTGTGTGTGTGTGTGTTTTTTTTATGCTTCATAGGCAGCTTGTGTATTAGTGCTTGTTTGTGTCTGTGTTGGTACTTTTAGTGTTGACAGCTGACTTGTGGTTGACTTGTTGTGATAGCTTTGCTGCTCTGTGACGTTGTTTTACTTTCAACTAATCATCACCATCATCATCATTTGAATGAAGCAACATGTTGCCAAGCAGAATGTTTTAGCTGACTTAAAGTATGTCGTCACAAGCCGTTTGTCATAAGCATTTAATTTGTAGGCGAATTATAATTTTATAATATATGGTACAATTTTAAATTTTTTAAAAAAATTACTTCTTGAAGTGAAAACGCGTTCTTTTAACGCGTTGAGCACTTTTGATATTTGGCAAAATCGGATGAAAACCACGCCTACCTTCCATACAAACTGACGTCATCAAAATTGAAAATCTTTCGTAAATATATACAATTGTATGACATCATGTTTGTATGTAACCAAATTTCACCCACATCGTTTATCCAACCCATATCGCACACTAAATACAAAACAAGTTACAATCCAAAATTTACACTGCTATCGTCCGACCAATTATACTCCACGGAATGATTGTCTGGTGGCAGGCCACTCGTAAGTCTTCCGTACTAAATAAGCTTCTCAAAGTACAGAGAAGTACAGAACTATGCATAACAGGAGCCTTGCGGTCTTCTGCTACGGATGCGTCAAATGTCATCCTACACTTACCTCCCTTAGACCTAATTGCCATCGAAGGTGCTACTATCAACGCTCTGAGGCTAAGGGAGTCTGGATCCTGGTTCGGAGATGGAAACGAACACTCAGAGATACTGGCCTCGGTCACTATTCCTTCCAACACACACTACCGCACACCACAGGTAATCTTTGATAAAAAATATAAACTCGAAGGACGAGTGGGTGGGGGAGTCTTTTCCCCGGACCTGGGGATTGAAACTTCCTTCCGCCTACCCGATCACTGCAGCGTCTACCAAGTAGAGGCCTTAGCCATCAAGGAAGCAGCACAGCACCTCAACCAGCTGAGCACCTCAGGGAATATCTTCTCGGACAGTCAAGCGACGCTAAAAGCATTATGCTCCTAACCCAAAACTCTAAATCTCTTGCAGCATGCCGCAAATCTCTCGACGAGATGGCTAAGCAATTCAGGATCCACCTTGTATGGGTGCCTGGTAAAGCTGACGAACTGGCTAGAAGGGATACGACCGCCGCTATCCTTCCAGAAAAGGATGGGGTAGGAATACCCTTTTATATACTGATGGTTCCAAAATGGAAAACGAAACTGGATCGGGTGTATACTGTGAAACGCTACAAATCAAAGAGTGTTACAAACTCCCGGATTACTGTAGCGTTGTTTTCGCGTTGTCAGGCAGAAATATATGCTATTGAAAAAGCTGCACGGGCCATTTACAGGAAAAATCTTAGCCCCACAAGGGTAGTAATTTTTGTGGATAGCCAAGCGGCCATCAAAGCACTGAACAGTAAAACGACGAAGGCTCGAACGGTGCAAAACTGTAAACTTGCACTGAACAGTATCTGCAATACCCACAACGTCACTCTCTGCTGGGTTCCCGGACATAGCAATATTGAGGCGTGGAGTAACCGCAAGTACAAACAGAGCTGACACAGATGTGCACATTCCAATAGGCGTCGTCAAAAGGAGTATAGAACTAAAAGCCAGAGATATTGCCAACACAAACTGGGCTTCCAGAGGTGACTGCAACATATCTCGAAGGCTTTGGCCTGAGCTAAATGAGAAAAGAACTAGAAGCCTTCTGCTTTTGGTCAAACGGGAAATCCGGATCCTTGTTGGAGTTCTAACGGGTCATTGCCCCATTGGGGTAATGGCCAATAGAATAGGTATAACAGCGCCAGACTTTTGTCGGAGCTGCAAAGACCCGGAGGAAATAGAAACAATAACTCACCTACTATGCGAATGTCCAAGTCTACAGAATCGTCGACTCCGACACATGGGGAACAGATTTTTCAAAGACTTGGAAGAGTTGGTGAACACACCACTGCTAGACATCTGGAGGTTCATAAAAAGCACAGGATGGTTTGAGGAACAAATCGGAACAATGGTTTAACTTGGTACCACAGCTATAAAAAGGAATTCGTAATGGACCTATAGGCCCCCGCGGAAGCGCCGGTAACGGTGCACGACCCTTCATACCTAACCTAACCTATACCCTTGGCCACCTTTAAACTCCAGTGCAGGCGAAACACGCTGCGCCAGTCCAATGAGCGGTGGTATAACCTTGTCACCTGTACCACGGCCAGACTTACCTGGCCTTCCTACGACAGCAATCGCATCTCCTCCCTACTGGGACTCGGGAGACCGAATTTCTCTGTTCTGGTAGGGGTACTCACCGGACACTGCTTGATAGGAGCTCACGCTCTTCGTCTAGGCTGTGAAGCCAACGACTTCTACAGAAGCTGCAGAGATGATGAGGAGGAGGAAACCGTACAACACTTTCTCTGCCACTGCCCCGATCTAAGTAGAACGAGACTAAATCCCTCACTCGACCCCTCTTTCACTCTCTTGCTTCAATCTCAAAGATAGATCCAAAGAAAATCGACAGATTCATTAAGTCCACGGGATGGCTCAACGGAGACAGGACTCTTTTAACACCAAGTTAAAGGAGATTATATGGTATCATAAGGGGCCTATATTGGCCTAAGTGCACGACACGGGCAGCCGTCTCAACCATACTAACCAAACCTAATCTAACCTATTTTTTAATGTAAAACAATTCGTGGTTTTAAAAAGGAGATGATTCCTTTGACTGTCAAAATTTTGTACATATCCAGCAAACCATAGTTGACGACTTTGTCGAAATTCCGACTAATTCCTAACTATTTCGAGCTATCTTAAAGAAATTGTTACAATTTCGTTACGCAAATATCGGAACAGTTTCACTTCATACACGAATTTATATATGAAATTGTTTATATGTGAAATTTTCTTTCTTTCGAACTGTCTGAACAAAATCGTAACTTTTTCGTAACATTTTTATTAACTGCTTTATTTTGTAAAGCGAAAACGCAAACCAACGACAAGTAAGACACGAGAAGCAATACTTTTTTATATACAAAATTCTATTGCTTCTCGTGTTTTGCTTGTCGTTGGTTAGCATTTTCGATACACAAAATGAGGAATACAAAATGACTTTTAGGAAATCAATAAGACTCTAAAATTTCCGGGCTGATTGCGCTGAAATTTTGGCAGTAGATTGTATTCGAGCACGAGATGGTTTACGGGGGAAAAAAGGTTTGGCACACCTTCTTTTACCGCCCACAAATAAAAAAGTATGGCTGGTGGAACGTCCGTAGCGAAGCCGCGGACCACTGGGTCCTGCTAGTGTTAACAAATAAGTTTAGTTCTTTTTATCTAATTTGGACTTTTAGCTATATATATAAAAACATGAAAAATTATTATAAAAAAAATCGCGCGTTCTGAGTACAAATGCATAGATTTTTATGGTTATTAGCTTGTTGAATAGGCAATTGCTTAGTTTCAGAACCATTTTCCTAACTTTTTGCGCATTTGACTCTAAACTTCTTGCAATTTGCGGTCTGAAATTTGTTAACCGTTCAATTCAATTGTTCCTGGATTTTTTTATATACACTCAACTCCTTTTTTACACGGCAGATACGTTCCTAAATAAAAAGTGGAAAAAAAATTCGTGTAAAAAAATACAAGATAAGGTAAATGTTACGACCGTAGCAAACAGGTTGATAAGCGTGATTTGGATGCGATAGGCCCCAGATTCGTGTCCCAGTTGTCCCTCGTTGAGAGCATTATAATTGAACCTGAACTAATAGTTCTCAAGTTGTGTTTTGAAATAAAGGCATATCTTATTGTTTTTGCCATAACTTCATAAGTTTAAGCAAATTTGATACAATTTTAAAGCCACAAAGTAAAATTAACAATTCTTTTAGACATTTAAGAAATCAGCATGAAAAAATATAATTTGAATTCAGTGCAATATTGATTCAAACCTAAAAAATGCTCTCCTGAAAAGTTCAAAAAACTTAGATATGCTGTTATTCAATATTGCCACAGAAATATATGCAGTGAGTGTCATGCTCTCTCTCTCTCTCTCTTGCAGAGCGCGTAATCTTGTTTCTATCATTCTTGAAAACGATCAAGCAATGCGTGGCATCGGAGATGATTTCTAACAAGTCTTTACATTTTAATTAAAAATACTTATTATTAATTTTTATAAAAATCGGCCCAGTCAAGGTTCATTAATATAGGTTTAGTCACTTGAGAGAAAAGCACTCCTTTTTCGCCTTTGCTCGAACTGTCAAAGTTAAAAAGGTTAGCTAAAAGGTTAGCTAAAAATTGTACAGATTCACATTTTTTTTCTTGATTTCCTTTCATCCATTCTGACAGTTCGACCGAGCTTCTCTAAAGTGACTTAACCTATATTAATCAACCTTGGGCCCAGTACTTTTGCAGTTTTACAAAAATTTGCAATTCAATTTTATACAATAGCAGATTGCTGCAGTGTGTATTTTGTTGGTATTTCTTCATTGTTGGTACTTTGCTCCGCATAGTCGCGCTGCCTCTATCTGCTGTGAGTATGTATTTTGTTGGTATTTCTTCATTGTATGTATTTTGCTGTGCAACGCTGATTTCACTCGCTATAAATTTTCATACCGCGGGCAATATATAAAATCGATTCTAAATAGAGCCCTGCATGAGTATGCTTTTTCGCCTTCCTGAATATATTCTCTTGCTATAGAATAAAAAATTTCCTCTATCCCCTTTCTGCTTTGCTCATACCTGATCTTACACTCTCTTTGTTTTATTCAGATATAAGAAACGAAGAGAATAAGAGCACGATGCTTTACTAACAACAGCAGGTAGCAAATAAAGGAATAAAAAATAACAAAAATATCAGTGTTTCATACCTCGAATATTTATCGAATATTTTTTTATTCGTTCGTTCGTTGAAAATAGATGTTTTTTGTATTGGGCCCCAAAGAAGGGTGGTAGATAGGGGGTAGGTGTGTTCGGGAGAAATGTTGAGGGGCAAAAAATAATAGGACCAATTCATATATTTCAGCACTCTAAGAGTTCAGCTACGGCCAATATAAGCTATTTTCGACATTGTTTGTGTTTTTTGTATGGGGACCCCAAGAAAGGTGGTAAATAGGGGGTAGGTGTGTTGGGGAGAAATGTTGAAGGGCAAAAAATAATAGGACTAACTCATATATTTGACCACTCTAGGAGTTCAGCTACGGCCAATATAAGCTATTTTCAACAGTGTTTGTGTTTTTGGTAAGGGACCCAAAGAAGGGTGGTTGATAGGGGGTAGGTGTGTTCCAAAGAAATGTTGAAAGGCAAAAAATAATAGGACTAACTCATATATTTGACCACTCTAGGCGTTCAGCTACGGCCAATATAAGCTATTTTCAGCAGTGTTTGTGTTTTTGGTAAGGGATCCAAAGAAGGGTGGTTGATAGGGGGTAGGTGTGTTCGAAAGAAATGTTGAAAGGCAAAAAATAATAGGACCAACTCATATATTTGACCACTCTAGGAGATCAGCTACGGCCAATATAAGCTATTTTCAACAGTGTTTGTGTTTTTTGTATGGGGACCCAACGAAGGGTGGTAGATAGGGGGTAAGTGTGTTCGAGAGAAATGTTGAGTAGCAAAAAATAATAGGACCTATTCATATGTTTGACCCCTCTTGGAGTTCAGCTACAGCCAATATAAGCTATTTTCGACACTGTTTGTGTTTTTTGTATGCAAGGTAGTGAATAAAGGCAACAATAAATAACACAAATATGCATTAAGAATAACAAAAAGCTTATTGCGGGGAAAAACCCAACATATTAACTCTTATTCAGGTCACTGCAGCAGATACCTGAATATTCGTGCAATTTATTAAGTGCTCAGAGTAAAAACTGAAACAACGCGTAGATCGCAAGTTCATCTCAGTGCAAAAGTGTATGAAAAGAGAACAGAGAACAAATAAAAATTTATTCTCTTGCACTACACGACCTATTGCTACACGACCTGTTCTTTACATTTATTCGCTTGCAGCTTTGCTTGCAGTGACTGCTACAGCAGAGAATCAGGGTGTATTCACTTGATGAATATCACGCAGGGCTCTAATTCTAAAGGAGTAAATTCCAAAAAAATTAGTGCGTCTGTTGCTGGCATGGTATTTAACTTTGAAATAAGGAATGGCTCAACTTACTGGAAGTTTTTATAGAAAATAGACCAAACAGCCTCTTCAATGATACCCTACTTGAAAAAATCGCATTTAAATTGATAGAGTTGCGTTGTCTCAAAATAGATCCTATTTTTGACGTGAAAAGCGATTGTACAAATTTATAACTTCGCATTTGGTTTTCTAATAAAAAAAAAAAAAGTAAAAGATTTGAGCTAAGTCGGAGATGGTCAGTGCAACTGATATTGCACTTCAATGTGAAATTGGCGATATCTTTTATTCTAATATTTGTTTTTGAACTGACGATATGGGCATCAAAATGATGATTTTTTGAAGAATTTTATGCGATTTATAATTGTTTTTCTGGTAATGCTCACTGTTACGTCAGCTGGCTGCTGTCACCGCTTGACATTTGTAAGCTGAGACTAACAGTTTTCGGTTTAACTTTGATAGTTATCCAGGTTATGGTTTTGCCACCTAAAATGCATATGAATGTGTATATGTGTGTATTTTTCAATCGAATTTGAGTGTGTGTGTATGCACGCGTGATATTCAGTAAAATTTAATTGCATTCCAATGGCCTGCATAATGGCGGCTTTTCAAATTAAATGCTTGAATAATGCTTTTATGTATGTATTTTTTTTGTATGTGATGTTTTTAGTTGTGGTATCTATTGCTTTTGTTATTGTTGTTGTTGTTTTTGTTGCTGTTGATATGACAGCCATTATTGTTTCTGTCAATGTTGTCAGCCGTGAAATTTTATGCATTTCCTGTTGGTGGCTTGAAATAAAAACTATGTCGCTGTATTGCTTTTGGGAAACCGGTAACGTACACATATATTATGGAATGATGGGTATGATTAGTTATTGGAAATCACATTTTATTGTGAGAGGTTATTCGGATATAAAATCTATTATTCAAGAGAATCAGTTATTTGGTCTTGAATTTTTGTTATTTAAAAATCAACTTGAAAAATATGTTGATTCTGTTCCAACAACCATATTTTCATATGGACAAGCGTGTATTAAACGCGATTGAACATTTTCGATTCTGATAACCGAATTCAGTTTATAATAAGCGAATTACATTTATAACAACTATTATACCAAAGACCTAATCAAATATTTAGGGGCCGGCAACTGATCTGTTTTCTGTGCGCATGTTGACGAGTTGTTGCAACTTCTCCACAGTTAATCTTTACCCCATCATTCTCAACTCGCTCAAAAAGTAGGGAATCGATGAAAGCTTAAATTTGACTTATACGTGTAAATGCATTTTTTCCAAAAAAGTGGAATATTATTTTAGTTAATTGATTTATTAGGTAACAAAGAAAGTGGCTTGCAAAAAACGAAACCGCATTGCATTAACACTGTGGCAGGTATTATATCGTGCCCAGCGCAAAAATGTTCATCGATCGATCCAATATATTTTAAAATGTTCCCTGACGTAAGCCATAAGGTTTTAAATAAAAGTTTGGTTATAGAATCCAACTATTGAAAAGACTCTTCATCGGTATTAAAAGAGTCTGAGCAAAATAATTTATTAAAAACAAGATCAGCAAATAAGCAATAACTCATTACAGGATCGTCAGTGAATCCAACGGGGGTCTTAAAGATGGGAGAAAAACATCAAATTTCTTTTGTGTATTAACGAATCCCCAAAATTATTTGGGGCAGATAATACTTACTTACTTACTTAGTTGGTCGTAACAACCCGTGTCCGGGTTTCAACCGACCTCATCAGCTCTCGCCTGGCGCCTCTGCTTTGCGTGCGCCTTCTCCAATCGGATACACCAAGTGCGGTTAGGGCTTCCTCAGCCTGGTCCATCCATCGGAGGCATGGTCTCCCTCGTCGTCGTTGACCAGCGACCCTCGCCTCGAGCACCTTTTTCGCTGGAGCTTCGTCGTTCATACGATGGACATGACCCAGCCAGCGTAGTCGCTGCACAGTTATACGCCGAACTACGTCAATGTCATCGTAGAGCTCATACAGCTCGTGGTTCATTCGGATGCGATAGTCATCGCCGACTCGAACAGGACCGAAGATTTTGCGAAGAACTTTTCTCTCGAACACCCCCAGAGCGGCTGCGTCAGTTTGCGAAACTACCCATGCCTCAGCGCCATAAAGCAGCACAGGTAGAACGAGCGTCTTGTAGAGTGTTAGTTTTGTCGATCGAGAGAGGGCTCTGGAACTTAGTTGCTTACTGAGCCCGTAGTAGCACCTATTAGCAATTATTGTTCTTCGCTTTATCTCCAGGCTGATTTCGTTTTTGGTATTAATGGCGGTGCCAAGGTAAACGAACTCCTTGACTACTTCAAAGTTATAGCAGCCGGATGATACGTGGGAGTCTAAACGCCGAGCTCCCTTGTTTGTAGACAGCATATATTTTGTTTTGCCCTCATTTATCGTCAAACCCACTTTAACTGATTCCTTTTCGATAGCGGCTAAAGCAGCGGTAACATCTCTCTTGGTTCTGCCGACAATATCAATATCATCAGCGTACGCAAGGAGCTGGACGCCTTTGTAGAAAATGGTGCCATTACGATGCACACCGGTCTTTCGTACGATCCCCTCCATGATGATGTTGAAGAGATCGCAAGACAGTGGATCGCCTTGCCTGAAACCTCTTTCGGTATTGAAGGTTTCGGAGAGGTCATTTCCTACCTTGACGGAGCTGCGTGTGTTGCTCAACGTCATTCTGCAAAGTCTGATCAACTTTGCAGGTATACCGAACTCAGACATTGTTGCGTATAGGCAATCCCTTGTCGGGCTATCGAACGCAGCTTTAAAATCGACAAAGAGATGGTATGTGTCAATTTGATTTTCGTGGGGTTTCTCCAGGATTTGTCGTAGCGTGAAAATCTGGTCTATGGTGGACTTACCAGGTCGAAAACCACACTGATAAGGTCCAATCAGTGTTTTTGTAATCGGCTTTAATCTTTCACGCAGTACGCTTGAGAGAACCTTATATGCGATGGAAATAAGACTGATACCTCTATAACTAGCGCAGATTGTTGGGGTCTCCTTTTTTAAGTATAGGGCACAGTACGCTGAGGTTCCAATCGTCGTGCATGTTTTCTTTTAGCCATATTTTGCTGATGAGCTGATGCATGTGCCTTATCAATTCATCGCCGCCGGTTTTAAACAATTCAGCTGACAGGCCGTCAGCACCCGCTGCTTTATTGTTTTTGAGTCGTTGGATAGCAACTCGAACCTCTTCAGGGCTAGGTGGTGGTACTTCCACTCCGTCATTGTTGATTGGTAGCTCTGAACTGCGCTCTCCATGGGCGGCTTTGGTGGAATCGTCGCCAGTAAGTAAATTGGAGAAGTGCCGTCTCCACAATCTCAGCACACACTGCGTATCCGTATTCAGATCTCCATTTTCGTCTCTACAAGTGGATGTTCCGGGCTTGAAACCTTGGGTTAGACGCTTAACCTGTTGATAGAATTTTCGTGCATCCTTCTTGCCCTGGTATACCTCTAGTTCCTCACGCTCACGCTTTTCCTGCTCTCTTTTCTTGCGTCTGAAAAGGCGCCTCTCTTCCTTCCTCTTTTCGCGGTAGTTTTCTCGCACGGCTCGCGTTGCAGCTGACTGCAGCGTTTTTCTATAAGCGGCGTTTTTTACTGCAGTCGCAATGCGACACTCCTGATCATACCATTGGTTCCGAGGTTGCGGGCGCCGGAAACCAATGACTTCTTCAGCGGCAGCGCGCATGGAGTGGGATATATGCGCCCAAAGTCCGCCGGCGTCGTCGGGTCCAGAGGTTGGTTGGTTGAGCTTAACCGAGAGTTGAGCGGAGTTGGCTTCGGCAATCCGTTGTAATTTCAGCTTAGCGACATCTAGCTTTCGTTGCAGATAATACTCTCAGCTTAATATTATCTAACTGATCATGACAAAATGTAGCTGAGTGATGATTTCCAAATTCACGAAACAAACGTTTGTAAGTTTTTAGGTCATTTGAGTTAAAAGACTTTGAATATATTTAAGTACTACCGCGAGTGATATTTTAACTTCGACCCTGTCAAAATATATTTCTTATTAATTTTTCCATAATCTTCTTCATTATAATTATTCCGCTAAGGGTGCCCTTATTCCAGCAAATCTACAAACGCTACATCAACACTTGATATATCATTAGAAAGGTCATGACCTGCAGGTATGCAGGAAATTATTAGATTTTTGATAAGTAGCTTTGAGCAGATATGAGCGTTTAAAGTTGGAAAAATGCAAAAAGACTTAAAACACGTACTCGCCTAATGTGATTGAGAAGTATGGTATACAAAGCGAATATTTTAGCCATTTCTTGATCAAGTTTATTCATTTATTTTTTATATTTTAAGTTGGTAACAATTCTTAAAAAATATTAATGAAGTTTTACAATACACTTCAAATGAAAGTAAGTGATACCAAAATGATGGAAATTTCAAAGTGAATATTGTTTTTTTTTTTAATTCTATTTCATTGATAGCAGAGAGAGCCACTCTTAAAAACACACGTAAAGGCATTATCAAGGCAGAGTGCAATGAATACATGAATACATTAATATAGGTAGAAGCTTCTTTTAATATAGAAGAGAAAGCATTCAACGTTTCTTTGTTCTATCAATCAGCACAAATTTTTCATAATTGCTCTATTTTTCAAGATTTTCTCTTTCTTCTATTGGAACCGTCGCTTTCATCGGCTTACTTAGAATAGAGTAAGAATAAGAGAATAAAAGTTGCCTTGCATAAATCCTTAAGAACAATATTCTATATATTTATTCCTGTAAGGGTCCCCTTACTCCAGCAAATCTACAAATGCTACAGCAACATTAGATATATCATTACAAAGGTCTTGAGGTGTAGGTATGCAGAAAATTATAAGATTTTTTGAAAGTGATAGCGTTAAACTGATATGAGCGTTTAAAGATGAGAAAATGGTAAAGACTTAAGACACGAACTCAAAGTAAGCAAAGTAGGGAAGTACACCCGATTTTCTGGGCGTTATCACTAGTTTATTTTTAATGAGCTTTGCTAAAAAGCTTTTTCAAGTAAAGATTTTTTACGAGTTAAAGTCCAAGTTGGCTTTATATCAGAGCTAATCAACTGGCGGCAGCGCAGGCAAATAGCTTTCTCTGCCGTCACACGTATTTAAGCACACGTACGATGCTATAGCTTTCAGTATGGTTTGAAAACTTATGAGTGGAGGATGTCGATGTGCATTCCCTTCAAACGTAATAAAATACACGCACGCTACTAGAGCTCTCAGATGCGGATTTTCGCTTATTGTTTTGCTTGCAAACATTATTATAAGCATTATTATAAATAATAAACATTACAATTCACTAAAAAACTAAATATTTTACAGTGTATTTAAGCAACTTTTAAAAACTTTATTCTGCGCAACCACCTTTTTTAAAATCTTTACTCTGCGCAACTACCTTTTTAAGAAGCTTTACTCCGCGCAACCATCTTTTCTTTTGACAGCACTAAGCTTTTCAATGCACAAATACATAGACATAAGTGCCGAGTTTGTGGTTGTGTAGGAACGTCTAGCTCTGCTATAGAAGGTATATGCATTTCGGACTGCGCTCTCTTTCTCATAGCCAAAATTGTCAAAATCAATACAAATCACATTTTTATTTACATTTTTCCAATTAAAGCTTTCTCATCGTTTTCAGATTTTCTATAAGCTATCAAATTCGTTTTGACAGTAATGTCAGTTTGCCTCTCCGAAATGCATCTACTTTCTCTTATTCTACCATGCTATAGAATAAAAAAATTTCCTCTATCCCTTTTCTGCTTTGCTCATACCTGCTCATACACTCTCTTTATCACTCTTTAGATATAAGAAACGAAGAGAATAAGAGCAGGATGCTTTACTAACATCAGCAGGTAGCAAATGATGCAATAAAAAATAACAAAAATATCAGTGTTCATATACTGAATATTTTGCGAATATTTTTTTTATTCGTTCGCTCGTAGAAAATAGATGTTTTTTGTATTGGGACCCAAAGAAGGATGGTAGATACGGGGTAGATGTGTTCGGGAGAAATGTTGAGGGGCAAAAAATAATAGGACCAACTCATATATTTGATCTCTCTAGGAGTTCAGCTACGGCCGATATAAACAATTTTCGACAGCTTTTGTGTTTTTTGCATGGGGAGCCAAAGAAGGGTGGTAGATAGGGGGTAGGTGTGTTGGGAAGAAATGTTAAAGGGCAAAAAATAATAGGATCTATTCATTTATTTGACCCCTCTAGAAGTTCAGCTACGGTGGATATAAACTATTTTCGACAGCTTTTGTGTTTTTTGTATGGGGACACAAAGAAGTGTGGCTGATAGGGGGTAGGTGTGTTCGGAAAAAATGTTGAGGGGCAAAAAATAATAGAACCAACTCATATATTTTATCCCTCTAGGAGTTCAGCTACGGCCGATATAAACTATTTTCGACAGTTTTTGTGTTTTTTGTATCGAAGGTAGCGAATAAAGCAACAAAAACAACAACAAATATGCATTGAGAATGACAAAAAGCTTATTGCGGGGAAAACCCAACATATTTACTCTTATTCAGGTCACTGCAGCAGATACCTAAATATTCGTGTAATTTATTAAGTGCTCAGAGAAAAAACTGAAACAAAGCGTAGATCGCAAGCTCAACTCAGTGCAAGAGTGTATGAAAAGAAAACAAAGAACAAATAAAAAGTATTCTCTTGCGCTACATGACCTGTTGCTACACGACCTGTTGTTTAAATTTATTCGCTTGCAGTGACTGCTACTTCAAAGTCTTTTAGTATGAAAAATAATATTTATATATTTTAAAAAATAACGATAAAGAAATATCGATAAATTTAGTATCAGAGATGTTTTGAAATTTGTAAAATTTCAGTATCGTTATTGATATTGATAAATTTAACTCTCGGGAACTGCTACATATACTGGATTTTTTAAGCGAGCCTTGTTAAAATATAAGTTTTTACTTTTTTGTATAAAAAAACAGAACTTATATCAAAAGTATTACAATATCACTTTATTACATTCACCGGCAAAGTTTTACCAGCGGGAAATGACAACATTCAATACAAAATATTTCGTTCTTTCATTCAATATATTGGTTAGCTGCATGTGGGTATTTTTTGTATTTAGGTGATTTTCTTATGAGCCAGCATCTACACACACACACACACACACACACACACACACACACACACACACACACACACACACACACACGCATGCTTGTGTGCCATCAATGAAGTTTTAACAGCAAAATGAAACGCTCATTCAGAAATCTCTGCATAAAAACAAAAACCACAACAAAGTTACGCTGCAATGAAGCGAACAAAACCATTGGCAACGAAATAGAAAAAAAAAAAACGAAATTAAAAAAGAAAAACATAAAAAATAATAAACAAAACGAAGCAAAGTTTTCAAATATTTTTTCGCTGCTGTTGCTGAAGCCATCATAAAAGTGTGGAAAATTTTGTGTCATAGCAAATGTTTAGAACATAATCTTCATATAATGGAAAAACTTTTGCTGTTAAGCATAGAATCCTTTTTTTGCGGGTATTTTGACTTGTTTTGCTTGCTAAACTTTTTTCCTTTTTTTCATTGAGCTGCTTTTGTTTGATTCTGTTTTTGTGAAATCTTCTAATTCAAGCTGCTCTGCTGGGTATTAAAGTCTTTGTGTTGGTGTGTATTTTTGTGTTGACGTGTGTGTGTGTGTGTGTGTGTGTGTGGCATTTCTTTGATTTTTCCGCAATTTCAAATTAATTTTGTGGCTGTTTCGCTTTAGGTATTCGTGCTCTGGTTAACGTGTTTTTTCTCTCTTTTTTTTTGCTTGTTTTTTTGTTGCTATTTGGTTTTTTCTGCTCCTTTCATTTTTCTTTCCGGGTATATTTTTGTTTCCTTTAGTTATTCCTTGGCCGTAAAAGTTAATTTGAAAAATTTTTGTAATTGCCAATTGATTTGTGATGATTGATTTTTTTCTGCGTCGGTTTTTTTATATTTTTTCTTGATATTTGTATTCTTTTATTACTCCAAGTCTCTGCTAAGCTGCGTGAAGAAAAAGTTTTTTTTTTTTCATTTGCCCAGGATTTTGTGCGTTTCTGTGTTTTATTTGGGTTATGAGCTTTCGAGGATTTGCTGCAAGCAGTTTTGAAGGTGATGATTGAAAAAGCTTAAAAATGGTTCGCATAAAGTGAAGTTGTACTTTTAGGATTTTGCAATTACAATAATGGCCTCACTTAATTCTTTTTTATTTAATATATTTTTTTCAATTCTATAAAACGTAAAAAATTTACTTTTCAAGTTTAGTTCAAAGCAGTAAATAACTTATTGCAAAAGCAAGAGCAAAAGCAAAAGCAAAAGCCGAATCAAAAACAAAACCAAAAGCAAAAGCAGAAGTAAAAGCAAAAGGAAAACCAAAAACAGAAGTAGCAGCAAAAGCAAAATCAAAATCAGTAGAAAAATTAAAGCAACAGCAAAAAAAAACCAAGGCAAAAGCAAAAGTTAAAGCAAAAGCAAAAGCAAGAAAAAAATGAAAGCAAAAGCAGAATCTAAAGCTAAAGAAAAAACAAAACCAAAAGCTAAAGCTAAAGTAAAAGAAAAACAAAAGCTAAAGCAAAACCAAACGCAACAGCAGAAGAGTAAAAGAAAAAGCAAAAGCAAAAGTTAAAGCAAAAGCAAAAGCAAAAGCAAAAGCAAAAGAAAAAGCAAAAGCAAAAGCAAAAGCAAAAGCAAAAGCAAAAGCAAAAGCAAAAGCAAAAGCAAAAGCAAAAGCAAAAGCAAAAGCAAAAGCAAAAGCAAAAGCAAAAGCAAAAGCAAAAGCAAAAGCAAAAGCAAAAGCAAAAGCAAAAGCAAAAGCAAAAGCAAAAGCAAAAGCAAAAGCAAAAGCAAAAGCAAAAGCAAAAGCAAAAGCAAAAGCAAAAGCAAAAGCAAAAGCAAAAGCAAAAGCAAAAGCAAAAGCAAAAGCAAAAGCAAAAGCAAAAGCAAAAGCAAAAGCAAAAGCAAAAGCAAAAGCAAAAGCAAAAGCAAAAGCAAAAGCAAAAGCAAAAGCAAAAGCAAAAGCAAAAGCAAAAGCAAAAGCAAAAGCAAAAGCAAAAGCAAAAGCAAAAGCAAAAGCAAGTTTGTGAACTTGACTACACTGCACAATTTTTTTCCTTCAACAGAGTATTAATTAGCGAAACAAAATTCCGCTGCCTGTTCGCTGTCAAAAAACTCAATGTACTTCTTGTGTAAATTTTGTTTTCGTTTCTACAGCATACTGAGCTTAAAGCTAAAGTTAAGGATGAAACTAAAGCTAAAGCTAAATTTAAAGCTAAGTCTAAAGCTAAAGTTAAAGCTAAAATTAAGGCTATAACTAGAGCTAAAGCTAAAGCTAAAACTAAAGCTAAAACTAACGCTAAAGCTAAGGCTAAAGCTAAAGCTAAAGCTAAAGCGAAAGCTAAAGCTAAAGCTAAAGCTAAAGCTAAAGCTAAAGCTAAAGCTAAAGCTAAAGCTAAAGCTAAAGCTAAAGCTAAAGCTAAAGCTAAAGCTAAAGCTAAAGCTAAAGCTAAAGCTAAAGCTAAAGCTAAAGCTAAAGCTAAATCTAAAGCTAAAGCTAAGGCTAAAGCTAAAGCTAAAGCTAAAGCTAAAGCTAAAGCTAAAGCTAAAGCTAAAGCTAAAGCTAAAGCTAAAGCTAAAGCTAAAGCTAAAGCTAAAGCTAAAGCTAAAGCTAAAGCTAAAGCTTAATCTAAAGCTAAAGCTAAAACTAAAGCTAAAACTAAAGCCAAAAGTAAAGGTAAAGCTTAAGCTAAAACTAGAGTTACAGCTAAAACTACAGTTAAAGCTAAAGCTAAAGCTAAAGCTAAAGCTAAAGCTAAAGTTAAAGCTAAAGCTAAAGCTAAAGCTAAAGCTAAAGCTAAAGCTAAAGCTAAAGCTAAAGCTAAAGCTAAAGCTAAAGCTAAAGCTAAAGCTAAAGCTAAAGCTGAAGCTAAAGCTAAAGCTAAAGCTAAAGCTAAAGCTAAAGCTAAAGCTAAAGCTAAAGCTAAAGCTAAAGCTAAAGCTAAAGCTAAAGCTAAAGCTAAAGTTAATGTTAAAGCTAAAGCTAAAGCTAAAGATAAAGCTAAAGCTAAAGCTAAAGCTAAAGCTAATGCTAAAGCTAAAGCTAAAGCTAAAGCTAAAGCTAAAGCTAAAGCTAAAGTTAATGTTAAAGCTAAAGCTAAAGCTAAAGATAAAGCTAAAGCTAAAGCTAAAGCTAAAGTTAAAGCTAAAGCTAAAGCTAAAGCTAAAGCTAAAGCTAAAGCTAAAGCTAAAGCTAAAGCTAAAGCTAATGCTAAAGCTAAAGCTAAAGCTAAAGCTGAAGCTAAAGCTAAAGCTAAAGCTAAAGCTAAAGCTAAAGCTAAAGCTAAAGCTAAAGCTAAAGCTAAAGCTAAAGCTAAAGCTAAAGCTAAAGCTAAAGCTAAAGCTAAAGCTAAAGCTAAAGCTAAAGCTAAAGCTAAAGCTAAAGCTAAAGCTAAAGCTAAAGCTAAAGCTAAAGCTAAAGCTAAAGCTAAAGCTAAAGCTAAAGCTAAAGCTAAAGCTAAAGCTAAAGCTAAAGCTAAAGCTAAAGCTAAAGCTAAAGCTAAAGCTAAAGCTAAAGCTAAAGCTAAAGCTAAAAAAAACCCAAAAAAACCCAAAAAAACCAAAACCAAAAGCAGAATTGAAGGTATAAGCAAAATCAAGAGTAAAAGCAAGTGCAATAGCAAAAGTAAAGACAAAAACAAAAGCAAAAACATAATAAAAAGCAATGGAAAAAACAAAACCAAAGCAAGACTATAAGCAAGGGCAACAGCAAAAGCAAAAAAAAAAAAAGCAAAAGCAATAGAAAAAACAAAGGGAAAAGCAAAATACAAACAAAAGCAAAAGCAAAAGCATATCTAAAGCCGAAGTCAATGCCAGCTATAAGGAAAAAACAAGTATTAAGAAAGTGATAAAAACAAAAATTTGTTTTAGTAGCAGGACTGGGAGTATGACATGGATTAGGACAATGGCAAATACTAGGACAAGGAGTAGTATAAGGATGAGCACAAGGAAAGGACAAGGAATATAATAAAAAATTAGGCAATAATTTGGCCAAATATTAGGACATAGAATAGAAAACAGATTTGGGTAAGGATAAGGACAAGGATTTGACCAAGGATTGCATAAAAACAAAGACATGTATGAATATAAGAACAAAGCTAGGATAGGATTAGGATGAAAAGGATATAGAAAAGAATAAGACGTTGTTGCGTTTAATTATGTGCAGGTGCGTCGATGACATATACAACTACATCCTTTTTTTCCGCTCCCACGCCTAATGCGTTTGGGGTATATTAACTTTGCCACTTCTAACACCTAACACCCATAAGAAGACGTAGCAGGTATTGAAAGGTATATATCTGTGGCACCTGTGCATAGTGGGCTAAGTGCGAAAGTTGCGTTTTTAGGAAAACTGGATTAAAAAAAGTTCAAGATTGGTGTATCAGCCCACGATTCATAAATGAATATCCTTCATTGCAATAGACAGAACACTTATCCCGTTAGACACAAGGAAAAATAAAAAAATTACTATTCTAGTAATGCAGATAGCTCAAAATTCACAAAATTCAACTTAGCCCACTATGTACAGGTGCCACAGATATGTTCTTGATATGCATCACCACTTGTGTCGATTTAGCCATGTTCGTCCATCTGTGGTAGGCCGAGACCCAGTCGTGGATCATTCCTAACTAGTTCTTATATAAATTTCCAAAGAAACAAGATTTCTTGCTTCTAGCACAAGTAGAGCTTTTATTTCACACTTTCTGAACATACACCCAAGCCATAAAATTTTCAATATTGAGTAAAATATTGCAGTTTTTATCAGTTTTTATATTCATTTGATTTGTATATCAATCTTTACTTCCATTGCATTTGCTTAATTTTCACAGCTCTGGGAAGCCAATTAATATTTTTTTAATATAATTTTTCTCACTTTTTTTTTCTCACTTTGCTGCAGCTTCTTCTGCTTCATATTCATGTTCTTGCCAATCAGGCTAAATCAATGATTTAAATTAAGTTAAAATACTGTGGGTGCCAGCATTCAGCCACCACCTTCGTTTTACTCTTCAACATCCTTAGCTACATTGCGCAGAGCTTATTGGATGCTATGCTACGGCGATAAGCTAGAAATCATTGATTGAATTAATAATTTTTACTCAAATGCAATCAAAATTATTGCCATAAAATCTCGATTTAGTTGAGTATTAATACAGTTATGAAAGTAATTTTGTGGTAGGTGTATCTTAATGCAGCTTATTGGTTATCGTTCAATGATGCAATCTTTTTCGCGCTCTTAAATTGCAATCTACATAAAAATTAAACTTGTTTAAAAAGTAAGTTGCTCGTTATGATGAGTTTTAGAATGAATTATTTATTATATATGGCTTATAGATCTCCACTTTTTTGTGTGGATTACGGAAGCTTATGCACACGAACACTTTGTGTACCTTTTGGTGAAACTTTGGGGAAAGAGTCTATGCCAAAAACCTTCTCTGGTCCTGGTAAGGTGTGTATGTGTTATTATGATTCAACTTTAATAATGTTCGGGAAATTTGAAAAATTTTAAGCACCATTTTAGTTTACTTCATAAGCTTAAAAGTAGTAAATTTTAAAGTATTTTTTTTTCTAGCATTTATAATTTTGTTCAGCACAACGCTAAGTTTAAGTGCAGCATTATCTTTGAGCATATTCAGCTTATGAGCTCCACAAAAAATATAAAAAAAAAAAAAAACTCAACAAAAAGGTGTCCATTCATTTAAACGCTAGTGAAGTCAAAACTTTTGTGATATATGCCATGAACGACTTAAGCTGCAGACACATAAATTATTGCACGCATACAAAAGAATTGCAGTCTCAAAAACAACAACGCAACACCAACAACAACAAAAAAAAAAAAAAGCTTCTACCAATTTTGGTGCTACTCCGGCTTTGTTTCACTTTTCATTTGAAGAGCTTTTGTCTGCTTCAAGTGCTGTGTGTTGACTATCCAGATGAGAAGTTGAAAATTTCATTATAATCAAATTTGTTGTTGTTTTGCTTGTATTTGCTTTTTTTACTCTTTTTGCGGCATGACTCATAATTTTTTTTCACTTGCCCAGCCAAACATTGGCCAGTTTTATTGGCCAAAAGCCGGCAATTGCCAACCTCTGTTATTTTGTGTTCTGCTCAACGCTTTTGAAGAGCAATAAATTAATTTTTTCCTTTTGCTGCAAAGGGATGCTTTTAATTTTGGCCCAACTACGTCTGTGTTTTTTTTAGTATTGTCTCTATTGCAGCTTCTGTCTCTGCCAGATACACTACTTGATTCGTGGTTCACAAATATTGCTCATATCAGCCACATTCCAAATATTTATTAAAAGGTTTTTGTATGGCATGAAAAAGTGCTACTTTATCAGCTCAATTGAGTTTGGGTTCTATTAGCTTAGACCGCCCAAAATTGAGCTTGGCCAAGCTCAATAAAACAAGTTCTGCTCCTGCTTAAGAACCTTAATTAACCAAATGCATTCATTACATTGGTCAGCCAGCCCACTTAGAATGTGGCATAGCACAAACATCAATATATTATTTGACGCAGCATTCAGTTTTTTCCCCCAACACTTCTTGCTATTTCTCGCCTTAACGCCGGAATTTGTTTGCCTGACCCAAGCAACACTTGTGTTAATTAGTATTTAATCTATGAACCATACATAAATCTTTTCTTTTGTATGCGACAGTGAAGATTTTTTGTTTTTTTGTTGTGTCTCCCTTACAAGTACGAAAGTTCGCTGGTATTGGTCTTTGTGATGTTTTGAATGTATTTCGGTGTTGCTGCTGTGTTTTTATACATCGTTGGAGCATGCAATGTATAAAGCAGTTTTTGTTCATCTTTAGTGGTTGAGTGTTTGTGTGTGCGTATGCATGTGGGTGTGTGTGCTTTTATGTTGCTCTGCGTTTGTGCTTCACTGCGTATGCTTAACATTTAACCTTTTTGACTGTAATAAATCGTAATTGCAAAGGGTGTAAAAATACTTAAGCGCTGGGGTGTGCATATATATATATATATATATATATATATATATATATATCGTATCTTTTCCAGTGTTTCTTTATGTGTGTGCATGCGTAGCTAATTGAACTTTTAAAACTCAACCATAGATTTGAAGTTATGCAGTTTTCCTTAGCACTGATTTCTGTTTATTACTTTTTTTCTTTAATTTTTTTATTTTATTTAGCTCTTGACCATTATAGCGCCAGTGTGTCTTTTTATGCAAAAAAAACACGATTTATTTGTCTGACTTTCGTTTTAAGGCGGTCTTCTCATTCAAAACCCGTTTTTTGGACCCTTTTTAAAAAAATTCTTATTTGAAAACGCAAAGAATAATTGAAAACTTTTTTTATTTATTGTATTACAAAAGGTTCAAAGTAAATAAAAAATTTTTTTTTGCCTCGATACGTGGGCTGTTCAAAAAGTAATGAGACTTCAAAGTTGGTGGTGAAAAAAAAGGTGTCGTCACGGCGGCCACGATTCCGGGTCTCCGGAGCGTCTGAAATGAAAAAAAAAACGGGGTTATAATCAGTATAGATGTAATTCTCGGGTGAACCTCAAGCTTAATTTTGAGATTTTTTTTGACAAAATGGCGGCCATTCAAAAAAAAAATTTCAATTTCGGGTTTTTTTTTTGTAGTTTAGTGTAAAAAAAAGGAGTAAAAAATTTTTTAAAATTATGGTCGAGGTTCACCCGAGAATGGTGACAATTCTGCGTCGATTCCACTTTGTTTCATGATAATCGGTTCAGTTGAACTGGAGATATCATGGCCGCCAGTTCGAAAAACGTGGGTTCGAGATAAACGCGTTTAAAGTTTGAAGTAATTTTTTTGGGGGAAAAAAAAAAAATCAAAAATGTTTAAATGCAGTTTTAAAGAGCTGACAATTTTTACTTACAAATATTAGTCGGTGATGCCAGCTCCATAAAGGCCACCTTCCTCTTTTTCGTAGAAACTGCTTTCTGCTGCCCTCTCTGCTCTGCGAGCCGTTCTGCCAGCTTTTGATGATGCCGCAGCTCGAGTCTCTGATCGGTTCAATCTGTCTTCATTGCGAGATAGTGCGTATTCGTATGCGTTTTTGCCAATCGCAATACCCATCAAACCCATAATTTTAAGTATGGGTATAAAACCGTCGTTGAAGAGGCACGTTGCAATGAAATTGGCGACTTCGATGGTGCGTGCGCCTGAGTTGATGTGTTTGGGCGAAAGTGACCAAAGAACAGAATTGTAGGACTCATTGGAATTCTGAGTTTCAGATCCAAGGCATCTTTCAAGCAAATTATCTGCAAATTATCTTTTTATTAAAAAAATAGCTCATTTTGACGAAGACCTTGCTTCACAAAAAAGGCTGTATCTTCTAAAGTATTTCGAATTTCTAAAAATCCTATTCACAACTACCCAAGCTATAAATAAATGCAAAAAAAAAAGTCGAAAAAAAAGTTGCTCAATGAGAAGACCGCCTTAATTTTAAGACGAAGTACGGCATCTAAAATCTATAAAATGTTATATGATCAAATAGATTATAGATAATTTTGTAAGATTTTCGAATTTCCAAATTGAGTCCAAATATAATTGAAAATTCAGTTATTTTAATTTCAATTAAGTGAAAAAGTTTGTTGAGACAATTTGAATATTCTTAAAAATTGTGATCTAAAACAATATAGTTTAATATATTAAGTCAAGAATGCTGAAAGAAATACTTTTCCTCAAATATATTTGACATTCATTACACAATTAATGACAGTCATTTCTAATAGCAAGAAAGTATAAAAAATTAGATTCTAAAATCTAAAATATACAAATTTTATGCAAAATTAAGACCCATCAAGATCAAATATGTGAATCCATATTTTTAAAAACCACAATCTATGTTGCTAGCTTATTTACACAGGATTTGCTTTAAAAATAGTTTTGCATAAAAATTCGCATCCTACACCGAGAAAATTGAACGCCTTAAAAACATAGAAAAAAAATTCTTGTAAAACTGTAACCAAAACATCTTTACCACAATTAAAAAATCGTTGTTGCAATAATGATTTATCCTTTAACTATGCAAGTGCTGCATCATTGAAACAAAAGTCTGAAGTTCTTTGAAGCTAAATCAATGAAACAATCTTTGGCGTGAAGATAAACTATTTACTATAACGATTTGGTTCTTTGTTAACAAGGAATTGAAAAAAGTATGTAAAATCAACAATTTTTCTTTGTTTTTTTGAGTGTAAGCTTCATTGTTTCAATGACAGAGTCTGTTAATTTAAAGAATGTTTTCTTCAAAATCATATTTGTATACGAAGTAGAAAAATCGTGTGCGAGTGCCAACATTGAATTTTAATTGTAGAAAACACCAATAAATTTTATTACATTTCATCAACAGAAAGAAAAGGAAAAAAGAAAAAAAAATTTCTTTGCTCGCCGTGCGGAATTCAACTTGGAATTTTTGGTGCCAGTACATCGCTCTACCCACTGATCCAAACAGCCTTGCTACTGTTTGATGACATAACTGCAGCTATGTTAACACATGCTGTATTAGACGGATGCAGTATGCCACAGTATTCTGTTGATAGCCATTCAACAAAAATCTATCTCTTCAGTTGTAATTAAGGGGGGACATGACATTGGCAGTTTTTTGAAATCGATTTTAATAATCTTTTTCTAATAATTTTGTATTTTAGTAAATATTCTTAGGATTCTAAGAAAAAAATTTCATGGAAAAATTCCTACGGGTTCAAAAGTTACAGCCGGATTAGTGAGAGCGCATTTTTAATTTTTGCGCTACCTACGTACGGCAGCTGGTATATGCTTGTTTTACTTGCTACCTGACTTTTGGTGGTTGTTATTTCGTACCTACTTGAAGGGTGGGTTTTTTTTTTTGTGTTTTTGAATTTCTTTATATTTCTGTATATTTATAACTCATATAGTGGAATTTTTATTTAGTGTAATTTTTATAGTGGAATGCTCAGTTATGTGGCATCTTTGCAGCGTGAAGTTTTGGTTTTTTTGTAAAAAATATTGAAAAATTAAGCGTCGTTCTTTAGATCGAAAAAGCAAAAGAGGTTTTTTACACAAAATCATTACACCAAGAAAACCTATTTCAACAGAAGAAATGAAATCTGAGGTGGAGTTCACTAGTACAACTGCTAAAAAACTTCATGGAGCATCAGTGGATGTTGGTTGTGATGAAACATTTTCCTACTGCATATTACAATATGCTGAAATATTTTCGGGCATTGCTTATTGCCTTGTTTATCGAAAATGTTGTGGAAATGTAAAATTTGAAAAGAAATCTATGAATTGCTAAACAAGTGCTTGGGTGAATTCACGCAAAACTCCAATGAAAGTTTGAATGCAAAAATTTGGCTCATTGCACCTAAGTGTATGCCAGGCAGCAACAGAATTGTTAATATTGCAAGATGCATGGCAGTGTCTACTTACATTGACGGAGCTTATAGTTATTTGCAAATGTTTTAACTTCTTGGTATCACCATAGGAGCTACAGCATTGAATTTTTCCAAAGGAAATGATGCAAATCGTTTGAAATGCGCCAGAGTGAAGGCATATGAAGCTTCAAAAGAAGCCCGAATTGCTAAACGATTGCAAAAACCTATAAGAAACAGCACAACACAATATAACGAAGGCATACAGTACGAAGCAGGCATGGCTGATTGACGGTAACCTTTTTTTTCTTTGTTCACAAACTTTGAACGCGTTTATCTCGAAACCATGTTTTTCGTACTGGTTGCGGCACTAGCGGGTTAAATTTTTGACGAAATTTTTTTTTTTTTTATTTTCTTTAAACTTTATTCGCTATCGTATGACACGAGCTTTTTTTTTTTTTATTTTTTTTTTGATTTTTTATGAATTTTTAAAGTCAATATTTTTTCGAAAAAACACACTTTCAAATTTGGAACATCACCAAAAATTGAAAAAAAATTAAAAAAAAAAAGCTAGTGTCATAAGATAACCAATTTTGTTAAGATTTAAAAAAGTCATTTTTTTTCCAGATCGGACAATTTTTGCAACTCCCAGCGCTGCAACCACAAGGCCCCGTTAAAAAATTTTTGTTTTTGTTTGTTTTTGACTGAGTTATGAATTTTTAAAAAATGGTCTGTTTTCTCTGCCGCGAATGTCATGTCCCGTCTTAATATTGAATCAATCACTTTGCGTAACGAAGGAGTTTGGCTCGATGCGTAGTGTAGTGACTTCTCAATCGGTGGTATCGGTGGGTGGGGGTTCAAATCCGCACGGCAGGTGGTAAGAAAGGTAAGATTTTTCATTTGATATTTAATTTAATTTAATTTAATTTAATTTAATTTAATTTAATTTAATATAATTTAATTTAATTTAGTTTAATTTAATGCTCTTTAATTATAAACGCAAGCAGCAAAGAGAAGCCATTGATTTCATGAAGGCAATGTACTTAAAATCAAGGACCTAAGCCTTCGCCGTAACGAATAAAAGTCTTTGTGCACATTTTCTTTACTTTTGCTTTTACAGCTTTTTTAAAGACATACGTCCTTGCCACAAGAATTTAAGTTTTTGATTGAAAGTTTATTGTTCTTGGGATTCTTACAATCTTTGTGTCTTTGCCGTAACGATGTTTTATCTTTGGGCACAATCTAACCAATAAAAGTCTTTGTGGCAAAGTTCATTTGCTTTGGTTTTGCGATTTTTTCCCCTGGGTGTATATTAACGTGTGGCGGCCGTGGCGTAGTGGGTACAGTCTGTGACTCTTACGCCAGAAAACCCAGGTTCGAATCCTCCATCTGACACAGAGAATTTTTTCAATTGAATTAATTTTTCTGTTCGGCCATCACCTCTCTGCAGACAATGACAAACCTCAGAGAGTAAAAACTGCCTTGAAAAGCTTCTTGAGAACATAAGCCGTTCGGAGTCGGCGTAAAACATGTAGGTCCAGTTCTCGGTCATTTGTGTGCAAAAATTTCACATCACACAATAATATATAAAAAAAAGCCCGCTCACAATTAGGTTTGGAGATAAAATTCGTGAAAATTTGAAGAATTACCAATTCAAGCATGTTTTTAACATTCCATGCAAGGGCAAATCCCATTTATATGGATAGAATTATCCTTTAAATAGAATTTAATATTTTATAATCCACTTTTTATAGGGACATAAATAGTTGTTTATTGTAATGGCGATGTAAGGAAATATGTAGTAAGAAAGCAGAACAATGAAGGTAAATATGCTTGAAATAGCAAATTATTTCATCTTAAAAAAAAAACAACAAAAAATCAACAAAGTCATATATATTATACATGAAATGAAAGATACATTTTCAGGCTTCAATAATTTATTTATCATCATTCATAGTAATAACGGTAGTTTTTAAGAAAAGTACGGTTTTGTGTACGCAAATATTTTAAAGACAGATATATAAAGATAAAAAAAGAAACCCAAAATAAACTAGCAAGGCATGGAGCTTAGGCAGGGTACCGAAGCTAAAATATCCCCCCGCGACCGTACTGAAGTATATCCGAAGTCTTAAGAAGGCTATAAAATTTTTATGTATAATCTGCAAAAATATTTGTGTCATACGCTTAACTTAATTTTACACTTAGCTATCACATAGAGTAATTTGTAAACAAAGTAAAATGCCACACCCACTTTTCTAGTATAAAGACACCACATTTTCCGAAGAATATATGTATGGGTTGGATAAACGACGTGGGCGGAACTTGAGTACATACAGACGCGATGTCATTCAGTTTTATATGTCTACGAAAGTTTTTCAATTTTGATGACGTCACTTTGTATTGAAGGTAGGCGTGGTTTTCATCAGATTTTGCCAAATATCAAAGAGTGGCTTATGTTAAATATCAAAGTTTGTATGCAAAATTTCAAGACATTTCTGTCATTTTTGCAGATTTTTTTTTTTTTTATATGGGAGATAGGCGTGGTTTTTATCCGATTTTTCCAAATTTCATTGTCAGGATTTATATTGAAGACCAAAGCTGACGTGTCAAATTTCAAGGCATTTCATTAATATTTGTGGGTTTTGAAGAGATTTTACGTTTAAAATAAAGTCACTTTGTATGGGAGGTAGGCGTGTTTTTCATCCGATTTCGCGCATTCTCGAATCTGATCTTCCTTTTTATAACCAATGCCGCCCATCAAGAGCGCAGATCAGTGCCACCAATCGACGATGACGGAGTGGAAGTACCACCACCTAGCCATGAAGAGGTTCGAGTTGCTATCCAACGACTCAAAAACAATAAAGCAGCGGGTGCTGACGGCCTGTCAGCTGAATTGTTTAAAACCGGCGGCGATGAATTGATAAGGCGCATGCATTAGCTCATCAGCAAAATATGGCTAGCAGAAAGCATGCCCGACGATTGGACCCTCAGTGTACTGTGCCCTTACTTAAGTGAATACTTAAGAAAAGAGACCCTACAATCTGCGCTAGTTATAGAGGTATCAGTCTTATATCCATTGCATATAAATTTCTCTCAAGCGTACTGTGTGAAAGATTAAAGCCGATTACAAAAACACTCATTGGACCTTATCAGTGTGGCTTTCGACCTGGTAAGTCCACCATAGACGAGATTTTCACGCTACGACAAATCCTGGAGAAACCCACGAAAATCAAATTGACACACACCATCTCTTGGTCGATTTTAAAGCTGCGTTCGATAGCCCGAGAAGGGATTGCCTATACGTAACAATGTTGAGTTCGGTATACCTGCAAAGTTGATTAGACTTTGCAGAATGACGTTGAGCAACACACGCAGCTCCGTCAAGGTAGGAAATGCCCTCTCCGAAACCTTCAATACCGAAAAAGGTTTTAGGCAAGGCGATCCACTGTCTTGCGATCTCTTCAACATCATCATAGAGGGGATCGTACGAAAGGCCGGTGTGCATCGTAATGGCACCATTTTCTATAAAGGTGTCCAGCTCCTTGCGTACGCTGATGATATTGATATTGTTGGCAGAACCAAGAGAGATGTTACCGCTGCTTTCGCCGCTATCGAAAAGGAATCAGCCAAAGTGGGTTTGACAATAAATGAGGGTAAAACAAAGTATATGCTGTCTACAAACAAGGGAGCGCGGCGTTTAGACTCCCACGTTTCATCCGGCAGCTATAACTTTGAAGTAGTCAAGGAGTTTGTACACCTTGGCACCGCCATTAATACCAACAACGAAATCAGCCTGGAGATAAAGCCAAGAACAACAATTGTTAATAGGTGCTACTACGGGCTCAGTAAGCAACTAAGTTCCAGAGCCCTCTCTCGATCGACAAAACTAACACTCTACAAGACGTTCGTTCTACCTGTGCTGCTTTATGGCACTGAGGCATGGGTAGTTTCGCAAACTGACGCAGCCGCTCTGGGATGCTTCGGATGCACTATCGCATCCGAATGAACCACGAGCTGTATGAGCTCTATGAAGACATTGACGTAGTTCGTCGTATAACTGTGCAGCGACTACGCTGGCTGGGTCATGTTCATCGTATGGACGACAAAGCTCCAGCGAAAAAGGTGCTCGAGGCGAGGGTCGCTGGTCAACGACGACGACGACCATGTCTCTGATGGATGGACCAGGCAGAGGAAGCCCTAACCGCACTTGGTGTATCCGATTGGAGAAGGCGCACGCAAAGCGGCAAAGAGGCGCCTGGCGAGAGCTGATGAGGTCGGTCGAAATCTGGACACGGGCTGTTACGGCCACCTAAGTATGTACGTAAAGCTTTTATTTTGAATTTCATTGCGATAGCTTTAAAGTTACGGCTGTAATCGTGTCGATAGACGGAAAGACGGACAGACAAATAAAAAATATATATACTTTTCCTGCCATGCCTCCGACTTGGCGTTACAAACGGAATGACAAAGTTAATATTCCCCTTACGCAGTACGCGTTGGGGTATAAAAATAAAAAATTTTAAAAATTACATACATCGGTGATTCCATGTCAAATCGGACGCTTCTTGAATCTCACATATTTGTAAAAATTTGGTATTTTACACGTCGATGGTACTTAAAAAAATTTGCATATATTTCTAACCGACTTCAAAAAGGAGAAGGTTCTCAAGGAGGTGGGTTTCTGTTTTTTTTTGTTTTTTTTTTTTTTAAATGTATGTACAGCGATAACTCCTAAACCACATGCCTAACTACCGTAACTTTTGGTGAACAGATAGATATCATAAACACGGAGGTGCGCTTTAAAAAGTAGGCGGTATTCGAGAACTGGGCGTGGCAATACTAGATCTCGAATAATAGATCGAATAATATTGACACTAGGGTACTGCAATTTAATGTAGGGGTAGGAACAATTATTACAAATTACCGTCGAGAAAATGGGCGTTATTCGATAAACGGGCGTGGCAATATTCGAAAAAATGTTTATCTTGAATTATTTGGAGACTAGAGTACTGCAATTTAGTATAAGAGTAGGCATTATTATTACAAATTATGATCAAGAAAGTGGGCGTTATTCGAAAAATGGGCGTGTAAATATTAGAAAAATACTATTCTGAAATAATGTTGACACTAGGTTACTGCAATTAGGTGTAGGGCAAGAAAATGGGAGTTATTTGACAAATGGGCGTGGCAATATTAGAAAAAGAGTGTATCTCGAATAATATTTATACCATACTACTGAAATTTGGTATAGGGGTAGGCATTATTAGTACAAATTATATTTATTAAAACATATTTTTAAAACATACAAATAACGCTCAAGAAAGTGGGCGCTTATTTAACAAAGGGGCATGGCAATATTAGAAAAACACTATATCGCGAATAATATTGACACTAGGGTAATAAAACTCGTTACAAGAATGGGTATAATTATTTTTTTAAGACACGTGACATCTAATTTAAATTTAAGAGAAAGATATTTGAAAAAACCAACAAACATTCAGAATTTAATAGAACAAATTTTTTTCAGAACAATTGTATTTATGTTGTTTATATACTTTTTTTGAAAATTTATCATATTCTCTAAAAAAGGAAGAAATAAAAACATTTTTTTTTTTTTAAAAACTGACTACAAAATCACTACAAAGTAAAAAATAATTTTAAAATAAGTTTTCCTTTTAATTTCCTTTTAATATTTGATAGTTTATTTAAACATACCTATTACTATATTGGAAAACTTATTATTCTAATTTTTTTCTAATTTGTTTTATTATCATAAATATATTTATTTCTTGATGAATACAAAAGCTTTGAAGTTGACGCTGCTGTTTAAAAGTCTGATTATATTAGCGCCGACCTTTAAAGCTTTATATTCATAAATAAATTAATATATGTATGATAATAAAACAAATTAGAAAAAAATTTATATAATAAGTGTGCCAATGTAATAATTTGTTTTAATAAATTGTCAAATATGACCAAGAAATTAAAGGGAAAAATTATTTTAAAATTATTTTTTACTTTGTAGTGATTTTGCAGTCGGTTTTTTTTAAAGCTTAAAATTAACTTATCTTATATCTAAAAGTATATATTTAAATATTTGCAGTTGTTGCCTTTAAATCGATGACTTCCATGCATGAGCTTGTGCATAATATTTAGAGTACTTTCAGATCACATTCTAATGAGTTTTAAAAGCAATCAACTAAAATCATATCACTACAAAACCCAAAAATAAATCCAAGTGGCATAAGGCAACAATTTGCAATTTACGGTTAAACTACTTGATTACACATGATTTCCGGTGATGATGTTGAAAAGAAAAAAAAAAAAAATCGAACGATAAAAAAATGAGTGCAAAAACGAAGTATTACTAATAATAGCAAAAAAAAAAAAAAAAAAAAAAAGAAAAGGGACTGCAAGAACATCATGTGTGATTATATGAATTGAGCTGTGAACATAAAATGAAATCCATTTCCTATTTTTATTTATTTTTTTTCTTTTTCAACAAGACAGTTGTCTTGCATCATTTTGTTGTTGTTGTTGTTGTTGTTGTTGTCAATACATGGTCAATATGGCAAAAGTAAAATGTGAAAAAAATAAGTCGACCCGGATCAAGTATCTGTAAAAGTAAAGGCTTACATGAACAGCTAAAGATAAACACGAAAATTGCTCCCAACAGTAAGAAATTCAACTGTATATGTTGAAGATGAAAGAAAAGAGCAAAAAAAACGAAAAAACGATACAAAAAAGTAAGAAAAATGCGCTGTTTGAGTGTAGGTACTCAGGCTGTGGGCCAACAAAAAAAAAAAAAAATAAAAAAAAAATGAACCGCAATAGTTTTGTGAATTTATTTTGCGGATTTTTTTGCTGCCTGTTGTATTATTTGGCTCTTTTTTAACTGCCTTTTATTGGCACAAAGCGTGTGAGGACAAGCTTAGGACGCAGCGCCTATGCGTCGAAAATAATTGAGCTCTTTGTTGATTTTTTTTTTTTTTTTTTGAGTTGTTGTATTGCCATTTTTCTCATTGTATCCATTGTCGTCTTTGTGTGACTGTTGTTATGATTTTGGCACGTTTTGTTTGTGCCCACTTTTAATGGCTTTTTGATTTTTAGCCACTTATTGGCAAATTGCACAAAGCACGCAAGTGCCAGGATATGCTGAGTGAAACTTAGTGTTTGTGTTTTTTTTTTTTTTTCTTTAAGCAGAACGATCTCAAAAAGCTAAGCTAACGTTTGTTGTTGTTGTTAAAAACAAATACAACAACGTTAACAGCAAAGCTTGTTGTTAATTAAATGCATGTCACTCATACGTCATGGAGTACGTTTTTGAGTTACATTGTATATTTTTGCTTATTCCTTGTTTATTCTTACTCTCGAGCAGCTAACAAGTTTTCAAACAACTACTTCAAACTGTTTTAGTTAGTTAAAGGATACGTGCAAGTTTTTTATTTATTTTGCTTGTTTTTCTAGATTCCTCTTGAGCCTTAAAAGCTACACTTTGGCAATGTCATTCAATATTTCGATTGCTACTCATAACTAAAAATCAAAAATATCAATTGTTATTTAATGTTGAAGCCTACAACAACAACAACAACAACACATATACACACATTTACAAACATAGGCAGAATACTCACATGCAGAATAAAATTGCTTTTGGCATTGAATACAAGTTGTCCAGCTAGCCGTCAACTTGTTTCTTGCTGCTTTTAGCAACAGTAGTTGTTGTCTCTGGACTTCAGTCTTCGAGTTACGTACAAACATTTACGGTCACTGCCATGAAAAGTGACAGCATTATAGAGGGCTTCAAATGACCGACATCAGACATCAAGCATAAGTGAAGTAATTTCGACTTAAGTGGTTGTAAATGTAAACTTCTTTGGACGCAGAACGGCACAGAATAGCACAACAACAAGAAGGACATTCCTAACAACAACAACAACAACAACTACATTCACATGCAACAACATGCTATAGCATCAATACATAGCTACCTAAGAGTGGAAATGATTTTCATAAAAGAGGTGTTAAACTCCATCCGTCCTTGTATTGTATTGTAATGTGTTCTCTATTCATGTTGTTGTTGTTGTTGTTGTTGTTGTTATTGCTTTGTTGCTGTTTGCCATAAGTGAGCCCAGGCATGCTTCTGCAGCGTGAGCAGAGAATTTAAGTGATGCGAAAAGTAAGAAGTGTTTTCTTTTATCTTTTTTTTCTGATTTTTTTTCAACTGAAGTGGTTTTCCATGCCATTGCACAGCACTCGATGCTTAAACAAGAGGAAATAAAATTTTCACTTTTATTGTGGAGTGTTTTTTCTCAGAATTTCTTTTTTTTTTTTCTCAGCTTTCCAGAATTATTAAGAGTAACTGAAGTGCAAGTAACTGTTAAGGAGTTAGCATTTAATGCACTTCAAATACAGTGCTGTGAATGCATGTGAATAAGTCTAAAATATATGATTTAGTGAGTTATTTAACAGTTCTGTAGGAATTCAACAAAAGATTTAATTTTAAATTTAGAAAAAAAATCCAGTAACACACACTCACATACATATGACAACTGTTGTATTTTTTACTAAATATTGCATACATATTTTGCACAATGAATAAAAAACAAAAAAATTTTCGGTCGTTTATATGCCAAGTTTAGAGGAATAATATTCATGAAGAAAATTCTAGTTTTAGTTTTTCAACAACGAATAACTAGAAAAGCCGCGGGTGTTAATGCACAACTAATTGAAACCTATGCCAAATATGCTAGGAATCACATCAAATATTAAAAAAAATTGCATATTTCATTGAAATATATTTTTTTGTTTTTTTGTACAATTATTACTAGCCTTGGTATTATTTTTTGTGTTTTCTTAATCACGATGCATAAAATATTGCATGTGTAAAAAATAGAAAATTTTCCCAAACAACATGTACAGCGGTATAAATTGTAATAAATTTAAAGTAAATATTTAATAGATTTTAAAATTAAAAACCAACGGCTTATGTTATTTTTAACATATCTAAAGAATAAAAAAAAAAAAAAAAAAAATAAAAAAATCAACTCGCAGTATTTGGCTACAAATTTATTGAGTGTGCTTCATTGAAAATTGTAAAAAAAAGTGCAGCAATAAATATACATTTTTTATTTATACTTATTTGTTTTATATATGTTTGTATATGAATGCATGCAGTAAATAAATTTTTTAAAAATGACACTTGAAAATTTGTTATTGATATGAAATATTTTATTTACATGTGAAAAATTCTAAAAATATTAATGGAGTGCTTGGCATGAACTAAAAAATAGCTACAGTGCAGAGCAAGAAGTAAAAAATAATGTAAAAAAAAGAAATTAATAAGCGCGCTACAGTGTGGTGCAAAAACTTGACAGCAATGCCATTGAGGTTGAAAATGCAGGCATTTTTGAAGCACTATAAAAAAAAACATGCATATTTTTGGCATTAACAACAGAAATATTTATTTGCCTGCATATAATTTTGTGTTGTCTTTGCTGAAATAAAATGTTCGATTTTTTTTCAGTATGTCTCTCTCTCTGGTATATCTTAAGATACAAACCATGTTCTTGAGTGCCAACTTATTTGATATAAATACTTGATAGCGAAAAAAAAACCGCAGACAACTCATTGCATGTAAAATTTAAATGAGAGCCCAAAAGGATACTTTTTGCTTTGCTCCTTACAACAGCGATTGACAGCACAAGCAGCAGGCATTAAAGTATTAAATATGCAAAAGTTACTTGCCCAAAACCACGCCTTCATAAACAGCAGCTATAAAAATAAATAAAAACAAAAACCGCAATAAAACAAAGACAACATATCGCACATTGGGGCAGCATATAAAAAAAGTGTCATTTTATTCAATCACTTTAAATTGAGCTTGTTTTCTTATTTCTTACTTATCTCTAACTTATTTCTAAAAATCAACTCTTTCAGTATAGTGAAAAAACACTTACTTAGCGGCTATTTTGTTAAAAAAGTATGCTCTAGAAAATTTCATTAAGGGTCAACAAAGGCTCGAAAAAACGAGGGTAGATAGCGCATTGTTTTGTAAATGCCCAACGGATTTGTACAACCATGCCCTCTGGTATTAAAGATAAGACAAACTAGTAAGGGTGGAGCTTTGGCAGGGTACCGAAGCTAAAATATCTCCCCCCCTCTCCCCCCCGAGCTCATACTGAAGTATATTCGAAGTCTTTAGCCACGACATACACGATGACATTCAGTTTTATATATTAACGAAAGTTTTCCTATTTTGATGACGTCACTTTGTATGGGAAGTAGGCGTGGTTTTGATCCGATTTTGCCATATTATATATCAATTGATGGTTCATATTATATATCAAAGCTAAAGTGCCAAATTTCAAGGCATTTCATTAATTTTTGTGAATTTTTAAGAGATTTAACGTTTAAAGTTTTAACGTTTGAAGGCAAACACAAGAGATGAACTGAGGCTCTTCGAGGAATGTCTACAACAGCACACCGATAAGCTCTTCAAATCACTCTTGACCGACTTTTCCACCAAATTCAGTAGCTTAGAAAGAGCGGTTGCGGCCACCAACGCTAAATTCTTTGAGAGTGACAATAAAATATCAGCGCTCCAAAACGACCTTAGTGCTCTTACAACTCGCTGCGACGAGCTTGCGGACCTTTTAAATAAAACTATCCACAACAACAACAACAACAACAACATCAACAATACCATAGACTACAGCTCAGACGCTGTTTTGTTTGGACTGCCGTTTTCTCAGGGAGAACATTTAAAGAGAAGTTTTAATCTTATTTGCCGATCTATTGATTTTCAATCACCGCAAATAAAAGATATTTTCCGGGTGAAGGCTAAGGCAAATATCTCGAACCCTTTGGTGATTGTGAAGTTCTACACCAACTCCGATCAGAATCAAACTCTAAAGGCTTTTGGGGAGTATCGCAGGCGTACAAAAAAAGCAGTTAATATTCGTAATGCTGGACTTGAATCGGATGGCAATGTATTTCTGCATGAAAGCCTTCCTGTCGAAGCCCGCAACATTCTTCAAGCTGCGATTTCCTGCAAACGGGCAAAAACCATCTACAACGCCTTTTCTTTTCGTGGTTCAATCTTCATCAGACTGCAGAAGGATGGTGAGAGAATCAAAATTAATTCCATCGATGAACTGCACAGCCACGCAAGTGATGCCGAAGGTGGCGATATTTTATTATAATAGTATTATATATGCTCTTTTTTCTATTTCTTCATACTCTGTCTATAAAACCTATTACTTTAATAAATTTCTCAATCCTTCTTTCTCTTCACTTCTAACCTTTTGTTTTTTCTCTTCTAACTTAAATGCTTGTTGTGCCTTTATATGTTTAGTTTTTCATGTCAGTATTAAATAACACTCTTTTTAACACTGAAGAAAATCATAAAGCTATGATTGGTGTTCTTTGCAAGTAACGCTCTGGCCTAAAGATCGTACACTTTAACGCAAGAAGTCTTAATGATTTTAAGATGGACTGCGCTAAATATGTTTTTGAAAACTCTTCCGTTGACATTATTTGCGTGTCAGAAACCTGGTTTCACAAAGATATAAGCGATTCTTTGTTGAATATAAAAAATTTTAATCTATTTCGTCACGACAGAACTAGTAAAAAAGGCGGTGGCGTTGCAATCTATTGCAAAAAAATATTCTTGTAAATGATAATCTTTGTTTGAATTTTATAGATAATTTGGCTCAAGTAGGTCTTCATGTTGTTAACAACACTACTCCTACGAGGTTTGCCAATAATGCATGTCCAAGTTTACTTGATGTTTTTGTTGTCTCAGATATATCATTAGTATTGCTTTTCGACCAACTATCATTTGTGTCAGACCATGATCTTATTTTCTGTACAATTTGACATTATATAAAATAGCAAGAAATGAAGCCACTTCAGCCGTCAGACTATCAAAAAAAAACTTTTTATCTGTCCAAGCTAAGTCCCTCACTACCTTCGAAACAATTGTGGAATAATCTAAAAAGCATCGGTATTTCCAATAAAGTGATTGATTCTACCCAAATAGATCCCAATATTCTAAACGATTTCTTTATCTCAAGCTCGGAGCCCAATGAATCCTTCAACGCGGCCAATTACGCTAGATCTGCTTCTGACTTCCCGACAGAGTTCAATTTTATGGCGGTAAGTGAACCAGATGTGGAGCGCTCTATAGCTAAAATTAAGTCAAATGCTACAGGTGAAGATGGAATCTCCATTAAGTTTCTGAAACTCTTACTTCCACATGTGCTCAGCCCGCTAGCACACATAATAAACCACAGCTTTACAACCTCGTGTTACCCTGCAATCTGGAAGGTAGCAACTATTATTCCAATTGCTAAAAAACCCAATGCTAGCGAGCCGGCTGACTTTAGACCCATAAGTATGCTGTCATCAATCTCAAAGGTTTGTGAATCTATAATGGCGGAGCAGGTTTCGAACCACATATATTCATTCGATCTTATGTCAGATCATCAGTCGGGTTTTCGACATGGCCACAGCTGTTCTACTGCTATCGTAAAAATATTGAATGATGTTAGAATATCATACGATAAGGGACATGTCACTCTGCTCTGCCTTCTAGACTTCTCCAAAGCCTTCGATACCGTGAACCATAATATACTTTGTACTAAACTCAAGTATATCTTTGGATTTTCTAATAATTCAGTTCGACTTTTATATAGTTATCTAAGCGGCAGAAGACAGAGAGTGAAAGTAGGCAATAATTTTTCATCGTATATGAATATATCTAATGGAGTTCCTCAGGGCTCGGTTCTTGGCCCTCTTCTTTTTACTATGTTCTTGAATGACATTTTCGACAAGTGCAACAACGTCACAATGCATGCATATGCTGACGATCTTCAGCTGTATTTGTCCAGACCTGTTGGGTTAATAGAAGACTTATGTGTTAGATTAAATGAAGACTTGAACATTGTAACGGAATGGGCTTGTACCAATCAACTCAAACTAAACCCCCTTAAGTCGTACGTCTTACCGATCTCTAAAACTGCTTTATCAAATCTCGATCTTCCCCCAATTTTTCTCAGCGACATTGACTTAAAAGTTGTAACAAAGGCAACCAATCTTGGTTTCCGGATAAATTCTTCTCTCTCTTGTGAAGATCACATTAATTCTTGTGTGAGTAAGATCTATTTCGTCTTAAGAAACCTGAGAAAGACTGCGGCATTTATTCCCACCGAAACGAGACGCAAACTATTCTTGCAGTTACTGTTGCCCATTATAACTTACTCGGAAGTTGTTTATAGCAATCTTGATTCACGATCATCTCACAAGCTCCTAGTTGCTCTTAATAATGCCGCCCGTTATGTCTATGGATTAAAGAAGTTTAGCCATGTGTTTTTTTTCAGGACAAAATTACTTGGTTGTTGCCCATTTCGCTACCTTGAAGCGAGAAATTGTTTATTTTTGCATAAGATTTTATTCTCGCGCTGCCCACACTATCTTTTTGAAAAAATTCAGTTCTGCAGGTCAAGCCGCAGTATGAACCTCTTGATCCCAAATTACTGTTACACAAACTCAAGCAGGCTTTTCTTCGTCAGTGCAATAAGACTGTGGAATTCTTTGCCGAACAGCATTAAAGCTGTTTCCAACCATAGTGCCTTCAAGCGTTTAATTTTTGAACATTTCTCCTAATTCTTTTCTGTATCTTTTCGCTCCCTACTTTCTCCTATTTTCTCTTCTATATAACTTATTTTAAATATGTTAAGTCCTCTTTCAAATTCATTCTACATCATTTGTTGTTATTTCCTCTTATTATTTTTATCTGATTTTTTATAATTTAAACTCACTTTATTTACTTATTTTTATTGATTTATATAATTTATATAATTATTATTTATCTTTTTTTGCGGCATTCAAAAGAAATAATTCTTATATGCCAACATATTTTGAACAATAAATCTAAATCTAAATCTAAATCTAAAATAAAGCCAATTTATATGGGAGGTAGGCGTGGTTTTCATTCAATTTTGCCAAATATCATAGTGGTGGTCTATGTTATATATCAAAGCAATGCAAAATTTCAAGACATTTCTTCAATTTGAGCAGATTTTTAAGAGATTTTATTTTTAAAATAAAGCCACTTTGTAGGGCAGGTAGGCGTGGTTTTCATCCGATTTTTCCAAATTTCATAGCCAGGATTAAGTCTGAAGAGCAAAGCTTACCTGCCAAATTTTAAGGCATTTCTTTAATTTTTATGGATTTTAAAGACATTTAATGGTTAATATAAAGTCACTTTGTATGGGAGGTAAGCGTGGTTTTCATCCGATTTGGCCCATTTTTGAGCTTGATCTTCCTTTTTTGAACTAATATTTTGAGTTTCATCGCGATAGCTTTAAAATTGCGGCTGTAATCGTGTCGACAGACTGACAGATGGACAGACAGACGTATACATGGAAATCGACTCAGGAGATGATGCTGATCAAAAATATATATATTTTTCTATGCCTGCCACGCCTACTTCTTGGCGTTACAAACGAAATGACAAAGTTAATATACCCCTTACGCAGTACGCGTTGGGGTATACAAATGTATCATCACCAAACCTCTGCCGTACCTGAAATTACTTATACAAAAATTTTTGTGTTAATTGTATGATCCGTTTAGGATTTCCAGTGGTTTTCTCTGATTGCAGCGCCAGGTACCGGATCTAAACAATCCACCCGGATACACACAAAAAATTTTAACAAAATCGGTACAGCTGCCAAGAAGGATTTTAGACAAAAATAACACCTCACAGTGTACAATTTTGGTTTTTAATGGTTTTTACAACTTTCTGGCTGTTTTTCCGGCAACGTGAGAAGCAAATCGGGTGCTCCGTTATCGAGTTATGGTACTATAAACATATAACATGACTTTGTTTTGTATTAACAGATTGACAAGTGAGCCGATTGACCTCACATTTTCGCAGTACATTTTTTTTTTCGAGTACACTAGTGATGTCCAACCGGTAGCTTGCGGGCGCCTCGCGACCATATTTTTAGACGCCCGTAAACAAAATGATGCACAGAAGAATATTTACCATAGAATCGACGATTTGTACAAGCATGCTTATAACATGCTCAAACCGACTAAGTTTATCATGTTAAACAAAAATGAGCTTTTCATTTAACACGATCGTTCACACTTCCTGAACTAGTTTCAAATTGACTGCGACAGTTGAATTGTAGCTGCAGAGTTACAGGTGTTTTTTGCAGACGCTACCATTCCTTTCTGTGTTACTCATGTCGTCAATAAATTTTTCAGATACTTGCACAATTGTGTACTTATATGAAAGAGACCAGAGACCATTTTGCTTTTCTATTATTTGTTTTTATGACTTTTTATTTTGCTTCAAAATGTAAAAATTCACAATATTTCACTACTGGCTTCATTAATGGAAATAATTTGTTATATCAATACAGCGAAAGCAACACTCGAGCTTACAACACTTGATATCGCAGTGATATCGTACTCAAAAGCACATATTATGAAAACGCTGCAGTTCTTAAGAAAATAGACCCTGTCATATATTAAAACGTACGCAGTTGGGCACTCATCGTCAAAGCATTTTTCGGCTTAGCATATACTTAATATATGCGAGCAGCTTTTTTCACAGCTAACGGTTATAAAAAACAATTACAGAAACATGTCATGTGGACTGGACGAGCATGTAAGAAATAACATGATTTTAGTATGCATAACAGAGCTATAAAAAAACAAAATTTTAAGAAGTTATCTGAAAATGTGCAGATCAGTGCTTTAATCTAACAATGTAAACAAATGTGCTTTATTTGTCCATATAAATTTTATAATAAATAGGCTGAAGTAGGGTGATGTGTAACACGTTTTTATTTGCTCCATTAAATGTGTTAAGAAGTTTAATTCTTTATTGGTTTAATTGGCCTATTCCTTGCAGGCGAACCAATTCGAAGTTTTCCGTGGCTGTTGAATATTTTGGGAAATGGATGAATTAGACCATACTAAAGATAAAATGTGGCTTTTTTTGGTATTTTTCAAATCAGTGGGATGATGTGTAACATCAACTAAATTTTGGTTTGCAGAACAGGAACTTTAATTATTTATGTTTATTTTGACTTTTATGTTTAGTAAAAGTATTATAATAAAAACTTAATGAAATAATAACAATATCTTGTAAATCGGTCCGAGTCTGAATTCACACACACATACGTTAAATTAAAAAAAAAAAACTAATCGTTAGCTTCAATACAATATATGAATATTTGGTATTAATTGTAAAAAGAAATTTAATATCAACTGTAAAATGAATATTTCGCACAAATAATATAGCTGGTTCGGTGCTTCAGACAGCGAAAATTAAATAGGCGCTTGCATTTGTTGCATTCAAGTTCAAAAATCTCGATTTGTTTTTGGATGACGACGAAAAGCGCCCGCTTTGCGACCGAGCATCCTTTTTTTTGTTGCTTGTATGGTTTTCTGTGACGTTTTTAGAGCACAGCTTTTCATTGACTTCCTACCATGATTGGTTTTTGGTCTGGGCTGAATAGTATGAACTGGGCCGATTTCGTTTTATTTTGCATGAACAGATGCCTTTCATATGGATATCATTTCAGAGTTTCACGCTGTTGCCTCTTCAATGTATGGGATGTGTTACACATCACCCCAATGTTAGCCACTTTTTTTTATTGATGGTATTTGACCACAATGTGAAAAATTGCATGATCTTTTTTTGTATATACAGATATTAAACATTAGGACAGTTTAACATTTACTCACTTTTAAAATCTGGTGAAAATTTTATCCAAACGCTATTTTTTGTAAATTCAAAAAAAAAAAAATTTTTGAGTAACGCTTTTTTTCACGCTTTCTAAGAACTCTAATCAAATGTATGTCTGCATACTTCCAAAACTTACGAAAAACTTGATTCTGTCAAGAGAAATATATCACAGTGGTTCATTCACTCATATGCCAACATTTTGTACAAAAAATCGCCGTGTTACACATCTCCCCACGGTACATATTAACGCACCTCACCCTAAATATTTTTATAAGGATCGGTGACCGTAAAGCATGGTCATGGTTTTAAAGTAGCCCTTAGTACAAATTCGATTGGACACCACTGGAGTAGACGATACGCCATCTACCAGAAAGGTCAAAACAACGTCTGCTGGGCCAGCTATTTTTAATGTTTTCTGAAAAAGTGCGCGTAAATATTGCGCGACCACGTCCTTTTGATTGATTTGTTGGCGACAAAAGGGGTGTGGCAATTTTTTTTTTTCTAAACTATACCGTATAAAAATAAAATCTACTGCCAAAATTTAAGGTCAATCGGCAGAGCAGTCAATTTAATGGTTTTTGAAAATGTGGGCGTATCTTTAGTTTAAGTAAGCCCCCTCATGTTTACACTTGCCGAGAGTACCCATACAAACAAAATTACCAAATTAAAGTCTAATAAGACAAAAATCGTCTCAACTCTTTGATTTGTGGGCATTAAAAAATATTTAGTACTGGTCTATGCGTTTTTCAGTACAAGACTTACATCGTATTTTATGTTGCATTTGCGACGATATTTCCCTGTAGTCCAAGTCTTAAAGAATTGATAAACGAATCATAAACGATTTTTCTTCATCTTTGACGAAACATGCTGATTCGGCCATACCATGATACAATGATAGGGTAGGGCCGCTTCGCTGAGTGCTCTCACGCGTCAACGAAGAGTAGATAATGAGAAGGAACATATATGTCAAAACGACGATTTCGTAGAAATTACAATTTAGTAGAAAATGCAAATGAAGAAAATATTGTATGTTTCCAAGTTGCAAACAGTGCGGTCGCGGGTGTTAAATTTGTGCTAATTTGAGTGAAAATATTATAAAAAAGTGTAATAAAAACTATAAAATGTGAAAGAAGTCTTAAAATTGCAAAAAAAACCTGGAACATTTTTAACCTAAAAACAACTGCGAAACGTGAGCATAAAGAAATTCGCGATGAACAGCTGATTTTGACACCAATCTCGCTATATTCTGCTTTCTACTCCATTCCTCTCCGAGTCGACCCTACCTTATAATTCTGCCATGGGCCATACATTTCATTGATGAAAATCCCATATAAAATTCCCACGAACGCAATACAGAAATGTTGAGATTTTTCGTGCATGAATATATTACTGAATCATTGCGGAAGTTTCGTCAACAAACAAGACAGAAATATGAAAAAAAAATTGTTTTCCATTTTTATATATACCTACTTTGATTTTATTTTACATGTCTTTTCGGATCAGATTATTTCCGATTTGCAATCTTTGATATATCAGTCATGCAGTCCATTAATGCGCCACATTTTTAAAATGATATATATTGTAACTTTTAACGAAAAAATTACTTCGAAATATAAGCCTTTGTAGGAAAAACATGAACGAACACAAAGCAGAAAGGGTGAAGAATTTTCGACAAATTTTTTAATGAACGAATACAAGCCGGACGCGTTAAAGAATTATCGATAAGAATTACAAGAGATAAGAGTTATCGGTTATTGCGTGTTCTATTGTTTTCGTTGTGTCCTTGTTTTGTTTGGTTTTTTCTTAGTTTTGACGAAACCAATGCAGCTTAGTTAAAGAATATTCTGCAAGTCTGGCTTATGCAGCAAGTCCGTTTAATTTATTTAAAAGCTGAGTAGGTAGTCCGGTAACTCAGTTTATAATGGAAGAACTTGTAACCATTACGTTGTGTCAAATACCACAGCATGCGATTTTTTTTTAATTTCGATATAAATGTGTGTTCAAATTGGAATTATATGAAGATATGGTATTTATATGAAAATTCACAGATCTAAGAATAAAACAAATTTTAGATTCAAAGTTGCATTCGTTAATATTGCAGCATGTACTGTTTCCAAATGAATCAATGCAAGGCCTACTTACTTTCTGAATTTATCAAAACTCAATTTGAGAAATACCTAAAAGTATGCTAATGTTCTGAAAAAAAGCTGCATTCAGATTCAAAGTTTTAGACAGTAATGTACATTTAGAGTATTGAACGAAAGACTCAATTCAATGATAAAAGAATGAAAAGAACTACTGATTGTAAAATTTAAGATAAGTATGAGCTACTCAAATAGATATGTCTCCGTGGCCAAGTTGGTAGAACAGCCGACTATAGATACACAAGCGTAGTTTGTTGAAATCCTCGCTGAAAGCATAAATATAAAAAATTATTAAATAGCCATTTGTTTCGTTTTTATTCAACCAGTGCGGCGAATTGCTCTGTTGTTGTTTTCATAAGAACCATTTCGTTACATTGGTTTTAACCCCCCATCTAGCTCGCCGTATTGTTGTAAGCGCGGCTATAAAAGTTTCACTTTAAAAATTCGTAACGATCGAATTATTAAACTTAATCGCACAATTTTTTGTATCTGTGTTAGGTATGGTTTAGCAAAATATTTCCATGACATTTCACTGATTTTTTTTTAAATTTAGATTTTTGTAATTTTTTTACAACAAGAAATACAACAAGAAAGAAAAAATACGTTTAAATATCAATATTTTTTTCTGAAATTTTCAGTTAACTTTTTACATTTAAAGGAACAATCGAGGCCCATGCACATTTTGAATTTGTAAATAAATTTCTTCCATACTGCTAAGGGCCACTCTAATGCACAGATATGCATTTATTTAACCAGATATGAAGTAACATATATGCACTATTTACAACACTTTCGAAGACAGATGAAATCTTAAGGTGGTCCTCTGGTAATCTATGCCAAATTTTAGCCTTTTTTCAAAATATTGTGGAAAGAGAACGAGTAAGGATATTTTAGTTCCGTTTTTTGATTTGGGTTGCTTAATTTATTGAAAAAAATACAAAATTTTGAAAAAGTGAATTTATGGACCGTTCAGAAAGTTCTCGGCCTGGTAACGAGGTTCTCCGGAAAAAAGGTGGGTCCAAATTGCGCACGATTCCAAGTGTAAACATCGTCTGAAAAAAAAAAATATTCAGTTACTTAGAATGAATGTCCCTATAGCCCCTACCTCGGAAACAAAAATCGAAATTTTTTTAGGGGGGAGCCGCCACTTTGAAAATGAAAAATCGAATTTCGACCTTTTTTTTTGTAGTCTAGTGTAGAAAAAAAATAGTAAACATTATTTTTTCGGCAAGTTTGAGGTAGGGGCTATAGCGGCGTAAATTTTGCGTCGTTTCATGCCTCATATATCAAAATCGGTCAAAAACTGTTTGAGTTATCGTGCGCAAAGTTTTGAAAAACATGGTTTCGAGAAAAACGCGTTTAAAGTTTTGACTTCAATTTTGAGGCACACAAATGACATTAACACATATTTTTTTAATACAATACTTACGAATATTAATCGGCAATTCCAGCCCCATAAAGTGTGCCTTCCTCCATCTCATAAAACGAGTTTTCCATGGCTTTTTGGGCTCTGCGGGCTGTGCGACCCTCTTTCGATGATGCGTACGTTTTTAGCTCTGAGCGTTGAAGTCGTTTTCCGTCGCGAGATTCAGCATACATCTCGGCTTGTGGGCCGATGACAATACCCATTGTTGACATTATTTTTAAAATACTTGTGAAGCCTTCGTTGAAAATGCAGGTTGCCAGAAAATTTGCGATTTCGACTGTGGTAGCACCACAGTGGATATGTTTCGGCGCAAAGGTCCACAAAAGCGAGTTCAACGATTCGTTACAATTTTGCGTTTCACCTCCAGTGCATCGGTTGAGTAGATCGTCGGATGATAACGCTTCGTATATGGGCTTCATTACTTGCAGAACCTTTCCATCAAGTGGGGCGTACGTGTGGTGAAATGAGGCTAATGAGCCTTCTGCTGCTGACTTTTGATAGGCGCACCAGCTGGACTCACCAGGTGGGCAATACATATGTTGTGGATTACTATCACTTGAACTTTTGTGATAATATGTTGACCATATTTCTTTTCTCATGTTTTCCACAGAGTCCTTATTACGTCGAATAGCAAGTCCATAGTAAGTAGTCAGCTCGCTTATGACTTTGTCTGTCAGTTTGCCAGTGCCTTTTCCACCGATGCCTTTGTTTTCTTTTTTGGCCTTGCGCAGCCGTGTGCCCATGCGTTTTTGCACGTGAGCGATGCACTCCTTTTTTGTGACAACGGGGTCGCCGTTATACGGATCAAGGTCTATAATGGCCTTGAAGGTTTTGCTGTCGCCATCGCCAATATATTTTTCATATTTTATGCCATATTTTTCGATCGATGAGGCAAACATTTCCTTCACGGCATCTACCTCCATCTTGCCCGCACTCCCACTGTGGTTGTTTGTGCATGTTTTCTGGTGCGATTCGTACCATTCTTCGAAGTCTGCAGAGTCATTTTTTTTCCCCCACATTTTGCATGCCTGGCAAAGGCTTGATTTGACAACGGAGTCAACCACTTTTTTGGTATGTTTACCGACGAGCGTAGTGACACCAAAAAGAGACGAGAATCCCCGTTTTTTCCAGGTGCCATCCCCTGAAACGGTCAGCAATGAGGAGTCACAGTCAGGATTTTTTTCTTTCTGCTGTTCCTGCTCTTCTTTAACCGCATTCAACAGGCACTGCTTGTAAACTGCTTTAGCAGACACATGCATGTTTTTCAAGGTGCCATAGTACGCATCAAGGCACAATCCTTGGCATATGTCCATTAATCCGCAGAACATATTAATACCTTCTCTCCCTATTCCAAGCAATCTCATGGCAAATATCAACCGGCGATTTACAACAAAAGATTTACCGACCACCGGCGAAGAATTAATATACTGTGTAGCTTTACATTGGCACTGCAGACTCACTTTGAAGCCGACTCCACGCATACATGTTTTTCCAAATCGAATTTTTTGTTTACATTGGGCGCAGATAACCAGAGCAGCAAGCGTTTGGAAAAATGAAAAAAATTCCAAGAAACAGAACTGGAGGTTGTTTTCGATGATGACTTCATTGTCTTGCGTTTTCTTCAATTTTTTGGCCGATGTGCTGGCAAAGTCGGTGTCCTCTACTTGGGAGTGCTGGTTTCCACGGAAATGCCTCTTTTTTGTTCGATACGCGTACTTACGTGGCGCGTTTGGGTGGCTTTTTTTATCCATAGCAAAAAAAAAAACACAAAACGATTTTTCTTTTATTTTACAACAGCAGTTATCGCGCACGCGTAGCTTTCAGCGTTCGAAAATAAACTGAATCTCGTTCGTTTGCTTCTTTCATGTGAACACCTGGGCTCAAAATCATTTCAACCCCTAAATCAAAACATGCATGTATACATACTGCATGTATACATACTGTGTGTGTATGTTTTGTAATATCAATACATATTTTGGAAGAATTCCACAGAATTTTCGACTAATGACTGCAGGCAAATAAACAACTTTGCTGATGCGTTATTTTGACGAAAACATACCTACACAAAAATGCCTGTATCTCCTAAGCTATTTCGAATTTTGAAAAATCCTTTTGGGAAAATGTTTTTGAGTATCTGAGCAATAGAAATATGAAAAAAAATTTTTCGGATTACCAGAGGACCCCCTTAAGAAAAAAATAAAAAATTGAAAACCTGATGGCGGATTCTGAAAAACGCTAAAGCTAAATCTCCATCGCTAAATTGCGATTCTGAAAAACTCCATTGCTTATTTTCATGCTTAAAAATTAGAGACTGAACGAACTTTTAACGAAGAATAAAATCTAAGCTGTCATCGCTAAGTTTTTAGCGATTGATACGTTTCTGAACTTTTTTTTAGCGATTTTCAGAAACTCTAATATTATTTTTAGCTATAATTTTGGAGTCCAATATTTTGTTGTCGCTAAATTTAAAATGAAAAGGTTTTTGAATGAAAATCGTAATATTTTATTTATTTATTGAGAAAAATGAATGCTTCGTCTGTTCTGAATGTTCTCAAAGTTAAATAAACCTACATATTTAAAGCAGTTTCTTTCGAAAACTTGCTATTTGTATTTAACAATTATATTAATATTTTTATAGTTTAATATGCTTTTAGAGAAAGATTTAACCTCTTGAAACTTCAGAAAATTTCATTAAATGAAATGGTAGCTTCACTCTTTGCTTGCAAGTTTTGTTAAAATTAGTTAAAATTGATTATTACAAACATTGAATAAAAATCCACGCCTACCTCCTATAGGAAACGACTTTATAAATTGAAACATATCCTTTGATGTATAAAATAATCTGAAAATTTTGTGTGCGAGCTTTTTTGTTTTTATAATTTCATTGACAATTTATATGTGTATAAAGAAAAATACAGAACATTTATTCGAAATTTAAAAAGACTACAAATGCATATGTTCGTCCTCTTCGCTATCGCTTTGGGTGGCTTGTTGTAAATTTCTTTGGCTGAGTAGCAGCGGTTCTCTGCGTTCTGCTGGCTGATTGGAGCGTGTGCTTGCATGCTGCAGCGCGCTCTCCACCTAATGCGTCAAATTCTCATTGCCGTCCTCATCTTCTTCAATCAATCGGTCTGAATCCATGTTGACCACATTTTCGTCGTTCTCATCATCGCCTTTTTAAGGCAGCTATTTTATGGTGGACTTTTGTAAATTTAATACACCCATTTGAGCATCGAGCGAGATAACTTTATGATTTTTATTTGAATCTTCTCCATCATCTTCACATTCGGAGCCATCTGATGCATCCTCCTGCTTAAGGTTATGTCCTTTTTGCAAGTATTCGTGTAAATTTTGGAAACTCAAGTGTCGCAGTTTTAGGGACGCATGCATTTGGTGAAGCTGACGCACTGACCTGCCTCCCGCGCTGCTGCATCTGTCTGGAACAACTCCTTGACACGATCCACCCCAAGCTTAGCTTGCTTGTCAGCGGTCTTAGCGCACTGCAAAAGCAACAGCGAATTGGTCAATGTGCTGCCACCTAGATTAAGGCAGCACAGTTCACGAAGAGTTCAAACCAAATATCATTTGAAATTCTGTGCAGCGCTCTTCCACAGCTGTGGGATCAGTTATTGCTATTTTGCCATCATCAAATGTGCATAATGTTACACACTCTGGATAATGACCACTGGATAAATACCACGGGAATAGGTTATTTTTCTGCAGCGGAGAGTATCTTAACCTCATCCTTATCTATTCTCACATCGGGCCGTTTAAAGTGTGCCAGCGCACATAGCGTGGCAATTGAGCAGCAGTCAGTTAAGTTTCCTTCATGATTAATTACATTGAGATCTACAAGCAATATCCATTGTCTATCCTCAGTGGTAACGTACAGCGTTAGATCTGAATTGAGTCCCGTTTCGAAGTATGGAGCTGCCATGGGCCCCAATACCGCATTTATATACATCATGCCATCGTTTGCGTGTTGCTTTTTTCAGTCCCTTGGTTACACCCAGTGAGACGAGAACGCTGCCCCAATCGATACTAAAATTGATTTTCTTCGCACGGAACTCGTCGTTTTTGCATTCATCCAAGCGTTGATTCTGTTTAATAGCTTGGGCAATGAAAGTTCTTTCACATGTTGAGAGCAGTGTTTGTTTTTAGTTTGAATAAATTTTGAATAAATTATTTGAATAAATTTTTTGACATACGAATCGCTAAATCAGCGCTTACTGTGGCCAGTAGTAAAAATAACATTTTTAGCTAAGCGATTTGAAACTCAGAATCGCATTTTAGCGAAATCGCTAAGAAACTCAAGGAAGAATTTTTTTAGCATTTTAGCGATAGAGATTAAGCTTTACGCTGCGTCTCCACGAGCAATGTTTCGGGCAATATTGCGAGCAAGAAAATATTGTTTCATCTGGCAATATTTCGATGATGGGCAAAATATTGCCGCAATGTGTCATATTTGAAATGGCGTCGAACGAGAGACACATACATGCTATTAGAGCGTTAAAAGCTTTTGAAAAGTTAGAATTTTGTGAAAAAGCGAAAAAAACCAACGAAGATTTTGGGTACATCCATTTTTCGTACATCCATAAGTTTGAAGGTTTTTTGGTATTGGTATGTATGAAAAACATTTTATTGGTAAAAAGTAAATACATAGAAGAAATTTCATTTTAAAGGTAGGAAATTACATTAAAAAAATGGATACGGCAATGCGATATGCTATTTTACCACGAGTCCGGCTAAGCATCACACTGAGGTTTGTAGCAACTGGAGACTCTTACAGGACGTTAAAGTTTTTGTCAAGAGGTTCGCGCAAGACAATCAGCAAAATAGTCCTTGAAGTTTTAACTGCAATTTACAATGCTTTGCAACCACTGCATTTAAAAGTTCCGGAAACATCAAATGAATGGCTTAAAATTGCCGACGACTTCAACAATTGTTGGCAATTTCCTCACACACTTGGAGCCCTAGATGGAAAACACATCCGCATCCTGGCTCCAGCTCATTCTGGAACAACCTTTTATAATTTCAAAGGTTTCTTTAGTATTGTTTTGCTTGCGGCAGTGGATGCTCATAGTCGGTTTATATATATGAATATCGGAGCCAATGGAAAATCTTCAGACAGTACTATATACTGCAATAGTTCACTCTACAAATCATTACAAACGAAAGTTCCTGACGAAACAAGATTAGGCGAAGCTGAATCCTTACCATTTTACTTTATAGGTGATGACGCCTTCGCTTTGGATAAACATCTGATGAAACCCTACAGTAGAGGCTTAACCGTCAATCTTAAAGAAAAAATATTTAACTACCGATTGTGTTGAGCTAGAATGACAGTCGAGATGGCGTTTGGTAGGCTGGCAAATAGATTTCGGATTTTTCACAAGCCAATTGAAGTTTGTGAAGTTTATGAAGCTGTTGTGTTATATATAATATGTTAACGAAAGTTAGAACGAATCCTGTTGAATGTGACATACATACTGAAGAAACACTGCCTTCCCATATAACATCTACAGGAACACAGCAAAGCAATAGATATAAATTCGCTAACAGAATTAGAGACAAAATTGCATTGTATTGTGTAACAGATGGAGATGTACCCTTTCAGTGGAAAAAAAATAAATGAAAATATGGATTAATTTCATATATAATTGCTTTTTATTGTTTATTTCTTAAATTTATAGGTACATATTTTAGCATCAGTAGACGAATACACGGTATCACTATTATGAAGAATTAAAAAATTAACCTTTAAGGTAAGGTAACCTTTAATCGATGTTAGTGTCAATTTGACAATATTTTCTTACTAAATTAAAGTTATTTTGTACCAACAGTGACTTATACTAGATTTTTTTTATAAATAAAAATTTCACGAAATTTCATGATTTTTGAACTGCGCCAAAATCTATAGTGATTTTCAGTATAAATTTAAATACAAGGATTTAATTTAATAAACAAATAGTGTCAAATTGATACCAACATCGTTTGAAGGCTAAAAAGTAATTCATGAGGTCATAAATTTACAGTGTTACAGTGAAAATATTAAATTCATAAACTTGAATAAAAAACACAAATGTTTGTGGAGAATCAACTGAGATCATAAATTAACACAGTATTACAGTGTAAGTTTATTTAATAAATAAACTTAAATAAAAACCACGAATGTTTGTGGAGAATCAACTTTTAGGTTACTAACTTACTGTGACAAAACGGTTTCCAGTGTTTCGATTTGATAAAGTTGCAAACGTCCGACAAATAAAGCCTCTGTTATGTGTAACATTTCACCATTACTTCATCAACCCATCATTGCATGCTTTTCAGTTGGACCAGGTAGTTTCAAAATTCTTAAAAGATTAAGATAAACTGCATGGTACGACTGATATGTATGTAATACGAACGAAAAAAAATGTTAATTGAATCCACTCCAATTAAGGTAAGTTGCTATACATAACAGGGACCTAAGTTTTGCTTTTGGCTCAAAACATAGTGAGCGCACGCTAATTTGTTGCAAACCGTTTTGCCACAGTGAGTTAATAGCCTTATGGCTAAAATCCGATTAAGAAGACTTATATCCTTTTCTCTGTGAAAAAATGAGGTGTGTTTTATGAGACGATTACCGTGATATGCTGCCAACCAAAAGAGTCCTTTTCTTGTTGGTGTCTCAGGGATTTTGTTATTTCGAAGAAATGCATCACCAAAAATTAAAAAAAGGTTTTCCTTTGAAATTAACATACTTTTTTAAAAATATCCAACAATTTCTAAATCAATCTCTTTAAACGTTACTTCGTAATCTACTCATAAGACACACCTAAATTTTTAACAAAAATGGATACAAGTTCCCTTAACTTAAAATTCAATTATCATCAAAAAAAGAAATACCAGCATCTTCTATTGCTTTGTTCAGCATATTTGTGGATGAACCAGACGACGCAGTTCTTCTGAAGTGATCCGCAACTCGAGTTGATGTTAAAGTCTGGATATCAGCCATAAGAAGAGCACATTCGGAAGGAGGCATTCGGAGAACCAACTATCGCATCGATTGCCTTGTTATATCTCGAGTAATTACTTTTCCTGCCAACCTTTGCTCGGACATTCAATGCCTCCTTCCGAACAGGCTCTTCAAAGTCGTCCACTGTTGACTGTATTGAAATGTTCATGTTTTTCTCCTCCTCTACATCGTACACTGTATGGTCTGTTGTTGAGTCCTGCGAATTTCAATTAAAATTAATATATTATGAGTTAAAGTGCTTACATTTAAATCTGGGAAATTATCTGACGAATTTCTAATAACTTCATTTTCAGCCAAAAACTGCATGTCGATCCAGATTTTTTTTGCAGAACTAACTTTTTTTCTTCCAGTATTGTAAACAGCTTTCAGTGACTTTATTTTCTTGTTTATAGCATCGGCACTTAAATTCAACTCTTTTCCTATTGATTCCCAGGCAGAGTATTGCAAATCCTTTCTTTTGTACAACTTGCTATTCATTTTCCACAAACATTCGTTGTTTCTATATAAGTTTATTAATTTTATGATTTTCAATTTACTCCATTCTTCATTTGCCGCCATTTTTACTTCAAATGTCACAGTCGACATGTCAAATATATTGCACGCAGAAGCAATATTCCATGCAAAGCAATATTGTACTTCAATCGTTTGGCAATATTGCCAGACATATTTCCTTGCTGGCAATTTAGCGCCTACACGGGCAATATGTAGAGCAATTTCATTTTGGCAATATTGCCTTGCCTGAAATATTGCTCGTGGAGACGCGGGGTTAGCTAGGCGATTTTCAGAATCTAGCCTCAGGTACAAGAAAACACATTTGTTATTGTTATTATTTTTATTATTATTATTATTTGATATACCAGTGCTACAAGGTGAAAACCTTATGATTAATGCACTGGCATCATTGATTTGTTTTTTTTTTTTTTTTTAATATGACAATAAATTTGTTGTTTACAATAAAAATTCATTACTAAGAGTAATACAAATTCGAATGCAATTAAATATAAGTAATATTAAATAGTGAATATAATATAAAAAAAAGGAAAAATAAAATAAAAATAACAAATAAAAATAATTCCTCTTCCAGCGAGGTAATGACAAAACAGGAAATTTAATTTAATTTTAATTTGTAACATTTTTAAAACTTTTATGTTTATTAATTTTTTAGAACAAAGAGAAGATGAATTTAGCGAAAGAGAAAAAAAAAAAAAAAAAAAAAAAAAAAAAAAATAAAAACTGATTAAAAAGATTATTGCAACGATGAAAGATGATCAAATAAAATTTTTTTGAATTGCACGGCGTTTTGTATTGGTCTAATAAAAGTAGGTAAGGAGTTCGAAAGACGAATTGCGTATATATAAAATTGCCTTTCAGATGTTAGATAGAAGTGACGCAATTGTATTAACGTATAGGACCGATTGGAACGTGAAGCAGTGATACGATTGTGCAAGTAAGCTGGTTCACCAGAGTATAGCACTTTATGCAGCAGGAGTAACGTTCGGAATTTAAGAATGTTCTCAAGGGTCATGTTGCAGATTTTTATTACGTAATGGGATACATGATCTGTACGTTTTAATCCAAAAACATATCTAGCTATGTTGTTAAATACAACATTTAGTTTTTGCTTGCTAACTGAGTCACAATTGGCAAAAATTTCGCAAGCATAAAGAAGCGTAGGGAGGATGTATGCTTTAGCGATAAGAAGGCTTATTTTGGGTGGTGTAAAATGTTGTGAAACCCTCAGTACCCTTAGCATTCCGTAGACCTTGCCTATTGTAGTGCCAATGTGTGTATTCCAAGTCAATGTCCTATTAAAGATTACTCCAAGGTTTTTAGTTGACTCAACGAAGTTAATTGAGGCGTTGTCCAAAATGATTTTAGAAAATTCCGACACATCGACTGGTTTTCTAGAGATAACTATACATTTCGACTTTTTTGGGTTAAGACACAAGCCATTTTGACCTGCCCAAGTTTTTATGCGTGCTAGATCGTTGTTGATGGTAGATATACAATCAGAAATACAGTCCGGCTTACAGCTTAAATACAATTGGACGTCATCAGCGTACATATGGACTTTGCAATTTTTAAGAACCGTGGGTAAGTCGTTAGCATAGATGGAAAACAGGACAGGCCCAAGAACTGAGCCCTGAGGTACTCCCCTGTTGACCGTTAAGAATTCTGATGTTTTGTTCTTGACAGATACAGCTTGGGATCGATTAGAGAGATATGACCTGAACAGGTTTACTGCTGTATGAGAAAAGTTAAACATGTTACTTAATTTGGTACAAAGGATGCCATGATCGACTGTATCGAAGGCCTTAGAGTGATCAAGAAGAATTAAAAAGCTAATTTTTTTATCATCTAAGCCTGCTCTAATCTCTTCAGATACATCTATTAGAGCTGTAACGCAACTCCTCTTTGCCCTAAATCCAGACTGCCTTTCGCTTAGTAACTTTTTATCGGAGATAAATTCGCTAACTTGCCGATTTAAAATCACTTCAATTGCCTTAGCCAAGAAAGGAAATATGGCAACGGGTCGATATTCATTGCATGTTTTAGGTATTGGAATGATTTTAGCTTGTTTCCAACATTTCGGAAAGATAGAAGTAGTGAGAATAGTATTAAAGGCGTAAGTTATGTATGGTAACAAGATTGGCAATAGAATTTTCAGAAAGAGTGGGTGAACTTCATCGAAACCAACGGCGTTTGATTTTATTGACAGAAGACTAGACAGTACTTCACTCTGGTCAACACAACGAAACGAAAAAGCAGTATCTGAACCTAAGACAACGGACGAAGAATCATTTCTACTAGCGTAAGCATTCTCATCAACTGTAGGCATGGGCAAGTTTACAAAATTTTTATTTAGGTCATCCACATCGATATTCACATCGACAGCAGACTGATTTTTACCTACTCCAATGTCACGGATTTCTTTCCAAATTTTTTTTGATGCAACTGCATTTTTATATTTTTCACTATAAAATCTTTTCTTTGATGCTGCTATGTCATTATTTACCTTTTTCCTAATTTTTTTAAATTCAGTGTATAACTCAGGTATTTTGAATTGCTTCCAACGATTGTAAGCCGCGTTTCGTTTTGCTATTAGCTTTTTAATATCGCTATTAAACCACGGCTTTTGTTGAGTTTTAACGCTTTTAGTCTTAATTGGTACAAATTGATTAAATAGCTGAATAATGTTTCGCTGCAAATAGCTAATCTGATCTTCAATTGATGGCATGGAGTAAATGCCTTACCAATTTGTCCTTCTGGCTTCTTGATCGAGCTGGTAATGATCATGATAATGGCTTTTTTACCATTTGGAAGTCAAAAGCTAGGAAGATAAGGTCATGTTTCGAGAAATTTGGAACTGATAGCTGATCATAGAGAAGTATTTTTGATAGATCACTTACAAAGATTAGGTCCAGTAGAGTATTAATAGAATTTGAGAAATGAGTTGGGGTCGAAGTGTTCACTGAAAAGAGTCCTAAGTCACGCATATCATTAGTTAAATTATTTTCTATAATAATATTGCTGTTAAAGTCTCCTGCAATAAGAACGTGGGGAAATGATATAGAAAAATGTTCAATCATGCTTATGAGTGGTGAAGTATCCACCATACGATTTGGACGGTAGACAGTGCCAATAAGCATTTTGTTGGAACCATTCGATACCGATAAGAATACAGATTCAATTGCACTGTCAGGAGCAGATTTATGTTTAAGCTTACAAGGGATGTTATTTCGCACATAGATCGCGGCGCCTCCAGCATGTCTCTCTCTGTCTGCTCGAAAAATTTTAAAACCTTTTAACATGAACAGCGCATTTGGCATTTCGGCATTGAACCATGTCTCAGAAACACAAATGAGATCCACATCTGAGCCCTCAAAAACATACCTCAACTCATCCATTTTGTTGACCAAGCTTTGTGCATTGATATGGCATACCTTGAGACCACTTCTTTGCTTGCATAATATACGTATCATATTAAATGTTTTGTCTTTGGAACTATTTTGATTATTTGTAAAAAATATTGTTTAAATTGTGTATGTAAACGCGTGCATTGTTTGTAAAAAATCGTTGCAAAAATCTCGATCCGCAGGTAAATATAAGCAGAAAATTAAATTTACGAAAGATAAAACAAGAATACAACAGAAAGTATGAATATGAACTTAAATAAATCATAAAAGGTAGCAGCATACAAAAAGTAAACAAAACAGTTTTAGTTTTAGATTTAGTTATGTTTCTCACGAAAAAGCTGATCATCGCCGGTGCAGTTGCTGTTGTTATTGTTGTTGTTGTGATGTTTTTCTTCTAGAAAAAACAAGCAACAACAACCAAAACAAAATAGTCGACAAAACAAGCAAACGGCAAAAATGTGCATGCTTAGTAAATGCAATGTTATTAGAAAAGAAACAATACGTTGTTATCAGAGTTGTTTCACATCAAATGGATTATTTTGAGTTTCGGGAAAAATCGTGCAAATTTTTTTTTAATTTTGAAAGTTCAAATTCCATATTTTTTTAAATATTTAAGTACTTTTACTCAATCAATGTAAATTCACAATTAAAACTCAAGATGTACATGAAAAATTCCTCAGAAAGTGAACTATTTTAAAAAATAAATACAAAATATTTTCCTATTACACTATTTTACATCACTTTTTTTTTATATATAGTTAAATACCTGCCATTGAAGGTTCCATGTATAAAATATAATATTTTTTTTTTGTTATTTTACAAAAAAAAAAAAATTGATTAAAAATCTTCAAAAATCACTTTTCGTCACTTTGCGCAAAAACACAAACTATAAATGAACTTTGAAAGCGCGCAGATGCATTAATAAACAAATATAAATAAAAAAAAATTACTTAGTGATGCAGTCACATATCTACTTTTACTCGGTACTAAACATTATTGTCAAAACTTTGTTTGATTTTTTGAATTAATACTCGGGTTCGGTACCTTTCAACCCAGTGTGCGACGGTTGCTAACCCAGGTGAAGGCAAAATTCTTTTTTAGGCAATCGTATGGTTAAGAGCTGCACTAGCCGGACATTGAGAAAGTGGCCCTAAAAGCGAAGTATGCTTAGGTTGTATTAATCAAGATTAAAGTTAGGCAAGTGATGTATGTGCAAAATTTGGCAGCTGCCTCACATCAAAATGAGTTGGTGAAGTGAAGCTAAAAGTCGAACATTTTTCATTTATTTTCTCGTTTCCCAAAATTAATTTTTTTTCAATAAACGTGACAATTCTGCCCCAATGTGCAACATGCAATGGGCTTAAGAAACAACAAAAAAAAAAAAAAAAGAGAGATGAAAACATATAAAAGCAACAAAAGGCATGCAAAATTACACTCAATTTGAGTAGAAATGTAGCACAAAAACGCTTGTTTTTGCTTGTCTTATTTTTGTTGTTGTTGCTATCTATGTCTTATGCTCAGCACTTTGCGGCTGTCTCTTTCATATTTAACGAGCAGGAGCACGCATAAATAATGCAAAGTGCGAAAATGAATGCTAGTTGCCAGGATGCGCGCTGCCAGTCCTGAGGATTAACGTTGAATTCAAATTGAATGCGACAATTGGCAGCTGATGTGCGGCCTTTTTATGGTGCATAAAAAAAAGGGTTTTGCAAAATTTTTTACATATGCCTTGATTTCTCTTGCTTCGCACATAAACTTTGAGCACATTCTCACGTGGCAAAGAGTTTTATTTATTTATTTATTTATTTATATAGTTTGATTTGTGGCAAAATCTTTGACGCACACGTAAGTTCTATAAATTGCTTACAATTTATGCACTTTATTAAAAGTATCTTTGCATTTCTATTTGCTTCCCTCTCTTTATTGACAACTCCGATTTTAACGTACTACACAATAAAAAGCCTTTAAATAACTGTGGAGCAAAATTCTTGAAAAATATTAATACACTTGAAATTTTGTCTTAAGTGATTTCATCACGTCGCAACCCACTTGGATCCAGATTGAATTTTAGGCCAAAAACAAAGCGATTCGTGGGCAAACTTATCAATAGACTCAAACCCAGACTGCAGGGTATGTGCGACATGGTGCTGTACAGCAAAAATGTTAGTAAAAATTCTCAAACAAGTGACACAAATCTACTCACCGAAAGTACATGAAACCCACCGACAGATCGGAGTCAAACATGCCGCGCACATAGGCCTCATGGAATTCCCATTGATAGGCCACCGTTGCTATGGTTTTCTGTGTCTTGCGATGCCAAGCCAACATGCTGGCCATCTGTATGGTGTTATTCAAGCGCTGCCAATGGCTTACATCTAGACCCTGTCGCGAAACTGTGGCAGCCACCGATCGTTTACTATCCGAGTACCTATAAAATTCCATAAAATTAAAGTAAATTTTTTTCTGCTCTTCCTCATAACTACCTTCCTGCGAATGCTGTATCAGCCATCACCGACTTGGGATCGGTCCACTCCAACAACAGCTCGGAGCCTATCGCCCAATGATTCGTTAGTGCACGCATAAAAGATAGGGTGCTGCGTCCACTATCATTGCGCACATTGTAAAAATTTGCTGTAATCGTAGTCGCAGGGCGTAGAAACTCAATTGTTAGCTGCGTCATGAGTGGCACATTTTCACCAGCCCGTTGCATAGCTGCATCCAAGCGTACATTACTAAAAGGATGATACTGAATGCTTACATTCGAGGAGAGCGTTGTCGGATTGATGTCGGCAATAATGGTGGGGGTTTGCTGTGTGATAAAGAAAAATAATAATAAGAATCGATATGCCTTAGGCAAACGCTTTACCCACCATCATGTCATCCATCATGATCATGGTGTAAATACCACCAAACCGAAAACCAGACGGTCGCGTATGACTCAGTACCCAGTTGGCGGTTATGTATTTGTTCGCCGCCAGCCGATGCGCATAGTCCAGCTCAAGTCCATCAAAGAAACGTGGCATTATATGATGTGCCATTGCATGCAGTTCCTGTATATTGCCGGGATTTTTGATTTGACTGATTCCCGGATAGTATTCGAAACAGGCCGGAAATTGTATGCCACATTTTGGCGGACACCATTCACACTTCATTTGATTAAAACGGATTTATTTTATTTTCTAGTATAACTTGTATGAAATATAATTGAAGAAATTGACAGATAAATAATTACAGCCGAAAGTGTTAAAATTTAAGAAAAATAAAGAAAAGACAAATATAAATTCTAAAAAACTGTAGTGACACTAAAATAAAGGTTATGTTTTTTGTTAAATGTATTCAAGGTATTTTGATATCGATACATTATGTTTGTAGAACACATTTAGTGGTAGGTTAATTTTGGAAAAAAATAGAGAAAATGATCATGACTGGTGTTCTGGTACTAACTATTAAGGGACAAAATCGATTTTAATTTTTTTTTTTGTATATATTAAGCCTGGATGGTTATACTTCGTCGAATCGACGAAGCAATAGTATTATATTTTTTGTATTGTTGTATCTAATCGTCGCACGTAAGCTGTTAATTAAAACGCATCGTTGTCGCAAAAAAAAACAAAATATCTATAAGCAGAAGATTTGCGGATTTGTTTGAAAGTATGTAAAGTAAGTATAACCATCCAGGGTTAAATAACTGATGTAATGAAAAAGGCTATACCCTCCAAGAAAAATACGACGTAACGCATTTTGCGAATTGAGACCGTACCGTATACGGACTGACATTTCACTAACACCACGTCTCCACGAGAAATATTTCAGGATGCTAATTTCCCGTATAGATGCTAAATTGCCACCAGCGAAATATGCCTGGCAATAATGTCAAACGATTTAAGGGCAATATTGCTTTACATAGAATATTGCTTCTGCGGGCAATATTTTTGACATGCCAAGTGTGGTATATGATGTAAAAATGGTGGCAAATGAGGAATGAAGGAGGCAAAATCATGAAATTAATTAACTTCTACAGAAACATGAATAAAGAAAAAAAAAAAAAAAACGAAATGGCCATTTTCAGCCCTTGACTGTGACCTTGACCGAGCTTCTTGTGATCAATTGTGTTCTGCGTATTGTGAAATATTTGAACACAAATGATCGAGAACTGGACCTACACCTTTTATGCCGACTGCGAACGGCTTATTTTCTCCAGAAGCTTTTCATGGCAGTTTTTACTCTCTGAGGTTTACCATCATTGTCTGCAGAGAGGTGACGGCCAAACAGAAAAATTAATTCAATTGAAAAAACTTTCTGTACAAGGTGGGCATTGAACCAGGATTCTCTGGCGTATGGGCCACGCACTCTACCCACTGCTCCACGTCTGCCACTATTACAGATATAAAAATAAAACAAATTTTATATTCAACGTTGTATTCGTTAAGGGAGTATACCTGGTTGACAGAAATTTTTTTTGGTTTTTTTTTTTGCATATTTTTATAGCTTGGAGAGCTTTTAGGAGAATATTGTCCTAAAAGGGTTTTTTGAAATTCGAAATTTTTATGGCTATGGCTTTTTATGTCCAGCAATGTTTTCGCCAAAATGCGGTTTGCTTAATTTGGCTACTTTTTGAATGCAACGGTTTGAAGCAACCACCGAATTTCGCTCAACGCGTACTTTCGTAGGTAAACGCCTTGAAACGCCAGTTTCTTGGTAACCAACACGAACGAGATGAGGACACCGAATTCACAAGTACATGGGCAAAAAATTTAAAAATAATGAAAACGAAGACATAGGCATTGACAACAAAACGGAGAATTGCATTTTGGAGTTTTATACAGTTTTCTCAAAGAACGTTTGTAAAGGTCCGACTCCAGAGCTCTGGCCGTATCAAAAGAACGTAGAACTGCCCGCTGAGTCCTCATTTTTTGAAGAAGAGGAAGGAGTTCTTTATGGGGCTGGCATTGCAGATTGATATATGCAAATATTTCACAAAAAAAAAAATGTTTTAATGCCTGAAATTATCTTTGAGTTTTTTCAAAATCACGTTTTTGAACTTCGAAGTCACTTTTCATCGGTTCTACTGAACCAATTTTGATGAAACAAAGTGCAATCGACGTAGAACTGTCATTTTTTTGGTCTTTATCTCAAACACAATTTTTTTAACAATTTTTTACTATTTTTTTTTAACACTAAACTACAAAAAAAGACTCAAAATCGGCTTTCATTTTTCAATGACCGCTATTTTGTAAAAAATAATCGCAAAAAATGATTGTAGTAGGGACCAAAACTACATCTGTACTGAATCTAACTCCGTTTACTTCTTCCATTTCAGATGATCCGAATTCGAGTTATCCGGGCCGCAAGCAGCATACCTTTTTTTTTCGACGACCAACTTTGAAGGCCGACAACTTTTTAAACAGCCCTCGTACAAAGGAAAAACAATTTTTTATTTAATTTAATATGTTCTTAATACCATAAAAAAAAAAACAGAATTTAAATTACTCTTTGCTTTTTCAAATGAGAAGTTTTTCAAAAAGGGTCCAAAAACAGCCTTCCAACCAGGAATACTCCCTTAATATTGCACACCGAGAAAATTGAATGCCTTAAAATCAAAGAAAAAAAAGTTTTTGTAATACTGTAACCAAAATATCTTTAAATCAATAAAACAATCTTTGGCGTGAAGATAAAATATTTACTATAACGATTTGATTCTTTGTTAACAAGAAATTGAAAAAGTATATAAAATCAACTAGTTTTCTTTATTTTTTTGAGAGTAAGTTTCATTGTTTCAAAGACAAAGTTTGTTACTTTAAAGAATGTTTTTTTCAAAATTATATTTGTATAGGAAGAATAAGAAAATCGTGTGAGAGTGCCAACATTGAATTGTAATTGTAAATATTCACACCAGTAAATTTTATAACATTTCATCAACAAAAATAAAAGAACAAAAGAAAAAAAAAGTTCTGTGCCCGCCGTGCGGAATTGAACTTGGAACTTTTAACGCCACAGTCCATCACTCTACCCACTGATTCAAACAGCCTTGCTTCTGTTTGCTGACATAACTGCAGCTATGTGAACAGATGTTGGATTAACAGATACAAAGTGTCACAGTATTCTGTTGATAGCCATACAACAAAAATCTTTTAATATGATAGATTATTGTGTTATGCTGCAGCATAGCTTCAGTTGTAATTCATATTGAATCAATCACTCTGCGTAATGAAGGAGTTTGGCTCAATGCATAGTGTAGTGACTTCTTAATCGGTGGTATCGGTGGGTGTGGGTTCAAATCTCTACGGCAGGCGAAGGTGAGCTTTTTAATTTGATATTTAATTCAATTTAATTTAATGTTCTTGTTATAATAAACGCAAGCAGTAAAGAGAAGCCAATAGAAGCCATTAATTTTATGAAGCCATGTATTTAAAATAAAACACCTAAGTTTTTGGTTTAAAGTACATTTCTTTGGGAATCTAACATTCTGCACCTTTGTACCAAAGACCATTTTCTTAACTCTTTTACGACTTTTCCATACTTTTTTAAAGATGTGGTACGTCTGTGCCACAAGAATTTAAGTTTTTGATTCAAAGTATACTGTTCTCGGGTATCTAACAATCTTTATGTCTTTGCCGTAACGATGTTTTGTCTTTGGGCACAATCTAACCAATAAAAGTCTTTGTGACAAAGTGCATTTTCTTTGGTCTTACGATTCTTTTCCCTGGGTACAGAATGTGCTGTTTCCAAATCAATCAATGCGAGGCTTACTTCGAAAAACGATTAAAAACTGCATTGGAGTCATATACGGAACAAATAGCATCTCAAAAATATCACAAAAATTGAGTAGTTTTCGTATCAACGAAATAAAACTAAACAAAGGAGAAAATAGGGAACAGGAATATGTATATATATATATGGTAGTATTATATAATATAAAGGGTGGTTAAGTCTTAAGGGCCGATGTTTATTTTGAACAAAACACAAATTATTTAGGAAATTGTTGTCATTTATTTTTACAGGGTGCGGCTAAAGAAACTATATGATTTGTTTTTTAAATAACTATTGAATGGAATGAAAAAAACAAAAAAATTTATGATAAAAAGAAAGTTTATTTTATGTTATTTTTTTACATTAATTATGAAAAATAATATCAGTTAAATGAGAACCGTTTGCTCTAACGCAAAAATGTGCTCTTTTTATGGCATTTTCCATAACTTTGTTGAGTGTTTCTTGTGGTATACGATCAATTTCTTCTTGAATGTTGTCCTTTAGTTGCTGCAAGGTTTGGGGCTTATTCACATAAACGTTGTCTTTGAGATAGCCCCACAAGAAAAAATCCGGTGCAGGCAAATCTGGCGATCGTGGTGGCCATCTCAAATCGCCGTTTTTAGAAATTATCCGATTTGGAAATTGTTGTCTAAATAAGTCCATCGTTGCACGGGCTGTATGAGCTGCTGCACCATCTTGTTGAAACCATATATTGGCGTTTGGTGGCAATTGCGGAAATAAAAAAATTTTGTAGCATTACTCTGTAACGTTCTCCATTTATTGTTTCACATACACCTTGATCGTTTTAAAAAAAAAAAAAGGACCGTAAACTTTTTGGGCGGTAATGCCACACCAAACGGTAACACGAATTGCGTGTAAAGATTTCTGATGAAGATTTTTGGGATTTTGGGATCCCCAAAATCTGTTGTTTTGTTTATTTACGAAACCGTTCAAGTGAAAATGCGCTTCGTCGGTCATCATTAAATTTGACAAAAAATGTTCATTTTGATCAACGAGATTTAAAACTGCTCTAGCATATTCCAAGCGCAATACGAAGTCCTCAGGATTTAGTTTTTGGACTAGTTGGATTTTGTAAGGGAAGAGGTGCAAATCGTGTTTTGAAATTCGCCGAAGAGTGCGGTCAGAAAGCTGCAACTGGGAAGATCGTCTTCTCGTTGATGTATCCGGATTTTCTTCGACGCTCTTTCGCACAGCATCAATATTTTCGGCCGATCTGCCAGTTCGAGGTCTGCCCGTACGTCTTGAATCTCCGACAGTCCCATATTCAGCAAAATTATTCACCAACGAACGAATGGTTGGACCCGTTGGAGCAGTTCTTACACCATAAAATCTTCTGTATGCACGTTGAGTATTAATTATCGAACTATGATTTTCAATGAATAGAAAAACAATCTTAGTTCTTTGCGCAATTGTATAGCGTTCCATTTTTAAATATTCTCCCAAGTTTAATTTCTGAAATAGGAAAAAAGAAAAAGTTAAATACTCGCAAGCAAAGAAGTTACAATTGTTTTACATCATATAGTAACTTTAGCCGCACCCTGTATTATATAATATTGGTATGGTTCAATTGTGTATGGAACAAAATATCGGCCAAATGGCCGCCGCGACCTCGGCGGCACACCTCCATCCAATGGTCCAAATTTTCGATGACGCTGAGGCATAAGTGAGGTACTATGACGTTAATGTGCCAAATTATCTCATTCTTTTGCTCTTGAATTGTTGCTGGCTTATCGGCGTACACCTTTTCTTTCAAATAACCCCAAAGAAAGAAGTCCAACGGTGCCAAATCAGATGATCTTGGCGGCCATTGACATCGCCACTACGTGAGATAACACGGCCATTGAATTTGTCGCGCAAAAGAGCCATTGTTTCGTTAGCTGTGTGGCAAGTGGCACCGTCCTGTTGAAACCACATATCATCCACATTCATATCTTCCAATTCGGGCCATAAAATGTTCGTTGTCATCTCACGATAGCGAACACTATTCACAGTAACTGCCTGACCGGCCTCATTTTGAAACAAATACGGCCCGATGATGCCGACAGCCCATACATCGCACCAAACAGTCACTCTTTATGGGTGCATTGGTTTTTCGACAATCACTCTTGGATTATCATTCGCCCAAATGCGGCAATTCTGTTTATTAACGAATCCACTGAGGTGAAAATGTGCCTCATCACTGAAGATGATTTTCTTCGAAAATTGATCATCCACTGTTGCCATTTCTTGCCTCATAAATTCTTTATGCACAATGTTCATCAATGACGAGAGTGAGAGGTGCAATTGTTGGGCACGACGACGAGTTGAGGTGGACGACTCTTCAGCCACTAGAGATGGGTAGTTCCGGACATGTATAGTTCATGGAACTATGTTCGCTCTCGGACATAGTTCCAATCGTTCCTTTAAAAGAACTAAATCATGTTCAAACAGTTCCGATTGTTGCGACATCTCTTTCCCACACATTACTGCTTATCGGTTTGTTCGGCTAGAAGCATTACGATTTAGTATGTGAGAACGACCGAAACAAATATACTATAGAAATCGTTGTTCTTGCATGAAACAGAACTAACAAAGAACGAACGCAACAAATACGTTTGCTCTTTCTTTCAATCCAAACGAACATGTGGAACTAAACAGTTCCGGACATGATAGCAAAAATTAGCGTTTCAAAGTTGCGGATCTTTTTTTGTAAGAGTGAACGAAAGAGATGTTAAAAAATTTAAAGGATACGTCAAAATGAAATAAAATCCAAGTGAACTGGCGGGACTAAATAGTTCTACAGACATGTTTTAAAGCTGGTATATTGGTTTTGTTTAGGAACTGTTAGAATACTCTCTTTTCAGGAACTTTTACTCCATTTTTTAGCTCAATTTATTCACATCAATAGGAACAGGTATCGATGGCTAATGTGAAAGTGGAACACTATTTTAAAACGATTTTAAAAAGTGTAACGTATAATTTACTGCGATTGCTTATTGGTTTCCTTGTTTCTAATAATTACCCTTAATTCTAATAAGTTTTTGTGATAAAACTATTGTGTAGGTAGTGTGTTAAATAGTTATATTCAGTTTATCTATAGTATATAATTATTTGAATTAGATAAAAGACGTTAACACTTATTTGCAGCAATTGTATGTTACAGTGTTTACAGTGTGCTGTTTCACTGGATTTTCTTCGAGACTTTATTAATTTTGTTGTCCTCAAATAATTGTGAAGGTGGTGTTTTAAATATTTGTATTCCGTAAGTCATTAATATGTAATTATTTCAATTAGATTTAATATGGCAATGCGTAGGAAGACCAGCACTCTGTGGGATCATTTCACTGAAAGCGAAACGAAAAAAGCAAAGTGTAAATATTGCTCTCAGATAATTTCATTTTCAGCAGGTAGCTTAGGAAATCTAGGAAGACATATCAAAAGGAGACATCCCACAATTAGCACAACTTCAATAGAACGTCAGCCACTTTTATCATCTGGCTTAAATATTTTATCGGATGACATTGAAGTTGTACTAACTGAATCAGCTATCAAATCTACTGTCGATACTCAGCCGAAAATATATACTTTTGCAGAGAGCACAAAAGCAATCCCACAAAAAAAGAAGTCCAAAATAGACCAACAAGTCATGATTATGATTGCAAAAGAATATCATGCTTTTCATCTTGTAGAAGAGCCTGAATTCAAAAGACTGGTTTCTTTATTGTGTCGTTCGTACAGCTTGCCAACCCGCAAGACACTTTCTGAAGTACTTCTGCCTCAACTCTTTTTAAAACTTCAGCACGATGTTCAAAACAAAATTGCGAACGCGCATGCTGTTTGCTTAACGACAGATGGCTGGACTTCGAAAAATAATGAAAGCTTTATTGCTATTACAGCCCATTATATCGACATTGAAACTGTTGAAATGCGCTCAAATTTACTTGGATGTATTGAATATGGCGAGAGACATACAGGCATAAACTTATGTTCCTTTTTAAAAGAAGAATTGTGCAACTGGAAAATCCAAAACAAAGTTGGTGCTATTGTCAGCGATAACGCCTCTAATATTCTTTTGGCAATACAGTTTGGTGGGTGGCGTTCTATAGGTTGCTTTGCTCATCTTTTGAACTTAATAGTGCAAGCCGGAATTCAACAAATTTCTAAGACTGTTCAAAAAGTAAAGACCATTGTAGAGTATTTCAAAAGAATTTCTCAAGGAATGTACAAACTGCATGAAATACAAACTCAAATGAACATATCTCCTCTGAAGTTGAAACAAGATGTTCCGACAAGATGGAACTCCACTTATGAAATGTTGGACAGAATTTTAAAGCTGAAAGATGCCATAATCTCTACACTGGCACTCATAAAAGATGATTTAGCGTTAAAAGCCGAAGAATGGGAAGAAATAGAGGAAGTGGTTCCAATTTGAAAAGTTTTTTATGACGTAACAGTCGAAATTTCAGCGGAAAAAAATGTGAGCCTATCCAAAGATATTGTTTACTGTCGACTTTTAAAACGTCAGATAAACGACCGCTTGCATATGGTTTCAGCACGCAATGACACTGTAAAAAATCTTTTGGGTGTTCTACAAGAGCAAATGAATAGAAGATTAAATAATTTGGAAAAAAATTCACTTTATGCAGAAGCAACAATTTTAGATCCAAGGTTTAAAGGCAAAGAATTTCGGGATCAAATTAACTGCATATGAAGCTTTAAAATTAAATGTTGCAAGCGTAAGACCCCAGCCTCCCTCTTCAGATTTACCATCCTCTGCCGTTTCGCAGACCGAAGTTTGCGCGTCAACTAGCAAAAGCACATCTATTTGGGACGATTTCGATAGAGAGGTAGCCAGTTTAGTGCCTACAAATTCTACAGCTGCGGGTATAGTTGAGCTTGAAAAATATATTCATGAGCCAATTTTAAATAGGTCTGAAGACCCCCTTCAATGGTGGAGCGCAAGAAAATGTGTGTACCCAATTTTGTTTCAACATGTCCTTAAGAGGCTTAACTTAGTCGCAACATCTGTTCCATGCGAACGCATTTTTTCGAAAGCGGGCTTAAACCAAACTGATAACCGTTCAAGGCTTTCTGCAAAGAAAGTATCTCAACTGATTTTTATCAACAGCAATTTGGAAAGAAATTATAAATAGCTCCCAGAATGCTTTTTAGTTTATTAAACTATTTAATTTTTTTTTATAAAAATTCAAGTTTGTTCCTTACTGAAGTTCCTATTTTTAATTTCTAATAAAATATTTTTAATTTTTTATGTTATAACTGTAATGAATTTGTTAATGCAATGAAGCCTTGTACCTTATTTTATTTTATCTTATTTTACTTTATTGTTTTAAATTTTTTTTAAATTTTTTTTTATATTAAAGTAAAAAATAAAAGTAGCAGACTCTTGTGCTCAGTGTATTTTAAAACTAGAGCGCTCTGATGTTACTCTACATTAAACTTAAATTACGTAGTTTACTATGAATAACATATAAAAACTATAAATATTGTGGTTTCTATGAATAAAATATAAAATAGCAAATGAAAATCAATTCAAATATTTATTTATTTATTTCTCTTTTGTAGTTCAAATGAATAAGCGGAACTAGATAGTTCCTCCATTCGGAACAACAGAATAAATCGATGAAGCGTAACATTTATCTCACTCTTGCAGATCACATGAGTGAGAGGAACTATATAGTTCCTCGGACATGTTTCCGTGAACTAGTTCCGTTCTACAAAAGAAACGTTCCATGTCCGTTCCGTCTCTGGAACTGCTAAGCACAACCCTATCAGCCACACTATCGCGAACAGCAGCAATATTTTCTGCAGTACGAGCTGTACGAGCATGCACTGGTCTTTTCACATCTCCTACAGACCCGGTTTGCTCAAATTTTTGCTCGATTTTTCCGATTGTACGCACATTTGCATTTTGATTTGAACGCCCATTTTCATAATATCTTTCCATGGTTCAAATTGAGTTAGTCTAAAATTGAGAAATGTCAAATGAAATGCAGAAAAAATCTTGACGTTTAGGTGTGGTTCACATTCAATATCAGTTTTATTTATTTAAGAGTTATGAGCTTGTGGATTCCCATTACACATTGAACTTTGTACAGTTCTAATTACAATGGCCGTAGGTAGAGATAGTAGGACTCTCACTATAATCAATTATAAAGCTTCATTTGCTCTTGATTATACCTACAACTCATACTGAGCCATCGGATGGAAGGAATTTATTAGTATTAGTATAATATTTAAATATTATTAGTATTTATTCGAATAAGTATGATTGATGAAAATTTGTTGACATTGAACTCAGAGCAATGAGCTGATTTCTCTAGCTCACTAAAAGAGTGGAATTCAAAAGAGCAACAACAATAACAACATCGCTATGATATGATTAAAAACAATTTCATAGAAATGTAGGCTCACGTTTTGGCTTAATTTTAATTCTACTTATCACGAACGTGTTCGTTCAACTGTTGACTGCAAATGAAATGAATGACAGAATCAATGAGCAGGCTAACAAACATACACTAACACACACATGCAGGTAATCGATTGAATGAATATGAGCGACTGACTGAATTTGAAATACTTTAGAACGGATGCGCGTTAAAACGGAAGCGGAAATTATTAATACATATCAATGCAAGCTCTAAGGTGCGTGTAGTGCGTATTTCTAGGTGTTTTGTTGTTATTTGACTTATCTTGGCTGTGCGTGTTTGTATGTATTGGTTTGATGATTTGTTTGAATGTTTGTTTGTTTGCTTGTTTGCACACTCAATTCACATGAATGAGTTGGTATTGCGTTGAATTTCCATATTGATTCGAAAAAGCCGCAAATTTAATTAGACTCAACCCAATAGGCAATAAAGCTAGGTCTCTTCAAATGAAGGCATGCATTTACTGCTACTTTTGGCGGTAAGACACATGACTTCCTCGCTGCTTCTGCGAGCGCTTCTATGAGGCCACATTTCTCGTTACCCAAGGCGGTACAACAATTATATTTTTCCTACAAAATCTGGTTCTGCTTTTATTTCGGGGTTACTTTTTCGTTAAACATTAAAATATATATTAATTCAAAAATATTGAATAATAATCAACGTCATGACTTAGAAATATTCTTGTCTAACAAAAATATGTAAAACAGAATGAAATCACTTAATAATAAATAGGTAGATATAAATAAAAAGAAATAAAAAAAAATGTTTTTTTTAATTTTTTTTGGTTAGCCCCTTCTTTAAGCGATTCGTAAGGAGTGCTTCTAGCATGCCTCTTTAGTACAGGGAGAGAGGTAGGCATGGAAAATTTGGCCATTTCATATAAAAAAGTATATGGGGCTTGGCTACGAGTACTGTAGGCTTCCGAAATCCATTTCAAGGCCTGCTAGTAGCCCTTCAAATACCTGCCTATGTCTACTGGGAGGCTGCATCAGTGGCAGGCGTTTATGGATTGTTGTTGTTATGCTTGTTGCTATTGGTGTTAGTTTGCACTAGGGTCCCTATAGGAACAAACTAACTTGTTTTTAAGAACAACTAATTAAAAAACTAATTTAAAATAAACCAGTATATGAACTACTTGTAATTATATTAAGGCGGCAACTACTCTGATGTTGACATGTTTTAATTGCAAATTTTTATTAGAATACAAGTTTATATATATTTAAGCATGTTATTTCATCAAATATTATTAACTTTAGGCCATCAGTAATAGTTTTCAATTGGTTATTTAAAAGCAATTAAAAAAATAATTTAAATGTAACTAATTTAACAAGTAGTTGAAAATATATGCAGACGAAAGTCAATTGACTTATTTAGCGGACATCACCATACAAAATAAGTAAGTTCGTTCTATGGAAAAAAGTCAGAATTTCAACTAGTTGTGGTTGACAAAAAACTACTTTATCAACTACTTTTAAATTAGTTGATTTTCCTACAGAGGTATTTCTCCCAAGTAGCATTTGAGTGTAAGTATGTGCTTGTGTTAGTGTTACTGTATGTATTTGACGTGAGGTTTTCATTTTGCGGCTTAGCGTGTATTTTTGTTGTTGCTGTGTGCATTTGGAGCTTGAGAAGTGGATTAAATTTTCCTAGAATATTTCTTGATTTTTGCCGTTGCCATAGGGGGCCAAATTATAGGTTTCGTTTATTTTCAGGTATTCAAACTTCTTAATCACTGCCATATTTTTGATTTATAATAAAAAATTCAGTCAATAATTTTATTTAATTTAATTGCCCGTCTTGCTTTTACTGCGTATCGAACTTAACGCTCCAACACTGCGTGTTGCTCCACACCACTTATGTGAGTCTTCTATGCAAATTTTTATCAACAAACATTCGCTCTCTCTCGCTTTGCTTAAATTAATTCTCATTAACATAGAAAATTTGCGTGCAAAGGAAATTGGAAAATTTCCTGTGAACAGACACACACAATTATGTTCAAGCACACACGTGCGCACATTCACAAAAAAAAAAAAAAAAAAAAAATTCTACGCAAAAAAAAAAACTTAATTGGAAATTTTCACAGCTTCCTGTGGCAATGATGTGAATCTCATTACGGTGTGTGCTTATCTTTCGTCGTCGCAATATCGTTATGAAACGTTTCGAAATACTTAATAGAATTAGTGGGAAATTTTTATTATACACACGTTTGTATTGAGCAAGATGCTGGGCTATAAATGCTTTTTTAATAAATGTAATTTTAATATTAAAAGTTATTCAAAAGCAATTGTTTGGGATAGAAAATATATTCTAACAGGTCATTCAATAAGTCCGTAGGATAAGTAAAAAAAAACACGATTATATTATTCAACATAGTTGCCTTCGAGAGAGATACAACGAGAATAGCAATTTTCCAACTTTTCGATACCACTTTTATAGTCTGATTTCTCTTTCTCGTCACAATAGGTCTCAGTTTCAGCGACTAATTCATCATTGGACTTGAATTTCTTTCCAGCAAGCATTCTTTTGAGATCTGAAAACAGGAAAAAGTCGCTGGGGGCTAAATCTGGAGAATACGGTGGGTGGGTAAGCAATTCGAAGCCCAATTCATTCAATTTTGCCATAATTTTCATCGATTTGTGACATGGTGCATTGTCTTGGTGAAACAACACTTTTTTCTTTTGCAAATGTGGCCGTTTCTTGGCGATTTCCGCCTTCAATCGATCCAAAAGTGCACAGTAATAGTCGCTATTGATGGTGGTTCCATTTTGGAGATAGTCGATGAATATTACCCCTTTCGCATTCCAAAATACAGACGCCATCACCTTACAAGCCGACTGTTGGGTCTTTGCTCGCTTTGGATTCGGATCGTCGACTGCTGTCCACTTAGCTGACTGTCTTTTGAATTCTGGTGTGTAATAGTGAAGCCATGTTTCATTCATTGCCACATATCGGCAATAGAATTCGGTTTAACAGCGCCAAACACTCCTCTGCAGCATCAATTCGTTGTTGTTTTTGGTCGACTGTGCGCTCACTCGGCACCCACTTTGCACAGAGCTTTCGCATACCCAAATGCTCGTGTAAAATGGTAAAAACACTACTATCTGATATCTTTACAATACCAGCTAGCTCGTTCACCTTTAATGTGCGATCGTTCATAACCAATTTGTGGATTTTTTTGATGTTTTGTGAAATAACAGTCTGAATTGGGCGTCCACTGTGCTCTGCATCATTTGTGCTGGTACGACCACGTTTAAATTCAGCAATCCACTTTTCTACCATTTGTCTCGATAGAGCAGAGTCTGGATAATGTTTATCTAGCCCTTGTTTGGGGTCCAATGTAGTTTCTTTCATCAAAAAGCAATCAATGCTTTATCAAAACTCGACATTCACTTCTTTCACTTCTTTTTTTTTTTGTCAATAACAATATTTGCACACAAAATGCTATAACTCACCAATCAATTGTCAGATTGTTGTAAAATTTTTATACGTATCGTTTGAAGGTTGGTACTAAATAAAAATCATATGGAAAAAAATGTAATAACGCCATCTATGTGTCATCCTATCGACTTTTTGAATGTACTGTTACTAGCCGAACCGCCGCCCGCTTCGCCAGGCTCTTTTTTAACAGGTTTAAATTTGTGTAGCTAGTGTCTGTGAAGTTTCTGTATTCCGAAAAGCTGTTTTGGGTATGTCTATATGAACTGTAGCGGTAGAGCTTTTTTAAAAAATTGTAGATAATTTTGGTGTCTTATCTGTCACCAGCGAATTCGTATAAATAAAAAAAATTAAATGGCAACTCAAGGAAAAAATTACAGACCCATTTTTAACTAGTGTACGTCCCAGATCGACTTCGCCGCGGCGCGAAACACGGTAGTTAGTAGCACCAGATCTAAGCACCTCGACATCCACAATGCCACCTGGCTGTCCCCGGATCAAAAAACGCGAAACCAAATTCTATCAATTGTTCTAGATGTGCGTACATTTCGGGGGGTCAACATTGAATCCGACCATTATCTTGTTGCAGCCAAGTTCCGCATGCGATTATGCAATGCGAAGAACATACGCACAGATAGATTTGTTGTGTTTTACGTTGACACCTGCCGTGAAGGCTTAATTCAACGTTGTTCCATAACAATTGGGACCGATACAAAGCGTCGGTCAGCGCCCCTTTGAGGATTCAAAGGTACCAAATTAGCTCCATGTTGTGATGACACTTCGCAACCCTTGGTGAGGGTGGAGGCCTATCTAAAACCTCTTCCATACTAAGGGGTATGGCGCCCGGTTTGAGAGTGCAAACCACACCGAGCTAGATAGCTCTGCCCGCGATATGGGTAGTAAACCACAGCCACCACGAAGACTCCCCGAAGGGCCAGCCCAATCCAGTCAGCCCAGTATATGCCAGTAGAAGCCAGACATACACCGGGGGCCGCTGACTGCCCGTGGTACCAGTTTTAAAGTCCTTGGTCAGACCTCGTAGCTTACACCCCAGCTACTCCCAGTTTTAGCCCATAACAGCTCTGGACTGGTCACCAATCAAACATACGCACAGGAATGCAACGAAAGCTAGATGTCGCTAAGCTGCAATTACAACGGACTGCCGAAGCCTACTCCGCTCAACTCTCGGTTAAGCTCAGCCAACCAACCTCTGGACTCGACGACGCCAGCGGACTTTGGGCGCATATATCCCACCCCATGCACGCTGCCGCTGAAGAAGTCATTGGTTTCCGGCGCCCGCAACCTCAGAACCAATGGTATGATCAGGAGTGTCGCATCGCGACTGCAGTAAAAAACGCCGCATATAGAAAAACGCTGCAGTCAGCTGCAACGCGAGCCGTGCGAGAAAACTACCGCGAAAAGAGGAAGGAAGAGAGGCGCCTTTTCAGAAGCAAGAAAAGAGAGCAGGAAAAGCGTGAGCGTGAGGAACTAGAGGTATACCAGGTCAAGAAGGATGCACGGAAATTCTATCAACAGGCTAAGGGTCTAACCCGGTTTCAAGCCCGGAGCATCTACTTGTAGAGACGAAAATGGAGATCTGAATACGGATACGCAGTGAGTGCTGTGATTGTGGAGACGGCACTTCTCCAATTTACTTACTGGCGACGATTCCACCAATGCCGCTCATGGAGAGCGCAGTTCAGAGCCACCAATCAACGATAACGGAGTGGAAGTACCACCACCTAGCCATGAAGAGGTTCAAGTTGCTATCCAACGACTCAAAAACAATAAAGCAGCGGGTGCTGACGGCCTGTCAGCTGAATTGTTTAAAACCGGCGGCGATGAATTGATAAGGCGCATGCATCAGCTCATCAGCAAAATATGGCTAGAAGTAAGCATGCCCGACGATTGGAACCTCAGCGTACTGTGCCCTATACTTAAAAAAGGAGACCCTACAATCTGCCCCAGGTATAGAGGTATCAGTCTTATTTCCATCGCATATAAAGTTCTCTCAAGCGTACTGTGTGAAAGATTTAAGCCGATTACAAAAACACTGATTGGACCTTATCAGTGTGGCTTTCGACCTGGTAACTCCACCATAGACCAGACTTTCACGCTACGAAAAATTCTGGAGAAAACCCACGAAAATCAAATTGTCACACACCATCTCTTTGTCGATTTTAAAGTTGCGTATACGCAACAATTTCTGAGTTTCGTATACCTGCAAAGTTGATTAGTCTTTGCAGAATGACGTTGAGCAACACATGCAGCTCCGTCAAGGTAGCAAATGCCCTCTCCGGAACCTTCAATACCAAAAGAGGATTCAGGCAAGGCGATCCACTGTCTTGCGATCTCTTTAACATCATCATGGAGGGGACCGTACGAAAAGCCGGTGTGCATCGTAATGGCACCATTTTCTACATAGGCGTCCAGCTCCTTGCGTACGCTGATGATATTGATATTGTCGGCAGAACCAAGAGAGATGTTACCGCTGCTTTCGCCGCTATCGAAAAGGAATCAGCCAAAGTGGGTTTGACGATAAATGAGGGTAAAACAAAGTATATGCTGTCTACAAACAAGGAAGCGTGGCGTCTAGACTCCCACGTTTCATCCGGCAGCTATAACTATGAAGTAGTCAAGGAGTTCGCATACCTTGGCACCGCCATTAATAACAACAACGAAGTTAGCCTGGAGATGAGGCGAAGAACAACAATTGCTAATAGGTGCTACTACGGGCTCAGTAAGCAACTAAGTTCCAGAGCCCTCTCTCGATCGACAAAACTAACACTTTAAAAGACGCTCGTTCTACCTGTGCTGCTTTATGGCGCTGAGGCATGGGTAGTTTCGCAAACTGACGCAGCCGCTCTGGGGGTGTTCGAGAGAAAAGTTCTTCGCAAAATCTTCGGTCCTGTTCGAGTCGGCGATGACTATCGCATCCGAATGATCCACGAGCTGTATGAGCTCTACGAAGACATTGACGTAGTTCGGCGTATAACTGTGCAGCGACTACGCTGACTGGGTCATGTCCATCGTATGGACAACGAAGCTCCAGCGAAAAAGGTGCTCGAGGCGAGGGACGCTGGTCAACTACGACGAGGGAGACCATGCCTCCGATGGATGGACCAGGCTGAGGAAGCCCTAACCGCACTTGGCGTATCCGATTGGAGAGGTGCGCGCAAAGCAGAGGCGCCTGGCGAGAGCTGATGAGGTCGGTCGAAATCCGGACACGAGCTGTTACAGCCACCTAAGTAAGTAAGTATTTTCCAGTTGGAAGTATTTCCTGGTATTTTCCTGGAAGTCGTATTTTATTATTCTGTTCCACAAGTCTGGTAACAGGTCTTTAGTCGAGAACTATCGTGGAATTGCAAAATTAAGCGCTTTGCCGAAGCTTTTAAAGGCAATCATTACTTCACAATTATGACATAGTGTTAAATTTTAATTGTCTCTACTCCAACATGGATTCGTTTCAGGAAAATCTACGGTTACAAACCTACTTGAATTTACTTCAAAAACCATTGAGAATTTCGGGAAAGGCTTACAGACTGATGTTATGTACACAGATTTTAGTAAAGCTTTTGATGTTGTTAATCATAAACTCTTAGTCTTAAAGCTATCTCTTGCTGTATTTTCCACAACACTTTAAAGATGGATTGAATCTTATTTATGCAATAGAACACAACGTGTTCTTTTTAAACTTGTGAAATCTCATGAGTTTCCTGTCACTTCTGGTGTACCTCAAGGAAGCCACCTCGGGCCTCTTCTTTTTTTACTGTTTATAAATGATTTTCCATCTGTTGTAAAGCATTCCAGTATTTTAATGTACGACGTGAAACTATTTCCTCCTTTCAAAAATGCTAATGATGCCGTTCTCTTGCAAGCTGACATAGACCATCTTTATAGCTGGTGCAATGTGAATCTTATGAATCTTAACATGAAGAAATGCAAGCACATGACCTTCACTCGAAAATCTCCTGTCACATGTATTTATAAAATTTGTGACCATACATTAGAGTCTTTAGCTATCTTTCATGATCTTGGAGTAACTATGGATACTAAACTTCGCTTTCATATTCATATTAATAAAATTATAAATCGAGCAAATGGTACTTTAGGTTTTATTAAACGATGGGCAAAAGAGTTTAATGATCCCTATATAACAAAAACCTTATTCACCTCTCTAGTGCGACCTATTTTAGAGTATGCTTCAATTGTTTGGTGCCCTCGATATAGTTGTTACATTGACGACATAGAATCAATTCAGAAAAAGTTCCTTTTGTTCTGCTTAAGACATCTTTACTGCAATTTTAATTATCACCTACCACCTTATGAATATCGTCTGCAACTTTTAAATCTCCCTACTTTAAATAATCGGAGAATTATGCTAAATGCTACTTGGATTTTCAAACTTTTACATGGATATGCAGACAGTCAATATTTACTGAGCAAAATTTACTTTAATATTCCTCTCCGACCTAGAAGATCTTTTGAGTTACTTTACATGAACTTTTGTAGAACTAATTACATGCAAAATGAACCACTCAGAAGCGCTTGTGGGGACTTTAATTTTGTTTCAGATGCAATTTCTTTAAATGAATCCGTTTACTCAATTAAATTTAATATTTTAGATTATCTACCGTATCGCCACTAATCTGGATTATGCTTTCCAAGGAAGCTTAATATTTTCCTGTGATGTTTGGTAACAACTTACACAATCTAGCTGTGTAGTTTAATATGATTATCCAGAGCGAGAGCACGTTCGTCTCGCCTGGCATATGCCGGTTTGACGCCGTACGACTAGCTTTGCATGTGTGAGCTGTGCTCTAATCCATATTTATATAGATATACACGCTATAGATATGTTTTGATTATCCAGAGCAAGACCTCGTCTGTCTTGCCTAGCACATGTATGAGCTCGACCTCGTCCGTCTAGCCTGGCATATGGGAGCACCGCTCTAATCAATCATTCTATTTACTACTAAGAAGCTAACCGGATTGCAACTGTATACTCCTGAAAGCCTGGTAATTTTACATTTTATAAAAATTTAATTGTACTTAAATAAATTGTATTTATTTTGTCAAATATTAATTGCTATAAAGCCATATGTGCTTACCATTCAAATAAATAATAATAATAATAATCACAGCAAGAATCACAAAAAAAGGCTACTGATGAGTTGGTGTAGCGGCCAACGAAACAGTTGTCTAGTCTGCTACGTGATTGATACTCTATATAGGGTATTGTTGTTGTTGTTAGTTGTTTTTCCTTCAGTTGTTTTCTTCGGAAAGCAACATTGACCTTGAGCTTGATAAAATATAACCTTTAATAATTGAAAAATTATTGGAGTTATATAAACACATAACTTAAAACTTATGAAAGAAGGTCGTAATTAATTTACAAATAAATTATTTTTTATTTTACTATATGTTACAGACATTGTAATTTCAAAAGACTTCTAAGCAATGGTTAATTTTTCCTTCGCTCTGTGCAAAAACAAAAAAAAAAAAAATAAATAAAATATATGTAACAACAATAACACAAACGCATTCAAATAAAAAAAGAGAAAACAAGAAAAAAATATTTTCTCACCCGACGTGGGAATCAAACCCCATAGGTTCATAGCTCTTCACTCTTCCCACTAATCCAAATAACTTTGTTACGCCGAGCTATTGATTCAATATTAAGTATAACTGAAGCTAAGTTGCAGTTAATCGCAATAATTTATTTATTTATTTATTTATTTAAATTTAGTCTACTGATATAATATCTTACAGACTATTTCATAATTACAAAAATATTTCCACCAGTGATAATAATAAGAGATACAATACTATAATATAATACCAGTGATAGTTATTTAAACATTTCAAAAACATTCCTTTTGAAAACATTAAAATCATTACTAAAATCAATGTAATTCGCAATGACGTTACAATACATCAAACATCTAGATATGGGCTCATTTATGCCATAATTAGTTCTATGAAATGGAACGTAAAACAAAGCATTCTCCCTTAATGGTCGTATCGGAGCATAGAATGGAACTAAAGCAAGTAGTTCCGGACAATTAATATTGCTATCTAAAATGCGCTTAATAAATAAAACGCTCTGTGCATGCCTTCTTTGCGACAAGTTTTGCAAGCCTAATAAGTTGCAACGCTCATCATAAGATGGCATATTCTCAAATGAAAACCTACGGCGTAGAGCAAATCTTGAAAATTTTTTTTGAATTCGTTCAATACGACTGATCTCACATTCATAATAAGGGTCCCACACAATACTTGAGTATTCAAGTTGAGATCGAACTAAACTAACATAAAGTGTTTTTGCAGTCAAACTATCTAAAAATTCTTTCGAATTTCTTTTTAGAAATCCAAGTTGAGAACAAGCTTTAGATATCATGAACTCACGATGGTAGCTAAAAGAAAGCTTGGTATCAAAATATATACCTAAATCTTTTACAATTTTATCTCTTAAGAAAACGTTATTATTGCCATAAGAATAATTATATAAAATTGGATAACTCTTATGGGAGTAAGTCAGAGCTTTGCACTTAGAATAATTTAAATTCATTCCATTCTTATTGCACCATAAGAGAAATGATCTTATGTCTTCCTGCAAGTTGAAGCAATCAGAAATATGCCCAACTTTTATAAAAATTTTTAAGTCGTCCGCATATAACAAGCATTCGCTGAACTGAAATATTTGTGGGATATCATTTATAAACAAGTTAAAAAGCAGGGGACCTAAGTGGCTACCTTGAGGCAAGCCTGAATTAACGACAATGGGCTTTGAATAATGGTTATCCACTTTAACAACTAATTGTCGATTCGATAAATAGGAAGAAATCCATTCCAAAAATACGGAATGGAACCCAAACTTTTCAAGTTTTTGCAACAAAATCGAATGAACCAAGCTATCAAATGCTTTAACAAAGTCGATATAGAGTACGTCAACTTGCAAGCCATTTTCGACAGAATTGATACAAAAATTTGTAAAAATTGTTAGATTAGTGCACGTTGATCTACCCGCGAAAAAACCATGTTGTTGCGTTACAACATAATTTTTGATCTCCGAAAACAATCTCACATTGACAATCTTATCTAAAAGCTTAGGAATAACTGATAGCTTAACAATCGGTCTATAGTTTTCTATTAAAAATTTTTGACCAGATTTAAAAATTGGAGATATAAATGCAGTTTTCCATTCATCTAAGAATATGCCAGTGGAGAGTGATTTATTAAATATAAGCGTTAAAGCAATAAAAAGTGTCGAAGCGCATTGCTTAAAAAACACCGGAGGAAGCAAATCAAAACCAGCGCCTTTATTAGTGTCCAAACCTCGCAAAACTTCAAAGACTTCTTCGTAAGAAATTGTCATACTTGACACATTTACAATTTGGTTAATGTTTGAGGAATCGTTATAATTATTCGGTAATGTAGCATTATTGAAGACAGACCCAAAAAAGTCTGCAAATAGTTCGCAAGATTCTTGCGGATTATTTGAAGATTTATTTTTACATCTATTAATAGATGTAGGATAATGACCTGTGTTGTGAATTAAAAATTTTAAGGCGTAGTAGATTGAGTCTAAAGTGAGTGGTAGATTTTAAAAAATGGTGGTAGACATTTTTGCATCCAACAAAAACTTTGACTGAAGTTCTACAGCAAAACATAAAAACAAAACCACAAAAAGTATACCATAAAATATTTCTTTTTACGCTTAAATAGTTTAATTGCAAATAATCCACATATAATGTTGTTAAAACAGTACAGCATCCACTCTTTATATACCAAATGGAATAACATATAAATTGTAATAAAATTTCTAATTTTATGTAGTCATTTTAATATAAAAATCAATAAATTAAATCTGAAATAAAAATGTGGTACTTAGATTTTGGAAAAGCGCAAATAGTGGGTAGTTAAGGTGGTAGAAACTAAATAAGTAAAAAATGTGGTAGACTAACCACAAGTGTAACAAAAATTTTGCTTCTACTTATATCGATTAATAGATTATTCTGATCTGCTGCAACATAGCTTCAGACATACTTAATATTGAATTATTGACTCTGCATAAAAGGGATGTTTGTACCGGTGGGTAGTGTATAGAACTAAGAATCGATGAGGTACGAGTTCAATACCTATGGCGGGCGAAAAAATATTTTTAATTTTAATATTACATTTTCTTGATGTAATGGAAGCAAGACAAAAAGAAACATCAATTCTAAGAAAAACGATGTCGCGAAAAAAAAGTATAGTTTTTGAGATTTCACTCATGCAAATAACAGAACGAGGCATAAAATGCTTCGCTTCAAAAACCACCTCATTTTCTGTGTAAGATACAAAGCTGTGATATTTCAAGAAAACATTCACACAAACATCAAGACTCATGTTTTATCACCATGTTTCACCACAACTTGTTTTATCACCAATTGAAATATTTTATTATTTTTTGAAGGGAATTACATCCGTTTTTTTGTGAAAAATTAAGGTGTGTTTTATAAGAGTATAACGATTAAAGATATTAATTACAAAAATCTTAAATTATTTTTAAAGAAGTATTCAATTAAAAAAAAAAATTTTTTTTGTCACGTCATTTCTTCGTAATAATAAAATCCCTGAGGCACTTTTTATCATAATCTTTAGATGTTAAAGACATAATTTTGCTCATTATGTTGAAGTTACCAATTTGACTACAATCACATGTTTGAAAGATAGATGCGCCCAAGTTGTATCACGAAAAAGCACACTCACAATTAGCTAGACACAAGAACCAGTAAATTTTTGTATGGAATATAGTATTGTTTCTTGTGTCTTGTCTATCATTCGTGTGCTTTTTCGTGATACAAAACGAAGAAATAATTCTAAATTTGATATATTTTCAATTAAAATTTCTGTTAGATTAATTAGAATTATGAAATTATGTACCTCTTTTTACTTTGCAGAAAGTTTGAAATTAATGAACACTCTCATGTTGAAAGCAGTGTATTTTACTGGTGATGCTTCGGCTTATAACCACTTAAAACAATAAAAATAACAAAAAGAACAGCTGCGGCTTGCATACCTCACCTTTTTTAGAGGCATTGTTTTCATGATGAGTTTTGTAACCGCAAAATATAGAAAATATTTTTGATAGCTTAGAGTAAATTTTTGTGGTCAAAGTTAAGCATTACTTCAGTGTTAAGGGGAATGCCTGGTATGTTTTGGATGAAAATTTGCCAATTTTCATAATTATTTTTTTTCTTTTATAGAAATCTATTTTACTTAGAAATATAAGATTTCGTGCATTTGAAAAGATATAATAAGAGGCTTCAAAAACTAATTTTCTTAAAATTATATTATTCATTTCAACCCCACAAGTTGGTGCCGAAGTCATCTCCTGGAATATCGTGTCTTGTGCGGTGAACTGTATATCTTTGCACCAATATAGCTGAAATAAAAAAAATCAAACGGCAACTTAAAGTAAACTACTCATTCTGAATTTTTGAATTTGAATCGATTTTGTGGAAAATCGATTGGTGATATGCTCAAGCCCCGGTCTATCATGCTTGGTATCGAAATTTAGGCCGAAGTGTGGAAATAGTTGTTTTTGTACGAAAATCAGAATTTCACATCCTAGTAGGTTAGGATTTTTAGACTCAAATAATTCTTTTTTTAAATGCCTTTTGACGATTTTATGCGAAGAGTCTCTGGCAACTCCACTTTCAAAGGCTGAAATGGCTATTTCGTTATTTTTTTTTAAGCTAAGTTAAATTTTTGCCATTCAAAAACATCAAGAGACGCTTTATTTTACAAATTGCTGTAAAATTAATTTAAATAGATTTTCTTCAAAAAGCTTATCAACAGCTTTTGAAAAAATTCTGAAATATTTTAAGCCAATAGTATGAACGGTTACAGAGAAAAATTTCTCTAAAAAATTTAAATATGTGTATAAAACTAACGCTGTGCTTGACCCCCTTAACTTTGATTTATTCAAATTATTGTTAGTTTCTAGCAGTAAGATAAATAGGAATAAATGTCAAACAAAAAAACTTAATCTAACTATTTTACTATATATCGTTTGCTTAATGCCATGTCTAGACAGACGGTGACTCTTAGTGTCAAGGTAGTTAGTTATAATCTTTATATTAATACAGTGAGCGTCAAAACAAAGTGTACACCATAGTTTTGATTATTTTTAACTCTATTTTAATATTTTGAAAAGTAATTTTGTAAAAAAATTTTAGTATTTTTGAAATTAACATATTGTGCTCTTATTATATACTAACTAAAACTATAAATTATTTTGCAGCAAAAATTCGCATAAATATCTTCGAGTCAAAACAAAGTGTACACTTAAAGATAAAAGTAAGAAAAAAAAAATTTCAGTCCAATTATAAATATTTTGCTATCTTCCTCGCGCTAACATGACAGTTTTCAAACGTCACGGCATTAATTCCACCAATTTCGTTGTTACATCTAATACGAAATTTTTGACCATTCTTCAAGTAAAACGGCTTTCAGTGAGTCGTTGCTTTTGATCGTCCTCTTTCTTATTTGTTTATCCAGATGTTCCCACAAATGTTTTATCGAGTTGAGTTCCGGTGATTGTGGGGGTTGATCCAGCTGTTTTAGACTATTCTTTCATTCTTTCACTACCTTGGCTGTATGTTTCGGATCGTTGTCCTGCTGAAACATCCGCAAGCGATCCACTTCTAATTTGGTTACACTGGCCGGCAAATGTTCTTTTAAGGGAGTATTCCTGGTTGGCAAACATTTTTTTCGATTTTTTTTTTGCATATTTTTATAGCTTGATATATTTGAGAATATTGTCCTCAAAGGGTTTTTTTTTTAATTCGAAATACTTTAGGAGATATGGCCTTTTTTGTCCAGCAATGTTTTCGCCAAAATGCGATTTGCTTAATTTGGCTACTTTTTGAATGCAACGTTTTGAAGCAACCACCGAATTTCGTTCAACGCGTTCTTTAGTAGTTAATAACTTTTTTGTATACGCATTTTAAAAATAAATGAATACACATTTTAGAGCTTAGGTATTCGAATGTGTTGGCAGCGTTTAGTTCACTTTGAATTGAGTTATAAACGAAGCACTGTCAGTTACGAAGCACTGTCAGCCGATGATTTGTTGAACAGATGCCTTGGCTCCGAAACTCAAAACAGCAACGAATCTTTCAACGCAGTGCTATGGTCATTCGCACCGAAGCATATGCACACCGGCGCACGACTATTGATATTGCCAATTATATTGCAACTGGCAATATAACGAAGGTTTTTGTGCCAATACTTCAAATAATGAACCTAATGGGCATCCCGATTGACAACGTCACATATGATTTAGCCATGTCTCAGAACGAAGAATGTTTGAAAAAGTCCCAAGCCAGAGCTCTGGCCGCATCAAAAGAAGGTAGAACTGCCCGAAGAGCACAAAGAGCCGCTGTGTTCTCATTTTTTGAAGAAGAGGAAGGAGTTCTTTATGGGGCTGGCATTGCATATTGATATATGTAAGAATTTCACAAAAAAAAAAAAAAAATTAATGTTTTATTGCCTAAAATTCACTTTGAGTTTTTTCAAAATCACGTTTTAGATCTTCGAAGTCACTTTTCTTCGGTTCTACTAAACCGATTTTGATGAAACCAAGTGCAATCGACGCAGAATTGTCGAATCTCTGCATGCTCAAATTTTTCATTTCAATTTGGTTTTGATACAAAAAAATAACTTCAAACTTAAACGCGTTTATCTCGAAACCACGTTTTTCGAGCTTGCGGCCCAGATTGCGCCCGTAGTTCTAAGCCGATTTTGATGAAACAAAGACGCAATCGACGCAAAATTGTCAGCATTTTGGTCTTCACCTCAATCACAATTTTAAGCAATTTTGTTCTATTTATTACTACACTAAGCTACTAAAAAAAAAACCCAATTTTGTACAAAAATAGTCGCAAAATTATGATTGAAGTAAGGACTAGAATGACATCTTTACTGATTCTAACTCCGTATACTTTTTCCATTTCAGATGGTTCGAAGTCGAGTTATCCGGGCTGCAAGCAGTATACCTTTTTTTCGACGCCCAACTTTGAATGCCGACAGCTTTTTGAGCAGACCTTGTACAAAGGAAAAAAAAAATTTTATTTAATTTAATATGTTCTTAATACAATAAAAAAAAAACCAGAATTTAAATACTCTTTGCGTTTTCAAATGAGAAGTTTTTCAAAAAGGATCCAAAAACAGCCTTCCAAGCAGGAATACTCCCTTAAATTGCATCCAATAAAATACCTAAAGTTTAAATAGAATACATCATTGCATACTTATAGGCATGCTTTTAAATTAGCGTCATAGCGAGTAGTTTCAGTAAAACGAAAAAAGCTTCTACAGGGGGATCGTGGGGGATTAAAAGTATATATGGGCTGAAAGATGAGACTTTCAGCTTTAACTGGATGCTTTAATTGTTTTGATCCGTTGTGATCCTTAGAAGTTCTGTTTCACTAAAGTTATAATTCATACAAAAACAGTAATTTTAAAAACACTTCGTAACACCCAAAATATAAATAGTATAGCTTCAATCTCATACAATAATTTAATAATAGTCCAACCAATCTAACAAAAAAAAAAACAAAAAAATTCAACCCTCTATTGAATATAGTTTCCGAGCAATGGCCATTCATTTTCGATGAAAAAATAAAAAAAACTCACCTTTTTCTGAAATTAGCAAAAACAGTTGTATTTAACCGCATGCCATGCCCACAATTTTTGATAATTTGATCTAACTTTTTGGCTAACTAACTTTAGATTTATTTACTACAAAATCGCGCACAAATTTTATAAATCGGTTATCACAAAAAATGGGTATTTTGGCCAATTGATTTAATTCTTGAGCCACAGTGCGACATGATTTCTTTTAGTGAGTTAGGTAACGCATTCCAAAGTCTAACGTTTCTGATGAAGAAGAATCTGCTACTGTCAAGGTAGTTATATCTAGGAACAATTAAGTTAGTAGATCTTTGAGACTGGTAAAATTGCAGTTTTTCAAAGAGATAATCAGGGCTTTGAGAATGCATAAGTTGGTGGAGGAATAATATATTACATTTAAGTTATAAAGAACTGCTATTTTTAAGAAATATTTTTTTGGTTGCCGCATAACTTTTATTTTTGAGGAATATATTTTTAGGTTGACTAATAACAGTTGCTTCTGAAATAAAATGTTTTCGGTTATTAGTGTGAAATATTTATTTATTTATTACCAATTACCAATTTCAGTGTATGCAATCTTCAACTTTCTACTTGAATCGTCATCTATTTCATCATCCGAAGACCCTTCCATTTCTAGTTCTCTTAAAAACTTCCTTTGCAAAGAGGTGTGAGTCCACATTCCAAAACATAATGTCAACTTTCTTATGATTTTCTACACTAATAACAGAAAAAAATTCATTTCAGGAAATAACTGTGATTAATCAACCTATAAATTTATTCCTCAAAAATAAAAGTTATGCAGCAACCAAAAAAAAAAAAAATTTCTTAAAATTAAAAGTTATTCATAACGAATATTTTTTTTGGTTAAAATTGCCCAGCTTTTTCTTCTGTGAAATATAGAATAACAATTATTTTCGGTCCCTGCTATAAACTACTTCAGAGAAAGTAATGTAATGGGTTTAATTAACTGAACGACTAGTCTGTGTCGAGTTTCAAGGGGCGTGAAGGTTGACAAAATCCGTAAGTAACGTAAAGTCCTGTAAATTTTTCCTACGTTATGGTTTATATGATCAATTCAAATTAAATAAGAGTTGATTAAAAACCAAGGTTTTTAGCTTTGAACACGAATTCAAGTTCCTGGTTACCAATGAACAGTGGAGGAATATCCATGAAGTACGAGTTACTTCTGGCAATGGGTAAAACTTTAGATTTCAAGGGATTAATGCAAAACAAAGCTGCATTAGCCCCGTTATTCAACGAAGTCAACGCATAGTTCAGCATTTAGGATAAGTCTTCTAAGAGCCCGGAAGGACGGGAAAGATAAAGTGTAATGTCATCTGCGTAAGCATGAAGCATACTTACACTCTTAAAAGTTTTTGTTGAAATTTACTACAATAGTTGTAGGCAACAGTTTAGCGACTATAACTGTAGTAAATTTACATACCTTTATAAAATTCAACATTTGTTGCTTACTATTGGTATGTAGTAAAATTCAACAGTTGGTGTTTAATTTTGCTTAAAATATATGGTAAAACTTAAGCTTTAATATATGTATTGTAGTAAACTTAAACATTTGTTGTTTAATGTTGCTATCATTTTTGTAATACTATTGCAAAATTACAACCTTTATATGAATAATATTCAACAACTTTTGTTTACTTTTACTACATTAATGTAGTTATATAAAAATTACTACTGCTATTTACTAATATTTAACATGTGCTTGACAATTAAAACCGAAGTAAGCTTCAACAAGTTTTATGACTGATTTCATATTTATAAAACACACAAATTTAACAAAAAAAAGAAAAACTTTCAAATCCGTTTCACCAAGAAGCTATATCAATTTGTCGTTAGAGTTATAGAAATAAGACAAAGCATTTTTAAAATCCATTTTTAAATATTTATTAAGCACTTCTCGCACACATTCCAATATAAATATTGAGTACATTACAAGGCAAACAATATTTACAATCTTAGCTAAAAATTGAAACGCGTTATTTAACACAATTCTTGTAATTGGAGATAGAGAAGCGAATACCGGACTGAATAATAAGCTGCTTACTTGCTCATAACCAAACTTGAATGAGAATATGATGCAATTATACAATTGATGTTGAAAATTCAACACACATACATATCTCTATTGGCAATGAAATAAATGATGACAAAATAGTTTAATATTAATATTGCAGCAAAATTCAACATATGTTGCTTAATTTTACTAAAGTTTGTATATAATTTTAAACATTGAAAATTTGCAATGAAACTTGCAGTGAAATTACACTCCAGTTGAATTTTTAACAAAAAATTAAATTTTAAATTTTTTATTTTAATTAAATTAAATTTTTTTTGTTATTAAATTTTAAACAAAAAATTCAACTGTTATAGCTATAGTAAATTTGTATTTATTTTTTAGAGTGTATAAACTGGAAAAATATCATTAATGAAAATCAAAAAAAAGTATAGGCCCCAGGATAGATCCTTGCGGAACTCCAATCTCAACTGTTCTAAGAGCCGAATAAGAGTTTCGTACTTTAACCCTTTTCGTTCTCTCTTCCAAGTTGTTGTGACTAAGGTTAAAGTAATTTATTAGCTTATTGTAAAGTAGTGAATGATTGACAGAATCGAATGCTTTAGAAAAATCGACAAGGCCCAGCAGAGTAACAAAATTCTGATCATATGTGATTCTAATGTCATCAAGCATTTTAACTGTAGCAGTAGCGCAACTGTGGCCTGTCCTGAAACCAGATTGCAACGGCGATAGCATATTATTTAAATTGAGGAATTCAGAATTTTGATCAGACATCACACGTTCAAAAACTTTTCCTCGCGCAGGTAATCTACTAATAGGTCGGTAATCGTTGGGTACAGAGGCATATGAAGATTTTGCCACAGAAAGGATCATGGCAGCTTCCATATATCTCGGAATTGGGAACATGTTAAGCAATGATTTATTATGTAAGTAACAGGCGATATTATAAACGGTATTATCAATTTTATAAACTTAAAAGACATTCCATCAACCTCCACAGCATTTGAGTCAACCTTCATTATGTGTTTAGCAACGCAATCCTTGCGTACAGAAAAAAAAAAAATCAAAGGAATGAAATAATAAATATGCAAAGGATTTTTGCCAATAAAGAATCTGACCAGAACAAACTTAAGGCCAGCCATATAATTGTGCTCAACAGCTATCTTAAAGCTATAAGTTAAACAATTTCAACAAAATTGTATAGCATTTTATACAAGACGTTCTTGCTTATTTTAGACGTATACTTAATGTAGAGCCTCACAAATTCAGTACCAGGAGTACAACCAGCATATAAATTATTTAATTAAAAATATTGTTTATGTTGCTGGCTTTGACAGGGTCAGCGGTGTGAAAAAATATGCCAAACAATAATGAATTTTTATTTAATATTACTTGATTCTAAGCAAAATTTTCTACAAATTATAAAAAAGAGTGTATATATTAAAGCTTGTAAGCAAAAAAATTGCATACAACTTTAAGGCCGGCAATACATTTAGAGGAAAGTAAAAACGAGTGATATTGAGGTGATGGTTTTACTAGAAGAAATTTGTTTTGAAATTTAAAATTTTCAAATTTGGTAAAATATACATTTATGTCATCTTTACAAACATCTTTCAAAACAAAGATGACGCTGGCTACAACGATTGCTATAAAAGACCTGTTTTCACTCTGCGGGCATTCCGCTGGCTCACTTCGGTGAAGATAGCCCAAAATCTTCAGCCCAACTTTTTGCTCAATTCGCCGCAAATCATATCTGCATTTTGAATTCGCCGCAAATACAAGAAAAGGTTTTTAACAAAATTTTAACTTAAAAAACTAAATATATATGCTAAATTTGTTCATTCCTAAATTAACTATCAATCGTATATCATACAGTTAACGACCTAGAAGTGAAATACTCTGTTCAGCAAAGTTTGTTTTTTCAGTAAAAACCAAAAGAAAAGTATAGAAGATGAAAAGTTCTCATCCTGAATTTTTGCCTAAAAATCAACAATTATGCAGAAAATTGACTGGAGGTATTCAAAAGCTCCGGTCTATCGTCCTTGGTACCGAAATCTTAGCCGAATTGCGTAAAAATGTGATTTTTATATGAAAATCAGATTTCCACACCCCAAAACTTACCCCAAAACAAAAGTTCTCATCCTGAATTTTTGCTCAAAAATCAATCTTTATTTGGAAAATCGACTGGTGGTATGTTCAAGCCCGGGTCTATCGTCCTTGGTACTGAAATTCAGACCGAAGTGCAAAAAAAAATGGTATTCTTGTATGAAAATCAGAATTCCAAGCCCCGAAACTGACCCCAAAACGTAAGTTCTCTTCCTGGATTTTTGGCATGTGATAGCTGATGCCAAAAGGCTGATTTTGTGTCTTCTTCCCCAAATTGCTATCAATCGTCCTTCATACCGTAAAACGACCTAGAAGTGAAATACTCGGTTCAGCAAAATTTGTTTTTTCAGTAAAAACCAAAAGAAAAGTATAGAAGATGAAAAGTTCTCATCCTGAATTTTTGCCTAAAAATCAACAATTATGCAGAAAATCGACTGGAGGTATTCAAATGCTCCGGTCTATCGTCCTTGGTACCGAAATCTTAGCCGAATTGTGTAAAAATGTGATTTTTATATGAAAATCAGATTTCCACACCCCAAAACTTACCCCAAAACAAAAGTTCTCATCCTGAATTTTTGCTCAAAAATTAATCTTTATTTGGAAAATCGACTGGTGGTATGCTCAAGCCCGGGTCTATCATCCTTGGTACCGAAATTTGGGCCAAACTGCGAAAAAAAGGGATTTTCGTATGAAAATCAGAAATCAACACCAAAAATCATACCCCAAAACAAAAGTTCTCATCCTGGATTTTTGTTTAAAAATCAATCTTTATATGGAAAATCGACTGGTGGTATGTTCAAGCCCGGGTCTATCGTCCTTGGTACTGAAATTCAGACCGAAGTGCAAAAATTTTTGCTCAAAAATCAATCTTTTTTTGGAAAATCGACTGGTGGTATGCTCAAGCCCGGGTATATCGTCCTTGGTACCGAAATTTGTACCATCATACCGTAAAAAATTATGCAATAGTACCGAGAAATATCATAGCATACTTTCAGATGTTAATATATACGAAACAATTACTAAACTTTAAGAACACATTTTTTAAAAAAATGTGATTGATAACATTTCAATCACAATTTTGTAAATTTTATCATGAAGGACAGACAAGTTTATTAAAGCCAAACTCAAAATTGGCACTAATGTATGGAACTCAAAACACAATAACACTAGATTTTTCTCACTTCAGCCCGAATTTCGCTACCAAGGACGATAGACCCGGGCTTGAACATATCACCAATCGATTTTCCATATAAAGATTGATTTTTGAGCAAAAATTCAGGATGAGAACTTTTGTTTTGGGGTAAGTTTTTTGGTGTGGAAATCTGATTTTCATATAAAAATCACATTTTTACGCAGTTCGGCTAAGATTTCGGTACCAAAGACGATAGACCGGAGCTTTTGAATACCTCCAGTCGATTTTCGGCATAGTTGTTGATTTTAGGCAAAATTCAGTATGAAAAATTATCATCTTCTATCCTCTTAGTCGATTTTATTGTAAAAATTTGGAAAGTGTTATAACTTTTGGCCATTTTACGGTATGAAGGAAGGAATTTTAATTGTTTATTTTTGGAAATATCCTCATAACAATTAACTATGCACTTTCAAAGCACAGCAGTTTTATATTTTCTTATATTATGCTGCGTATTAAGTTGTTTATCATGGAACGTACATATGTAATTTATATAAATTCATTCATATATTTTAAGGATTGTTGTATATATCTATTAAAAGAACATTATTTTGTTGTTTTTTCCCATTTTTAACATTTGCGGCGAATTGAAGCTTTTTGGATTGCATTTTACGGCGAATTCAAAAGTTGGGCTGAGTTAAAAATTTGGGATGAAGATTTTGGGCTAACTTCACACCGGTCGCTGGCTCCTAGGTTGACCCGACAAAAAATTTTTTTAAATTTTAAAACGCAATCTCTTCTATCTGAATGAAACAGAATTTTAAAAAAGTCTTTTATAAAAATTGATACGTATTTTAAAAGCAAAAAAATTTACATTTTTTACTTATTTTTTGTTTTAAATTTTGAATTTAAGGGCTATTTTAAAAATGAGTTTCAAACAGATTGGTCAAAATGTTATTTAAAAATGTCCTTCCAAATATTGTAAGGATCGGTCTAGGTTGCCCGCAGTTTTGAAAAACGTATCTAGTTTTGAGAAAAACCGACTTTTAAGTTATTCGAAACAAGTAATACGAAGACGTTAGTGTTCAAAAGTTAATTACCCCTAGGACTTATACCCGAGTACAGGTGTGGCCAGTATCCCCTTTAAAGTGGTGTACCTCCTGAACCACTTAAGATATCAACCCAAAACTCCGGATCTAGGAAAACAAAGTCATTACACGTCGATTGATACCTTATTAAATTTGGTCAATGCATTGAAAAGATATAAGCTTCCAAAGTCGACACCTGCGCGGTCTTATACCCGGGTACAGGTGTGGCCAGTAGCTGGTTTTTTTGCTGTTTTCTTCATATTTGCAATGAAACAATTTTAATTTGTTATTAAATTCAAATAATTTTTGTTTAATTATTATTTCTTATAACTCAGTATATTATTTATAAGTAATTAATTTAATTATCATCCCTATTATTGCAAATGTAACATATAAAAGATTTTGTAGAATGTTGTGTAGACATATCGGTTTGCGACATGCTGAGCATAAATTACGGGTTCGTCTTCTGCGTTGATCCTGAATGTAGCATAAATGGCAGCTTCCAACCTGTGGTTTCGTTGCTCCCACACCAGCAGCTGCAGAGGTTGATGGTTGAACTTCAAGTCTTTCTTGTAAGGCCGAACTTATGAAACTGGCTCTGGCAATTTTTGTATTGAAGTTGCGCATTATCTGTTGATTTACCGACCGCTCTTCAATGGTTGGCATTTACCGACCGCTCTTCAATGATTGGCATGCGAAGTTCTTTGGCGAGTTGGCGAAGAAAGCTTTTACGCCTTGAATTATTAAATGATATGTTAGCCAATGCCGTTAGATCTATCATATTGAAAAAAAGAGACAACAGCCAACATCTTGTCGACCTTTGGCAAGTATATTCACCGAGCATTTGGTCCATCACGTCCACTCTTCCTTTAGTTTGGTTGTAAAATGCAATCATTTCTGGTTTGCCATTTTCGGCGATGGAATTATCGTCATGTAAAGATGACAGTAAAATTACTGTTTTCTTCTTCTTCGGCACATATGAGCACATGGCCATGTTTGCCGTAAAACCAAATATGCTTGATCCTTCTGGACGATCTTTGTGTGCCAACATTTCTCTTGGTATGTACGTTTTATTTTTTCTCAGTGTTCCAATCGCCGTCAAACTCATGGATGACAAGTTCTCCAGCAACTTTAGCGTAGTAAAAAAATTGTCCATAGTGATGTTTCGGCCGCTTCCATGAAAGCGGCTTACTAAATCTTTCACCACGCACTCACCCTGGTTGGTTTCCCGTACCGTAGTTGCTTGGCCTGTATATATTTGTCCATGTAGTGGGTATGAGTTTTTGTTATCACATAACCACCACACTTTGATCCCATATTTTGCCGGTTTTCATGGGATGTACTGCGTGAAGCGTGTCCGGCCACGATATGGGAAAAGCTGTTCGTCCACGGTTAAATTTTCGCTGGGCTTATATGTCTGCTCAAAGTTATAATTCATCATCGTCCAAAGCTCGGATATTGGTGCAGATTTATCAGTTTGGAGGCGTATATGCCTTATATTGGAATTATTAAATCTGATGCACCGCAGTATGGCCTGAAAACGGTTAATGCCCATTGCAGCACGATACAATGGACAATTTTCCACCGACCACAAGTCCGTGGCGCATTCGCCGTTGCTGCGGTTGCTGCCAGTCATAGTAAGAACACACATAAACGCATATATTTCACTCAACGTTACCGCCTTCTATGTTTTTGGTTGCGCCTCGGAATGTTTTTCGTTATATTCATTGTATGTCGCTTCCGCTTTCCTGTTGGTGTGGCGTACTATTATATCAACCATTTCCGGGGTCATAAAACATTTGAAGGTATTTAAAATTGACATAGTAGCAGTTGATCTTGCGGTCCCACTGCGCTGTCGTAATATATTGTGCTGCCTCGTTTGGCGTGCACGTCTTGGTTCTGAGCTCCATGTGGTGCCATCACGAGCAACATATTCATGGGCATGTAGATTTATCGGCACAGAATCATCTTCATCGTCCATATCATCATCCTCTTCGTTATCATCGGTAGCATTATCAATTTCATTGTTATTTTCATTGGTGTTCTCGACATCCGACAAAGCTATGTTATTGGCAACTTCTACCTGATCGTTGTCATTATCTTCCGTGTCTGATACTAATTCTTCATCTATAACGTCGTCAAACAGGCCTTGTATATACCGCTCTTTCTCAGCGTCGGATAATCTATAAAAATTATGTAAATAATTAAATTTTATTCAATATACATATATAAAATTATATTATGTATTTGGATTTACCTCAAATATCGATTTTCTGACAAAAATTCAGTTTGCTTTCTTCCAGCCATATTTTATGTTTTAGTTATATATATTTTTTCACTCCGAAAATAAATACTTCACACTATAATAGCAATCTCTAGAATGAAAAGAAGTTCGCCAAACTGGCTGAACGAAACCTTCAACCCTTAGCGCAAATGCTTGTTTTTATGGTTTTATTGCTGTTTTGCTCATCCAAAAGAAACAAAAATCGGCACATTTATACCTGCTAATATTTCTTCAACATCATTAGCAGAAATATTGAAGAATTATTGCATTCTGGGAAATTCGAACAAAAATGAGAAAATAATTACGTCTTAGAAGTAAGTTTGTATGCGTAAGTTTGAACCTTAGAACTAGGTAACAAATATGCGCTAATTACCTACCAAAATATTCATAATACATTCAACTACAAAATTACATTAACGGAATAAAAAATTTCCCAGAAAATGTTAAGAAAACAGCACAAAATCAGCTACTGGCCACACCTGTACTCGGGTACAAGACCGCGTGACAAAAGTTGGGTATAAGTTCTAGGGTTAAATCACTATATACACACACAAAATAATTCTTTTTTGCATTCTGTGGAATGTTTCCCTTCTCAAATATACCTTGATTTTTATATTATATCGAACTAACGCCCAATAAACAATAAACAAAATGATTCACTAATGTTATCGTTTACGAATCGTTTTCTCGTACATTTCATTCATTAGCAATTATTAGTAGCGATTCATTTATAATATCGCGAGCGGGAGAAATTCCTCTTTCGTTAATGAATCGTCAAAACCGAAAAAAGCAATACGTTAACGAGTCGCCAAAACTATTATAAGCAATTCGTTAACGAGTCGCCAAAACTATAAAAATCAATTCTTTAACGAGTTTCCAAAACTAAAAGAAGCAATTCGATAACGAATCATATAAATCATATAAAAAACAAGAAATAAAATATAAAAAAAAAAGAAAAACTAATTTCAAGCTTACCACGTCAGGAATCGAAACCATGTCTACTGAATGCTAGTCCGGCACCTTACCCACTCAGCTATTTCAGATGCTGAATATATCTTGCTTAATTTGCTTGTTAATAAAAGTCGCGGACATGGGTTCGAACCCCAACTTGGTAAAAAAAAATTTATTTTTTTGTTGTTTTTTTTTTGTTATTTAGGTATTTTTTTTAAAGATTTGGCTTTTTTTCAAAAGTTTGAAATTATTTTTTTTATCATATTTTGACCAACTTTTTTTCGGCTTCGTTATACATTCGTCAAAACCGAAAAAAAACAATTCGTTAACGAGTTGCCAAAACTATGAAAAAGCGATTCGTTAACGAGTTGCCAAAACTAATAAAAGCAATTCGTTAACGAGTCGCCAAAAACTATAAAAAGCAAATATAAAAATATAAAAAGCAATTTGTTAACGAGTCGCCAAAACAACAAAAAGCAATTTGTTAACGAGAACTTATTCATATGAAAATCTTGAACAAATTATAAGTGGAAATTCTTTATATGAAGACTAAGCACGAAATAACATAACAGAACAGAAGAAATATTTCACAAAATTTTTTCATATAAAAATTTATGAAAATTTATATTTAAGTCTTTTTTCACTTAAAATTCAAAAATAAAAACATAAAATTTAAAAAACAAAAATATTCGCTTAAATGACGTATTAAGAATAGAAAGTTAGTAAAAAATTATTTTCTTTTTTAAAAATTTGTATATCGAAAAGTCGGAAAAAATTGTTTTTTTTTTTTTTTGTTTCAAATCATCTTAAATATAGTTTAGGTAAGTCATGATTTTAATCGGTTCTTTTCTTAATCATCAAGTCAACCTCTGATGAAGTCGGTATGAAACTATTCGAAAACTTTAAAAAAAAACGATTCACAAGCGATTCGTTATCGAATCACCCCTCGCCACAATGTTTATTGGTAATATTAAGATATCTTTATAAAATTTTGTTTACATATTTTTGAGATGTTGTATAGTTATTTAAAACGAAAAAAGAAATTCGATTCTGGGATGCCTCTAAATGTATTGCCGGCCTTAGTGGGGGAGGGGAAAAAACCGCTAAATGCTGTAATAGTGTTCAGGAAAATTAATGAAAGAAAAAAAAAACAAATGAAAATATTAAGACAGAAAAAAAACACAATGCAAAAAAATCTTGCCAAAACAAATGCGGAAGTAGGCAATAAGAAAATAGAAAGCGTCAGCCGGAAGCGGAAACGTTGCTATTGTGCTGGATTTATGTAAGCTTAACGAGTGAGAACCACAAAATAACATGGCTGGGGCTTGGGCCTGGGTTGAAAGCATGTTTGCGTACTTTTCTTTATTATGCGGCTGTATTTAATGCGAAGTGGGAAAGTTTAAAGCACTGGAACGCATAATGAAATTGCAAATAAAAAAAAAAAAATAAGCGCAAGAAAGCATGAGAATAAAAAAAAAAGTTTTTAAATTTGAAGCAAGGCACTTAATTTTGAAGAGTAGTGTAATCAAATAATTATGAGTAAAACGAAGCGTGCGAAAGAAAAAAAAAAACGAAATTAAAGCGACATAAATTGTTTAATATTGATATAATTAAAAATCGCTCATACGCCCCGTTAAGCTTGCCTGCAAATGATTGAGCTAGAAACTGAAGAAGCGTTTATTGTTTGCCGAAATCATAACTAAAGCTCTGTTGTCGAACTTATTGAACAATTTATTGAACAACAACACGTCAAGCTTTTGTTAATACTTTCAGTACTATTCAACTAAGTGTGGCTCAACACACGCTGCTTCACGCTGTTCATAAGCATCAAAATATAAACTTTTGCCTACATGTTTCGCAAATTAATACAGCCAATAAACCGGCGGCTCTTTTGCTGTTTTTTGCATTGCTGCTTCTACGAGCGTTAGCTGTTAACTACTGCTAACTTCAAGATACTTCTTTCAGTGTTGTTTTAGTTGAATCTTTAGTTAACACAAATATTATCGTTGTTGTTGTTTGGCTGCTTATTTACTATTTTTTTTTTATTTTGTTTTCCACTCAACTTTCTTGTTAGCTGTTGTCTGCACATTTAAGCGGTAATAACTTTGGAAAATTTGTTATTTTTTTGTTTTTTTTTTTGTTTGTTTCCTTGTTTATATTGACTATATCTATTTATAAATGGCCATGAATTTTTGGTTTGAAGCTATTATTAAGTGAACAGGATGCTGGTTTTATTGCTATTGTTATTGGTTTGAAGTGGTAAATATTTGTTTAGTATTATATTGGCATTAAAGTACGAAAATTGCTTCTTAAACAACAGTTGTTATCTTTTATTAGAGTTTCGATTTGTTTTAAACTTGATTTTGTTTTAATTGCAGCGTTTTTGTTTTGATTCAATAAATGTTGTTTTTTAAGCTTGAGAAAATTTAATTATTGGGTTTGGGAAAAAGCATTCAGCGTTTTTCTTTTCGCTTGATTTTAAAGTGTTATAACTTTGAAACGGTTAGCTGTGAAAACATTTGTGCTGTCTATGATGCAGGTATTTTATTGCAATCAACTAAAATGTTGAAGTGAAAAATGCTTAACGCTCTGGTCTACCAGTTACCAAAAAAGTCACAGAAATTATGGATAAAGTCCAAGAAAATTGCTACGTCAGCAGTCATGATATCGTTCAGGATCTGAACACAAAACAGTTTTAACCCATTTATTTATTTATTAATCTATTTATTTAAAAAAAAAACAACGAAATGGCCATTTCAGCCCTTGAAAGGACTTTGACCGAGCTTCTTATGATCAATTGTGTTGTGTGTGTTGTGAAATGTTTGAACACAAATAATCGAGCCTACAAGTTTTATGCCAACTCCGAACGGCTTATGTTCTCAAGAAGCTTTTCATGGTAGTTTTTTACTCTCTGTGATTTGCCATTGTCTGAAGAGAGGTGACGGCAGAACAGAAAAATGAATTCAATTGAAAAAATTCTCTGTGCCAAATGGGGGACTCGAACCTGGGTGTTCTGGAGTATGAGCCACACACTCTACCCACTACGCCACGGCAGCCACCTATTTCTATTATTTAGATAAGCTTAATAAAAGCTGTTAATACTTAAATACTTAAACTTACATCTAACAAAAAATATATTTAAATAAATAAAGAATACCATAACTTAATTATACAGGGTGCCCCGCAAGTGAGTGCAACTATTTACGGAGCTGAAAGGTTATGTGGAGCTGAGCAAAAACTCGTATGGGAGGGGGGGTCTATTTTCATATTCTTTGGAGCTACAAGGTTAGTTAATGTTTCACGACTTTGATTCACGTTATTGTTTCTAGCAGAACAACTCGTTTCAATGCTTTACAATTACATTTACAACAATAAGAGCACAATGCTTTACTGACACCAGCAGGTAGCAAATAAAGCAATAAAAAATAGTAATAATATCAGTGTTCATATCCTGAATATTTAGCGAATATTTTTTTATTCGTTCGTTCGTAGAAAATAGATGTTTTTTGTATTGGGACCCAAAGAAGGGTGGAAGGTAGGGGGTAGATGTGCTCGGGAGAAATATTGAGGGGCAAAAAATAATAGGACCAACTCATATATTTGACCACTCTAAGAGTTCAGCTACGGCCAATATAAGCTATTTTCGACATTGTTTGTGTTTTTTGTATGGGGACCCCAAGAAAGTTGGTAAATAGTGGGTAGGTGTGTTGGGGAGAAATGTTGAAGGGCAAAAAATAATAGGAATAACTCATATATTTGACCACTCTAGGAGTTCAGCTACGGCCAATATAAGCTATTTTCAACAGTGTTTGTGTTTTTGGTAAGGGACCCAAAGAAGGGTGGTTGATAGGGGGTAGGTGTGTTCGAAAGAAATGTTGAGTAGCCAAAAATAATAAGAGCAACTCATATAATTGACCCCTCTTGGAGTTCACCTACGGCCAATATAAGCTTTTTTCGACTGGGTTTGTGTTCTTTGTATGGGCACCCAAAGAAGGGTGATTGATAGGGGGTAGGTGTGTTCGAGAGAAATGTTGAGGAGCAAAAAATAATAGGACCTTCTCATATATTTGATCCCTCTTGGAGTTCAGCTACGGCCAATATAAGCTTTTTTCGACTGGGTTTGTGTTCTTTGTATGGGCACCCAAAGAAGGGTGATTGATAGGGGGTAGGTGTGTTCGAGAGAAATGTTGAGGAGCAAAAAATAATAGGACCTTCTCATATATTTGATCCCTCTTGGAGTTCAGCTACGGCCAATATAAGCTTTTTTCGACTGGGTTTGTGTTCTTTGTATGGGCACCCAAAGACGGGTGATTGATAGGGGGTAGGTGTGTTCGAGAGAAATGTGTAGAGGCAAAAAATAGTAGGACCAACTTATATTTGACCACTCTAGGAGTTCAGCTACGGCCAATATAAGCTATATTTTCGACATTGTTTGTGTTTTTTGTATGGTGACCCAAAGAAGGGTGGCAGATAGGGGGTAAGTGTGTCCGAAAGAAATGTTGAAAGGCAAAAAATAATAGGACCAACTCATATATTTGACCACTCTAGGAGTTCAGCTACGGCCAATATAAGCTATTTTCAACAGTGTTTGTGTTTTTGGTAAGGGACCCAAAGAAGGGTGGTTGATAGGGGGTAGGTGTGTTCGAAAGAAATGTTGAAAGGCAAAAAATAATAGGACCAACTCATATATTTGACCACTCTAGGAGTTCAGCTACGGCCAATATAAGCTATTTTCAACAGTGTTTGTGTTCTTTGTATGGGCACCCAAAGAAGGGTGATTGATAGGGGGTAGGTGTGTTCGAGAGAAATGTTGAGGAGCAAAAAATAATAGGACCTTCTCATATATTTGATCCCTCTTGGAGTTCAGCTACGGCCAATAAAAGCTTTTTTCGACTGGGTTTGTGTTCTTTGTATGGGCACCCAAAGAAGGGTGATTGATAGGGGGTAGGTGTGTTCGAGAGAAATGTTGAGGAGCAAAAAATAATAGGACCTTCTCATATATTTGATCCCTCTTGGAGTTCAGCTACGGCCAATATAAGCTTTTTTCGACTGGGTTTGTGTTCTTTGTATGGGCACCCAAAGAAGGGTGATTGATAGGGGGAAGGTGTGTTCGAGAGATGTTGAGGAGCAAAAAATAATAGGACCTTCTCATATATTTGATCACTCTTGGAGTTCAGCTACGGCCAATATAAGCTTTTTTCGACTGGGTTTGTGTTCTTTGTATGGGGACCCAAAGAAGGGTGGTTGATAGGTGGTAGGTGTGTTTGAGAGAAATGTTGAGGAGCAAAAAATAATAGGAGCAACTCATATATTTGACCCCTCTTGGAGTTCACCTACGGCCAATATAAGCTTTTTTCGACTGGGTTTGTGTTCTTTGTATGGGCACCCAAAAAAGGGTGATTGATAGGGGGTAGGTGTGTTCGAGAGAAATGTTGAGGAGCAAAAAATAATAGGACCTTCTCATATATTTGATTCCTCTAGGAGTTCAGCTACGGCCAATATAAGCTATTTTCAACAGTGTTTGTGTTTTTTGTATGGGGACCCAAAGAAGGGTGGTAGATAGGGGGTAAGTGTGTTCCAGAGAAATGTTGAGTAGCAAAAAATAATAGGAGCAACTCATATATTTGACCCCTCTTGGAGTTCACCTACGGCCAATATAAGCTTTTTTCGACTGGGTTTGTGTTCTTTGTATGGGCACCCAAAGAAGGGTGATTGATAGGGGGTAGGTGTGTTCGAGAGAAATGTTGAGGAGCAAAAAATAATAGGACCTTCTCATATATTTGATCCCTCTTGGAGTTCAGCTACGGCCAATATAAGCTTTTTTCGACTGGGTTTGTGTTCTTTGTATGGGCACCCAAAGAAGGGTGATTGATAGGGGGTAGGTGTGTTCGAGAGATGTTGAGGAGCAAAAAATAATAGGACCTTCTCATATATTTGATCACTCTTGGAGTTCAGCTACGGCCAATATAAGCTTTTTTCGACTGGGTTTGTGTTCTTTGTATGGGCACCCAAAGAAGGGTGATTGATAGGGGGTAGGTGTGTTCGAGAGAAATGTTGAGGAGCAAAAAATAATAGGACCTTCTCATATATTTGATCCCTCTTGGAGTTCAGCTACGGCCAATATAAGCTATTTTCGACCCTGTTTGTGTTTTTTGTATTGGGACCCAAAGAAGGATGGTAGATAGAGGGTAGGTGTGTTCGGGAGAAATGTGTAGAGGCAAAAAATAGTAGGACCAACTTATATATTTGACCACTCTAGGAGTTCAGCTACGGCCAATATAAGCTATATTTTCGACATTGTTTGTGTTTTTTGTATGGGGACCCAAAGAAGGGTGGCAGATAGGGGGTAAGTGTGTTCGAAACAAATGTTGAAAGGCAAAAAGTAATAGGACCAACTCTTATATTTAACCCCCCTAGGAGTTCAGCTACGGCTGATATAAACTATTTTCGATAGCTATTTAGTTTTTAGTAATTCTTAAAAATATTGTAGTATTCAGCACTTACTGTACTAATAATATACTTACTGTATTAATACCATAAATTTAATTTTTGATCATTTTCATTATTACAAATTTTATTTGTCAAAATTTCTTAATAAAATTTTCATTCGTTTTTAGTTTGTGAAAAATAAAAGTTATAGTTTTTATAAAAATTTGCTTTTGAATTAGAATAACTAGAAACGACATTGGCGACGCTATGCCTGACTCTGAAGAAGAATACCAGTCATTTCCTACTACGGAAATTTCACGCGTAACAGTTCGAGTTCCTCCATTTTGGAGTCAGAATCCGAAGTTATGGTTCCGCCAAATGGAATCGCAGTTTGTGACATCGGGAGGACCAACTCATATATTTGACCACTCTAGGAGTTCAGCTACGGTCAATATAAGCTATTTTCGACACTGTTTGTGTTTTTTGTATGCAAGGTAGTGAATAAAGCAACAAAAAATAACGCAAATATGCATTAAGAATAACAAAAAGCTTATTGCGGGGAAAACCCAACTCTTATTCAGGTCACTGCAGCAGTTACCTGAATATTCGTGTAATTTATTAAGTGCTCAGAGTAAAAACTGAAACAATGCGTAGATCGCAAGCTCACCTCAGGGCAAGAGTGTATGAAAAGAGAACAGAGAACAAATAAAAAGTTATTCTCTTGCGCTACACGACCTGTTCTTTACATTTATTCGCTTGCAGCTTTGCAGAGACTGCTACAGCAGAGATTCAGGGCATATTCACTTTATGCAGGGATCTAGTGTTTATGACATACATTAAAAATGTTCTTTGTTGCTTGCTTCAACTGAAATCATTGCACATAAGCACTTAATTTACAGGCTTCGGCCAAAAACTGCTTCGGTTGCCTTGTGTTCTAAGCAAACCAATTACCAGTCAAGAGGTCCGCGGTTCGACTCCGGACTCAGACAATTTGTTTTTTCTTTTTTTTGAAAATGTGTGGCACAGGTTTTTTTTTATGATAGAGAGTATTTTTTTTTTATTTAATTCAGGAATTTCTGATGTTATTGTTATATTGAATTAAAAACTTTGTTATGCGTTTTATTAAAACTTCGCTCAAGCTGAGGCTCGAACCGTGGTTTTGAAAATTGCAGTCAAACGATTTTCCACAAAGTTATTGATCGTCTTTTGAATTGCACATGATTATGTTGTTGTTCAAAAGCGTCGATAAAATTGCGTGACGTTATGATCTCAACAGATCTATAACAGTTTGAATAAACGTAAGAAGCGTAAGCTTACCGTTAGGGTTGGCGAACAAGTTCGTTAGAGATACAGATTTCATTTAGAACACATCATCGTTCGACTAGCACTCGTTCGTTGGGTCGCTCGTTAGAGATAGGAGGTGTTCATACGTCAGTCAAATGATTGAATCAATCCAAATTCGTTGTTGCTTTCCTATGTAAAAAAAATTAACTATATCTCAGAGCGAACCTGCATCAATCAGTCAAAGGGTTGCATTATTTTACTTATCTGCTTCTTAGTAGGCAATTATATCAAGAAAAGTAGTTAACTGGAAACAAAGGTAGTTTTTTTAAAGTGAAAAAGAGGTGTAGTTTCTTCAGTTCCTCCCATAATTTCATTAATTCCTTATGTGATCAGTTTTAATCCTAAAATAGTAGCTACAAGCACACAAAACAACTTAATAAAAGAAACATCCAAATAAAGTGATGCACACAGCACGATATGAATTCTCAATATAGTAGATAGCAGAAAAGTAACAAATGTCTGCGTCGGAGCTTCAATAAAAAAATCGTGTGTGAGCAAGTGTCAATCAAAATTCCCAGAGAGAGTTAAAGAGAGTTAAAAATCGCGATAGCTACTATCATGTATCAACACCTACTTAGTATATGATGCCGTTAATTCTTTTGTAACACTTTCGAGTTCACTTTGAACGTAAAGTTGTAACAGCTATTTTCGATGACTGCTTTATAGTAAGAATTCACACTTCAGTTTAGTACAAAAAAAACTGTTTTCTAAAGCTGCTACACTTGTTAAACGTGTTCCAAAAACCTTTTGTACCTTGACTCGCTTTAAACATGATTGTAGCTATCTTCTTCGGTTTGTGATCCGTTCGTTTTATTAGGCACGTTTTTTTATTGATAAAAAATGAAGGCAACACTTGCAATAAAATTATATTTTAATAAAATTTCAAATTTTGAAAACTGAATTGAATAATTTGTTTGTGACATAATGCACGAGCGACCTCGTGTGCGACAAATGTTCGACCCTAAAAGTGTTACGTAATTTATGAAGAGCCCCATAGACAGAAAGATTCGAACATATTTCTGTTCACACAATAAAAAAATTGTTTGATATACAACTCCGAATGTAAGCAAAAAAATTGTTTATATGCGTTATGAAAATTCTAAGCACAAAGAGCCATATTCAATTATCTTTGAAGGCCTTTGATAGTGTCCCATATCAAGGCCCATCAACAGTTGTCACACTTGCTGATTGACAGGTTGTGTAGTGAACCTCTCTGAGCTGAGTCGGCCCACCCACAACATCAATAATAGTCATCAATTAACAGTAGACACAACTTTGAACCGCTGAAGTGACAATTGCTAACCAAATCTAACCCGGCGCGTGTGTATCAAGATGTGAGTGATTTTATCTAGCCGCAGTAGCAGCGTACGACGACGAGAGTGTGGTTAATAGCATGCCCAATCCGCCCAAATAAACCCATCAAAAGCTTGCTAAATATTTACAACAAAATCGTTTTTGATAGTTTCGAACTCGAAATTTGATTGTCAGCTATGTCGCAGAATTGCGGTTGATGGGTTGAGTGTGCGTGGGTGTGTGTGTGTGTGTGTTGACAAGCTTAGACAGCTGCAAAGAAGAAGTTATCAGAATTGTACGCAACAACGCCCTATAGTATGCAGCTGTTTGCTGTGAATTAAGTGCAAACTATTTCACTATTTGGCGAAGCCGCCAAATTGTTGTTCAGCTGTTATTTTGACAAGTGAAACAAAGTGGAAGGGTGTGTTCGATGTTGCTGCTAAATAAAGTAATATATGTGCATCTAAGAACACAATAGTCTTGTAAGAAATCATATAAAGCAATGTGTATTGTGAGTTGTTATCTTTTTTTTAGGTAGATGCTTATATAAGCCAGATATGTATCAGTAATTATTTAAAAGTCATTTAAAAAGCTTAAGAAAATTTAAGCTTTGCTTTTCCAAAACATTAAATTTTACTCTCATAAGTGCTGAAATGTACTGAAAAATTTAAAGTATTAGTAGCTCTTAATACTGTTAATATTAATTGTTGCTAAGTCCTTTGATTCTTCTTTGGGCTGCTGCTGTTTAAAATATGAGCTAAATAAAGTTTATCTTAACTCAACTCCATTGAGAATACTCCATAAAGACATTGGTCTGCACCAGACAATGTCGGCAAACTTATGATGCAGCCAGAAAGACAGACAGTCAGACAGTCAATCAGTCTGTAAGATGCGTACATAAATTGAATAGACATCAAAACAAACTTTCTGTATTTCTACGAGCTACATGGTTGAGGTATATCTTCATACATTGCGGTACTGATCGTTATTTGCTTGACAACAGTCTTAGCTACACACTCAATGCATTGCTGAGGAAATAATTTTGTCTGACTTGTGGTTGAGCTGCATAGATGAATTGTCTTCGAAATACTTGTTCAGTGTGACAGATGGTTGAAAGTCATGAAAGTGTCATTTAGGTATAGAATAATATTTGGTGCTGTTTGGCAATGAAATAGCTGTATGATGCTGGATAATTCCACAACTTGCATACATTTCTTGGTTTGTCTAATGGAACACATACTTGATTTTTTTTTTTTTAAATACCCTTAGACAAATTTTGATTTCGTGCTTCAAAGTCAACCTTCATCTATTTTAGAGCATATATTAAAGTTAAGAACTTTAAAACTATAACAGAAATGAATTTATTCATTTGATGAAAAAAAAGTAGTAAGGATGGAGCTTTGGCAGGGTAACGAAGCTTAAATACCCTCCCCGTGGCCATATTGGAGTATATTCGAAGTCTTTAGCCACTACATACACGATGACATTCAGTTTTATATATTGCCGAAAAATTTCCTATTTTGATGACGTCACTTTGTATGGGAGGTAGGCGTGGTTTTGATCCAATTTTGCCAAATGTCATAGAGATGGTTCATATTATATATCAAAGTAAATGTGCTAAATTTCAAGACATTTCCTTAAATTTTTGTGGATTTTTAAGAGATTTTACGTTTAAAATAAAGCGACTTTGTATGGGAAGTGGGCGTGATTTTCATTCGATTTTTCCATATATCATACAGATGGTTTATATTAAATATCAAAGCTTATGTGCAAAATTTAAAAAACATTTCTTTAATTTTTGCAGATTTTTAAGAGATTTTACTTTTAAAATAAAGCCACTTTGTATGGGAGGTAGGCATGGTTTTCATCCGATTTTTCCAAATTTCATAGCGAGGTTTAATATTGAAGAGCAAAGCTAACGTGCCAAATTTCAAGGCATTTCTTTAATATTTGTGGATTTTAAAGACATTTACGGTTAATATAAAGTCACTTTCTATGGGAGGTAGGCATGGTTTTCATCCGATTTGGACCATTTTCCTAATGGATCTTCCTTTTCTAAAAATAGGCTTATATTTTGCATATCATAGCGATAGCTTTAAAATTGCGGCTGTAATCGTGTCGACAGACGGACAGACGGACACGCGGAAATCGACATCGCGAAAAGGAGGTGATGCTGATCAAAAATATATACATTTTTCTATACCTGCCACGCCTCTGTCTTGGCGTTACAAACGGAATGACAAAGTTAATATACCCCATACGCAGTACGCGTTGGGGTATAAAAATATATATCTAACTTACCTTCGGCATCCTGTAACCTTACTAAACAGTTCTTATGTTCTTTTGTCTTCAGCTTTTTATAGAAATGATTAAAATTAAAGGAAAGTCAATTTTTTTGAGTATAAAGGTACTTTACCGAAATTTTCCGTAACGAAATAGTAACGAATTCTTCAAAACAGCAAAAAATAATTACGAAAAAGTCGGAATTTCAACAAAATCGTCCACTTTGGTTTGCTGAAAAATCTATCTATATATATATATATATATATATTAGGGCGGGTCGATTTAAAAAGCGCTCAATGCTCTGTGAAAATCGTATTCTAGGGATCAAAATAAGAAACTTTGCCGAAGGAACCATACCTCTGAAACGAATTCTGATGTCCCCCAATTTGGGTCGAACTTTTGGGTAGGGGCAAATTTTGAAAAATCCCACTTTGACCCATTTAGAGTGCTCCAATCGAGTCCAAATGTATGACCGACCACCACTAACTTTGGAGGCTTGACCCACCCATGCCAGTGGCACACCCCCTGGAACCCCCCCTGGAAGGCAAACGAACCAATGCAATGGTCTTTTTAACAGCAATTCGAATCGTCGTATAATTCCACCGTGTGGGCCAGTGTTTGTTCGCTCACCGTCAGTGCATATTCCAATTAATGCATACAGTGATGTATTTTTATCATTGAAAAAATCATTTAATTTGGTTGTTTTGTATTCAGCGGTTTCATGTTCCAGTCTTACGTAACCAATCAATTCAGAATTGGGTTCTCTCAAAATAACAAGATGAGGTTCTTTTACCATCCTAGTATGATACTTCTCATCAACTTTAGCTGTCGTTAAAGTATCATCTTTTCTGCCATCGAATGAAAACGCTAACAAATTGGTATGATCTAACCGTTTGCGAACCACTTCTTGTCTGCATTTCTCTTTTTCTCTGCGAACTTTCGATTTATCCATGATGAGAGGTTTGCCATGCTTATCTTTCATTTTAAAATCTTGGAAAAGAGGGGTTCCCAATGCCGATGCTACTCTATCAGGCATCGGTATTGTATTGTGAACTTGTGCTTCTATCCATATCTTCTTGAACCGTTGGCGGTGCGTATGTTGAATCATCGGGATCTTGGTATGTTGGCATTGATGACATAGACGTTGCTCCTTGCTCTTCAGTTTCCATCACAACTGCATCCATTGCTAGTCTTCTCTGATTATGTTGATCGTGCATGAACTCTTTGAAGCGTTCGGGAACCCAGCCGCATGCACATGGAGCTGCCTTCAAATCGCATTTACATGTTCCAATGTAAAAAATTGTTTCCAGAGATTTTACATACTCTGTAAATTGTTGGGTTTTGTTTCTTCTCTTGATTTGCTCTTGATACTTGTCAAGCAATTTATTCAATTTATTAAATACACTTTTTTTCAGCATTATTTCCATACCAAGTTTTTCCCCAATTTCCATTCAACTTATCTTGTACTTGAATAGTGAATGATTTATGGGAACACTTTTTTTGTTCTGTTTAAGCACGTTCGCTTAAGTAAAAATAATATCTCAAGATATTCAGATGGGTTGGTAAATTAAGATCAGTCAAATCAGTAGACACACCAAAAACAGTAACATCGTGCTTGGGTATATGACTCATTGGGTTTTCGATAGTTGTTGATGTTGTTGTTGCTTCATCTTGCGGTGTAGAGGATGGTGGATTCATTGTAAACTTTTTGATTTGGAATGGTCAACTTCACTAATTATTTTTTTTTTAAATATTTTTTTATCTAAAATTAGCACTTCACACTTTGAGTTCTTCACAACGACTTAATGCATTTACAAAAACTGTTGCGTTATATATGGTCTACGAGACGAGGTAATAAGAATGAAATGGTAATTTCAATTCTACATGCTGTGTCTTGTGGTGGCTTAAAAACGCACACAAGCAATTTTAGGATCTGCAATTGTGTCACAGTGATACCTTAATTTTTCAAAAGGGTTGCGGTGCATTCCAGTGATACCTTAATTGTTAAAATGGTTGCATAAAACGCGCATTTCTTAAGAAGGTGCCATAAAATACCCACAAAAAGGGTTGTAAAAACAACCTTCATTTCTTAAGTAGGTGCTATAAAAAAACTACACAAGTAAGTTTACGACATGCAGCTGTGTCTTGTGGTGCCTTAAAAAACGCACACAAGCAATTTTCCGATTTGCAATTGTGTCACAGTGATACCTTCATTTTTTAAAAGGGTTGAATAAATTTCTAAAGAGAAAAAAAACTCCAAAAAGAAAAAAACATAGGCATTTCGCTGATTTTTTCATGTAAAGTGCCAAAACTGGCGATTTTTTGAAATGTTTGTATGGGGAACCCCCAGGGAGGTTCCAGGGGGTGTGCCACTGGCATGGGTGGGTCGGGCCTCCAAAGTTAGTGATACATTTGGTTATACATTTTTACTCGATTGGAGCACTCTAAATGGGTCAAAGTGGGATTTTTCAAAATTCCCCCTACCCAAAAGTTCGACACAAATTGGGGGACATCAGAATTCGTTTTAGAGGTATGGTTCCTTCGGCAAAGTTTCTTATTTTGATAATATATATCTAAATAATATATATCTAATATATATCTAATATATATAAAACAGTAAAAAAAAAATATGTACATGAAATATTTTTTTTGAAATTCTTTTGCGATGGACATTCTGAACGACGCTGAGTCCAAAACTTGCATTTTTAAAATTTTAGTCTGTCTGTCTGTATGTCTGTCTGTCTGTCTGTCTGTCTGTCTGTCTGTCTGTCTGTCTGTCTGTCTGTCTGTCTGTCTGTCTGTCTGTCTGTCTGTCTGTCTGTCTGTTAAATCATCACGCGAAAACCACTTGATGGGTTTAAATGAAACTTGACATCTAGGTTCCTTATACCCCCGGTCAATATATAGGCTACGTTTTTTTCATTAAAAAAGGTTGGACCCGGTAGGGGGCACTACGATCGAGCTCCAGGCATTCTTTTTTTTTAGCTAATCATCTGATTTGCATGAAAATTTGTATATAAAGGTTTTCGGATACGGTGAGTTTTTATGACTGATCTACTTTGTTCTATCTTGAACACCAGAGGGCGCTGTAGTACAAATATTTTAAAAAACGTCGAAAAAGTCCAAAGCTGTTGATCCGATTTGCATGAAATTTTGTATGTAGAGGTTTTCGGACACGCTGAGTTTTTTTGGCTTATCTACTCTTTTTTCTCTCAAACACCAGAGGGCGCTGTAGTACAAATATTTTGAAAAACCTCGAACAACTCCTAAGCCGTGCATCCGAATTGCATGAAAATTGGAAAATAGAGATTTTCTGATACGGTGAGTATGGATGAGTATTGGACTCATCTTCTTTGTGCTATCTTGAAAACCAGAGGGTGCTTTAGTACAAATAATAGGAATTCGTGAAACACTCCAAAACTGCTCATCCGATTTGGATGAAAATTTGTAAATAGCGATTTTCGAGTACGGCAAGGGTTCTGGTGCTCTTTCTCGAAACTAGAGGGCACTGTTGTCCAATTTGTACGTGTGTATGTTATTAAACTGTTCGTTAACGGCTGCACTGATTTTGATGACATTATTTGTGTGTGTTTGAGTGGATGCTTCAGATTCACAAATGGACCCGGTAGGTGGCGCTGCGATCGTATTTAAGGCATTTTGTTTTTATAGTTTATCGCCGAAACCGTTCAGCCGATTTGCATGAAAATTTGTATATAGAGGATTTCGGATGCGGTGAGTTTTTATGACTTATCTACTCTGTTCTATCTTTAACACCAGAGGGTACTGTGTACAAATATTTTAAAAAACTTCTAAGCTGTTTATCCGATTTTTATGAAAATTGGTATATAGGGTTTTTTCTAATATGGTGACTGTTTTGGGCTTATCTTTTTTGTACTACATCGAACACCAGAGTGCGCTGTAGTACAAATCTCTTAAGAAATCGTGAAAAAGAAGAAAGCCGCTCATCCGATTTGGATGAAAAATTTTGTTAAAGGATTTTCGTGTAGGGCAACTGTTTTGGCGTTATCTCTTTTGCTCTGTCTCGAAAAGTAGAGGGCGCTGTCTTACAATTTGTACGTGTGTATGCTATTAAACTGTTCCTAAACGGCTGCACCGGTTTTGATGAAATTTTTTGTGGATGTTTAAGTGGATCCCTGCACGCTGAAAAATAATAGGCCTTCCCAAACATAATTTGCAGGAAGTATGATATATTTCTGCATGTTTCTTGGAAACAATTAATCATAATTGGTTCCACATATAAAATGATTAATTAATGCACTTTTTCTTTATATATATATTTGCATCTTCGCATTATTTAATTGTACCTTAGCACTTGTTGTTTGAATTTAAAAACAATGCAATTTGTTTTAAAGAAAATATGTTTTCATATAAATATATTGTAATTATAGATGAACTGAGAACACTTTTAGTCTATTACTATTTGTTTGTATGGAAATATAATTTTGTCAATAATAACATTAAATATTCAAGGACAAATATATATTAATTGGAGAATACATAATTTAATTGCGGTCAAGCAATTATTTTCAAAACGATAATTAAGAACAACATAATATATTTGCCGATGGTTACACTATATTTACCTGGAAACATATTTTAGCAAAAGAAATGCCAAAAGTTTTTCAATGTGATTACAAAATATTTGCTTAGAAGTAATTGTTGATTTGAAGCAAACAAAATATGTTTAGAAAACAGTAAATAAGTTTTTCTCGGACTTAATTATGTTGAGAAGTAACCATATTATGTTTATCTGACATTACAATAATTGCCAGCGAAGCACCCGCTTTATCAGCAAAGTTGCTTCAAGACTTACCTATTTTTACTGCTGAACCGCCTTATTTTTTGTATTTTCTTTTTTATTTTATTAATTTGAAAGCACAAACACTTTTAATTTAAACAAACATTTTCAGAAACACTTTTCACAAGAGCTAAACTTTTCAACACGTTTGGCGCAGCTGCTTGAAACTTAAAATGACGCCAAGACTTGGCAACTGTTAAAAGCAAGCACATAAAGCAACAAGGTTTCCGCTATTTTTCGTGCAAGTGCAAAAGAAACAGATATATGTATGTCTAGGCGTTTTAAATTTGTAGAGTTCTGTTCTTTTTGAGTTTAACAGTAATGCAAATATATTTTTATTGGGTAGATAATAATTATATTTTGTCACAAGCATATTAATGTAATTCGTTAGTTGTTTAGCTAAGGCAATTATATTAATGTTGGACACAATTCATATCTTCTTATATCGAAAAAGAATGCTATTGAAGGAAAGTTCTCAATCATTAGGTGGTTCACTCTGAATATTTTGTTTTTGAAACCAAACATATATAAACATATTTTTTCTCTGCGTGTGGATGGTTCAGATTCGCAATTGGACCCTGTTGGTGGCGCTGCAAACGGGTTCTACAAATTTTGTTATTATAGTTTTGTCTCTGAAACCATTCATCCGATTTACATGAAAATTTGTGTTTAGGGGTTTTCGGGTACGGTAGTTCTTATGACTTATCTATTATGTTCTATATTGAACACCATGACACTGCAGTACAAATGTTTAAAAAATCTCGAAAAACTCCTAGCTGTACCTACATCCGATTTCCGTGAACATTTGGACATAGTAGTTTTCGAATACGGTGGGTATCTTGGACTTTTTTTTCTGCGCTATATTCAACACCAGATGGTGCTGTAGTACAAATCACTTAAGAAATCGTGAAACACTCAAAAACCGCTCATCCGATTTATATAAAAATTTGTATATCGTATACATATGATTTGATTATCGAGTATGGAAAGGGCTTTGGCGTTATTTTTTATTCTACCTCTAAAACCAGAGGGCAAATAACGCAAAAAACTCAAACCGACTCATCCGATAAATATGATTTTTATAAATATATTTTGCTATATCTTGAACCCAAGAGGGCGCTGTATTAAAAAATAAAGTAAGTCGTAGCAAAGCGCGAAGGGTGATAAATATCTTCTTTTCTTCTTTATGTGTATTTATAGTCCACTTTCTTTTTTCGCAAATCAGGACAGCTGATGCCGAATTCTGTGATATTTAAGTCGTAGGTTGGCGTTGTTTTGACATTTTAATTTCTATTTTCAATGCTTATTTAATTTTTGTCCAGCTTCCACGCGAATTGCCAAAAATTCGTTTTTGCTCTGATTTTTTTCTAAAATGTGCAATCTATCGAGTACAATATAAAACTTGAAAATATATTTTTGCAAGCGATCAGCGGCTCGCACACACAAATCACGTTTTATCTAATTTTTGCTCATAATTTTCAGATGTCGAAGCTACATTTTGTTCATTTCGCCGAAGTTACCGGCTGGAAAGATGCACACAAAATTCCTTCTAAAGTTTGTGAAAAGTTTTTTTCAAATCGACGAGTGAAAGCGAAAATTATTTATATCAACTCCCGAGTTAAGCCGGGTATTCAGCTAGTATTAAATAATATACCTTAAAAATGAAAACGTTTTATAACTAACAGAAATTTAATTAGTAAACAATTTAACTTAAATGAATTTACACACATTTTAAGGCATATTTTCGAGTAATTGTTACTTATTCTTCATATTTCAAGAGTAAAATATACTACATCTATTTTAATCGATTCAATTTTCTTTCAGAAATACTTTTTGAAAAGTTCGAATGAAGTGAAATCGGAACATGCAATAGCTTTTCAATTTTAAAGAAACAATTTGAACAGAAATCGATTCAGATTCTTACAGAAACAGTACAGCCGAGAGTAAGGTCAAATTTGTAATATGAGTTAGTAATATGAGTTAGTAACAGCAAACGTTATGAGTTACATAAACGAACTACAGATAACTATAGATTAGGAATTAACACTTGCATTTAATGCCAGTCATCAAGGTTCATGGAGGTCTCATGAGAACATTGAGGCTGTATAAGCCAATGTTGAGAGATCACCATTAACATCGAGTATCTCTCGTACGCCTCTCCTATGCATAGTTCGTGCTGATTTATTCCGTTAAGTTATTCCCGTATACAATTCAACGAACGCATCGGATTTCACCATTCAAGGAGTCATGTCGCTTGGATTATGCGAACTTCGTGGTGAACATGGCTCAAACCAATAATGATTATCCGAAAAAAACTATGACAATGAAAACCATCAATAATACGTAAACGTTTGGGTCGGAATTTGTGCGGAAAGGATCACTGGACCATTCTTCTTCAAAGACAATACACAAGGGGAAAAACATGCCAAAAATGCTCACATTTGAGCAAATTCAAAAATGGTGTTAAAAGATTTTAATCTAGAAGCTTTCTGAATTATTTGCCTCCAAGTAAGGACATTTTTTGAGATATCTTATAACGTGTAAGCAAATTTTTTTAGATCTAAAATCCTTTGATGAAAGATAAGTTTTGGATAAAATAAAAAAAAAAAAGAAAATGGTTTTAGTTTATCATAGAACAAAAAAAAAATATTGAAGTCTTTATGTTCACATATCATATTTTATGATGAACTTAAACCACTTTTGCATATATTTTATAACGGGACTTGGCGAGTATAATACAACTTCATCATATAAAATGTTATAGATTGGTGTTCGCATTTTTACTGCTAAATGTTTTATTTAGCCTAGGTTTATTTAGCATCGAGTAATGCCGACTTTATCAGCTGGTTACTTATTAATCATCTATTTTAAAAAATGCGTCAAAGCTGTATGCGTTAAAATTATAGAATTCTAATTATCCTGCAATCCCAAGATTGTTCTTACCTCTGCCATAATCTCCTGATTCTCGCGTTATCTCTACTTAAAACTAAATAAGCTTGCTGTATAAATATTAAGCTGCCAACAAATGACCTAATTTTCGTATTCTAGCGGGTCACTCTAGCTTGCAACTATATTCAGTAGGATTACGCAGCATAGCCCCTTATTAGTAAAATTAAATAAAAATATACAAAAGAGATCCTTACCAAGAAATAGGGGAACAAAATCAGCAAAAAAATAAAAGTAGAAATACCTACAAGCAGCATAAAAAACGCGTTGACAACTTAAGCAGCTCTATGCCTGTGTGTACAACCTGTGTGAACTACTGCCAGCCAAAGGGATTTTCACCGCCTTACGTTGACACTGTCCTTTTTTTCTCTTAATCATTTTTTGTTTTGGCGCTCGAAGAACATAAGCTGCTTTCATAGTGCGCGCTTTTCAATCCATAATTATTGTATTCCATTTTCAGCGTCTTTTCTCAGCTTTTGTTCGTTTTACTTACAGTGCCGCTACCAAGCCAGTTGTGACGGCTGTTCAAGCTGGAATAAGCTGTAAAGTTTATTCACTCTTTTTTTTTTTTTTTTTTGCTGCAAGGAAGGACAAGAAAAGGATTTGCTATTGAAAGCTAATTTCCTTTAGCAGCCATATTCGCAACGATTTTTATGCCATTCGTTTTCGTTTGACCAACAATAATTTGCAATGCATGAATCCGTGCAAAAGCAGCGGATTTGACTAGAATACCGGGTAGTATATATTTGGAAAACTTTGGATTTTTTTGTGTTTTCTATTAAGCTTTCACTGGGTCAAAATATACGCTTACAAAACAGGCAGTCAGGAAAGGGGATAACGTCTAAAGTTGCGCAATTTAAATATTTTCTAAATGTTGTAGCTAAATTTTCTTTGGAGCATATGCTGCAAATGCTTTTAGTTAAATTTTTAAGCTGACTGCTGCTGTTTTCATTCGCATAAAATTTGTTCTCTTCACTGTATGCAGGCAATTTAATGTCGGCTAATGTGCCGAGGTAGACAAAAAATAGCGTAAATCAGCAGAAAGTGGATAAAAAAAGACACATCGATAGTTTTCACTGTTTTATAAAATTACAGAAGATATCAATGAATAGATAATTTGTGTAAAAAAAAATATTAGTTAACAGGTTTTCACCTATTTATGGCCTCATCACGCATCTCCAAATTGAGTTGGAGACAAAAATTTGATTGTCTTCAAGTTTTTGTAATAAGTATCTGACAGGTGACTAATGAGAGTCTGTTTAGGAAAAAAAACGATGTCAAAACTCAAATAAATTGAAAAAAATTCGAATTATAGCACAATATTTCCGATAAATGAACTTTGTTTAGGGTGAACTAAGGAAAACGGCAAAACTCCAAACATCAATCGACTAATCACTGAATCAAGATTAAAATAAGGTAACTTTTGGTAACGGCAACTGTTAAAGTGATCGGCAACTAGCAAAGAAATTATAAATGAAATTCAAAAAATTTATTTTTCATAACTATTAAACTATTAAAAATATTAAAAATAAAGAATTGTTTATTTAAATGTTGATGGTAACGCAAGAAAGAGAGAAAACGCAAAAGTTGTTTCGAAAATCGTCATATCATATATATAAACATAAACATAAACATAAACATAAACATAAACATAAACATAAACATAAACATAAACATAAACATAAACATAAACATAAACATAAACATAAACATAAACATAAACATAAACATAAACATAAACATAAACATAAACATAAACATAAACATAAACATAAACATAAACATAAACATAAACATAAACATAAACATAAACATAAACATAAACATAAACATAAACATAAACATAAACATAAACATAAACATAAACATAAACATAAACATAAACATAAACATAAACATAAACATAAACATAAACATAAACATAAACATAAACATAAACATAAACATAAACATAAACATAAACATAAACATAAACATAAACATAAACATAAACATAAACATAAACATAAATATTTATTTGAGTTCCATCCGTCATAATTGAAATATCTTTGATACTTGAGCCTTACCTTAGTGCTGCTTACGAGCCTCCCTCGTACTTGCAAGTGCTTCTTAGTTAGTTTTCAAGCAAGTTTTAATAATATTGAAATTATTTCTACAACTTTTTCTGCTTCACGATACAAACCTACCCAACGCAACATCAACGAACACCCAGCTACCCCAACTAAAGAGAAGCCTTGCGTATCTAAGTTACGAAAAGTTGGTTAAATATTGAAACAAGTAATTAGCGGAAACCAAAAAGACACTCAAAGTGGTAGCTATTTGCGTCCTATTTAGACCTTGAGTCATCATGACAAAATAGACTTTGCCCTTGGAGTTTGGCTGGCCCCAGCTCTGCAGCTTGCGGCCGCATGCGTTTCATTATATTGCCAGTCGAGCGAGGCTGGTCGAGCTGACAGCAAGCTGCACACTGAACCTCATGCTAAAAGAAGAAGAACTTTTTTAAGCACTGTTTCAAAGGCTTAAAAACTCATGTCCAAATAACAAAGTTTCAAAATAATTTTGCATAAATTTTGTACACAGCGAACACAGCTGCGCGTGGTATTTACAAATTTGTTTTTTTTTTTTTTATTGTTAGCCTTCTCTAAAATATTCTGTTTATTTTTATTGTTGTTGTTGTTGTTGTTGTAGTTGTAGCGCGCAAGACATTTTCACAGTTGAACAAATACGAAGCTGCTTATTTGCGTAATTATAAAGTAAGCGAGAAGCTGCAACATAGCAGCAGTAGCAGTAGGAACACGATACGTAACAGCATTATTTTCAAGTATGAAAAACGAATATAAAGCACGCTGCTAAGTAAAGTATAATATATATGAAACCCTCTAAAACTTTAGAGAATACTAATTATTGCATAGACTATCGAGAACGCGCGGCTTGTGTTGCGTGTCTCACTTCACTGAGATTTTCTAGTTTTATGCTTTCAAACTGCATGTTACAGGTGATTAAAATGCGGTCAACATAAGACCCAGAATATTTAGGTATACCATAAATGAGCCAACATTGCATCAGCAACTGCAAGTCTCTTTAAAGGAAGTTTACAAACTTCAGCACAATGCAACATTTGTGGAAGTGATGCCTTATAAATAATAAAGGTTTTTTCAGATTTTTATTTTCCGAGTCTTCCTTCTCTCTGAAAGTAAGTGTTGAAATATAGATATTATTTAATCGATGGCAATGATTTCTAATTCTGAAATAAATATGAAAAATAAAAAATTTATAGCTTTTGAATGCTTAATACATAAATTATGAGAACAAATTTTATGCGAATGAACCACTTCCAACCCAGCTGACCCTGTATTACTTTTTTTGGTGTGCTTTTTAAAATAATTGACAAAAATTACATTTTGTAGCACATTTGTGAGGGGTAAATTTATGAATTTGCGTCAGCATTATTAACAGCAGTGTGAACGTCAGCAATGTTAACGTCAGAATAGTATTGTCAGATATCCCGTATTTAACGAGTCGTTTCTTATTTTACACTTATTTTAATTAGATTTGTCCACAATTTGCAATAATTTTTTAATGTGCCTGTAAATTAGAAGAAGTAACTTTTTATTAATTATGCAAGAGCTAAAATTTTTCAGAAAAGTATTGAATATATTTGCGTGGCAAGAAATATCAAAAGAAATAACTGATCTAAAATTAACCGAACTTGTTAAGCGTGATTAAAAGATCAGTATAGAAAAAAATAATAATCCTCTCTTAGCTAAGCAATTTTTTGTATAAAAAATATTGTGAAGCGGATATAGCGATGCCAAAAAACGCACGTAATATTTAGAATCATTGGCTTAGTTCTCTACTGTTTGAAAAATTTCTCTTAATTTTTTACTAAAATATAAAATTAATCATGTCCAAAACATCAAATAATTTAATAAAATATTAATTATTAATTATTAGCATATTAATATTTACTTTTCATAAAGTTAACGGATTAAATTCAAAGAGCTACGGCAACTAGCAGTTAACAAAAGAAAATTGTTTCTGCAACCGAAATCTAACGATAGTAACAAACAGTTAATTTTTCTGCAACTAAAAATTATAATAATGATTCTTGTCCGATGCTCTTTAATGACATAAAACTAATAATGTTCATTTAAGATACCGTAAATTGCCCCGCAAAAGTTGTCAAAACCCAGGTTTTTCTAAAAATTGTACTTTTGTCTCGTTTTGCAGAAATTATAATCTAGTAATACTTGTCAGCAATGCTAATATCAGCACTGTTAACGTAAGCACTGTTAATGCCTGCATATAATAATTGCAGCTGCAGCTACCAGGAGGCAAGCAGAAAGCATAATGACATTTTTGTGTTTTTTGTATTGGGACTCTCAGAAGATAGACTGATAGGGGGTAGGTGAGTTCGAAGAAATGTTGAAGGGCAAAAAATAATAGGACCAGCTCATATATTTGACCCCTCCAGCAAACAATGAAGAGGAGGCTTAATTCGGGAGGGATATGATAAAAGATCTCTCATGACGCTGGCTGGGTCATGTCCATCGTATGGACGACGAAGCTCCAGCGACAAAGGTGCTCGAGGCGAGGGTCGTTGGTCGACGCCGACGAGGTAGACCATGCCTCCAACGGATAGACCAGGCCGAGAAAGCCCTTACCGCACTTGGTGTATCTGGTGTATCGGTCGAACCCGAACACGTGTGGTTATAGCCACCTAAGTAAGTAGAATGATAAAAGACAGTTTTTGTGTTTGTTTTTTGTATTGGGACCACTTGAAGGGTGGCAAATAGATGTTAGGTGTATTTAGAAGAAATGTGTTGTTCAGAAAAGTAAAAAAAAATGATAGGATTAGTTCATCTTTTTGACCGCTGTAGGGGTCAATTCGGGTTATACTATATGTATATGAGCTATAATCGAAATTTTGGTGTTTTTTGTATGGGCGGACCAATAGAAGGGAAGGGTAGGTGCGTTCATAATGGTGGCAGATAGGGGGTAGGTGGGTTAAGAAGAAATATTTTACGAACTCTAGCGAACAATTCAGGAGAGATATAAACTACAATCGACAGTTTTTGTGGTTTTTATATGGGGACCCCCAGAAAGACGGCAGATATGGGGTAGGTGTGTATACATAGGAAATATTCAAGGGTCTATAGGTCCAGTTCATATATATATATATATATTGATCCCTCTTAGGGTCATTTCGATAGAGATATTAACTATATGAGACGGTTATTGTGTTTTTTGTATTAGACGGTTATTGTACACCCAGAATGGTGGCAGATTGGGGGTAGCTATGTTCAGAAGAAATGTTAAGGGATAAAAAGTACAAAGACAGCTTGTATTTTTGACCCCTCTAGAGGCTAATTCAGAAGAGATATCAACTATAATAGACAGGTTTTGTGTTATTTGTATGGCGACCCCTAGAAGGGTGGCAGATAGGTGGTAGGTGTATTCAGAAGAAATATGGAAGGGTACAGAAATAATAGAGCCTGCTAATATATTCGACTGTTCTTGGGGTCGATTCGGTAGAGTTTTTTGTATACGAAAATTTTATGATTAATTCAAAAGAAGGTTCTAAGACATTCAAAAAAAGATTTACCGAAAAATTTGACGATGTACCTATGATACTACACTAATAAACAAACAAATATAAAAACGAAATAATAATCACACAAGCAGACAAAGAAAATAAAACCGTGATAATGTACAAAGAGGAATACAACAAAAAGATGGGAAATCTCCTAGCAGACAAAAATACTTATAATACCATAAGAATAGACCCAACAGAGAAACTTCAAATACAAAACATTCACATAATCAATGAACTTGAATACAAACAAAATTACATAGATCCGTGGCAAAAATATATACTTATGTGTCCAGCAGCTACTGCATCAAGACTTTATGGGTTAACACAGATCCACAAGCCAGATATACCACTACGACCAAATTCATTCTCTATGAAAGTACTACAGGCTTTCGAAACATATTGGAACAATTCTCAAAAATGGTAACCTCAAGAAGCTACAACATACGGAACTCTTTTCAACTAAGAGAAAAATTAAAAGACGTTATTTTGGACGTAGAAGGCATACTAGTTTCTTTTGACGTTGTCTCATTGTTCACTAATATACCTACATATCTCGCAATAAAAACATTGGGATGAAACATTGGGATACAATAGAAAAACACAAAAATTCCAAAAAAAAAACAGTTTCTAAAAATACTTGACTTTTGTTTTATAAATAAAGGAATATTGGAATATCTTATTGTATAACTTTTATGCCACAATATCTTTCCTGCACGTATTTTGTAGTGAAAATGCACTCTTATCTTCAATCATATCAAATCGATCAAGTGAGTAAAGTGGCCCTTTATGCACTGCATATTGTACAGCTGGTTGTAGGAATGTAAAAGGTAGTATGCAGAAAATCAGTGCTTCAAATAAATGAAATATTTACTTCAAACAAGTACATAACTTTCCTTAAATTAAAGACTTATTTCCTTAAATGAAGTATGAAACTGCTCTCTTTAAGTTAAGTTTAAATTCCTTCATTTAAGTAAGTTTCTCCTACCCCTAAAAACTTGTCCTCCTTTGATTAGGGAAATATCCTTTAGGATATAAACTTACTTAAACTTAGGAAAGCGCCATTTTAAGAGATAGGTTATGATGACTTTAATACAGTTTTGTTCAAATATTTTCCTTGAAATAAGAAAATTTTCCTAGATTTTAATTAATTTTTATACCCCAACGCGTACTGCGTAAGGGGTATATTAAATTTGTCATTCCGTTTGTAACGCCAAGAAGAAGGCGTGGCAGGTACAGAAAAATACATATATTTTTGATCAGCATCATCTACTGAGTTGATTTCCGCATGTCCGTCTGTCTGTCCGTCTATCCGTCTGTCGCCATGATTACAGCCGTAATTTTAAAGCTACCGCGATGAAATTCAAAATATACGTTCATTTTTAAAAAAGAATAATCAAGTTCGAAAATGGGCCAAATCGGATGAAAACCACGCCTACCTCCCATACAAAGTGACTTTATTTTAACGGTAACATCTCTTCAAAATCTAACATTAAGGAAATGCCTTGAAATTTTGCATATAAGCTTTGGTCTTCAATATAAATTCTGCCAATGAAATTTAGAAAAATCGGATAAAAACCACGCCTACCTCCCATACAAAGTAGCTTTATATTTACCGTAAAATCTCTTAAAAATCTGCTCAAATTGCAGAAATGTCTTGGAATTTGGCACAAAGGCTTAAAGGCTTTTATATATAATATAGACTATCTTTTATATACAATATAGACTATGACTATGCTATTTGGACAAATCGAATGCAAACCAAGCCTACCTCCCAAACAAAGTTGCTTTATTGAAAACGTTAAATCGCTTAAAAATCTGCAACAATTAGAGAAATGTCTAAAAATTTTGCATAAAAACTTCGATATTTAACATAAGCCACTCTTTGAAATTTGGCAAAATCTGATGAAAACCACGCCTACCTTCAATACAAAGTGACGTCATCAAAATTGAAAAACTTTCGTAAACATATAAAACTGAATGACATCGTGTACGATGTACCCAAGTTCCGTCCACGTCGTTTATCCAACCCATACATATATTCTACGGTATAATGTGGATTCTTTATACTAGAAAAGGGGGTGCGGCATTTTACTTTGTTTACAAATAACTCTATGTGGCAGCTAAGGGTAAAATGAAATTAAGCGTGTAACACAAATATTTGTGCAGATTATACATACAAATTTTATAAACGTCTAAAGACTTCGGATATACTTCAGTACGTCCGCGGGGGGGGGGGGGGGGGGGGTATTTAAGCTTCGGTACCCTGCCGAAGCTCCATTCCTTACTAGTTTTTTTTAGTGTTAGTGAAGACTTTAATATTAACTTTGAATATGGTAAATACCCTATCGGAAATTTCAAAGCACTTTATTAAAAAGCAAGTAAAAAGTGCTTTATTCTACCTTGGCATAGTGCTATTGAGAAGCTCTTTGCTCTCGCTATGAACTGAGCTGGAAAAAAGCGCTTTGCTTTTGCTTTTCTTTCGATATTTCGAAGATATTCGACAAAAAGTGATAAATAGTGAAATGGAAAAAATAAACTGAAGCTGGTAATATTTTAAGTAATAATTATATAAAGTTCGAAACTTTAGTACTAGTATATATAGTATAGTAAGTATTCGAAGCAGCGAAAATAGACGCAATAAATAATGAAATTGCGCATGCAGCCGCAAACGATTAAGGCGCAACAGGCGCACATATTAAAAGTAATGAAATAATGCAAAATGAAACAGCAAATTCATCAGATTTCGCCCATTGCAGTGCGAACTACGTTCAAAGTGCCGACAACTTAGTTTTGGTGATGAAAAGTATTAGTAAAAAAGGAATAAAATTGCGCGAATGTTTTTTTTGTGATGCTCCTGCGAGAGCGCTTGTTTCCGGAACTGTTGGCCATAGTTCCTCCAAAGGATGCTACAAATGTTATCAGGAAGCTTAAAAAAAGAACAATCGGCTGACATATAGTACTACAGTTACAGAGCCAAGAACTGATGCGGACTTTTAAAAAAGAGAAGACATTAAATAGCATTGCGAAGCCATGTAAACTTCGAATATATGTTCTCGGTTCTTTTTGCATTGCTTTCAATTCTTGACCCTTTCACATTGGGCAAGGTCATTGGTATCGTCGAATTTTCTCCATTTCATTGCTTCCAAATTGCGGCGAATTGCCCACAAATTCTGAAAATTGAATTCAATTCTGGACCAATGTGAAAGGGGTCAAACGAGAACAAAGCGCTTTTTTAACACTTTATGAAGAGAGAACAAAGTCCCTTTTTTGAATTACTTTCCGAAGCGAGAGCAAAGCGCTTTTTTGAACACTTTTTGAAGTGTGAACAAAGCCCTTTTTCAAATAACTTTCTGAAGTGAGAGCAAAGCACTTTTTTGAATCATCATCCATAGCGAGAGCATAGGTCTTTTTTCCAATGACATTAACATTGCCATTAAAAAAGGCGCTATTTAAAGCGAGAACAAAGCGCTAATGTGATTTTATAAAGTGATTTAAAAGTGGTTTGAAAGCGCTTTGTTTCCTAAAGGGTATCTACTACGAATTGTATTTTTAATGAACCATTAGGTATGACTATATCTAAGGATTGAAAACTTAGTACTTCTAAATATAAACTGACGATCGATGCTGTTTTTTTTACGATATTTATAGAAATTCCAGTCAAACTTTTTTGTTTCTGACTTTTGTTACTATATAATAAACTGATTGAAATAAAAATGGTTTCATACTAGAAGTAATTCGAAAATTGAAGAGAACCACTGTTATTTGATAGCTGTAAATTTTAAATTTGGTTGGCAGTCCCCTCACTGTCTTTTTTTTACATAATTTCTTAAACTTATTTTGATTAGATTTTGGTATTCTTTATTTATTATTCATACACTGTTTATTTTTAATACACTATTATGGATTCGATTTACTAGTATTTCTGTATAAATACAACAAAAAAATATTTCATTATGTTTTTCTGACTTTAATAATACATGATTTAATGAAATTTATTTCCTCGTCAACAGACACGGGACACATCTAGAATCACTAAAAAAACTCAACAGAGTCACACTGTAACATACACACACACAGGTATATATAGGTATATATAGAGCAATTTAGCTTGCATGCAACATCCTTACAATTGCAGCTAAATTGTTCGAATTAGTTGCTTTCGTGTCTTCAATTAAGCATCATTTTAGATGGTTTATTCATTCTTCTTTTTTTCGAATTCACATCTCATGGCTAACTTTTCACTATGTGCAGTATAAATTATATAGGTAGGTATATATATAGCTATGTATATAAAAATAGCTCGCACGTCGCAGTGCTAAAAATGACTGCCAAGGACTCAATGAATAGAGCTTTTTACCTGCATATATAGCTGGACATGGAAAATTAGCTTGAGCACACATACAATCTTTGACACGTACTTAGATAGTCACTTTGGTGTTTTTTTTTTATTTTTGATTTCTTTAGCCGGATACTGTTTATGCACATATAATTTTGCTTGATTTTTTTTTCTTTTTTGGTTACCTTTTACCAAAAGTTAAACACTAGCAGGTGTCACGCGATTTCACGGTATTCTACAGCTGCTGCTGTTGCTGTTCATGCCGTGGCATCACGTAACATTTTGACGCATCTATTAAAATCCGTCTCGCACGAAATTCTTTTCATCCCTGGGCGTCCGCTCACGTATGCGACAGTAAATGTCATTAAATGTCGTTTGAAGGCAGATATAAAGATGTCTGGCAGCTTTTTGGCAGCTAGACCAAAGCGTTGCGGTGTTGCAACTTTTGGGAATTAAGTTGCGTCTTTTTATGGAATTGAAACGAAAGCGGAAGCTTAGCGATTCAGTTAAAAACTTAGAGATACATTTCTTTAAAAAATAATAAATTATTTAAAAAGTCAAAGCAGCGGTGGGAAATCGTGGAAATAATGTTGAATACATTTTTTTTTAAAAACTAGATAGATAGAATTTATTAAGATTTTTGTATATAATTTTATTATTTACAATTTATTTTCTTTCACTTCAAAACTACTCACAACAGCTTTAAATATAATGAAGTACATTCACGTTAACAACAAGTTAAGCGCCATCTTTTGATATCTTGAGCAGCTCTTAAAACTGCAGTAAATAAATCAATTTAACCCTAGTTGTTGCTCGCGCTGGCTTGGCACCCTAGTTGTCCTCCCCCCCCCCCCCGCCTCCCCCACTCCCTCTAACCCCTAGTAAATGAACATTACAGTAGAGTGCAAATGCTTTGCTCTTCATTTAATGTAACGCTTTATTACAAGCTCATGGTAAGATTGCGTGTGTGCAGCATCTTTAAGTTAAATTAAGCTTTGTGCTTTCAAAGCTCTTTAATTTTTATCACACCTTTAGCAGTGTTTTGAGCTGCTGCTGCAGTCTTAAGTTAAACATGCAGTGAGTTTTTTTCTTACCTCTCATTTTCTAGTCCAATATTACGTTGTTGTTGTTATTGTAGCTTAGCGAAATATTATTGCCGATTTTGTTTTCTCGCTAAACGATTTTTTTTTTTTTTCAATTTTTGCTCCTACTCTCTATAACTTTTTTTGTTTCTCCACAGCAAGCTTAAAAGTTTCTGCACATAGTTTTCAGTAAAAATTTAGCAACTTTCAGTAATTCGCGTTTAGGAAAGTTTTGCAACTTTTTTTGAGCGCAAGTTACCTGGTGCAATGCTCTTGTTGTTTTTTGTTTTTGGTAAATGTTTATACGATTTATACAGGCCCGTAGCCAGGATTTTTCTTGGGGGGGGAGGGGCGGGGGCAGGGGAACTTTTGATCAGACAAATATTTACTAATTAATATTAAACATAAAAAGCTTTATGGGACGTTTTAAATACCATATATTGAAGTCATCATGATAAATAAATGTTTCTATCGAGACGTTTTTGAGGTACCGACCAAATTTTGATTAAAGGCCATAGCTTCTTACGCCTTGTTTTGTGATTTGCTTGAGTGAATTCTCAAAAATATTGTTTTGCCTGCCGTGTGTATCGAACTTGCACCCATCATATTCAGTTCTTTGCACTACACCGAGATAAAAAGCAATTGATAAATCACCTAAGTCAGCTTGGGTAAAGAGAATTGTATGGGAATTATAAACTTATGCTTATTCACCTAAGCAATTTATTGTTTAATACATTGCTTTGAAAGCACATACATCGATACCTTGCCAAAAAAAAAAATATTTGATTCACCTAAGCCAAAAAGCCAAAAATACAAAACTAAAAAACAACAAGCATGGCTTGAGTATAGTTTTGAGCTATTTTCTGCAAAAAAAAAAAAAAAAAAAACACAGCTGCGTCATTGGACACACGAGACAAGGATAGATTTGATAATTTAATGGTTTTTTTTTGTAATAAAACCACTTTTTAATTCAAAAAGAACATAAAGTAAATTTAAAAACATACGTTAATATTCACACTAGTAAATTTTATTACATTTTATCAACAAAAAGAAAAGAAAAAAAGAAAACAAATTTCTTTGCTCGCAGTGCGGAATTGAACCTGGAAGTTTTGGTGCCAGTCCATCGCTCCACCCACTGATTCAAGCAGCCTTGCTACTACTTGCTGACATAACTGCAGCTATGTTAACAGATGCAGTATGTCGCAGTATTCTGTTGATAGCCATACAACAAATATCTTTTAATAGATTATTATGTTATGCTGCAGCATAACTTCAGGTGTAATCAATATTGAATAAATTACTCCGCGTAACAAAGGAGCTTGGCTCAATACGTAGTGTATAGTGGCTTCATAAACAGTGGTATCGGTTGGTTGTGGGTTCGAATCTCAGCGGCATGAGAAGGTAAAATTTTTATATATGATATATAATTTATTTCAATGTTCTTGTTATAATAGACGTCAAGCAGCAAGAAGAGCCGAGAAGTCATTAATTTCTAAGAAAAAAAAGGTGTTGATAAAAGAACAATTTGAGTTGTTGCCGATTTCAGTCAAGCAAATCACAGAACGAGAGGGCGGCAGCTTAAAAAAAAGGAAAATAAAATATATCAAAACCCGAAAGAAGTTATATATTTGAAATTAATTTTTTTTTTTAAAGTAGTGTCACCCAAATAAAAATCACCCAAATTAAAATTGGCAAGTCGACATTTAAAACTTAGGCGTTTTGATGAAGTACTTGGGAGGCTGAAAACTGCCAAAGCCATCTTATAAATTATACTAGGGTTTTTTTAAATTTAACATAAGCTTTTTTCTCGATATATGGAGGATTTCTTTATAGTATGGAGCACATCTTTAACTATTTCCTGCAAAATTGTTGTTTCAAATTATTTTTTTATAATTTTCCCAAGTACTTGGGAGGCTGAAAACTGCCAAAGCCATCTTATATATTATTCTAGGTTTTTTTTTTCAATTTAACATAAGCTTTTTTCTTGGTGTTCCCACTAATCCAAACACCTTTGATATGCAGTGTTGTTGATTCAATATTAAGTATAACTGAAACTATGTTGCAGCAGATTCACAGTAATTAACCTATTAAAGGGGTTCATATTGGTTATCTTACATTTCCAACATATTTAGCAGCTATACAAACAACAAAAAATAAGAAAAATGTTGCTTTTACTTGCTACAAAATGTCGTCAGTACCGGTGTTGTTTTTTTTTTTTTTTTTTTATGTGAATGCGTGGGAGCGAGCCACTTTTCTGTTTGTCAAAATTATGTATTGCCGAAATGCTGTAATTTCGTACAGTATTTTTAAAATTCTGTACAGAATTTTTTAATTTTTTAAATTCTGTACGCTTGAAATTCTGTTTTGCAAAATACTGTTTGTTTAAAAAGCTATTTTTTTAATGTGCTGTTTTTTCAGAAAGTAGTTTTCAAAATTCTCTCAATTAACTTCATTGAATGATTACGATTGCGCCTTTTATAGAAAGATTGCGCCTTTTATTGAACCTTGCAAAACCACAATCTTGTCAATCAGTATTTTAAAAAAGTAGAATTTTGACATACAGAATGTTATTAACACATTTTTATGTAAATGCAGAATTTTGTAATGCAGAATTTTGTATACAGAATTTCATATATACAGACTACTGGGCTGAAACCGAATGCGTTTGTGTTGTTGTTGGTTCAGGCTGTTTTTTGATTTCTTTTTACATGTAGTAAAATAAGTAAATAATAATAAAATGTTATAAAAGTTAGTGCTGTGATTATTTTAAATTTTTGAATTTAAAAGTTATTTAAAAAAAAAAAACACTAAATTATCAAATTTATGAAATTACAAAAAATTTCGCTTCTCTCGTATGTCCTACGACGCACCTGTGTTTTTTTCACCCTATGGGGCAGTTGAAATTCCGAAAACCCCCTATTGCCTGCGAACCTGGGTATGTATGTACACTATTTATATATTTAAGTTGGTATTGGTATGATGCCAGGTTGTATAGCGCTTAAACTCTGAAACGTGACCATTTAAAAAATGCCAAGTCGAATAAACTAACATGCAGGTGGGTGGGTAACTTTAAAGGTGAGTGGGCGAGAGTGGTGGTAAAAACACAAGGAAAAGAAACAAGTAAGCCTGATGGCGGTTAGTAACGCAAAAAACAAAATTCTTTAGCTCGTTCTTATTTAAGTTCGTTTTTAAGAAAATACGTTTAGTTTTTTAATGAAGCTTAAGCATTCTTTTGCCATATAAAAATTCAAGATATTTCATAACTAAAGCTTATTTTGCATATTCGTGTATTCGAGCGAAAGTTTAAGATACAAAATAAGAAGAGCTAAAATGATATTCGAGCGAATATTCATGCTTAAAAGCTCGCCAAAAAGTTATAACTCAAGTGGTGACATTTATAAAGTTAGATAAAATTGTAGCTTTTTATTTTACAAATTTGTTTTCTAAAAATATGTTTACATTTCTAATTGAGATGCATCATCAGATGAACATAGCAAATCAAGTTAGAGCCAGTGATATATGAATAAATATGTGGTTGTTTTTTTTTTTTTTAACTAAAAGTTTGAGCGTGGTCCAGTCATTTCAAATAATTACTAAGATGTTGTTAATAATTTTATATAAATTTACTACATACCCAATAGGCAATGAAGCTAGGCCTCTTCTAACGAAGGCGTGCATTTACTGCTACTTTTGGCGGTAAGGCACATGACTTTCTTACTGCTTCTGCGAGCGCTTGTATGAGGCCTAATTTTTCGCTACACGGGGCAGTACAACAATTATATTTTTCCTACAAAAACTGGTTCTGCTTATATTTCAGGGTTACTTTTTCGTTAAAAGTTAAAATATATATTAGTTCAAAAATACTGAATAATAATCGACGTCATGACTTGAAATATTCTTATCTGACAAAAATATGTAAAATAAAATAAAATCACAGAATAAATAGGTAGAGGTATACATAAAAAGAAATAATAAAAAATATATTTTTTTAATTGTTTTGGTTAACCTCTTCTATAAGCCATTCCAAAGGAGTGCTCATAGCAGGCCTCTTTAATGCAAGGAGAGCGGAGGGCCTGGAAAATTTGGCCAATTCATATAAAAAAGCATATGGGTTGGGATATGAGCGTGGAAGGTCTACGAAATCCATTAGAAGCCCTGCTTTTGCCCACTGGGTATAAACGATTTATATGCATCCATTTCAAACTTAATGCATGTCGTGGTTGAATTCATGCCTTTTTATTTGCTTGAGGTTCCCATGCAAATTATAAAAACTTAAGTTGCTTCTTTTTTTTTTTTTGTCATTGTTCAAGTTTTGAAGTTATAGAGAAGTTAATATTGAGTAAAAGTGAATTGAATTGAAAACGATTTTTTTTTTAAAATTATATATTTTTTTTTTGAATTTCTGTGTTTGTGTTGACAACAATTTCATCTGATATTTTATTTACTCATATCTTAAAAAGATACATTATACATAATCTTTTAAATCTTGTGTATCGTTTGCAGGCCCGTAGCCAGGATTTACCTTAGGGGGGGAGGGGGCGGGGTGATAAAAAAATCTATAAGTAGATACCAGTAATAACTGAAAGAAAGGATATGAAAATTTTGAAGCAAATCCGTTTTCTTTTAAGACTATTTGTGAATGTGACTGTTTTTAAATGACCATAAGAGAGATGAGATTTTTTTTTTCAAATCAATTTTGAGTAGTAACTTTTTTTAAATTTTGCCTATGGTTTGTTGAAAAATGGTCCAAATTGAGAATTTTGAATTTCTTTAAAATAGTAATATTCCGAAAATTAGCACAGAAATTAAAAATGTGTGGAACAAAATTTTACTAATTCAACAATATTAGTGTGAACGGAAAAAACAGGTTATTTAAATGAAAACTAAAAATTTTTTAATAAGTTCAGCTGGTGAAGCTGTATTCACAACTTTTATGGACTTTTCACGTAAAAGAGAGAAACAAAAAAATTTTAGTTTTTATAAATATTTGGTTTCTTTTTGGCTATCTTACGCTTTTATTGATCCCCAGGTTGTGTACAACTATTTGAACCTGTGTGAACCCTAGTTCGAGTTATTATTATGGGCTTAAATATTATTGTTCTCGAAAACGATTTCGACAATTTAAATAAATTAAAAAGAATATATTTTAAGATCTTTAAAAATTTAAGAGTTTCATTTTCTCATGATTCAATTCCAATAAAAGTTACCATATATATTTTTTTTTTAAATAAAATTTTTTGAGCAGAGGAACCTACTCCGATAGTCATATTTAAATTTCAGACTATTTTTCAAAAACCGTAATACGAAAACTGGTTTTTGCACAGCACCAGTATCTTGTACCCAATTTATTATATAATATATCACATGAAAATAAATTCATGTTAATATTAAAATAATAACTCATCTAGATAAATTTCTATAAAAAGAATGAAACAGCAACTTTTTTTGGATATTTAAGAATTTAATCAGTAGTGGATGTATATTTAAATTATTTGCAAATTAAAAATACTAAAAAGCAAATTTTTTGAACTCTCAAATTGTTTTGTAATTATTTAATATAATAAAAATAAATTTAAAAAAACTTAAATTAAAAAAAAAACCTAAATAAAAAAGCTTAAAAAATTGTAATTGTTAATTTTTTTATGAATATTTGATAACATGATTAAAAAATCATCAAATAACTATAGAATTGGACTGTATAAAATGTTTTACAAAAACTTTTTCTATTGAGAATTTTTTTTTTCGAAAAAAAGCATATTTAGACTTAAGGTGATTTTCCCAAAGCTGTTATTTGGAAAAGGCTTCACAGGCCTACATTTTTGTGCCAAGTTGGAAATTTTAGATGTCTTATATACCAAGAAAACAACAAAATAAAATAGTCAAACTTTTTAGTCATTCGCTTTACGTGGAATACCCCATAATGTGTTAAATTTTGTGGTTCATGTCACTTTATTCTTTTAAAAATGAAAAAAAAAAACCCACTCAAATGAATGCTTTTTCAAAAATTTTGGGTCTAATAAGCTTACCTAGCAAACCATAGTTGACGACTTTGTCGAAATTCCGACGAATTCATAACTATATCGAGCTGTCTGCAAATATCGGAACAGTCTCACTTTTTATACGAATTTATAAAGAGTTTCGTTATGCGGCTGTTTGTAAAACATATTGAAATGCAAACTTTCCTTTTTTTTGTCGAACTGTCTGAACGAAATCGTAACTTCTTCGTAACGTTTTCGTTAAGACTCGTTACGAAATCGTTACGACATTTCGTTACGAAGTCGTGTCAACCGCTTCATACGATATTCTTTAGGATTCCGGAAATCGGATTCCGAATTCGGATTCCGAAATCGGAAAGATTGCGAATTGTTTGTTACGATTTCGTTAAAAATATTTTTCGTTAAAAATATTGCGAAATCGTAACGAAAATCGTACACGACTTCGCAACGAAATATCGTAACGATTTCGTAACGAGTCTTAACGAAAATGTTACGAAAAAGTTATGATTTCGTTCAGACAGTTCGACAAAAAGGAAATTTTACTCGAATAGTTACGAATTAGTCGGAATTTCAACATAGTCGTTAACTATGGTTTGCTGGGTAGATATGGCATAAAAAATGTCAAGCTAATTTTCTTCAATTTACAAAATTATATTCGTTCTAGGCATAATTTCATATATATATTTTACTGGATATCAGGGACTTTTTGAGCATTGAAACTGATTTTTAATATACAATCTCCTTGGAGATGAATTCCAATATAATGATTATGACTCTTATAAGCAAAATTAATCATTCACTTGCCAAGAAAATTTTTCAATAATTAAGCGAAGTTTTCAAGAAAATTGACTTCATTATCACAGTTTATCTAAAAAAAAAAAAATAAGATTTTGAATTTAATAGTCTCATTTGTGTTATTTCTTTATACTTTCTGGACCCTAAGGGGGGGGGGGCGGAGAGGGTTGAACACCTAAAACCCCCCCTTGTCTACGGGCCTGAGCATTTGAGATATCCAAGCAAAATATTCAGCAAGAATTCAGTAAAGTTTGTTTAATTGTGACCTTTTTTAATTTCTTGATAGATAGTAATGACTTCAGACACGACCTTTTATTAAAATGTTTTGTTTGTAAGGTTTTATTAAAAGCTTGATGCGATTTCATTCGAAATAGAGGCTGATATACAGTTGCGGCGAAGTAATTAAGAACGCTATGACAGTAAATACTTTTTGAATTTTTCTACTATAAAGAAAAAGGGAATTTGTGTTTTTTGTATATGCATTTATAAATCAGATATTAACTTAATATAAACAAAAAAAGTTTCCTCCTTTTTATATAAATGCTCAATATATATGTTCATGTTCAAAACTTAATATTTCTTAGAAATATGAGATGGCGAATTAATTAAGAACGATTAAACAAATTTCAATTCTAATGACTGCAATTGAAAAATATGGTAATATTTTGTTGCCAAAACCTTTGTTTGCGATGACATCTCGGCATAGTTTAGGCATAGAGTTAATTAAATCCTGGCATCTTTGTAGTGGTATATCATTCCAAGCTCGCTGGGCAATTTTATAAAGTTCATCTAAATTTCCTATTTTGGTTTTTTGAAATTTATCTTTTAAGCTCATTCCAGAGGTTTTCTATGGGATTCAAATCCGGTCTGCATGATGGCCATTTGATGACATCAACAGAATTTTGCTCAAAACATGACTTAGTTGATCTGGCTGTATGCTTTGGGTCATTGTCCTGCATTAATTTCCATATAATTGGCAAATTCTCCTCTGCATATGGTAGCATAACATTTTCTAAAATGCTTATGTACTTCTCTGAGTTCATAATGCCTTCTATGCGGTACAAGGACCCAGTTCCTTTAAATGACATACAACCCCAGAGCATCACACTTCCTCCTGCATGCTTCAAACTTACTGTTGTGTATTTGGGTTTAAATTCTGCGTTTTTTGGCCGTCGAACGTATTTTTTTCCATCATTTCCCGCTCTATTGATCTTAGTCAATAGAGTATTAGAGTATTTTTTTCCATTGAGAAATCGTCCAATCTTTGTGCTCCTTTGCAAAATCTAACCTATTTTGTCTGTTTTTTTTTTTTTTAGAAAGCAATGGCTTTTTCCTTGATGATCTGCCACAGAGCTGATTTTCATTTAGTCTTTCTCTTATAGAAAGTACAGATAATGCATTGGGGTCCTCACCAAAAACCAGGCTCTGTATTTCCTTATCTTAGAAATGGGTTAGCAGGATCTCTTTGTCTCACCAAGTTAGAGTATGATTTACATTCATGGGTGTATAGTAAAACAGGAAGGAGGAAATGATACAGTAACAACAGGTGTGAAATTTAAAAAACAACTTTTTTTCATATCTGTTCGATGAAATTCGATATGAAATTAATGGCTTTGAAGTTGATCGTACACGTAATGTTGCAATTTCATCAACCATGAAAAATTTCGTATCATTGAATAAAGCTGAAAGTAGCGCATTAAGAAACGCTGGTTGGGTTACTTTGCAAAATTGGAAATGTACAAGATAATTAAAAACTAAAATTTGGTAATACCAATGGCGTTTAGATGTTGGGACTATCATATAAATCCTATACTATCAAAGGAAACAAAAGTTTTATGGAAGGTAAAGCTTTCACCGCAAAATTAAAGACCACGATTTCTTATAATCGGCTTACAAAGAGAAGAAAGTAAACAGGAAGGAAATAAATTTGATCATTGTAATATATCTAATTTAAAAGTATATATATATAAACTCTGAATCATATCCCTATGATGATATAAATAGTCGCTTTGAAATGTGACAGTATGCTGTACTATATGATATGCATACAAAATTTCAACAAAGTTATTATATACGGGAATCTCAACCATTGCTAGATGTCGTTGGATTCAAGGCTATTGCACCACTTATTGTTGTTGATGTAACACGCCAAAATTATTTTAGAAGTAACACAAAAACATGTTGAGCTTCTACATTGCTGCCATATCTTGAACTTGCGGGTTATGAGTGCGCTTACTATGAAGCTTGGTTCTTATCACTTTAAACTTGAAGTTAGTATTGAAATTGAAATTAAATAAAATTAAAATCCGTATCGGGAAGGGGATGGGTGACGTCATCGGCAGCCAATAACATAAGTCGGCTTCTAAATTGTTCTCTACGTTTCTGCATCTCGAAGCTTCTAGGAACTTCCTGACTCTTCTTGGTTGCGGTATATTTCGTTTACTTAAAATAAAATACAGCGGCGGAGAAGTTGCCGGGTATAAGCGACTTGGCCGATGGTTATTAAGCGGGGGCTTCTTACCCCGATGGCCCCCGTCCCCCCAGCTGACGAATAGATATTTATATATACGCCTATGATTCAAATGGTTGTCATCTAATACACAAACTACTTATACAAATCTAATACAGGCACCTTATACTTAGCACCCTTATGATAAATTTATAAACATTTCTTTAACCCTTCAACCTTCTCCGTACCTAAATTGCTTCAACCCATATTAATAGTCATACCATTTAAGCTAAGCTCGTCACTCAGAATTTGAGTCATTGCTATAACGAATGCGAGGGTTAAGAAAAAAAACATGCAAACACTGATAAGAACTCGCTTGACTACCACTACCGATAATGTAGTGTATAAAATTATGATCAATGCTTAAAAGCAAAGACATACCCCAAACTTGCCAATTTTTAAAAGATTAAAGCTAAGACATACACTAAACTTTCCAAAGTTAAAAAGCTTAAAGCAAAGACATACCCCTAATACTTACAAACTTATTATAATTTATAAACATTTATTTAACCCTTCAACCTTCTGTACGTCCACTTGCTTAAACACACATACATACACACACATACACAAATTATGTACGTCCACTTGCTTAAACACACATACATACACATAAATTATGTATCTACACTTGCTTAAACACACATACATACACACAAATCGCCTTGCGCCACCCGCCACCTGACCCAGAATCCCCATATCGTATCTACTTACCAGGATTACAGCTCTTGTTCTTACCCATTTCTATAAAAAATTAAGACAATTTGCTTTAACTTACTTAAATGAAACTTATTTCAATCTTACATACCAAAAATGTTTGAATACCTCTGTAAATATTGACTGAAATTTATTGAAAAATTATTCGTTTTTAATTATACCGCCGCACTAATATCGAATGATTTTGTGAAACCTGTTTTATTTGCAAACAAACAAACAACAATGCATTCGACTGATGCAATTTTGCAGAGTACAGCTTAAGTTTAAAAAAATACCGTGACGCTTTCTTGGATTGCCACCTTTTATAAAATAATTATATGGGATTAATTGCAATTTTTGATAGTGTTCTTAATTATTTCGCCGCAACTGTATAATGGTTTATATATATATATCTATTGCCGCCTCTATCTCCAATCTACCTAACGTAACATCAAAAATATTTGTTTACGAATTAGTTTTTTAATAAATTTTTTATATTCTTCTCTTTTTGTATTGTAAATAGCTGTGCCTGTGAAACAATGAATAAATTCAATTATCTGCTGATATTCGATTTTAGATTTTTTAACAGTCAATCACAGTCTGAGTATCACTGACAGTTCAATTATTTTTGTCAAAAAGCTTGAATTTGCGCTTTTGTGTGGAAAGCGTTGCAAAGCTTTTTTTCGACATTGATTTGATAGCGCGAAATAACTACTTTGTTTTTTTGTATTTTAATAAAATAAAAATCTACAGTGGCGCAAAAAAGAAGTTTGACACACGAATAATATTAAAAATAATATTACAGAAAAAAAAACTATTTATTAATTATACCATATGCAATATACCTATGTTAAATTCAAGATATTTATTATATTATTATTATTAAAAAGCAGTGTTTTTGCAAAAATTTAAATTTTCAACAAAATGCAGTATGTTTCCTGCAAATAAATATATCAGGGCCGTAGCTAGCGAAATATTGATCGCAAGACTAACACATTTCTTTTAAAATTAGAAAACACTAAGGTAATAATAAAAAGCTTTAAGGGGAGGGGGGCGGAGGTTTTGAACTAAATTTTTTTTTTTAATTATTTTTGTGATCATTCAACAGAAATAACGTCTATTAAGCTCATCGTAAAATCATAAAAGAAATTTTGTCGACGTTCGGGAAAGCATATTTATCAATAATTTGTTAATTTGAAGCAAATCGTATCGTCAAAATTATTTAAAAAACATTTTTTTTTTTTTTGATATTTTTAAAATGACCCAAATTCACGCCTTAAAATAATTTTAGAAAAAAATGAAACTCAAATCCTCCTTAAAAGTTTTCATTTTTGTTATTATTTTACAGTTTTCTAATTTTGAAAAAAAAATTTGTTAGTTCTAGAAGCAACATTTTTCTAGCTACGGCCCTGAAATATATTTAAGTATTTTCAAAATATTTATTTCCATTTATTAAACATAAGATTTAATATTAATATTAAAATAAACAAAAACAACACATTTTTCACCAAATATATCAAACAAAAAATTCTACTTTTTTGTTCACCTCATCAATGCACTGCTTTTTCCTTAAAACTTTTCCATTAAAATTGTTCTTGCGAAGTACAAATATTATATTTTCGGGGCTGCGGCCGACGTTTGGATGTTTTTAGGTTTCCACTGTTAGTTTTGGAATGCTGTTTGTTGGCGTTTTCTTGATTTGCTGCACCATTAATTCTATTTACGACCTTTTTTGGTATGTTTGAATCATTCGATGACATCGAACAGTGTCGCGGCTCCTTATAAGCCGCAATGAATTTTTTGTTTTTGACATAGAATTACGTCTTACAGCGCGGTTTGTATGGGAGTATTTTCACAATTTTTTTTTAAGGCCATGCAACTTTTTTTGGGGAACACTTAAGGGCCTTACACAGCCTTTAATATTCATCGTACAAAGATAAAATGTATTCCAAAATATCAGTTATTTTGTGCATAAAAGGAATAGCTAATTTTGGATTGTGTCACTTCTTTAATAAAGCTACAAAAGATAGCAAAAGAAAAGAAAAAAAAAAATTCACATTTGTGTATGAGAAAAAATGCATTGATGATTCAGTTGCTGCTGACGTTCCTATGCTTGTTGCTTTATAGCCTTATTTTGTATTCCTAACGAAACATTCAACGAACGATGGCTATGCGAACGATGTTGAATTCAAGCGGAAATATGTATTTCGAACGAAGCTTATCGTTGGCTCATTCGTCAAGCTTTTGTTTGATATGTACACTCAAACTGTTATACACAAGCAGTTGTCAAATGTGGCACTGCCATATCAAAAACTAGGGAAGTTTTCTGTATTTTGTCTACTTACTTCAAAGATGTTTTTAATATGTTGCTTCGTTTCGTATATGTTGGCAGTGCTTTTTGGTTTTGTCCGGTTTGTGTATTCAATAAATAATTTTTGAGCAATTAAGTGGTTTGCGGACTTGCTTTTCATTATTATTGTTTTCACTGATTGTGTGTTTGCTTTTGACATAACAATATAAAATGTATGCAGCTATTGCAGTTTTTATTTTTATTTTATGTATTTCAAGTGCTTCACAGCCTTCAAACACTGTATATATTTATATATTTCATAATTAATTTACCTTTAGGTTCAGAAATTTCAATTTTTTAACCATTCTTTTAACGTTTGCAACCACAACGATAGCATACAAGTGTTCGTTTGATTTTGACGTTTGGATTCGTGGTTTCAGTGCTCGTTAGATATACATATTGCAAATATATAACTGTACTACGGCATCGTTCGTTGGCTGATCAGCTGTTATCGTTGTTTGATTCTGTTCGAATTACAAATTTCAAAAACACGAACGAACACTGTTTTGAACGAAACGATTGATCGGATAGGAATACAAAATGAAGCCATTAGTTCGTGCCGAAATCTTGAACGCAATGAATTTCTCAGAGCTTTACAAGCAATGCATACGTATATAAATGCTTGTGCCGATAAGAAGCTCTTAGTCTGCTGGCAAACTCCAATCAGTAAGGGAGGCGTCGCTTTGTCCGCCTAATGCCTGAGAAAATAAGACGTTGCAATATAAAGGAGCGATGCATAGGTTATTATATTAGTTTATATTTGGTATTAAAAGAAAAAAAAAACAGCGCAACTACATATACCCCACTACACAAATCAAGAATCGTAACTGCTTGTCTTGTTGTCTATATCAATATATATATAAAATTGTAAAAAAGAAAATGTACATGAAATTTTGTTGAAATCTTTTTTTGCGATGCACGTTTTGAATGACGCTGAGTACAAAAATCGCATTTTTAAAATTTTTGTCTGTCTGTCTGTTAAAGCATCATTCGAAAACCAGAATGGATTTAAGTTTAACTTGACATCTAGGTTCCTTATATACCTAGGCATTATATAGGCTACTTTTTATCTAGTAAAAATGGTTGGACCCGGTAGAGGGCGCTGCGATCGGGTTCCAGGCATTCTTTTTTTAGTTTATCTCCGAAACCGTTCATCCGATTTGCATGAAAATTTGTATGTAGAGGTTTTCGGATACGGTGAAAGTTTTTATGACTTATCTACTCTATCTTGAACACCAGAGGGTCACTGTAATATTTTGAAATATCAACAAAAACTCCTTAGCCGCTTATCCGATTTGCATAAAAATTGGTATATAAGAGTTTTCTGATACGGTGAGTGTTTTGCACTTATCCTTTTTGTACTATCTTGAACACCAGAGGGCGCTGTAGTACAAATATTTTTAAAAAACAGGAAATTTGGTATATAGAGGTTTTCGGATACTGTGAGTTTTTTTTGTTTTCTGAAATATATATTTTTTTTATTTATTAAACACAACATTCAAATTTATTTATATCATAAAATTCATCACCAAATATATCGAACAAAAAACTCTACGTCAACACTTACGGTACTATCGAAACTGTGTCTTTTTTTTATTGTTAATTTTACAATTTATACAAATTTTTTTAATGCCACCAAAAACAGAAACATATTTCTAAAAAGAAAAAAAAATTATACTAAAATAAGTACTAAAAAAATTAGACTTATTAGAAAATAATGATATTAGTTATGCATTAGATAATATCATTGTTTCTTATAAGTATAATTTTTTTTTAAGTACAGCCAATTTTTTTTATTTTTAAATATATGCTTACATTTTTGTTGTCATTGAAAAAACAATTGAATAAATTACAAAATTGATCATAGAAATAATTTCATTTATTACGCGAAATTCTGAGAAATTCGCACTCAAAGTTGAAATTTAGTAGTTTCAACCGATTGATTTCATCTTCACACGCGCCCAGCTCGGTAACGGTTAAGTCGTTGAGGTTTGTTGATACACCGTTAGAAAAATGATTTCATTGGCTTTGCAATGAGTTACTAAAATACATTTTTTGTAAGTTAGTTTTACTGCTAGAAACAATAATGTGAATCAAAGTCGTGAAATTTTAATTTACCCTGTAGCTCCTAAGAATGTGAAAATAAACCTCCACCCCCCCCCATCTCATACGTTTTTTTGCTTAGTTCAACATAACCTTCCGCCTTGATAAATAGTTGCACTCAGTTGCGGGCATTCTGTATAATAAAATTTGTTTCTCAATTTTATTATTTGCTCACTATAAATGTGATTGCATGTGTGCTCGAGGCCTTTTTTGAACCACTGTATGAAAAAACATATAGTAACATATACATATGTGACATATGTTTTTTCAAATTATTTCGCGCCATTTCAATTAAATGCCACAAATGCGTCGAATACAGCGCATTTGCAAGCAATCTACACGAAAGCAAGCGAATTTAATTGTTTTCTGAAACGTTTCTGGATTCAAAAAAAGAAAACCATTTCAATATGCTGCAATATGCTGCATATAATTGAAATTTTTTTTTTTATTATTATTAAATTTAGTTAAAATTTTAGATAAAATGCAGAATTTTTGAGACTGTAGGTAAAATTTTACAAGCTGACCTGAATACAATACTTAAAGTTCGGCTATGAAATGGTAAACTTAGCAACATATATAATGTGTTAATAGCGAAAAAATTAAGAAGATTGAATTTTCGAAACACTTTTCTGATATACAGAAAAGGTTCTGCATTGCCTCCTTGATACACACACACAAACTAAAATGGGTCAGTGAGAGTGCAGCCAGAACTAAGCTTATCAATGCCACAACCCAAAACAAATGCTGCAGAAAGAATAAATCATACACCTTCAGACACATAGCCACACATACATATATACGCACACATAATGTCTAAGTTTGACTTGAACCATGTTTGCCAAAGTAGCAAAGTAGAGACTGCAAAAACTCCAAATAGATGAAACTCATTTCATTAACTCCTGAAATTCCGGTGTGTGCTGCATCTCAATGCATTGAAGTGGATTTATTTGTCTTATAACGAGAGGAAAAAAAAAGCAATTTTAATGCTTATTATTGTGTGAGTGTGTTGCACCTTTATTGCTGTGTAGTGCGGTAAAAGAAGAAAAAGAAATAAATAGCTACTGTATAAGCAGTCAAAAGTTTAAAAGGAGGCAGCAAGCAAGAAGAAATTACCGCATATGTATACCTACCCTATAGGAACAAACTAACTTGTTTTTAAAAACAACTAATTAAAAAACTAATTTAAAATAAACCAGTATATGAACTACTTTTAATTATATTAAGGCGGCAACTACTCTTATGTTGACATGTTTAAATTGCAAATTTTTATTAGATTACTCGTACAAGTTTATATATATTTAACCATGTTATTTCATCAAATATTATTAACTTTAGGCCATCAGTAATAGTTTTCAATTGGTTATTTTAAAGTAATTAAAAAAATAATTTAAATATAACTAATTTAACAAGTAGTTGAAAATGTATGCAGACGAAAGTCAATTGACTTATTTAGCGGACATCACCATACAAAATATGTTAGTTCGTTCTATGGGAAAAAGTCAGAATTTCAACTACTTGTGGTTGACAAAAAACTACTTTATCAACTACTTTTGAATTAGTTGATTTTCCTACAGGGTATATACACACAAAAACGTTTGAGTTGTGTATGTGTGCATTTGTATTGATTTAACACTCACACATATGCATTCAAAGCAACCCACTAACACCGTTGAGGGCATAAGAAAATCTATTTACGAGTACTATTCTGAAAATTCAATAAGCATTGAAAATTTTCCAGTTTCATGTTTGAATTGTTGGGGCAAAAGAACAAAAAAAAAAAAAAAAAAAAATGTGTGCAAATATCTCAAAATATAAGACAAAAGCAGGTGTCGAAAAGAGAAAAAAAAAATATTTTTTATGCAATAAAACTAAGAAAGCAATATCAAGCAATTGCAATAACTGTATTGATTTTAACATTTTTACTCAATTTTTTATTGATAAGAATTAAATAAAAACTATTTTTAATACAATTTTAATAAAATAATTTCTCCTAGCCCCATATAGATTTATAACTAACAGCTCTATTCTGCTTGTTAACTTAACAAGAAATTGTTAAGATGCTCTTGTTAATATTATTGTTATGTAATGTAAATGTTCATATTCTAAAAAATCGTTTACAATTTGAAAGCTCTAAAAAGCTTAAAAGTTCACCACGCGTGGTGAGAATGTGAAACTCACAGCATTCAGACACCAGCTGTTTTTCCGATAAAATATTATCTTCTATATATTTATACCGGTAAGGGTCCCCTTATTCCAGCAAATCTACAAACGCTACAGCAACACTTGATATATCATTAGAAAGGTCATGACCTGTAGGTATGCAGGAAATTATTAGATTTTTGATAAGTGGTAGCGTTGAGCAGATATGAGCGTTTAAAGTTGGAAAAATGGCAAATAGACTTAAGACACGAACTCGCTCTAATGTGATTGACAAAATGTGATTTTCAAAGCGAAGTAGGGAAGTATACCCGATTTTCGGCGCGTTATCACTAGTTGTTTATTGCTTATTTATTATTATGAATACAATTTATTCTTATATATTTACTTATTTATTGATGAATACAAATGCTTTTAAGGTCGGCGCTAATATAATCAGACTGTTAATCAGAAGCGCCAACTTCAAAGCATTTGTATTCATCAAGAAATTAATATATTTATGACTAGCTGAAACCCGCCGCTTCGCCGGGTTTTCAAAAAGTTTTCATTCAAAAATTGATAGTGGGTAGGCTTGATTTTTCGCTATCAAAACGATTTTTTATTGTTTAAGTAATACTACAAATTATTAACCTTAAGATTGTTATATCATCTGATAGGAAATCGAAAACCTAAATTTTGGATTTAATTTTTTTTACAACAAAAACAACTTTTATCCAAGTTTTTGGCTTAAACTAAAAATTATTGAACATTTTTTGAACATTTTTTAAAAAAATTTTTAAAAATATTAATACTTTGGTTTAGTAAAAATTTCAACTTATGTTTGAAGGATATTTTAACAAACAACATTTTTCAAAAAAAATTATTGAAATCCATTGCAAACTGACTGAAATATTTGCCTTCAAAGCTAAAAGTGTGAATTTCAAGTCGTTTTTCTCTCATTCTCAGCTTATAATTAATACTAAAAAGATCTGGTACTAAAATTTTTCACAGTTTTCAAACTACATACATGATTTTGGTATCAAATTGAAGGAAATTTAAAAGCGTTTATTGATTTTGTTCTCGTTTAACCGAAGTGCAATTTAATCCATTAGGGCCGAAAGAAAACCATAAAAAACAGACATTTTTAGACTAAAAGCAACATTTTGGTGAAAACTATGTATGCCATTGAGCAGAAATAAGTTATTATTGCATGCTAATTTTACTTTTTTTAAAAAACTGGCACTAACACTTTTGAAATATTATGCAGTATTTAATGAAAATTCGAGACGCATATGTTTCCATATAGTAACATTGGTTGTTAATGGGTTAAAATAAAGTATCCTATTGCACTCTCTGCTGACCTATAAATATGTGTACAAAATTTTATAAAATCTGAGTTGTCGTTTAAACGTGATGAGTGAACATAAAAAGTGGCTACAGATTTATTAATAGTATAGATAGATATAGATAATAAAACAAATAAGAAAAAAATTAAGATAATAAGATTTCATATATAATAATACGTTTAAATAAATTATCATACGTATATATGACCAAGAAATTAAAAGGAAAATTATTTTTTACTTTGTAGTGATTTTGTAGTCGGTTGTTTTTTTTTTTTTTTAATTTTTATTTCTTCCTTTTCAGAGAATATGATAAATTTTTTGTGTAATTATTATAACTCTAATAATTTTTCAATTATTAATTAAGAGTTATATTTTCGAGCTCAAGGTCTATGTTGCTTTCTGAAGAAAACAACCAACAACAACAACAATACCCTTTATATAGAGTGGCAATCATACAGCAGACTAGACAGCTGTTTCGTTGGCCGCTACACCAACTCATCAGTAGCCTTTATATGATAGCGATGATAAACTTAGCCGTTCATGTCCATTTGTTTTCGTCAATGTTAGAGAAAATTACTCTGAATTACATTGTACACACAAATGGTACGAAAAGCAGCTAAAGTTCTTCGAATTTTCAGATTCACACTTATGCGGTGTAAGCTCTTTCTTCGAAGATATATCAAAGCTTTTTTGCCACTCACAGGCATGTTGTAGTTTTAGTTGTTGTTCTTCTATTATTCACTGTCCGTCTTAGTTGCAGCAACCTGCTGCTATTAAACTATGACGTCATGAAATATTTTGTTTGAAAACTTAGATTTTTATTTTATTGTGTGTAAACACACAAATTAATCATAATTTTGTTTTTCAACGGCCGTGCTCTGCCAGAGAATTAATTTGTAAATTTATTCGACCTCTTTTCATAAGTTTTTGTGTAATTATTATAACTCTAATAATTTTTCAATTATTAATTAATTAATTTTGGTTACTAAATAACGCCGTAATAAATTAAAATAATTAAAACGTAACCATAAAATAAAAAACGGAAGTATAACCAAAACGGAAGGCAAACCGTGCACTATACAATTTAATTTTATTTTCAAAGAAGTGAATGAGTGAATGACGAAATAAGAATCTATTCAATGAATGCAAAACTCATTAAAAAATAAAAAGTTATTTCACATTAAGATCGAAAAAAATTCATTAATTATTCGTTTAATTTTAGAACTTAGTAAAGAATAACAAATTAATAATAAATAACAAACTAATAATGAATAACAAGTGAATAATGAATAAAGCTGAATAATATATAAAAAATGAATTATTAATATGAAATAAATAGCTAATAAATATGAATAATGGATAAGAAATTAATAATTGAAAATTTTTAAAATCTTTGTGAAATGCATTCTTTGTGTATAGTATTAAAATGAATAAGAAATTTATTCATTATTCACTTTTTATTTATTATTCACTTCATATTCATTATTCACTTGTTATTCATTATTAATTTCTTACTCATTATTCATTTTTTAATCATTATCCAATTTTTATTCATTATTAATTTTTTAAACAAATGATTAATTTTTTATTCATGGCTTCAGTGCAAATGATTAATTTTTTTATTCATGGCTGCGGTGCAAATGAATTCAAAATTAATAACGAATAACGAATGAATAGTGAAAAGAATAATTGAAAATTCTGGAATTATTTGTGAATTGCATTCTTTGTAAATAGCATTCATTATGAATTTGCTGAATGCTAGCAGTAATAACAAATGTAAACAAAGCCAGAAACTTGCTTTTGCTGCCTGTCAAATTAAAATTAAATTGAAGCTGACGGCAACGGCAGGCGGCAATGTTGCGCGACAAGTCTCCAAAATTCGTCCCATAAGAAATACATGTAAATGAAAAGTGACAATTGGCGCTTGCAGCTCGTCGCGCGTGTTGTGTTCGGGCTATAAGAATGAAAGCAGAAATAAGAACAAATATAATGATAAATAAGAATTAGCTGCTTAATTGCTGCTATTCTCATGATTGTTTATTTAAAAAGCTTTACTGCTCTAAGAATTGCCATTGCTGCATTAGCAAAACTGTGACAACATATTGATTGTCAGCTTAAAGTTTTAGGCGACAACAGAGCAAAAGAAAAAATTAAAAAAATTTAAAGAATACTAAACAAAGCATGGCAAAAGAGCAGCATTGCAAGCAAAAAAAAAACAAATGAATTTTAAAAGAATTAAATCTGAAAGTAAGGTTGAAAAAAAATAACTATTGTGTGTCCTTGTGCTTTCTCTTTTATTTATTCTTCTTGTTCTTTTAAGATAAAATAAAACAATCAGAGAACTCTACGTTGGCAGCTGCAGTAAAACAATGCTTTAATTTAATATAACTGCAAGTGCAGTTGTATCACAAGAAAGCGAGTGTGTAATTTTTTAGGCAAAAAAAAATAACTATATTAAAAATTATTTTATTAATAACAAAAAAAACACACATACATTTAAGCCGAGATTTCCTCGTGTCAAAATCGAATCAAAAATTATTACAATTAACATTAAAATGGAATAAAAACATTATTATAAATAAGCCAATTGAGTTCTTAAAACTTATTGATATATAAGTTTTTTAGAGAGTATTTCTTGGCAAAATCTAAGAGAGTGATATAAATAAAATACAAATGATCAGCTAGATTGTTTTGCAAATCAATAAGAATTTTCTGACTTTTCAAAAAGTAAAGAGAATTTTAATCGTAAAACCAATGAGTATATATACATATAGCAGAGAATTTTTCGCTCTGGAGTTTTAACTCATTGCAATTCTGGTTCAAAAATATCAGTCCACGGAAAATGTTCGAAAACAGCGCAGTCGGTATTTGTGCTTCGAAAGATTTTATCTTCGAAAACAGCGCTCTCGGTATTTGTGCTGTCGCCGCCATGACTGTTGTGTGCTCTCAGAATTTATGAAACTGGTTTGACTGGTTTTTTCTTTTATTGAAATAGATTCTTCACAATGCTTACATTTTTGGCTGGACGGACTTGCATGGACTTATATCAATATGCCAATTGGATATTTTCAACAATCAGGTATTTGTATGAAACTATGAAATGATTTTTTTTCAATATTTTTATGTAAATTCGTTTTTTTAGGTCAAATAGAAAATTTTTCATTCATTTGAAGTTTAATTTCATCCAATTTAATTTGAATAAATTCATTTTAAGAGAATATAGAATATATAGAATAAGGAATAATATTCATCGACAATCTCCAAAAAGGGACCACCATCAACAGCGACTAGTACTGTGCACTTTTGGAGCGATTGAAGGCTGAAATCACCAAGAAACGGCCACATTTGCAAAAGAAAAAAGTGTTGTTTCACCAAGAACAATGCACCGTGTCACAAATCGATAAAAACGATGGCAAAATTTAATGAATTGGGCTTTGAATTGCTTACCCACCCACCGTATTCTCCAGATTTAGCCCCGAGCGATTTTTTTCTGTTTTCAGATCTCAAGAGAATGCTTGCTGGAAAGAAATTCAAGTCCAATGATGAAGTAATCGCTAATGCCTATTTTGACGAGAAAGAGAAATCTTATTATAAAAGTGGTATTGAAAAGTTGGAAAATCGTTATACTCGCTGTATCGCTCTCGAAAGCAACTATGTTGAATAATATAATTGAGTTCTATCAAAATTTTGTTTTTTTTTTTACTTATCCTACGGAATTATTGAATGAACTGTATGTATTTCATTCGGAATATAACTGATATTTTGGCATATATTTTATCTTTAAAAGATTAATATTAAAGGCTGTATGCATACTCAAAAAAGTGAACAAAAACGTTGCATGTGCTTAAAAAAAAAAAAAAATGGCGGAAAGGATCCTATGCAAACCACCGTCATTCTACGTTGAACTATTATAATATGATGATTCTAATGAAGAATTAGATGATTTTCTCTGTATTTCTTTTTTTAGTTATCTCGAAAAATTTTATAAAATGTTGAAATGTAAATTATTTTTGTTTAAAACTAATATAGTGGAATTAGTGAATTTTTGGGAGGAATGTTTTTAGTTTTTATATAAATTTTTACAATTATATTATTTAATGGATAATTAAAAATTCTCAGTTTAAAACAGTTTTAAAAAAATTATATGGGCATTTCCATCGAAACTCACGCGACATGCGTACGACTTAAAGCTACGTTTTCTCGGAAGTTTATGTAATTAATGTAAAAAAAAGCATTATTTTTAATTTTACTGCTGCTTACAGATTTTTCTTATCATACCCCTCTCCCCCGCAACCTCCTCTACGCATTTAAAATGAACATTAAAATTTCATTACTTTGACTTCAAACGAACGATGTTAGACTTAGAAATGATCATTTAAACAAAAGCAAGCCCATAGCAGAATTTTTGAGGGAAGTTGATTTGATTAAAGATATATACTTATATTGGTACGTGTATTCAATATAAAATAAGAAAAAGATTTAATTTTTTTCCACAAATTGATTACTTTTAGAAATAAACTTAAATGTGTAATTTTTTCGTAAATTACTTATACAATTTGATTGAGGATTTCAGATTTTCTCTCTCTTTTTTTTATCTTTTCTTATAGATATATTAATTTTGTTCATGTTCTTATATTTGCTACAAAACATATCTGATTCACTTTATAGCTATAAAATAAATTAATTTTTTTTTTCATTTTTATACTGTTACATCTCTATTTAAATGTGAGCATGAAATTATTTAACCCACACACATGCATGCAGCCATTGCCAGTGGGTAGAAAAGTTTTCTTTATCGCAGTCTTTACAAATCATTAGATTTTCATATCGGATGAATATTCAAAAATTTTTAAACATTTACAAAATTTATTGGCCACCAGTACGCTGGAACACACAAGTATTCATGCAGACACAAACAGCCACAATACAACACAACACAACAACAATAATAACAACCCTGTAGGAAAATCAACTAATTTAAAAGTAGTTGATAAAGTAGTTTTTTGTCAACCACAACTAGTTGGAATTCTGACTTTTTTCCATAGAACGAACTAACATATTTTGTATGGTGATGACCGCCAAATAAGTCAATTGACTTTCGCCTGCATAGATTTTGAACTACTTGTTAAATTAGTTATATATAAATTATTTTTTTAATTACTTTTAAATAACCAATTGAAAACTATTACTGATGGCCTAAAGTACAAAATAATTGATGATATAACATGGTTAAATGTATATAAACTTGTAATCTAATAAAAATCTGCAGTTAAAACATGTCTAAATCAGAGTAGTTGCCGCCTTAATATAATTCAAAGTAGTTCATATACTAGTCTATTTTAAATTAGTTTTTTAACTAGTTGTGTTTAAAAACAAGTTAGTTTGTTCCTATAGGGAAAATACAAAAGTTTATAAGGTGTGAGTAGGCAACAATTGCAAGATTTGAGTTTGTATTAGTGTTTGAAATTGTGTGTATGTGATAATTTGTGGGCATGTTTACGAAATCGGAAATTGTATAAAATTTGCACACAAGCTATTTTCCTGTGAGATTTATTTGTTTTTTTTTTTTGTTTCGTTTCTCATTCTTTCTCAATAGGTACAAATATTTTTAAGTTGGTAGGAATTAACCAGAGTTTCAGGCAGCATTTCCGTTTCCTCTTATTGTTATTTTTGCTTTGTTGTTGTTTATCTCTTAGCATGTATTGTGATTTCTTAGTAATTGCCACAATTATTTGTTTTATTTGTTTCTAGATTGCTTTAAAATCCACTAGGTGCTGTATTTTACATTAAAGCAGCAACTAAAAATATGCATTAAGTAAAAATATGCAGTGCCTAAAAATATGCAAATATCTAAAATATATGCAAAATGAATATTTATTACTTGCTTGCATAACAATTATAAATTTTTGAATTGTTTTATTAAGTTTCTTATTTTACTTTTGACTTATTTCTTCCTTATTTAATGATTTACTAGATTTGCTTTATTCGTAAGTTCGTAAGTTCTTGGAAAAGTTTTCTCTTGTTTAATGTTTTTGTTATTTTTATTTTTTTCATTTATTTGTGTTTTATTGCATCTTCAATTTCTAGCCAAACAATGAAAATGCATTTTTGTGGTACTTGCAGCAGCACCGAAGTGAACCGAACCAAACTTTGCCCGGCAGTCACTTTCAAATAGATTTTCTGCTTAAATCTGCTTTTGTTGTTGTTGTTGTTGTTGTTGTTGTTTATCTTAATGCTCTTCTGCAGTTTTTGTTGCTGTTGTTGCTCAACTTGAAAGTTTGCTGCTATCAACACTGTTGAAAAGCAGCAGTTGAATTACATAACAAAATAAGAGCTCTTGTTATACATTTTCATTTTCTTTTTAATTTTCATATTTTGTGTGTTTTTTCAGAGATAATTTTCTTTTTATTTCACTCTCTCTTTTGGGAGTAAAATAAATGGGTTTTACTGGTTGTTGTTTCAGATTGCAAAGTTTGCGAAACAAGGAAATGCTTGCAATTTTGATACATTTCACGTTTGCCTGATTATAAATATTGTTATTTGAGTTGCAGATTTTATGCTATTTGCAGTTATAATTTTAGTCTTAATTATGATTTTATTTTACGTGCCAAAATATTTATTCTTGTTTTTATATTGCAGGTAAAATGGTAGTTCTGACTATTTTTCAATATTACATTAAAGTTTTTCAATACTCTTTCTGGTCTTAAAAATAGAATTGAAAAAAATTTTCAAAACTCACATGTCAAGTTATAAATTCATTAAATTTTTTTCTTAAAGTAATACCAAAAACTTAGTTTTAAAAATAAAACAGATCCTGATAAGAAATTGTAGCCAGATATTCATCTCATAGTTAGACATAGAGTCATCATATAACATGTTACATTTTCATTAAACCTTTCATATTTTATAACTCTTCCGATTCTTTTCAGTTGTGGAAAACACTCTTCAGTTTTTGAAAAACTTTAAAGTAAATAACAGGTATATAAATATATTTAGTCACACTAAATATATGGCAAATGACATCAAAAGCCAAGAATAACTTTAAACCCACAGTAAAACTCGGAAAACAGCATTCAGCGTAGACTCAGCAACTGAAATAAAAATCATTTATTACCTCCGTATAAGTACTTTTACTATAGAATACCCTCTTTTGGATTCACTTTAGCTCGTTTTGAAGCCTTACTTAATTCCGCTTCTTATTTATAAACTCCGCACTATGGAGAAACAATTTGTTGGAACCAGAAACGTTAATTTGCTGGCTGATTGACTGATGGCTGATTCAATTGACAGTTTAGACGTGAGCTGAAAAAAAGTCTAAAAACTCAATTTGCAATCTTAAAATGCTAGATAATTCTCATAAAACTGATAAGTTTCTGGCACAAAGAAAGGCTAGTAAAAATCCACCTCTATTTAACCACCCAAAAAACCTTATTGATAATAGGGTACAACTTATAAAAAAAAAATATTTTTTCAAAATATTACACCTTACATCATAAAGTTTGTAAATTGTTTTTCCATTCGGCTTATTCCTTGTTTTGATATAAAAATATTTTATTGGATAAAATTAATTGTTTGAAAAAAGTAAAACAAAGACTTCAAATATTTTCATATAATTTTTGTCACTTTTTTTTGGATATTTTCTCTTTCAATGTTCGTTTATAGTTTGCTTGCATTTTTCATTTTTGTCTTAAAATTGTGAAAAATTGTTTCAGTGCTTTGTTAAGTAAAGACCAGAGCTGGGTTGTAATGATTGCTTTTGGAATTAATTCCGCCTTAATTCCAATTCCTTGGAGTTAGGAATTGGTAAATGGTCATCTCAATTCCTAAGGAATGGAATTGGAAAAAAATCATCCATTCCCTTCCAGGAATTGTAATTGGTAATTGAATTTTTCAATTCCTCAGGAATGGAATTGGAAAAAAGTCGTCAATTCCATTCCAGGAATTGAAATTGGGAAATGAACATCTCAATTCCTCTGGAATGGAATTGGAAAAAATAGTCAATTCCATTACATCAATTGTAATTGGTAATTGAATTTTTCAATTTCTTAGGATCCATTACGGAACTGTAATTGAAAACAGAACATTTCCAGGAATTGGTAATTGAACATCTAAATTCCTCAGGAATCGGTAGTTGAACATCTCAATTACTCAGTAATTAAAATTTTCAATTCCATTACAGGAATTGCAATTGGAGGTTACTCTAAATGTAATTGGATTACAGTAATCTCAATTACAATTGTTATTGGATTACAGTAACTTCAATTACAATTGTAATTGGATTACAGTTAATGTAAATTTAAAATTTCAATAATCAATTCCTGCGGAATTACCAATTGTTCAATTACCAATTACAATTCTGTAATGGAACTAAACATTTCCTTCCAATTCCATGTCTGAGGAATTAACAAATTCAATTACCAATTACATTTCCTGTAATGGGATTCCTGAGGAATTGAGATGTTCAATTACCAACTACAATTCCTGGAAGGGAATTGACGACTTTTTCCAATTCCATTCCTGAGGAATTGAGATGTTCAATTACCAATTACAATTCATGGAATGGAATTGACGAATTTTTTCCAATTCCATTCCTGAGGAATTGAATTGTTCAATTACCAATTACAATTCCTAGAATGGAATTGACGAATTTTTTCTAATTCCATTCCTGGCCATTTAAGATGGCCAATTACCAATTTTTAATTCCAAAAAACTGGAATTGAAAAGTAATGAATACTTTTCGACTCAGCTCTGCTAAGGACACATCCTTAGAGTATTGACCATCTTTGGTTGGTTGGTTTGCTCCGTTGCGCCACAAGCTCTTATCTTGTGCGTTAACGTTGGAAGGTTAAGGTGTATCCTTTATAACCGTCCAGTTCTGTTTAGAAATACAAAGAGGTCGCTGATTTTTAGAGTTGAAAGTTTCTCTAGGTTGCCGAGGAAGGGTTTCCCCAGTGTGCTTAATCTACCAATGCTGGGCAAGCACATTAAAAATGGGGCAATGTTTCACTTTCTGTGGCGGCCGTGGCGCAGTGGGTAGAGTGTGTGGCCCATACGCCAAAGAACCCTGGTTCGAGTCCCACCTGACATAGAAAGTTTTTTCAATTGAATTAATCTTTCTGTTTGGCCGTCACCTCTCTGCAGGCAATGGCAAACCTCAGAGAGTAAAAACTGCCATGAAAAGCTTCTTGAGACTATATGTTAAGCCGTTCGGAGTCGGCATAAAACATGTTGGTCCAGTTCTCGATCATTTGTGTTCAAACTTTTCACAACACACATAACACAACTGATCATAAGAAGCTCGGTCAAAGTCCTTTCAAGGGTGGAAATGGGCATTTCGTTTTTTTTTTAATGTTTCTCTTTCCTCCTCTGTGCTGTTTTGCTGTAACTCTTGCTATATCAGTTCGGCATCTTGTTAGTAGTTCGCGTGTTTTCCTTGGTTATATGATGGCCACGTTGTTCTTGCTGTTGAACAGGTTGTGAAACTACTCCATCTGCGATTAGCTATGTCTGGGCAAATTATAGTAATGTCAAGCAGTCGACTAAGTCGGGCTAGTTCCTCCTTAAAATGCCTTACAAGCTTGGAGTTGGATCTTACAGCAGCTAATGCTCTATTTATAATATGTACCCAAATTCCGCCCACGTCGTTTATCCAACCCATGCATATATTCTTCGGTAAAATGTGGAGTACTAGAAAAGTGGGTGTGGCATTTTACTTTGTTTACAAATTACTCTATGTGACAGCTAAGGGTAAAATTAAATTAAGCGTATGACACAAATATTTTTGCAGATTATACACACAAATTTTATAGACGTCGAAAAACTTCGGATATGCTTCAGTACGGCCGCGGGGGTGTATTTTAGCATCGGTACCCTGCCGAAGCTCTATTCCTTACAAGTTTTTCAATTGTTTTGGTTAACCACTTCTTTAAACAATTCTAAAGGATTGCTTATAGCAGGCCTCTTTAAAGTAAGGAGAGCGGAAGGCCTGGAAATTTGGCCATTTCATATAAAAAAGTATATGGACTTGTATATGAGTAGGGTAGGCCTCCGACATCCATATTAAGGCCTGCCAATGCCTACTGGGTCAGTACTACTAAATACATAACGACGATCGATGCGGTTTTTACACGATACTTACAGAAATTCCAATCAAACATTTTTATTTTTCACTTTAGTTACCATACGCTTAGTGTATCCTTTTTGGAATGTAATAAAATTATTGAAATATGAATGATATGATACTTCTATGAAATTTATTGAAAAATAGAAACAATCCTTCATTATTTCTTTTTCATTTAAGTTTATTTCATAGCTTTAAGTTTTTCCCCCCTTCCCCCTCCGCCGCCTATTTTTTGTTTTTTTGATTGTATTATTTCTATATGAAAATATTGAAAATATTCTTTAAAAAGGTTTTTATGCTTATATTTCATTTCAAAATATCCTCTTGGATATTTTTGTGCATAATTGAGGCAACTTTATTGCATGTGTGCGTTTGGACTTAAGCTAAAAGCTTTATTTGTTTCAAGTTGCATGCAGTTCTGCAGAGTTTTTGTTTTTTTTTTTGAAAACTTTTCATATCATCAACACTCCTTCCTTCTTTCACTCTCTTGCCCTTTATTTCTCTTCTAATAACTTCGACCTGTTAACATTATCATTTTTCCTTTGTATTTGCTCATTGAAAAGAAGCTCATAAATTCTGATAGAAATTAAATTCTAAATTTGCAATTCGATTGCAATGGTAAAAGCAATAAAAGCAAGTATTCAGTAGTAGTTGACCCAAAAAGCTTTGATTTGTGAAAACTTTGTTTTAGAGAGAGAGAGAGAGAGAGAACAAGAGTTGTATTCTTTCAGCGTTAAGCTGCTTGAGCGTTACACACACGGCACAAATTTATTGAGAATAAAGCAAAAAGTTTGGTGTTTTTGTTTTTTAATTTCGAGCAATTTTATTGAGAAGAAATTAAAAACATTAATGCTCTAAAATATGGCCAATAAATTTGAACATAACGTTTGTTGTTTTTTTTAATGGTTGTGAGCGCTTATAGCTTATAAACGACTTTTGAAACATAAACAGTGAGTTATGAGCAGACGAATAGCAGCGTGTGTGTATGCGTGTGTGTTGGCTTGCAATATTTGTTGTAGAAAGCGCATTTTACACTATGTTGTAGTTTATTTATATAATTTTTAGAGCACTGCCTGCGATACATATTTATGTGCATGTATATTTTGTTTACATATACAACATGTTCACTCATACTCACGCTCACACTCACAATCATAAACATTAAATCAAAGCTTAAGATATTTACTGCGTCTAGACGTGGTTGGTCATAAATCACAGGCTGTATGGCTCACTAGCAAATCGTTGCATTACAAAAAAAAAAAAAAAAAAAAAGTTAAAAGGTCAAGAGCAGGAAATAAACAGACCGTCTTAGTTTTAAGCACTAAATAATGCGGAAGTATAGATTTTATTTTGCTAGATTTCATTGACCCTTGCACGTCTTCTATTGCGGAGTTGCAATTTAATGCAAAGTGTTTATTTATTTATAGAGTAAGATATATGCGGTATTTTTTTTTTTTTTTTACTTTTGACTCACATTAGAAAATCTGTTTTCTTATTTAATTTGCACATATTATCAATCAAATTTGTGTTTATTTTGGAACCTTTATTTTCAGTGAACCTTTTTTGAGCTTGTTTCTTTTCATATAATTTTTACATTTGCATTATTTGAAGATGGTCGGAAAGATTTCTTGGTTTTGTTGTTAGTCATTGCAAATTGTTTTTTGTTATTGCATTTAACACATTTCTTTTTGTGTGTAAATTTGAATTTTAACCCTTTTTATCAATTTAATTTACTGCTGTTGTTACGTTGTTTTTTTTTTCTCTATGTTATTTTCTGTTCTTCTCATTTTGCTTTCTTACCTAGCTTTTGTGCCTGCGCTGAGCACAGCGTCTCTAGGGAGTTTAAATTGAATTTATTTTTTATTTCACTTTATTTTGAACAAGTTTGTTTTACCTTTTTGCACAACCATCATTTGCAGTTTTTAACCCTCAGCAACAAAGAGACAACAATACAAACGGAAGTCCTGCTATTTGCCTACGGAATTGAAAATGTTGAGAATTAAAAAAAAATGCTTTATATGTTTTATAGATATACACTATCAGTGGTGTACCTGGCAGTGGGTTAGCGGCGGTTTAAAACATCCCAAATATATTGAATATACAAATATTATTCAGTAATCAAAAATGAGTAGATTGTGTGGCCCATACGCCACAACACCCTGGCTCAATTCCTTGCTGACACAGACAGTTTTTTTCAATTGAATTCATTTTTCTGTTCGGCCGTCACCTCTCTGCAGACAATGGCAAACCTCAGAGATTAAAAACTGCCATGAAAAGCTTCGGGAGAACATAAGCCTTTCGGAGTTGGCATAAAACTTGTAGGTCCTGTTCTCGATCATTTGTGTTCAAAAATTTCACAACACGCACAATACAATTGATCATAAGAAGCTCGGCCAAAGTCCTTTCAAGGGCTGAAATGGCCATTTCGTTTTGCGTTCGTTTTTCCAGTTCTATTATTATTATTTTCTCCCCTCTCTTACCTGTTTCATAGAATGCATTTGTCCACACTCTTACCTGCAGTTATTCTATATAGAAAAATAAAATTAAGAGAAAGAACAACAAAAGGAATATGCATTGATGTGCAATGCCGGTGTAAATACCAAGGAGTTTTTGGTGTTTTTAATTTATAAAGTTTACGTCACTCTAATTTTTGAGGTGAAATCTTTTTTAAGGCGAGTTGAGTAATTTTTGGTAGAGAGCAAAGCTATAGATTCGCGATATCATCACGCTGTTAGCGTCATTTCTCTTGCATTGCTTATGCCTTGGTTATGCTATGCAAACATGTTTGGTGAGTTTTTTTTTTATTACTGAGGCGATTACCAACCGACTGCAGAACCAATAACCGATTACCGAAGAAATTTCCAATCGATTACCGAATCAATTACCGATTACGGAAAGAAATTACCAATCAATTACCGAAAAAGTTACCGATTACCGAAGCCATTACCAACAGATTACCGAACCAATTACCGATTGTCGAAGCGATGACCAACAGATTACTGAACCAATTACCGATTACCTAAGCGATTACCAACCGATTTCCGAAGCTTTTACCAACTGATTGTCGAAGCAATAATCAACCGACTACCGAATCGATTACTAACCGATTACCAATTACCGAAGCGACTACCAACTTATTACCGAAGTGATTCCCAACAGATTACCGAACTAATTACCGATTACCAATCCAATTACAGAGCGAATTACCGATTACCGAAGCGATTACCAACCGATTACCGAAGCGATTACCAAATCGATTGCCGAAGTGATAATCAACCAATTACTGAAGCAAGCGAATACTATCCGATTACCAATTACCAATTACCGAAGCGATTACTAACCGATTACCGATGCATTTACCAACTGATTACCGAAGTGATTACCAACAGATTACCGAACCAATTACCGACTACCGAACCAATTACCGATTACCGAAGCGATAACCGACACATTACCAAATCGATTACCAAGCGATTACTGAAACGAATACCAACTGATTGCCCAAGCGATAACCAACCGATTACCGAAGCGATTACTAACCGATTCCCAATTGCTGATGTGATTACCAACCGATTAGCGCAGCGATTACGAACTGCGAAAAAAAACTCGAAGTGATTACCAACCCATTACCGTTTACCAAAGCTATTACCAACTGCCGAAGCGATTACCAAGCGATTACCGATGCGATTACCAACTGCTTACCGGAGCGATAGCCAACTGAATATCGAAGCGATTACCAACCGATTACTCAAACGATTACCAATCACTTACCAATTACCGAAGCGATTACCAACCGATGAAAGAGCCAAGAGAACATTAAAAAAAATAGCAGTTTATACATTCAATAACGCATAAATTGATAAAAGAGAGTTAAAAAAGTAGAACGCATCTGATTTTCCGACTCTAGCTACTTCGGAAATTCATAACAGCTATGTTATTTCATAACTTTATGTTTTCATTTCGGTCGGCCGTCTCTCCACTGTCTACTTTTTTTTTTCAGAATTTTGTTGCCACCGCTTCGTGTCAGGAGTGTTATATTTGAATCTGTTTTTTTTTTATATCTGTTTTACTAAATAAAAGTTATTTTAAGGTGTTTATATTAAATTTTAATCTGCAGCTTATGGTAAGTATAAAATAATATGTCAAGAGTGTTGTCTATGATTTTGCGATTTTAGGTATTGAAAATAAAAAAAAAAAACGTGTTTGTGTTTGATTGCTTAGCTTTTAAATGTTTCTTATATTTTGAGTTTTTAGTGCAGAATTTTGTTTAACAAAACTATTAGAACTAAACTAAAGTCGTGTGTTGTTTCAACACCAACGCCTTTGGCGCTGAAGCACTAAACTTTTTATTACTTTTTTTTTAATTTTTCAGCTGAAGACAAATAAATAAGCAAATGCTAAAATTCCGAAATTTTTCCCAAAACTAGCCCCCTTAAAAAGGGCGAATCCTAAGCCACTGTAGTTATATATATATATATATATTTCTTTGAATCATTTTTCATTTGTAGAAACAAGTCTTTGATATGCTGATTGCTAATTACGGTACTGCCAAATTTATTACATAAACAAATTATAAAATATCAATATATATTTTGTCTTTGAAAAAGTTTTTAATTAATGTTTAAAACTTATGATGAGTGTCTGTTAGGGGAGTTTGCTGATAATGAATAATGAATGATAATGAATGATTATTTTAAAATAATTAATAAATCAGTCGAACTATGTTTCTAATTGATAATTGTGGCTTCAGGCAAGATTTTGTCAAGTGACATAATGTTACTCATACGCCACTGATACACACAGCCTCAACTCATATCGTTTGTGGCAGCATTTTTTAAAAGCACATATTTTTTACTGCTTCATACAGCAGAAAATAATGACTTCTTCTACATTTAACGAGCTCTTACTTAGCTGCTGTGTGCCTTATTGAATGCTGATATTCATGAAAATTTGTATACAATTGCCTAAAAATTGGCGCATATCACTATAAGATAAATATAAATATACATAATAAACAGAATGGTTTTTTTTTTTTGTAAATTATTGGTTGGTGTGTATGAGTGTGAGTCGACAAAACAGTGCAACAGCAGCATGGTGCAGACATGTTGGCAAGTTTAGTTCTATTGAAGTATAAACACACAGAGTCAAAACAGCTACACATACAATAATATAACTTTATGCATGTGAATTTTAGTGAAAAGCTTACACTTATATACACACACAAACACACTAACACACTCACATGCAGCAGCACAATAAAAAGCGAAACAAGTGAAGCGAATTAAAATGCAAATTTTTGATTTGTGAGTTAAGTGGGTGTGTTTGTGGGGTACGTTTTCATAACAACCAACAAGGTGTAGTCGTCTGAGCTTTTGTACTCTTATATTCAATTATGTGTGCATGTGTTTGTCTGTATGTGTGGTTTTTTACGCCGCAATCCTTTGCATTATTGTGTGAATTTGTGCAAACGCGAAAGAGTATATAAAAAAAAAATAACTTTTTGAATTCGACGTAATCAGATTTCGCGCCAAATGCACATTTTTTCTATTATTGCTACAGTTTTCCTTAATTTTTATTTTCAAAGTAGAAATAAAAAAAAAACAATATTCCTTGTGTGCTGCAAATAATTTATTTCTTTATTTATTTACTTGTGAAATTTTGTTATAATTTTTTTATTTTGTTATTGTGCCTGGCAGCAATTGAGCTACGATATGCATTAAAATATAGCTTCCAATTTCGAGTTTGAGATTTCAAATTTGAAGCGCCATTGAATGATTTTATGTGTGCAATTTGTTTGTTTGTTTGAAGTTTTAGAATTATTGTCTGGACAAGGTGGAAAATTGTTTGCTATAATTGCCGATGAATGATGTTGATGATGATGATGGTCTGTGTTGAATTTTAGTGTGGCTACTTTTTGTTTTCTTTATGTTAAATGCATACATAGAGCAACACCATATTTCACGTTTTGACTTGATGCACGAATGAGCACAAATAAAGCTCTAATATTGTGTATACCACTTTTTTTATGATTTGTTTGAATGCTCACAAAGAGTTGCAGAATATAAAATTGCAATAATTATACGATTTGTATACAAATATTTTTCTGCTCTTCTTACAACGGTTTTAAATTTTGCACATAATTTATAGCTTCAATATCATTACAAAACATTTGTGCTGCAACTTTTTTATAGCAACCATTCAATTTGGAAATTAAGACTACAGAAAATGAATCGAACATTTTTTTTAATGGTGATTACAGCAAAATGATACCCTTCAATTGACTTAAAATTGATGCAATGTTTTCAAATATTTTAAAAATCATCTTTAGTTCAGATAGTTATTATTGCGAGTTAAAAATGTTTTCAAATCTATATATACATTAAGCTCAAACACTTGCGACATTGTGTCTGTTGGACGTAGTTCTACTTGGCGTGCTCTTAATCCTTTCCAATTACACAGGCATTGGGAATTTGGTAAAATTTATATACGCCGTAGAGATAAGTGGTCATCATTTTTCAAAGTATAAGTAAGAAAAAAATGTAGAAATTTTAACTATTAGAAGCTTCCTAGAAAAATAAACTTCTAAATTTGAAAGAACAATGTTATAAAATAATTTCTACATCTCTTCATTTTGCCAATTTTTTTTTGGTAAAAAGGTAAAAAACAATATAAATAAAAAAACGTATAATGTGTATGGCCGACACGTAGAGTAGAATTGAAATTTCTTCCCAAAAAATAGATGTTTTGGATTTTCCTAAAAAACAAAGTACTCATTTAATTAAAATTATCTTAACTCGCAAGCTTTGAAAACAAACAATTAAATTTGTAAAGATACGTTACATATATTGAAACTTTTTATTATTTAGTCAATATTAGAAATACTTATTACTTCAAATTACGTTTTTTCACTTTGTTCCTTAAATCCAAAATATACCTATTTTTTTTTATATAAAAATTAAAATTTTGAATCAATTATTTTGAAACGTATTATTTCCAACTCCTATATCAATTATCATTAGAAATAACCTAAAAAAAAGATTAAAAAATTCTTAAAACATAATACACAAATACTAAAATTCAGCTGGGCAATTGCGGGAATTAAACCTGGGCTCACACAACTACAATTATAAGTAGAAACTAAGAAAATGTAAAAAACAATAACAACAACACTACATACTGTCGAACATGTATGATTTATTTATTATATGATTCTACGGGCATATAATCCATATTAGGTTTACAACGCCATGTACGTAAATAGGTTAGGAAATGTCACATTACATGAGTCCTAAGCTAACCTAACCAATTTTTAATTAGCAGTTAATGAATCTTTGTTGTGTTAGTATCATTGCATAACTTGAGTGATATCTACATAAATGTTCCTTAACGATTCATTTACTTGATGTATACTCTATTCAACATAGCACTTTACAATAAGGCAGAACTTTCAAAATCTATGCCATACACTATACTCACTGTTTTTAGTTGCTTTCCTAGGCGATGTAGCCAAAACGGAACTAGCAGAATCACCCACAAAAGCTGACTTCATTTTCCTCGGTGAAAAAATTAGTAATTGTGAGGAGCACTCATCTAGTAAAGACAAAGTACCGCTCAACCAACCTTGCTCACTTGTTAAGATCACTGCTTAAGCTTTAAGCTTTTGGTATATAGATTTTTTGCATTCCATATGCTTGAATTCTGCTCACCGTACTATCTGCCCTTGCAACATAATTCAAGCGTCGCAGACGAACCTTGCGGCACACATAAACTGTCCTGAAAAATGTTCAATCTGAAAATATCCGCATACATAAAAGACTTATTTGTCACTGACGAGTATTAAAGGAATTGTCAGTGGATACTTTTAGGGTGAACATTTTTCAGTATAGTATATGTTGTAAAAGCACTGTAATATAGCAAAATCGAATTACAGTCTGAGCGATATTAGGTGCGGAGCAGCCGGCTTGTCTCTTATGTATTAAGAAATAATTCACCATAACGTATGAATGACCCGCAATAGTACACTATCGCTCCGGAAAACTTTTTTCTTAGAATTCAATGTAGATAACGAAAGCCAATAACTACAAAAATCAAAATTTTGCGGCCTGTAAAGTGCATTAAGGTCGGAAACCAGCTGGCTACAGTTGCTGAGATATGCCACTCTAACTTGAAATGAAAAAAGAATTTTAAAAATCAAAAACAAGCAAACTGCACAAAATTTTAAAATTTTTGCATTTACTTAAGACTGACATTTATACAACCCCAAAAGCTCGGTTAGGCGACCGTGGTTGTAGTTATTATAGGTGACCTGAATATGATTTTGCGGTTGCAGCATCTGCGGTGCAAAGAAGAGCATGTGGATGTATGTGCATGTGTGTGTGTGTTTGAATGTGTATGTGTGAGCCTTACACATGTATTAATTTTCGTACGTTAGTGTGCCCATGATTACTTATGTGCAGAGTACGTTTTAATGACACAGCTTTTAAAAAAATAAATTTCTAAACTTTGATTAAGTTTTGTGAAAATTACATTAAAAGTGAAGCAAGAGAAGTTGTAAGGTTTAATATCAATCGAATTTGCGAAATTTGTGCCAGTTGTGAGTAGCACTTAAGAAAAGCAGATTGTTTGTGGCTAAAGTTTCTATTGTTGTTGCTGTTGATTAAACCACTGACATTATCTCATCAGATCAAGCTGCTAAATCAAACAAACAAATTATATTGTTGTATGTTATAAGCGAAATTTTATATTTTTAATATTAATATAACAAAAATATTAACGAAACAATTACATTAAGCAAAAAGAAAAACTACGGTGCGAATTATTTCATCAGCATGGTAAATTAATTAATGTATCAATTGCTTGAATAAATAGAATGTAAATATTTCTCCATGATACTATCCCAAAATTATAAGTTTTAAATAACTTTCATTGTTCACCTGTCGTTGACCATTTTCTGGACTAGCTCATATTCCGAACTAGGGGAAAAAAGAATTTTTTTTTTGCGAAATTGCGACAGTTTGGGAAAAAGGAAGTAATTTTTTGGCTTATAAACTTTTAGTAATTTAAAAATTAAAAAATTAATTTTTTACATAATTCTAGTCCGGATTACAGAGAAATATATAAAAAATGCCCACACCAAATTATAAGTTCAGTAGCAGGCCACAGTTGTTATTAACACGTTATTTTTGCTCTAAAAAACTTTTAAACGCCGTTCAAACGATCACCGTGTGTCATCAGCCTTTAAGACAATGCATGTCAAACGAAATAAAAATCATTTTTTGGTTTTTTTTTTTGTTTTGCAGCTCAGCACTGCATTTATACGTCTGTTTTCGCATTGCGCGTAGATATAGATATAGATATAGATATAGATATAGATATAGATATAGATATAGATATAGATATAGATATAGATATAGATATAGATATAGATATAGATATAGATATAGATATAGATATAGATATAGATATAGATATAGATATAGATATAGATATAGATATAGATATAGATATAGATATAGATATAGATATTGATATAGATATAGATATAGATATAGATATAGATATAGATATAGATATAGATATAGATATAGATATAGATATAGATATAGATATAGATATAGATATAGATATAGATATAGATATAGATATAGATATAGATATAGATATAGATATAGATATAGATATAGATATAGATATAGATATAGATATAGATATAGATATAGATATAGATATAGATATAGATATAGATATAGATATAGATATAGATATAGATATAGATATAGATATAGATATAGATATAGATATAGATATAGATATAGATATAGATATAGATATAGATATAGATATAGATATAGATATAGATATAGATATAGATATAGATATAGATATAGATATAGATATAGATATAGATATAGATATAGATATAGATATAGATATAGATATAGATATAGATATAGATATAGATATAGATATAGATATAGATATAGATATAGATATAGATATAGATATAGATATAGATATAGATATAGATATAGATATAGATATAGATATAGATATAGATATAGATATAGATATAGATATAGATATAGATATAGATATAGATATAGATATAGATATAGATATAGATATAGATATAGATATAGATATAGATATAGATATAGATATAGATATAGATATAGATATAGATATAGATATAGATATAGATATAGATATAGATATAGATATAGATATAGATATAGATATAGATATAGATATAGATATAGATATAGATATAGATATAGATATAGATATAGATATAGATATAGATATTGATATAGATATAGATATAGATATAGATATAGATATAGATATAGATATAGATATAGATATAGATATAGATATAGATATAGATATAGATATAGATATAGATATAGATATAGATATAGATATAGATATAGATATAGATATAGATATAGATATAGATATAGATATAGATATAGATATAGATATAGATATAGATATAGATATAGATATAGATATAGATATAGATATAGATATAGATATAGATATAGATATAGATATAGATATAGATATAGATATAGATATAGATATAGATATAGATATAGATATAGATATAGATATAGATATAGATATAGATATAGATATAGATATAGATATAGATATAGATATAGATATAGATATAGATATAGATATAGATATAGATATAGATAAAGATATAGATATAGATAAAGATATAGATATAGATATAGATATAGATATAGATATAGATATAGATATAGATATAGATATAGATATAGATATAGATATAGATATAGATATAGATATAGATATATATATAGATATAGATATAGATATAGATATAGATACAGATATAGATATAGATATAGATATAGATATAGATATAGATATAGATATAGATATAGATATAGATATAGATATAGATATAGATATAGATATAGATATAGATATAGATATATATATATAGATATAGATATAGATATAGATATAGATATAGATATAGATATAGATATAGATATAGATATAGATATAGATATAGATATAGATATAGATATAGATATAGATATAGATATAGATATAGATATAGATATAGATATAGATATAGATATAGATATAGATATAGATATAGATATAGATATAGATATAGATATAGATATAGATATAGATATAGATATAGATATAGATATAGATATAGATATAGATATAGATATAGATATAGATATAGATATAGATATAGCAATACATATTTTTAATATGTAATATATATAAAATTAGTTCAATAAATAATTCGAATTGATTATGATATTTTAAAAGGAAATGAAGTTTTTAACAGCATAACGTCCATGCCAGTCTCCAGTCTCCAGTCTCCGTAGATGGGCATTTCAAAACTGGCGTTACGTGCGCTTTGTACGAAAAATTATTAAAAAAACGAATGAAAAAATAAAATTTTTAAAAAGGTTTTTTTTATATTTGCATAGAAATTAAGTATCACTAAATCAAGTAAAAGAATTACAGTAATCGATTCTAAGCTTTTAAAGATATAAGCAAAAATTTTTTCTGGCGTGACGTTACAAAAAACAGAAGTAGTTTTCGACTTTGATTTCATTATTTGTATCACTCTGCGATTCGGGCAAGAATTTTTACAAAATACCTTTTTTAAGAGGTTTTGAAATAATATAAGTTTAGTTTTCAAATATTCAAATTTAATATTCTTTTCCCGCTTTTTCGTTATTTGGTTGAGTCATCTGACGTGACGATACTTGCGTTACGTTACTTAAATTTCCATTTTTATTCAATTGGGTAATTAAGTTACTAGGTTATTAAGTCATTACGTAATTTAGTAAATCATAAACAAATTTATTTTATGATTCCTCTCCTTGCCTCAATAATTTTTCATTATTTTTAGCCAATGCCTTTAATTTTTACTAAAACAAAAACGCTTACGAAACATTTACTAAACATTTACTTAAAATAAAAATTACATTTGTGAAACTGTGCAGACGACAGTGCAGATCATCATGGTTAATGAGTTTATGCTCAAATTGCTTAAATCAATAAAATTTAAATGTTTCTCAAAGATAACATCATTAAATAAAAAGTTTTTAATTACTTTTACTTTTGCGTATTATAATTTTTTGTATTATATATATATATTATTTATTGTATTAATCTTGCTGAAGATTAACAAAAACAATAACGAACTACAAAAACGAAAGATATATATGTATGGAAATAGTTCATACATACGTATTAATTACAACAAAACAAGCAGTTACGATTCTTGATTTATATAATGGTTTATATGTAGTAGCGCTGCGTTTTTTAAATATCAAATATGAACATTGCATCGCTTCTTTGTATTGCAACGCCTTATTTTCTGCGTTCACCAGGCGGACAAAGCGACGCTACCCTAACTAATTGGTGTCTGCTAGCAGACTAAAAGCGGCTTAGCGGCGCAAGAATTATATACGTATGCATTGCTTGTAAAGCTCTGCGAAATTCATAAAACGATTCTATTCAACAAACAATACGATGTTGCGTTCGAGATTTCGGCACGAACTAAAGCAACAAGCATAAGAACGTTAGCAGCAACTGAATCATCAATGCATTTTTCTGTGAATCAATGCAAAAATGTGAACTTGCCTTCTTTTCTTTTGCTACTTGTGGCTGTATTAAAGAAGTGACAAAATCCAAAGTTAGAAATTCGTTTCATGCACAATATAGCTGATATTTTGGCATACATTTTATCTTTGTACGATGAATATAAAAACATTAGCATGACCTTGAAAAACTTTGTGAAACTACCCCCCATATAAACCGCACTGTAAGACGTTATTCTACGTCAAAAACAAAAAATTCCATTTTAAAAAAATTTTTTGCCTAAAACATCCCTTAAAAAACAATCACTTTTCAAGCGATGCTCGTAAAATTGATTGCTTTTTTTTTAAATTTGCTTAAATACATATTTCCAAAATTCATTGTACCTGTAGTGGAATTCCCAAACGCATTAAAGACACTTGTAGTTATCGTTAACTGTCCCTTAGCTACACTTATTGCTAACTGGTATTCCTAACATCTTTGCTTGCAATGTTTGTCTTTAATTTTGACAGTTCGTTAAAGATGTTTATCGCAAGCTTAACTACGATTATTTAGGCGCCGCTAACTGATATAACAATAACGTTAAGCAATTTTTGAGTGAAGTGTTTCGTTGTTTAGCTTTAAAGTATAATTTTTTATTGAATCTTTGTTCTAAAAATATTAAATTTTTTTGTAAAATGGCCTTCGAATTTTTGGCAATAGATGCAGCGTTGTTGCACGATGAAGTTTCGATGAGAGACAGTGCTTTGGAGTGGGCTGTTCTGCGAAGGGTGGACAGCCCTTTTGATTTGCCAGATTCAAAATTCATAAACTTATATAGAATAACTCCCGAGACAGCTCAAAACATAATCGCTTCTATTCGCGATGAGCTAGAAAAAAAAACAATATCCGCTTTGTCAGCCGAAAGTCAAGTAAGTAGTAAAAGAAAAGCATTGCAAATAGTACACTTAAACTCTTCATTAATAGGTGCTAGCTACGCTTCGTTTTTATGCGACTGGCTGCTATCAGCGGCCAGTAGGCCAGCATAAGACCATCACAATGAGCCAGTCATCCATGAGCCGCTCAATCCATCGAGTGACAGATGCCATCAACAATAAAATGTTTCGTCCGAATGTCCGTTTCCCAGTGACACACCTTGAGAGGCAAGCAGCACTATCGCTGTTTAGGACAGCTCGTGAGCCGTTTGATGGTGCTCTTGGTGCAATTGACTGCTCCCACGTCTCCATCGTCGGACCACCGCAGCACGAAGAGGCATATGTGAACCATCATGGTTACCATTCTATAAATGTCCAAATGGTAAATTAAAGCTTGTTCATAAAGTTCATTGCTAAATACTTTATTTTTAGATATGTGATCCAAATTTAAAGATTTTGCATGTCAATGCAAGGTACCCTGGGGCTCGCCATGATGCCTTTATATGGAATGCTTGTGCTGTTCGCAACGTCATGCAAAGGTCTTTTGAACGTGGTAACCGACAAACTTTTTTAATTGGTACACTTTTATAAAAATTTACTGAATTTGACTTGTAAACAATTATATCCTTGCAGGCGATTCTGGCTACCCATTAGAGCCGTGGCTAATGACGCCTTTGACAAACCAGCCTGAAGGTACACCAAAGTACCATTACAACGAAGCTTTGTGCAAAGCCCGGAATTGCGTTGAGAGGCTGTTCGGTGTTCTTAAGGGCAGGTGGCGCTGCCTTTCAAAACAAAGAGTACTCATGTATGAACCCGGTTTTGCAGGAAAAATTGTGAATGCATGTGCAGCTCTTCACAACTTGAGCCTAAATACTTCGATAGGAAATGAAGTTATCAATGATTTGTTGCCAAATGAAGGAACGGCAGCTGCACCAGTTGATGATAGCTTTATTGATGTTGGATATCGCTTATCAGTTGCGAAACGTATCCAAGATCGTTTAATTGCACAAAAATTTTCATAAAAAAAAAAACATTTCAATTAATTCATTCATTTTTTATACTAATATTCTTATATCATATTATTTAAATACTGAATAAACAAAACATTCATAAAAAAATAACTTAAAAAATATTCAGGCACATTTTATAAAAAAAAATTGTATTAAAATGTATACAGGGTGTTCCGCAATGGAACGCAACTATTTACGGAGGTGAAAGATTATGTCGAGTTGAGGTAAAAATCGTATGGAAGGGGGGGAACTATTTTCACATTCTTAGGAGCTACATGGTTAATTAATATTTCACGACTTTGATTCACGTTATTGTTTTTAGCACAAAAGCTAACTTACAGAAAACTTATGTTGATAACTCATTGCAAAGGAAATAAAATCACCTTTCTAACGGTATATCAACAAACAGCACCAACTTAACCGTTACCAAGCTGTGCTCGTTCGAAGATCAATTGGTTGAAACTACGAAATTTCAACTTTAAGTGCAGATTTCTCAGAATTTTGCGTAGTAAAATAAACCTTTTTTGCAATCAGTTTTGTAATTTATTCAATTCTCTTTGCAATGACACCAAAAATATAAATATATCTTAAAAAGTAAAAAAGTTGGCAGTACTTAAAAAAATTATACTTATTACAAAACAACGAGATTAACTACTGCATAAGTATTTGTATTGTATTTATTTACCATTATTTTCTAATAAGTACCTATAATTTTTTTAAGTACAGCCAACTTTTTTGCTTTTTAAGATATATTAATGTTTTTGGTGTCATTGGAAAGAAAATTGGAAAGATTACAAAATTAATCATAAAAAAAAAATTTCTTTACGCGAAATTCTAATAAATTTGCCTAATGAGTTATCAAAACACGTTTTCTGTAAGTTACAGTGGGTGGCCAAATTATTAGGGACAGTACGCAGATTTTAAAATTTTCTAGCTTAGCTGATTTTTTCAGGCAAATTAATGGTTTTAGGTCTTTTATGTATTTTTTATTTGTATCTGTGGTCTATTGTGATCATAAAAACAACAAAAAATTTAGGAAAAACTGTTTATTATTTTTCATAAAAGCAATATTTAAATATAACAATATAAAGTGTTAGTACTTAGTGATCCCACCTTTAGCTGCAATAAGAGCTTCTAGGCGTCGAGGCATGCTCTCTATACATGTTTTTGCATTTTTTTGGAGATCAGAGTTGTGGTGCCATTCGCTGATCAGAGTTTCAATCAACTGGCGCTTGTTGGTGATCATTTTTTTCGCAATCGCCCGTTTGGTGAGCTCCCACATGTTTTCAATGGGGTTCATGTCCGGTGAATTCCCTGGCCAAGGCAAAACTGCAATGTTTTTTTCTGCCAGGAATGCAGTAACACTCCTGGCTTTGTGACAAGGTGCCGAATCGTGCATAAAAATGTACTCATCGTTGTCAGAGAACCATTCATTAAGCTGCGGCAGTAGCCGGGTTTCCAGAACTCGTTTGTACTGGTCTTGTTTCATCGTCCCTTCCACGATGTATAGGCGTCCCATGCCTTTGGCTGAGATGACAGACCACACCATAACACTAACCGGATGTTTAACTCTCTCCACAAGGCAATCCGAATTGTATTTTTCTCCAGGGCGTCGTCTGACAAAAGAACTTTTGTCAACCAAAATTTGAAACGTTGACTCGTCGGAGAAACACACCAGTAAAAGATTACAATTACCAAAAGAAAATCATTAATGATGCATCGTACTATTTAAGAAAAATGTATTTACTCGACTCCAATCTGCCACAGTCATATATCGATGTTGTCTGGCCCATTGCAGTCGTTTCTTTTTCATAGCCTCGGTTAGGCGTGGTTTTATGGTGGGCCGACGACCTATCAGATTCTCTTTGGCTAACCGCCTCCGGACTGTTCTGGCCGAAACTTTTACACCTTCGTTGTTTATCATCGTAGTGAGACTGGCAACACTCTTTTTCCGATTTTCTAAACAGATGTCTCTGATTCTTCGATCAGCACGAGCAGTTGTAACCCTTTTCCTGCCACATTTTCCTACACGGTCTGCTTCGAGATTTACATTTTTATCAATTTTTATTTTAATTCGATTGACAACAGACTTTGAAACCCCTGCAATAGTTGCTATCTCTCTCTGTGAATGTGTGGAGTGCACTAGCAACGTGTGGATTTCCCTACATTTTCTTGAAGAAGTGTCCGAAGCCTTGCCCATTCTACAAAGGAGGAAGTTTAAAGTTTTCGCACCAAATCGTTAAGAAAATGTTAATTCACAGATAAAACTTTTAAAAAAGTATTGTTATAAGAACCATTACTTACTTTTTAAATTTTTAAGACGTGAAAACTGGAAAAAAAATAATAAGGCTGTGTTAAACACGACAATACAGCAAGCCGCACTTTTTTTAAATCATAACCGAATAAGAAGAAACATTAGATAATTAACAAATGAAGCATGCTCCCAGTGCTGCCACTTACCAAAAACAATAATTATGATACCAGTAGCAATAAAAAATAAAACAAACCTTTAAAAACTACTTTGGTAGCTCAAACAGTTGCTTAAAACAAGAAAATTAATAAAAGTGAGCAGTGTCCCTAATAATTTGGCCACCCACTGTAGCTTATCTGCCAGAAACAATAACGTGAATCAAAGTCGTGAAATCTTAGTTAACCCTGTAGCTCCTAAGAATGTGAAAATAGTTCCCCCCCTTCCATACGATTTTTGCCTCAACTGGACATAACCTTTCACCTCCGTAAATAGTTGCACTCAATTGCAGGATACCCTGTATAATAAACATATTGTATAAATAAATAATAAAAAAGCAAAAAATATGCATCACACTTAAGTTTCTCTGGTGAGTATCATTTTTTTTCTAAATTTACTTCAAGTTTTTCGAAAGAAGTCGCAAATCGCTCTAAAGCAATGGCTATTCGTACCGCAGCTTCAGCCAATAACTGCGATGCTTCTGCTTGCTTGCGTGCTGATTTTGCCTGTATCTGTAAGAAAAAAAAGTTGAAGGAACACAGTAAATACAGCAAATCTCTTACTATTGATTAATTCTACTCACAGTGATCGCGTCTGCCTGTTTGTTTGCTATTTCAGCAAATTGGTCCCGTGCCAAGTTCAATTGCGTCCTTTTTGGAGCGCGTTTTTTTTGTGGTGCAGCGTTTGAGGGTTGTACCGGCGCTGGCTCTTCAGCAGCTTCTTCCAGCACATCCACCGGCCAATTCTCTTCCGCGCCACCAGATTCATCAAGCAAATGGTTTTGATGGGCAACAGTTGGACACTGGTTCAAAACTTCTATTTCCCCTTCTTCCAATAGTATTTGCAAATGCTATCATCATAAAATCAATTAGTTTTATAATGATACTAAAACAGTGAAGTTACTTACCTCTTCCTCTGGAAAACTTTCTGGACATATAGGGCTACCTTCAGAGTAGTCCAACAAGGATGTCCAACACTCTTAGCTCTAAATCTGTGAGCGCAGGAAGTGTAAGCGGTTTTCCACCCGTCTTCGACATTTCCTTCCAGCGCTCCCTTGATTTAACCGATGTTCGGTTTTTTAGGTCGCGCCAAGTCTAATGAAACAAATGTTTAATATAACTTACGACTTGCCATTGGGTTCCAGTTTTTTCCGCTCCTTTAACACCGTTGAGGATGGTAGCGAGCTCCTCCCATTTCTTGGGCGCTTCCTGTCTTCCATGTATGGAGGCGAACCTATCTTCTGCCAACCCTTTGTTAGCGCAAAAAAAATCCAGCATAATTTTATGCTGCTCCGCTGTTGTCCGACTGGACCTCTTTTTGTTTTGCTCCATTTTTAGACCTTTTATTATTTAATTTTTTTTTTTAATTTGTATTGTTACTTGTCAAAAATAACAGTTCTACCATATTTTCGATATATGTTAACGTTATTTGTAGCTTTCATTGTGAATAATTTTGTTTTCTAAAATTGTCGTTAAGTGCAGTTTTGGGAATACGACAAACGTTATTGCAAGCCACAAACTCTGTAAGTTAACGTTAACGTTAAGATAACGTTAATTTTTTGGGAATTCCACTACTGAACACACATAGCTTTATTTAGTTTTTTTTTTTTTTTTTTTTGTTGATAGCTGAATGTACAAAATTTTATTTGTATAATATATGTGTGCATATAAATGTATGTAATATCCGTTGAAGTTTATGAGCTATAATCAAAAAATGAGCAAAACGCATCGTAAAAGGTTGCTGTTTATTGTTGATCGATATAACCAAGGCAAGTGTTATGGTGCTCGTAATTATATAAACTTAATTTACTACATTTTTTTAAAACTTCCTTAGTTGAGGAGGGTATAATGCACATAAAAAGCAGGTGCAGCATAAGAAAGAAAATTTTATTGACCTCAATGAGGCTTATTAACTGAAAAGGAGCTTTTGAAGGTCATTACCAACGCAGCTCCTACCTTTAAGCTTAAGAAAGTATTTAAAATGTAAAAAATAGGCTCACAGAAGACAAAGTTGAAAATAATTCTTTAAAATTAAATAAATAATGCTTACTGACAGAAAAATTTTCCACTTTCCTTTGAAAAGCTATTAACTAAATGTCATGCCCATACAGCGTTTCCGGACATGCTGTACTACAAACATACCAACAAGACAGTCAGCCCAAGAACAGACACATAAACGGAGACAGCGTAATACTCCTTATTAAATCTAACGAAATAATTCATTAATTATCTAAAACAAATGGAACAGTACAGAACAAAACAAAACATTGAAGATAGGTATAGCAGAAGGAAGCACTTTAGCACAACAAGATGAAGATGTGTTCATAGTCAGTAGAGTGACTGCAATAACTACAGCAACATCAAAATGTCGGCTTTATGAAGGACACTGTGACAAGAGCAAAGAAGAAAAAAAAAAACAAACAAAAAATCAATTAGCAATTTTGTCCGCTTAACATAAACATGGACGCCTTTACGAGTGTCTCCGATTGTCATGGTTAGTTGGGGGTCATGACTATGAGAATGGTAGGTATAAGACAACAGAAGCTGAAGCTGCTTCTTCTTCTTCTTCTTCTTCTTCATTAGGTTTTCTATTAATTGCTGCAATAAATATAATAATAACAATAACAATTACAAGCAACAAGGACGAAATTTGTTGCGGCAACTGTTTGATAATAACTAATGTTGCACGATTAAGTAGCAGGGTATTGTAGAGAAACTGCTAGCATTATTTCTTGTCTATCTATATATATATATAGGTAAATGATAGAAGGACAAGGCAGTTAAAAGACAAATGAATAGATTTTGAGATCTGTGAAGCGTTTGCCCATTAGACAAAAACTCTGTATATACTTCAATTAAGTAAATCACAGAATAGTTTCAAAATTGAAATGCAAACCTCAATTTTCTAATTTATTAATTAAGTTGTACTGAGAGATATGTATGTATATATTAGGGTGTCTCGGTCAAATTAAAGTTTTTTTTTAACGCATACCCTCTTCAATTTTTTGGTTTAAATTTTGTGTACCTAAGACAATGGAAACCCGTGCCGACTTGCATCGAAACATGTCTTTACTTGGCGATATGGGAAAAAATTTGCTAAATTTTTTAAAAAACCAAGAGCATTTTTGAACTTTTGGAGACTTTTTCGTAAAAATACCTAAATCCAACCTAAAGAAAAAACGGTATGATGGCAATTCTTGAAAGTTGCTACGAGTGAGGAAGTAATATGTTTTTCGAATTTTTAAAATTTTTTTTTGGTGATCGAAAATTTTGGATTTTTAATATTTTTTTAAAAAAAAAAAATGCTCGATGTTAAGCTTAAACCATACAGCTATTTTTTTTTAAATTTTGTGTTTTTGCATTTTTGGGAACTTTTTTCGTAAAATTACTCAAACTCGAAATTTTCAAATAGGTACATTTCTAGCAAAAAAAAAAAACAAAAGTGTGCGTGTCAGCTCCGACGCGCGACTGGAGTTTACTCCTCTAGATCAATTACCTTGGAATTTGAGATGTATATTAAAGCAGGCCCGTAGCCAGGATTTACCTTAGGGGTGGGGGGGGGGGGGGGGGGGGGGTGAATTTTGATAAATAAATCTGTAAGTAGATACCAGTAAAAAAATAGCAAGGATATGGAAATTTTTCCAAGCAAACCTGTTTTCTTCTAAAGGGTGATTTTTTAAGAGCTTGATAACATTTTTTTTAAAAAAAACGCATAAAATTTGCAAAATCTCATCGGTTCTTTATTTGAAACGTTAGATTGGTCCATGACATTTACTTTTTGAAGATAATTTCATTTAAATGTTGACCGCGGCTGCGTCTTAGGTGGTCCATTCGGAAAGTCCAATTTTGGGCAACTTTTTCGAGCATTTCGGCCGGAATAGCCCGAATTTCTTCGGAAATGTTGTCTTCCAAAGCTGGAATAGTTGCTGGCTTATTTCTGTAGACTTTAGACTTGACGTAGCCCCACAAAAAATAGTCTAAAGGCGTCAAATCGCATGATCTTGGTGGCCAACTTACCGGTCCATTTCTTGAGATTAATTGTTCTCCGAAGTTTTCCCTCAAAATGGCCATAGAATCGCGAGCTGTGTGGCATGTAGCGCCATCTTGTTGAAACCACATGTCAACCAAGTTCAGTTCTTCCATTTTTGGCAACAAAAAGTTTGTTAGCATCGAACGATAGCGATCGCCATTCACCGTAACGTTGCGTCCAACAGCATCTTTGAAAAAATACGGTCCAATGATTCCACCAGCGTACAAACCACACCAAACAGTGCATTTTTCGGGATGCATTGCCAGTTCTTGAACGGCTTCTGGTTGCTCTTCACTCCAAATGTGGCAATTTTGCTTATTTACGTAGCCATTCAACCAGAAATGAGCCTCATTGCTGAACAAAATTTGTCGATAAAAAAGCGGATTTTCTGCCAACTTTTCTAGGGCCCATTCACTGAAAATTCGACGTTGTGGCAGATCGTTCGGCTTCAGTTCTTGCACGAGCTGTATTTTATACGGTTTTACACCAAGATCTTTGCGTAAAACCTTCCATGTGGTCGAATAACACAAACCCAATTGCTGCGAACGGCGACGAATCGACATTTCACGGTCTTCAGCAACACTCTCAGAAACAGACGCAATATTCTCTTCTGTACGCACTGTACGCATTCGTGTGGTTGGTTTAATGTCCAATAAAGTAAACTGAGTGCGAAACTTGGTCACAATCGCATTAATTGTTTGCTCACTTGGTCGATTATGTAGACCATAAATCGGACGTAAAGCGCGAAAAACATTTCGAACCGAACACTAATTTTGGTAATAAAATTCAATGATTTGCAAGCGTTGCTCGTTAGTAAGTCTATTCATGATGAAATGTCAAAGCATACTGAGCATCTTTCTCTTTGACACCATGTCTGAAATCCCACGTGATCTGTCAAATACTAATGCATGAAAATCATAACCTCAAAAAAATCACCCTTTATTAGTGAATAAGCCTGTTTTTAAATGGCCGTAAGAGAGATGACAGTACTTGTCATCATACTTGTCATAAGTTTTTGATTTTTATCTTTAATTTTTCGAGAAATGGTACAAATTGAGAATTTGTAGCTGTCTTTTAATTGTCGCAAAGTAAAAATAACTATCACAAAATTTCCCTAACACTTTCATAAACAAGAGAACCAAGAAATTATAATCGTTCTATATGGTTTCTTTTTTTTTGGCTACCTTACGTCTCTATGGATCCCTAGCTTGTGTACAAGTATATGGACCTATGTGAAGCCTAGTTCGAATTATCGTTAAAGGCCAAAATATAACTTTTCTCAAAAACGATGGCGACAATTTGACTTATATTCAAATGAAAATACTTTAAAAATTGAAATGTTCCATTTTTTCATAAGGATTTGATATCATGACTGATAAGACCATTCAATTCCCAATAACAATAACAAAATTCTTCTTTATAAATTTTTTTGAGAAAAGTCATATTTCACTTTCAGATTATTTTTCAATACCCGTACTTCGAAAACTTGACTTTGCACAGAAGCAATATCTTATAGCCAAAATATTTTTTTAATTTATCACATCAAAATAAGACTATTTTTTAAAACTATTACTCAGCTAGATATATTTTTATAAAAAGTACTAAGCAGTAATTTTTTTTTTGGATATTTAAGAAAATGTTCAGTCGTGGATTTAAGTTAGCAAAATAGAAAATTGAAAGAAAAAATAAAATTTTTTCAACTTTTCAAAAAGTGCCAAGGCTTAAAACAATTTTATTTTTTAAGTTTCTTATTAAAATTTTGTAGCGTGATTAAAAAACCATCAAATCTCCACAAAATTGCACTCTATAAAATATTTTAAAACTATTTTGTATTGAGAATTTTTTTTCGAAAAAAGCATATTTAGATTTTAGGTGATTTTCTAAAGCCTGTAATTTAAAAAAGACTTCGCATACGCCTAAATTGTTGTGCCAAGTTGGAGATTTAAAATGCTCTATATACCAATAAAGCAATAAAATAGAATGGGCAAATTGAATGAGTCATCCGCTTTGCAGGAATACGACCTAATGTGCTAAATTTCGTGGTTCATGTATTTTTTGCATTTTTCAGCTGACTTATATAAGCAAGGTGGATGACTTATATAAGCAAGGTGGATGTTAAATTTGGCCAAAAAACTTTTCATTGATTTAGTGAAGTTCTTAAATTTGCGTTGAAAATTGCCTTAATAAAAGATTATATTTTGAATTTAATAGTTTCATATGCGTTATTGTTTCATACTTTCTCGACCCAAAGGGGGGGTTTGAACACCTCCCTACTACGGGCGTGTATTAAAGGTAAAGCGGGTGAGTAAAAGCATAAAATATATTTATTACATAAATTAATTATGAGGTAAATTGATGAATTTCCTTAATAGTAACGTCATTATTAAATACTGTACTATTAGGTTCGTGGTAATCGTGAAAACATAGCATCAGTGGTTGTACCATATCTAGTCGTTCCCATTGTTCTTCCAGAAACTAAATCTAAATGCACTTCTTCTTTCAAAAATTGTATCAAGCGCAATCCTTCATCTGTATTTAAATTTAAGGAAATTTTTCATATTTTTTCTATTTAAGATGTATCAAGCGCAATCCTTCATCTGTATAATGAAAAATTTCCTTAAATTTTTCATATTTTTTCTATTTAAGATCAATTTGTGGACATATTCTGTATTAAATGTCCCGTTATGTCAAAGCAATAAAAATTCTAGCTAATTCTGTACTAAAAATGCAGCAAGTTCTATTTAATTGAAAACGGTTGAAAATTCGTCGACTTATTCAATTTGAAGTATTTCTACTTCACTACAAAATCACTAAAATAACTGTTTTGCTTTGATCTTCTTTGCGAAAAACCCAGTTTAGGCAAAGCAGCATGAAAAATAACGATTTTGTGCTGTTTTTAAAAGATTAATGCTAAAAATTTAAATAATTCGATGAATTTTTAACTAAGTTCAATGAAATAAAACTTGTTGGATTTATAATTTACCAAGCTTTTATATTATTATCAATTATAATAAAAGCGCACTTTAATATAAACTACTCGTATGAGCGACGGCTACGTTGCAAATGCACACATATTCAAACACACACAATTTTTTTGTTGTACTGCCCAGTAGCACAGGTAAGGAGTAAAAAGGGGTTGCAGAAGCACATCTCAGGCATGTAGAGTGCCTTACGCACTGAATTCTTTGCTTAATTATTTTTTATATGAAATGTCCCAAAGTGCAAGTCCTTGCACTCTCACTTCTCAGATAAGACCTTACAGAAGTTGTTATATGCAACGTCTTCAAGAATAGTTCGTTTGGAATCATTTTTATAACGCGTTGCAAAGAATAGCATACAGAAGTGAGCCTTTTCAACCACTTCTGGAACAACTTTTGATAAGCTCTTCCCTACTTCCTTAAACAGAATAGCTTGTAGAAGCAGTTCTTTGCAACCTCTTCAAAAAATCCCTATATTTATATAGGGACTTATATAGGGAAATAATATATTTATATTATTTTTGTTAATTCCGTTTTTAATAGTCAATTTTTTATTTATTTATATAAAAAATAATTTATTTCAAAAACGTTCTCTTTACTTCCCGATATTTGTCCTGAGCAGATTTGCAAGTCCTGCATTGATTTTAATGGTGCCTCAAAGAAATTTGTTAAATTTTGGAATCTTAAGCCTTTGATAAGTCCATTATTATCATCTAGAAAGCCGGTTACTTTTATTGGAACATACGGCTTAATACAACAGATATTGTCTGCTATAGAAGTGCTCAAGAAGTAATCTTCCGGTTTAAAGCTTGTAATTTTGCCTTTTCAATTTCTTTTAAATCCTTTCTCTTTGCAGTTTAGTTTAACATTTGTAGTATCCGAGTATTTGTTGTTGACCTGTTGTAAAACTAGCGAAGGTTTTCGAATTTGACTCTTCAAATTCTGCATAAAATTTTCGAAATCGTATGCTGAAAAGCTTGTTACAACACCCATTTCTTCTACACTTTTACATAAGTGAAGTCGGCAGTGAATATTAAATGTGACACTACTTTCTCCAAATAAAAGTGGGAAATTGTCTACAAACAACTCTATAATATCGTTAGCTATTTACAAATTAGATTCGAAGTTAACAGGGGTCGAAAGCAGCCGATAAGCTGAATGTAGCAATAAGAATTCATAATAAAAACCATCGTCTACTAAGTCTTTCAATACGCCAGGCCGCGTATAAAGCACAAATTGGCGAATCTCCGTTGATTTCCATCTGAGAATTTCATCCACAGATCGAGGTTTTCTTTGAAATTCTCTAGGAAGGCTCGCAGAATGTGAAACAAGCCTTGATGACATGAAATCCTTTTAATCTTTGCTGATTTTTGTAGTGCTCTTTCCGTTTAAAAGGCTACAGATCATTCTTTTTTTTGTGAAACCTAAGTCCACCAAGTGCATCGGCTCCATTGGAAACTGGGTTATCATTTTGATACCTATAAGTTCCAATGAAGTGGAAGTATATTTATGAATATCTCGGTGGAACGCAGGCTGTCTTCTATCTGTAAAATCCTTATTTGATCTTAATTGTGACGAAACAGTAGTAAACGTTGTGACATTGTTTATTCTTTTCCCTTCCTGGTAGCATTTGCTACAGCCAACCAACGCATTATGACCGACAATACCACACATGAAGGATCGTGCCGGCGTGTCACATATAAATGCTCTTAATTCAATTTTAAATTCACGGCTATCCATAACAATGACATTTTTCAAAATTGTTTTTTAATTCACTTACTAAGTCGTGCAGGTATGTGTCTTCGTTGGTTGGCTTTTTTTTCCCAAGATATGTGCCAATCAAAAAACATCTATTTTGGATATATTAACCACTCTTCCAAGTATTGGCCACAGACTTTTTGAACTGCTTTTGAAAAGTGGAAGTCCATCCACTCCAATATCCAAAACTAATTTTTTGTGCTCCTGCAATACACTACATGGTATGTTTTTAAGTTGTTTTTCTAACCCAACATTTAAATAGGTACCAGGCGAAACAGTTCTAATTAAAGCATAGTTTTTTTTTTTTTTTTTTAAGAAGGCCATAAAGGCTTTTTGGTACCGTTAGTCCTTCCGATTGGAGCACCTTCAAAAGTGCGTGCACAGATGCCCTTGGTGGTTTATATTTAGTATGCCATTCTTTTAGTTTCGAAGTTAAATTTAATTTAATCGCAGGGACATTATTGCTAATTAGTTCTATTTCACTGTCATTTTGTGGTTGTTCAACCACAGCATTATCAATTTCATTTTCTATTAGGAAATTTTCAATTATTTTATTTGAACCATTAGCAGATTTTTTTAATTTTTCTTTTAGCTAATTTTTTTCTTTTAAAATTTTTCTATTTAACGTTTTTGCACTTATTTCTCTATTTTCCATTTTTAATAGAGAATTAGCTTTTTATATTTTAGCTAATATTTAGTTAATTTTATGCTTGATACTTAACACAAATCGCAGCGATCCGCCTTCACGCACTTTAAGAAAACAACTGATGCAATAACTTAATTTCTTTCAAGTGACGCTGTTATTGAACACGTGTTCATTTGCTTTCCGTTATTCCAAGCGCAAAGCAACAAAAATGCGCAACCACTTTTCTTTCTGCATTCTTTCTTTCATTTGAGAAGGAGTGTGAGAATTGGTTTGTAAGAAGCGATTAAAAGACGCGTAAAGATGTTGCTAAGAACCAGTTATGGCAGCACTTCTGATGGGAGTCCTTGACAATTCTTCTACTGGGTGTGGCTAGCTGAACATAAAAAGAGAAGAGTAGACAGCAACATCAAGTTTATTGAAACTCTCTCTCTGCTGTGAGTATGTATTTTGCTGGTATTTCTTCGTTGTTGGTATTTTTCTGCTGTGAGTATGTATTTTGTTGGTACAACGCTGACTGCGTAATGCTTGATTTTTTAGATAACGCTCGATTTCAGTCGCCATTAATTTCCATACCGCGGGCAATATATAATATCGCTTCTAAGGTTGCGAACATAGTAAGCGCTTGTTGCCGAGCTGAAAAACAAATTGGAGCAAAAGAGATGCATGATCATTATTACTCCAATGCGTTTTTCGGCTCGGCTTAGCAACAAGCGTTCACTATATTTGCAACCTAAAGTAGTAAACTCCAAAAAAATCATAACGACCACAAGTTCCTTGTAGAAAAATCAACTAATTTAAAAGTAGTTGAAAAAGTAGTTTTTTGTCAACCACAACTAGTTGAAATTCTGACTTTTTTCCATAGAACGAACTAACATATTTTGTATGGTGATGTCCGCTAAATAAATCAATTGACTTGCGTCTGCATATATTTTCAACTACTTGTTAAATTAGTTAAATCTAAATTATTTTTTTAATTACTTAAAAATAACCAATTGAAAACTATTTATTATTCCAATTACTGAAGATGATTTTAAGAGCATAGACATTTTAAATTTCTATACATGAAAAAATCATTTATGTAACTGTTTTGAAAAATACATTAATACATAAATCATGCCAAAAAATCATACCTGGTCGACACAAATAAATTCTGAAATATAAAATCTGAAAGCAAAATGTAAACAAAGTTAAAAGTGATCAGAGTTTTTTAACGGAAAATTGTGAAATGTAATTTTTTGTGGTGTTTTAATTGATTTTAAAATAATTCAAAAGTGATTCATGCCAAACTTCATTGACAGTTAATTCAAAAAAGGACTAGTAATAACATTAAAGGAGCGCAACAGAAGTACGCTGCGAGGGTAGATATAATTTCATTATTCCTTTCTTCATTGGACTATTTCTGCTTCCAAAAGGTGATAGTTTCAGAAGCTGGAAGAACTCTGCGCTTATATGTGAGCATGCGTACAATGGAAGCAGTTTCCAAAAACGGGCACGCCACCGCCTGGGTACATGAGCGAAGGTGCCGATCCAATTGATCGGAATAGTGTGGATACTGCGCCTGTTATTTAACACGAGCCAGCTTTTTGACGCTTCTTTTCAAAATATGAGCTAAAGCCACGCTTTGCAACCATCAATCATGGTCGATAGACACACCGATATTTTGCTTAGTGCTTCTTTTAAGTGTCAATCGCAATAAGGTGGTGAAACAGACTCGACGCTACGTAGGGAAAGGCGTGCGTCTTTACTACTGAAGTGTTGAAGTGTTTGCTGAATGGTTAAGCAATCAATTTCCGTACAGAGTCCAAATTGAGCAATGTTTGCTAAACTCTACCAGTTTCTAATTTGAATATCTTAAATAATAAAGAATTTTTAATCGTTTCACACGGTTTTGAGGCAGTCTATCAGTTTTTAAGTGTGTTTACCAGGTCTGTCTTTTTTAAACAAAATTTTAGTGAAGCCTAAAGTTAATAATATTAAATGAAATAACATGGTTAAGTAAGTATAAACTTGTAATCTAATAAAATATTGCAATTAAAACATGTCAAAATCAGAGTAGTTGCCGCCTTAATATAATTCAAAGTAGCTTTTCAACCACTTGTTTTTAAGTAGTATTTCAATTACTTCATATATAATGCAATAAAAACTATTTAGAATTGCAGTGGATGCCGCCTTAATATAATTCAAAGTACTTCATATACTTACTTACTTACTTAGGTGGCCGTGACAACCCGTGTCCGGATTTCGACCGACCTCATCAGCTCTCGCCAGGCGCCTCTGCTTTGCGCGCGCCTTCTCCAATCGGATACACCAAGTGCGGTTAGGGCTTCATCAGCCTGGTCCATCCATCGGAGGCATGGTCTCCCTCGTCGTCGTTGACCAGCGACCCTCGCTTCGAGCACCTTTTTCGCTGGAGCTTCGTCGTTCATACGATGGACATGACCCAGCCAGCGTAGTCGCTGCACAGTTATACGCCGAACTACGTCAATGTCTCCGTAGAGCTCATACAGCTCGTGGTTCATTCGGATGCGATAGTCATCGCCGACTCGAACAGGACCGAAGATTTTGCGAAGAACTTTTCTCTCGAACACCCCCAGAGCGGCTGCGTCAGTTTGCGAAACTACCCATGCCTCAGCGCCATAAAGCAGCACAGGTAGAACGAGCGTCTTGTAGAGTGTTAGTTTTGTCGATCGAGAGAGGGCTCTGGAACTTAGTTGCTTACTGAGCCCGTAGTAGCACCTATTAGCAATTATTGTTCTTCGCTTTATCTCCAGGCTGATTTCGTTGTTAGTATTAATGGCGGTGCCAAGGTATACAAACTCCTTGACTACTTCAAAGTTATAGCTGCCGGATGAAACGTGGGAGTCTAAACGCCGAGCTCCCTTGTTTGTAGACAGCATATACTTTGTTTTTCCCTCATTTATCGTCAAACCCACTTTGGCTGATTCCTTTTCGATAGCGGCTAAAGCAGCGGTAACATCTCTCTTGGTTCTGCCAACAATATCAATATCATCAGCGTAAGCAAGGAGCTGGACACCTTTATAAAAAATGGTGCCATTACGATGCACACCGGCCTTTCGTACGATCCCCTCCATGATGATGTTGAAGAGATCGCAAGACAGTGGATCGCCTTGCCTGAAACCTCTTTCGGTATTGAAGGTTTCGGAGAGGTCATTTCCTACCTTGACGGAGCTGCGTGTGTTGCTCAACGTCATTCTGCAAAGTCTAATCAACTTTGCAGGTATACCGAACTCAGACATTGTTGCGTATAGGCAATCCCTTCTCGGGCTATCGAACGCAGCTTTAAAGTCGACAAAGAGATGGTGTGTGTCAATTTGATTTTCGTGGGTTTTCTCCAGGATTTGTCGTAGCGTGAAAATCTGGTCTATGGTGGACTTACCAGGTCGAAAGCCACACTGATAAGGTCCAATCAGTGTTTTTGTAATTGGCTTTAATCTTTCACACAGTACGCTTGAGAGAACCTTATATGCGATGGAAATAAGACTGATACCTCTATAACTTGCGCAGATTGTAGGGTCTCCTTTCTTAAGTATAGGGCACAGTACACTGAGGTTCCAATCGTCGGGCATGCTTTCTGCTAGCCATATTTTGCTGATGAGCTGATGCATGCGCCTTATCAATTCATCGCCGCCGGTTTTAAACAATTCAGCTGACAGGCCGTCAGCACCCGCTGCTTTATTGTTTTTGAGTCGTTGGATAGCAACTCGAACCTCTTCATGGCTAGGTGGTGATACTTCCACTCCGTCATCGTCGATTGGTGGCACTGCACTGTGCTCTCGATGGGCGGCATTGGTGGAATCGTCGCCATTAAGTTAATTGGAGAAGTGCTGTCTCCACAATCTAAGCACACACTGTGTATCCGTATTCAGATCTCCATTTTCGTCTCTACAAGTGGATGCTCCGGGCTTGAAACCTTGGGTTAGACGCTTAACCTGTTGATAGAATTTTCGTGCATCCTTCTTGCCCTGGTATACCTCTAGTTCCTCACGCTCACGCTTTTCCTGCTCTCTTTTCTTGCGTCTGAAAAGGCGCCTCTCTTCCTTCCTCTTTTCGCGGTAGTTTTCTCGCACGGCTCGCGTTGCAGCTGACTGCAGCGTTTTTCTATAAGCGGCGTTTTTTACTGCAGTCGCAATGCGACACTCCTGATCATACCATTGGTTCCGAGGTTGCGGGCGCCGGAAACCAATGACTTCTTCAGCGGCAGCGCGCATGGAGTGGGATATATGCGCCCAAAGTCCGCCGGCGTCGTCGAGTCCAGAGGTTGGTCGGTTGAGCTTAACCGAGAGTTGAGCGGAGTAGGCTTCGGCAGTCCGTTGTAATTGCAGCTTAGCGACATCTAGCTTTCGTTGCATTCCTGTGCGTATGTTCTTGGCATTGCATAATCGCATGCGGATCTTGGCTGCAACAAGATAATGGTCGGAGTCAATGTTGACCCCCCGAAATGTACGCACATCTAGAACACTAGAGGCATGCCTTCCGTCGATTACAACATGATCAATTTGGTTTCGCGTTTTTTGATCCGGGGACAGCCAGGTGGCCTTGTGGATGTCGAGGTGCTTAAATCTGGTGCTACTAACTACCATGTTTCGTGCCGCGGCGAAGTCGATCAGTCTTAGACCGTTGTTTGTGGAGGTCTCGTGAAGACTGAACTGACCGACAGTGGGGCCAAAGATGCCTTCCCTTCCGACTTTCGCATTAAAATCGCCGAGGACTATTTTCACGTCATGGACCGGAAGGTGGTCATATACGTCCTCAAGACTAGCGTAGAAAGCGTCCTTGACGGCTTCGTCCTTTTCCTCCGTCGGGGCGTGCGCGCAAATAAGGCTTATGTAGAAAAATTTTGCCTTGATGCGGATCGTGGCCAATCTTTCGTTCACAGGTGTGAACCGGGAAACAAGGTGGCGTAGTTTCCGGCTAACGACGAATCCACATCCAAATTCGCGCTTCTCCGCATGGCAGCTGTAGTAGATATCGCAGTGTGCTTGTTTAGAGCAGCCTTGCCCTTTCCATCGCATTTCCTGGATGGCGGTGATGTCAGATTGTATTGTTTTGAGGGCTTCCGCCAGTTGGATAATGGCACCTTCCCTATAAAGGGTCCGGACATTCCAGGTGCATATCTGTAAATCATTGTCCGTTTTTCGTTTGCGGTGGTCGTCAACGTAATTGGGGTTCTTATCCGAGGCTGGTTTAGTTTTCATTGGGCAGTAGTAATGTGGCGGGACCCAAACCCTGCACACATTCCATGTTTAAGGTCTATGGATCGACCCGCCGCTCAAATTAGCCGTCAAACTGACGGATGCCAGTTTGCCGTTGCCCAGGGAACACCACTTGGAGGTTTGAGTCGACTTGAGACGATTTCGACATGGATAATGCTGGCCTCGCCAGGTTGAGGCGGTCAGACACGTTGCCATGTGAAGGTTCGCCCCCTGTTCCCTTCATATACTAGTTTATTTTAAATTAGTTTTTTAATTAGTTGTTTTTAAAAACAAGTTAGTTTGTTCCTAGAGGGTTATTCAACATAATTACTCAATGCACTATAGGTATGGTATAAGAACATATTTCCACCAAGATTTCATTTAAGTTTTCTCAAATTTGGATTTTTTTTTTCGATCATTTTAATATATAAAAAAGAAGCTTTATACAATTCTAAGAGCTGAGTATATTGTTAGATAGAAGTGACTAAAGATTTGAACAACAATTTTAGATAACATTTAAAAAAGCGGTTTTCTTAATAAACATTACTGCTTTAATTGAATGTGTTTTAGTATAAACATAATAAAAATTACTCTTTATATCAGCAATGTCGGTGCTTACCCTTTTCAACCATAATTTATTTGGGCATTTTTTGCCATTATTTTTAAAATTTATTTTTAAGTTCTTTGCATAATATGCTATTTTTAAAAATCATGCACATTAAATAAAAATCAATTACGCCTAAAAGCCTGCTTCATTTCAATCAACTAGAGAGTAGCTTTTATCGCTGGGCTCCTAAAAATAAACTGATACGTTTACGCATTTCCGTTTGCCTCCCATGTTGTCTTTCAATTTCATTCATTTTCATTTAGGGACCCAATAACAACACCAAAAAAAAAAAAAAAATAGATTTGATTTTAAACACTTTTTACTGCTAGGCATTTATTTCGCAGCCTTTTTTTTTTTTTTTTTTGTAACATCCTAAGGGACGTTCGGCGCACGTTCTCTCTATGCCCTAAACTAGCACAAAAAGTGGCTAAGGTGCGCCCAACCAGTGCTGCCAACATTTCAAAATTTAATTAGAAAGATTTAAGCAATTTCCGTTACGGCAACTCACTTCCGTTTGTTAAACGAATCAATGTTTACGCCTTGGCCATTTTTTTTCCCTCCTCGCTTTAGTTTTGCAACGCTGCTTGCTGCTTATCTGTCGTTGGCAGCTGTCGAGGTATAGATAAACCGAATGAACCACTGGCCAGCAGCAGCAGAATTTGGAGAATCAGTGAAATGCCTGAAAGTCGTGAAAATTTAACGAGTTCGCTGCTAAAAGTGTTGCGCATTAAATGAATGTTAAATGAATTTGTTGCAGTGTTTAATTGCTTGAAGTCTACGGCGATAAGACGTGAAGATTTACTGGCAAACGAAAAATGGAAAATGGAAAAACAATAAATGTTAAGTGTTAAGAAAAGTGAAGCTGAAAGAAAAGAGACGGAATTGCTTAATGGATTTAAGAACGTGAAGGCTGCCATGAAAGCATCTTAGAACAGTGCTTGACGGCTGAAAATGAAAATAAAAACTCAAGACTGTAAATCAACTCGTGCTTCCAGATGGTCTTGAAATTAACTCAGCTGTTTATGAAAATGTTTAAAAATTGTGAAAATATTAAGGAAAAAAAAGTGTGAGTGTCAGCTCCGACGCGCGACTGGAGTTTACTCCTCTAGATCGATTTCCTTGAAATTTGAGATGTACCATATATACGGATTTCGCTCAAGCTTAAAAATTGTATTACTTACGTCCTAGATTACGTTTTTGCATACTTAGTTGTAACCACGCCCCATTTAACCGTCTACAAATCAATAAAAATGCAATATTTCAGACTGTTTCTATTGTTTGAGATTAAAATTTTTTTAATTTATTTTCCACAATTGTATCAAAACTGGGTTTCCACGACCCCTTTTATCGCCCACAAATCCATGGAAATTTTAAATTTCACACGATTTTTGTCGTATAGGACTGAAATTTGAACTGAAAATGTGCGTGGTGACACTATAATTACGCCTACTTTGAAGAAATCATTAACAGCCAATTTCTTTACAGAGGACTAGCACTAAACCGTGGATTAGGCAACTTCTTAACCGTGGATAAGGCGACTTGAGAAGTCGTAGTCCACAGTTTACTGCTAGTACTCTGATTGTCCGTACTAATTTCAAGTAAAGTTCGAGTAAAGTCCAAGCTGTGAGAGTAATTAGATTATCTGTCAAAATGAGAGAATTTGGCAAACAGTACGGAAACGACTTCAAGCAAGTTTCGAGCAGAACAGCTGCTGTTGACAGCTACATGGCAATAATAACCTTATTTAAATAGTTTGAATAGCAGTTTAGTTTGGTCCTTGAGCTCTGGGCCAACTCCGCCACAACCAATTCCTCATCACTATCAGAATCTTTAAATAGTTTTTGAATTATTTCATCGTGACTTCTTTCAGATGAGCTGGACTCCAACTTATATTGACTTACGCACCAACACTTATATTTGAACTCATTTTGCTTATTTTAATAAAAACGCAGACAACACGCATATTTATTTTTATTTTCACAACACAATTTTTCTATCAAATTTAAATCCATTAATTTGACAAGAAGCAATTGGAAGAAGTAGATTCGAGCTCGAAGAAATTTTTCAAGTAAAGTGTAAGCTAGTTTCTAGCTCGAGAGAGCGACATTTTGCGTGTTCTTCTTCTCTCTCGAGCTGGAAAAATGTGTAAAGAAACGCTTTTGAGTAACTTCAAGTTACTTGAATTGAGTACGGAATCAGATCTAATAATGAAAATCAAATCCGCAAACCACTTAACCCTTCGATGCGTGAACAGGTCCCTAGGGACCTATTGCGTTTTCAAACGCAATTTACTCCTATTTCGGCCAGGACAACACCCCCCCCCCCCCCCCAAAGTTACCATGTATTCCAAGAGAATTTTGTGGAGAATCGTTTAAAAAAAAATCAAGGCAATCCGACCAATGGTTTAGGTGCTACACCCATTTAAATCAAATACATGCGCGGATGCGTGAACAGGTCCCTAGGGACCTTGTACTGAAAATGCAATAAAACACTTATAAATGCATTTGTTCTTCGCTTTATTATAATTTTTTTATTGTTTCAACATATCACAGATGTGTTCTGTGAATTTTTGGTAATTTTTGGATAATTGTTATTGTGTCCTTGAAAGCATAATAATCTGGTAGTTTATTTTTGCACCATTTATATTACGTCCTTCCTTGAAAACATAATAAAGTGGTAGTTTATTTTGGTAATTGCTTTTCGTTGGAAACATAATAAACCAGTTCTTAAAATTTCTACCTATACTTCACTAATCTGTTTTATGTACAAAGAGCAGATGCGCATAGTGCAGGTAAACTAAAGGCCAGGTAGACGTATGAAAGAGTATATAAGAGGTTCTAATTTCGTCAGCCAAATCATTCTAAGTTCAGACAGTGAGCAGTAAAGTGTGATATATAAAGTGAAAATAAAAGTAAGAAAATTGAAATGGCAGACCAAAATATTGAAGTTGCTGAAATGGTTGTACGCCGTAGTGCAAGATACCAGGAAATGAGTGTACATGAAAGACGTGCAGTTGATGACAGATTTGCTAATTTTATGCAAGAAGAGCTGAGCGGTGACGAAGCCTATGATGCTTTTGGCAATACAGCTGAGAATGATGACGACTCCATATACGAACCAGGTTTTCATGGTGATGATTCGGACGCAGAAACTCAACAACATATCGAAGTCAATGAAGAAAGTGATGACAGCGATGTTGACGACGAAGAAAACAATGCACAGCAAACAAATGACAATTAATACTATGGTAAAGATGGCACACAATGGTGTAAAACAGCACCCCCTAATTCTCGCATTCGAGCTCATAATGTGGTTGACTTCACAAGAAGGAGACCAGGGCCAAACGGAGCGGTACATGATCCCTTCACTATATTCCGCTCCATCATCAGTGAAGACATAGTGTACATAATATTACGCGAATCTAATAGGAAAGCCAGGGAAGTTACAGCTGCATGGAATTTGGCAAATCAAACGAAGATGAAGGAATGGAATACCATCACACTAAAGGAGTTTGATGCATTTTTGGCTATTATTCTACATGCTGGACTCACCAAATCAAATACCGAACCTGCTAGAGAGTTATGGGGCCCAACACATAACCCAATATACAAAGCTGCTTTATCCTACGATCGCTTTATGTGCATCAAACAATTCATCAGATTCGACAATGCAAATACACGACAGCAGCGACTAATCACCAGCAAAACTGCGGCAATTGATGATATTTGGGAAATGTTGCAGTCAAACTTAGCAGCAACTTACACTCCGCATGAGTCATTGACAGTTGATGAGCAATTATTCCCCTACAGAGGCCGTACCCGCTTCACACAGTACATTCCTTCTAAGCCTGCCAAGTAAAGGTATGGTGGTTGTGTGACTCCAAATCATACTATCCCGTCAAAGGTATGATCTATTCTGGTAAATTGCCAAACCAGGATCGTGAAGTAACTCAGGGCCAAAATGTTGTACTTACGCTTATGGAGAGATATACGTATATGGATACTGGCCGCACAGTTTATGCAGACAACTTCTTCACAACGTTGGATTTGGCACGTGTTTTGATGAGGAGGAAAACGGGCTACGTTGGAACAGTTCGCGCAAATAAGAGGTTCGTACCGCAGGAGTTCCAGAAAAATCGCCAGCGTTCTGTCCTCACCACATTGTTCGGCTTCAACGATGGCGATATAGCACTATCTTTATATGTGCCAAAACGAAACAAAGCTGTTCTTCTTATGTCTACTCAACATTATACTTGCGCTGTCGACGAGGCCAGTGCAAAGCGGAAACCCTACAGCATTCTGGACTGCAATGCTAATAAATCTGGCGTAGATGTGATGGACCAAATGCTGGACACTTACTCGTGCAAACGCTCTACACAACGCTGGCCATTAGCAATGTTTTACAATATGGTAGACGTTGATGCACTTGCTGCATTCACCATATACAACGAAATGCAGCCTAACCAACGAAGTGATCGACGACGGGCGTTTCTCCAGATCCTCACCAGGCAGTTGGCAATGCCAAACATTGAGAATCGGGCCCTAAACAACCAAATCACGAAGCATCCAAGGATACGCAATGTGATGGAGACATTTGATGTCAAGGTAAGAAAAAACTGCTCCAATTTCACAACCAGACTACTAATTTTGTTTTTTTTTAATTTTTTTTATCTTTTCAGATAAGACCAAGACCGGTAGAAGTCAATTCACTAGCATTTGCGCCAAGGACGAACAGGCCGTCATGCCGCCTATGCCGTTCTGAGTACGGACGGCAGCGGAAAACGAGGGCCTACTGCTTCAATTGCGACAATGCTGTTTGCGGAGAGCATTCTACAGTCCTCCACCGCTGTCATACTTGCGAACAGGCCACGATGGACCAACAGCAGCAACAACAACAATAGAAAATAAGATGTTTCATATGTTAATTTTATTCACTTTCATATGACCCATGTAAAAAAGAAAAAAAAAAAATTCTAAATATACAGTTTTGTTCTTTAGACAATAATTAACATAAAAAAAAAATAAAAAATTTTTGCAATTTTTTTTCATAGTAAAATACTTAAAAATAAAAAAAGGTCCCTAGGGACCTGTTAATGCATTGAAGGGTAAAAAAATGTTCACGCATCGAAGGGTTAATTGCTCAAAGTTTATTTATTGAATACACAAACCGAACAAAAGTAAAAAGCACTGCCAACATATAAGAAACAAAGCAACATATTTTAAATATCTTTGAAGTAAGTAGACAAAATACAGAAAACTTCCCTAGTATTTAATATGGCAGTGCCACATTTGACAACTGCCTGTGTATAACAGTGTATAGAGTGTACATATCAAAGAAAAGCTTGTCGAATGAGCTAACGATAAGCTTCGTTCGAAATATGTATATATTTCCGCTTGAATTCAACATCGCTCGCATAGCCATCGTTCGTTGAATGCTTCGTTAGGAATGCATTGATTTACATTGTCTTACAATATAATTTTTGCTTGATATATAAGAAAAAAAAAAAAAAATTTCTAAAAAGCGAAAAAAATTTTAAGGTAATTTTTAAAGTATGCTTAAGTTATGTCTCAGCAACTTAGTAGAATTACTTAGCTGTTAAATTTTTAACTATGCACAAACCATTATGCCGCAAATTTACCAAAAACCACTTGAAAATAATTTTAAAGCAGGTTGTTTACATGTATTTTTAAACACAAACATATTTTTATGCACATTTTAAAATATTTAACATTGACTAACAACCGCATATATTCATATGAAGCACACTCACACTCAGAATGCAGAATGTAAATCAGTAACATGAATGATTAATGGTGCTCATTAATTCTGCTTAATTGCGGATATTTTGTGATTTTCAGTTTTTTTTTTTTTTTTTTTTTTATCAACTGTGTTGAGTGCATTGATTTGCATTTTTTATTGCCTTACATTTTTTTTTTTTTTGTTATGCTAGTCTCATTGTTTTATTCATACAATCAGTTATGTTGTGTGTTGGTCTGTAGCAGTATTTGTGTCTGTTTTATCCCAGTAGGAAAAATCATCCTTCTATAATGCCTTATAGCCACTACTTACTTTTCATCCGCGAGGCATGCAAACGTCCCTTTCGAATCCCCATTACTTTTACAGAGGCATGGCCGTCTCTAGTAAGCTTACTTTTGTAAAGCATAATAAGCATCATAGGTACTTACGTTTTCCTTTACTCAAATAAAGTACTGGGAATGTACTGCCGAAGATCGGAATCGTTCGTGTTTCCATTCTGATGCACTTTATTTAATAAGTCGGATGTATGCATGAAAACGTAAGATAGATACGTAGATATGCTACGTATACATAATAGCTTTGAACCTTCTCGACAACGGAAATTGTAAGCAATGCTTACGTTTTCGCTTACAAAAGAAGGTGAACGTAAGGCCAAGGATCGAACTTATTTTTTCGCTTTGCTTTCACTTTCTGTCATGCTTTTATTGGTTTTTTATGTACCAGTTACGTTTTGACGTTATACACCTGAAATTGAAATTCAAAACGGGATGGTTAAATATTTTTAAATTAAATACTTGCCAGAATGAATGTCACTATACCGCCGGTCAATAGACGTTTGTTCTTTACTTGTTTTCCGTTGGTTAAACTACTTGTTAGTTAAAAATCGTTGTCGTCATGCCGCTGCATGTCTCTTACTTTACGAAATAAAGTATAGATGGAAATGATCACACGAAAACATGATCGGCTTAGCCGTGCATTCCTTTTGTAGTTGCAATCGTAAGCGAAGACGTAAGGTGCTCGAAATGTAACAAACAATATACTTACTTTAGCTTGATCCTATTTTTACTGCCATAAGCTAAAGGAAAACATCAATTATTTAGTAAGCACCCTACGATCTTTCCGACTGGGATGTTAACAGGTATTTAATGTGTTTACTTGTGTGCGTTGCTGCTGTTTTTCACCATTATATGTGGTTGAATGTTTTTTAATAAAATATTTTTATGCATTTGTATGAATTAATTTGATTAAAGGTTTCAAAGTGCATTGTTATTATAATTTTTAAGTGCAATTCAAGTACAATTAAGACAAGTGAGTATTTGCGGTAAATTCTGGTATTTTTCAGAATGAAATTCATAACATAAGCTGGTATTATTTTAATAATTCTTTAAGTTTAAAACAATTTGCCAGAAATGTTAACTTTCAATAGAAGTTATTTTTAATAAAATAAAATTTGATGTTTGTCAAAAAAATATATCGAAATCTTCCCGCATGAAGTCGTAACAAGCAGTATAGCATAGAATGCAGGTGCATTTTTGCTTACACATTTATTATAAATACTAAAATTAGTGCTAAATCATTTACGTAAAATGCTCAATATTTTATTGCTGTATCTATAACATAACAAACAACGATAAAAACAAAACATAAGCAATGAGCAAGAAATAAATTTGAACTGCTGTAGGGTTAAAATTCATTTTTTGATTTACGGTGCCGAAATGTACCCAGTGAACCAAAACTACCGTTTTTGAATTCATTTATGAACCTTTTCGGGTAGAAACGTTCATTTTCGGCACTCATAAATGAACCCTTTTTGTATCATTCGTCGGACTAAAATGCCTCTCAAAAACGAATCTTATTTTGTTCGCAAACGAGTTAAAAAAGAACCATAAATTATCCTTTTTTTTTTGTTCGGAATTGAGTTAAAAAAAGAACCATAAAAAGTAATTTTTTAGCACTCGAAAATGAGCCCTTTTTGTATCAATCTTTGGACTGAATTGCCTCTCAAAAACAAACCTTTTTTTGTTCAGTAATGAGTTAAAAAAAATAACCTTTTTGTATTATAAATTTTATTATTGCATAATACTATTTATAATTACATATCGATATTTTGTTAAAGAAGAAATGATTATTACTAAAATTAGAGATCATATTAATCATTGTGTTAATAGAATTAATATATCTGGCCTGGAATTCACGCATTGTGTTTTTCATGATATTGATGTTTCAAAGGGGAAAGGCGTGATTGTTGTCCAATTTGACAAACTTCCAAATTAGATATGAAACTTTTTTTGCATGGAAGTTTTTCGTGGTTTTCATTCTATTTGGGCCTGATTTTAATTTTTGATAGAAATGTTGAAATGTTGCAAATTTTCATACGTGTAGCAGTATGTACATCCATCTCGCACTGGTATAAAAGTTCATATGACGTTTGTACGAAGGTTAACATTTTCATTTTAAGTTTCTTTATTTACCTGATTTTAGAATATAAAAAGTAACATTTATGATTCATTTGTGAACTCATTTATGAACAAAAAATGGTTCGTTTATGAGAAATTGTTTCCTACTGATATGATGAAAAAATTATTCTTTTCTGAACTCATTTCAGAATGCAAAAAAGAAACATAAATGATTCATTTCCGAACTCATTTATGAACAAAAAATGGTTCATTTGCAAGGAAGTCTTACCTACTGAAATGATATAAAAATGATTAATTTTCGACTCAAAATAAGTTTTTAATGAATTTCGCAAAATATGTACAATTTTTCTTTATGGGAAAAGCTTTCACGAATTTAATCTTTTAAAGCAAGCACTTTTAAGCGACAAAATAAAAAAGAAAAAATTAAAAAAAAAAAATTCTAACCAAAAACGTTCGCAAAACTCTCACCTTACTCAAAACATGCAATAACAATAGAGTTCAGCTACTACAGCTATATCGCACTTCCTCAGCATTAACCCATCTAAAGCCACTACCCAGTAATCATTGAAAATATCAATGTTATGGATACCCGTGACCACAAACAAGTTAATGTGGGAAAAATTTACCCACCAATGAATGGGTTGGGCTCAGGGACAACACAAGACGTAACAACTAACCATGCGTATACATAGATCTATTTACACAACTAATTTTAATCTACTTTTGAGTTGACCTTTTGACAAATTAACATCAAAAACGCTACAATTGTTAACAAAGGAACTCATTCGACTTAAAGGAGCAGTAGCCATATAATTTGTTCTACTAAATGGCAAATAAATTAAGTTGTTAGCGTTTCTACTGCTTCTACGGTTAGTGTTAAAATTTATGTGAGAAAGAAGTTCTGGAGAATCGAATACACCTGTTATGAGCTGGTGTAAATAAACGATATCTGCCGATTTCCTTCGATCACCTAAAGACTGCATTTTTAATAGTTTTAAACGATCCGCATAAGGAGGAAGGTCTAATATGTCAGTTCCACTTAAGCCCCTTAGAGCAAACTGAACAAAACGTTTTTGGATTCTTTCTATTCGATCAACATGCACATTGTAACTTGGGGACCAAACTTGGCTTGCATACTCTAAGTGAGGACGCACGATTGCATAATACAACGTTGTAGTTGTAATAATGCTATTAACTTCTTTGGCCCAGCGTTTTACAAAACCAAGCATTGAAGATGCTTTTTTACAAATATTATCAATATGAATGTTAAACGATAGCTTAGAATCCATGCATATACCTAAGTCTTTGACGGTGTCTACACGACTCAAGGCAGTATCTTTAATCTTATAATCAAAAATAAAATTATTCCTTTTTCGCGAGAAGGTCATAGTTTGGCATTTATCTGGATTTAAAAACATATTATTTTTAGAACACCAAACTTCAAAGGATTTTAGATCAGACTGGAGTAGATCTGAATTATCTCTAGAATTAATCGTTCTGTATATTTTCATATCATCGGCATAAATAAGCAGATGAGAGTGTTCAATGACGTGAGTTACATCATTGATAGCTAAAATACCTTCGTTTATGGTTCAGAGGGTAGGCATGCTAACACTTTCAAGCGGAAATGGAAGTTAATATTTTGGAATTCAGTTGTGAAAAGAATATCAACAGAACTAAAAATAAAATAACAAACATGGTGTCACAAAGCCGCATTTTTTATGTATACCACATATATATATAAATTATTTGCATGTGTTCCATGTTTTGGTGCATTTAAGCTTCACTGCGTGTTGGTCTAACACAAGCAAACAATTCATTGTGATTGCCTTGCGTTGCAATTAAATGCATTCACATTTCTAGCCGCCTACGGCTATATTTTAGCCGCATGAGAGAACACATGATAAGCGCGAAATGCATCTTTGACCGTTCCTCTCTCTCCATATTTGCATATGTTTGAGCATCTATATCTATAAATCAACATTAATACAAATACAAACGCGTTTGCTGTTGCTGCATGCCTCAGTGTGCATCTCTTGGGAAGGCATGCATCTTTGTGTTAATTGCATGCAGCAAATCAAAAGCATATCGAAAGCTTTGTTTTGCAATTGTTTAAAGATGGGTTAAGGCGAAATTTGTGTGTGTTTGTGTTGGTGCAGTGTATTGCTTTGAGCCATTGTAATTTATGTGAATATTATTTGCATTCCCCAATTTACCCCAGTGTGTCCGCTTAAATTGCATATTTTCGCTTGAACAAAAACAAAAAAACTTAAAACTAAAAATAGGAAAATATAATGGTACATACAGTGCATTAATTTAATTTTTAGGACAAACCTTTGTTTCAACTTTAAGAGCGAATTAATCTGCAAATAAATCGATTTAAAAATACACAATTTTCTTACATTGATATCGAATTATAATATATCATGTCATCACAATTTTACCACTTTTTAAATTTTGTAGCTTCTTAGTTAAAAATTAAAAAATACTATAAAAAACGCTCAATTTCATTTACATGCGAAAATAAAATAAAGTGAGAATTTTTGAAGTCGAGATCGAAGTTTTTGAGATCGATTCTAATTTAATCTTATTAAAATTTACTTAATTTTTCATTTTTATAATAAACAAAAAAAAAAAAAAAAACTAGTAAGGATGGAGCTTCGGCAGGGTACCGAAGCTAAAATACCCCCCCGCGGCCATATTGAAGTATATTCAATGTCTTTAGCCACGACATACACGATGACATTCAGTTTTATATATTAACGAAAGTTTTTCTATTTTGATGATGTCACTTTGTATGGGAGGTAGGCGTGGTTTTGATCCGATTTTGCCATACATCATAGAGATGGTTCATATTATTATCAAAGCTAATGTGCAAAATTTCAAGACATTTCATTAATTTTTGTGAATTTTTAAGAGATTTTACGTTTAAAATAAAGCCACTTTGTATAGGAAGTAGGCGTGGTTTTCATCCGATTTTGCCATATATCATACAGCTGACTTATACTAAATACCAAAGCCTATGTGCAAAATTTTAAAACATTTCTTTAATTTTTGCAGATTTTGAAAAGATTTTACGTTTAAAATAAAGCCAATTTGTGTGGGAGGTAGGCGTGGTACGCATTCGATTTTGCCAAATATCATAGTGGTGGTCTATGTTATATATCAAAGCCTATATGCAAAATTTCGAGACATTTCTTTAATTTGAGCAGATTTTTAAGAGATTTTACGTGTAAAATGAAGCCACTTTGTATAGGAGGTAGGCGTGGTTTTCATCCGAAATCCAAATTTCATAGCCAGGATTAAGACTGAAGAGCAGAGATCATCTGCCAAATTTCAAGGCATTTCTTTAATTTTTGTGGATTTTAAAGCCATTTTTCGGTTAATATAAAGACACTTTGTATGGGAGGTAGGCGTGGTTTTCATCCGAATTGGCCCATTTCGAACTTGATCTTCCTTATTTAAAATTAAACGTATATTTTGAATTTCATCGCGATAGCTTTAAAATTGCTGCTGTAATCGTGTCGACAGACGCACAGACGGACAGACAGACAGACACACGGAAATCTACTCAGGAGATGATGCTGATCGAAATATATATATTTTTCTATACCTGATACGCCTACTTCTTGGCGTTACAAACGGAATGACAAACTTAACATACCCCTTACGCAGTACGCGTTGGGTACAAAAAAGGAGATTTGCTGTAGGTCACACAACTCAAACCACCGCTGATAAACGTGCATATGAGATGTCCCAAAGTGCATCACAGAAGTGAAAGATTCTGAACTGCTTAATGTGAGAAAAGTACACATAGCAATATGCTTTAAGTACTTCGTCAATGAACAGAGAATTGACTCTGCGTGGCAATGGGTGCGCACAGTGCGTCGACCCCAAACAAGCAAGGGACAAAAATAGAAAGAGTGCTTTTATGATAATGAAATTTTGTATACTTCTTCAGTTTAAGCTAATTAAGAAAAATTTCAAAAATTGTTAAAATTGGTAAGGCCCTTGGAGTACCTCCCTTGGACCTATATTAATTTTTTACATGATTTTGTATGGGAGGTACACACAAAGCTTGGTCGAATTTAACAAAACTTGGCCAAAAAGTAATACAAATAGACTTATAGATGTGTACTGAAAATAGTTGAACTTGGTTGGATCCTAGGGGTACTTCTCTTGGACCTACATTAATTTTTCACATGATTTTGTATGGAAGGTGCATATAAAAATTGACCGATCTTAACGAAACTCAGCCAAAATATACAAACTCAGCTAAAACAATATAGTTATAGATGCGCACTGAAAACGGTTGAAATCGGTGAGACTCTAAGGGTACTTCCCCTGGGCCTATATACATTTTTTACATGATTTTGTATGGGAGGTACATACAAAAGTTGACCGATCTTAATGAAACTCAGCCAAAATATTAAAAAAATATAGTTTTTGATTTGTACAAAAAAGTGATAAGATAAGAAAGTGCTAAAAATGCACTTCAAAAATTATTGCTTTATTTTAGGCCTTATTTAATTCTGATGCGACGATGAAATGGCCTGATAGAGCATTTTTAAAAAGCCAATGTATTAAAAAAGCTGGAAAAAGTCGAGTATATTTTACATGTTTCGAAGAGTTAAAGGTATATACATATTTAATGGTCCTGTATTTACTTTTTGGGCAATTTTGGACGATTGTTTTTTATTGACCATGAAAAATGTTCGAATCTTATATATTCTGCAGAAAAAAAAAATCTTCTTATATATCGATATATAACATTTTCATTTTTTTGAATAGTAGTTGTTATTTTGGTATAGTATAGCAAAAAATGTATTTTTGGGAATATTTTTAGTAACTATTTATAAACGCAAACTGTGCATGTGATCATTTATGCAAGAAAATTTTCGAGTTTGAAGTGTTGCAGCACCCACAAAAATAGTATATTTTTAAAAATGTTATTGATTTTTCTTAGTTAAATAATTTCCTTTAAGGGGTTACATGACATTCGCGACAGAGAAAACAGACCTTTTTAAAAAATTCATAACTCAGTCAAAAATAAACATTTTTCCAAATATTTTTTATTATTGTAGAGAATTGGACAAGTAACAAGAAAAAAAAATTAAAAAAAATATATTTTTCACTCCAACATGGTTTTATAGAGCTCCAAACTGGCGGCAGAGAAAAAAACGGGGCCTCGTGGTTGCAGCGCTGGGAGTTGCAAAAATTGTCCGATCTGGAAAAAAAATTACTTTTTTAAATCTTAACAAAATGGGTTCTCGTATGACACAAGCTTTTTTTTTGTAAATTTTTTTTCAATTTTTGATGATTTTCCAAATTTGAAAGTGTGTTTTTTCGAAAAAAATATTGACTTTGAAAATTCATAAAAAATCGAAAAAAAAAAATTTAAAAAAAAGCTCGTGTCATACGATAGCGAATCAAGTTTAAAAAAATAATAAAAAAAAAAATGAACCCGCAAGTGCCGCAACCAGTACGAAAAACATGGTTTCGAGATAAACGCGTTCAAAGTTTGTGAACAAAGAAGAAAAAGGTTACCTTCAATCTGCCATGCCTGCTTCGAACTGTATGCCTTCGTTATCTTGGGTTGTGCTGTTTCTTATAGTTTTTTTGCAATCGTTTAGCAATTCGGGCTTCTTTTGAAGCTTCATATGCCTTCACTCTGGCGCATTTCAAACGATTTGCATCATTTCCTTTGGAAAAATTCAATGCTGTAGCTACTATGGTGATACCAAGTAGTTGAAACATTTGCAAATAACTATAAGCGCCGTCATTGTAAGTAGACACTGCCATGCAGCTTGCAATATTAACAATTTTGTTGCTGCCTGGCATACACAAAATATAACCAGCTTGAATCCAAGGCCACGCATAGATTTCTTTTCAAGTTTTACATTTCCACCACATTTTCGACAAAAATATTTCAACATATTGTAATATGCAGTAGGAAAATGTTTCATCACAACCAACATCCACTGATGCTCCATGGTTTTTCCATGGAAAAAGAATTTTTCCATGAAATTAGAATTAAGAGTCTTAAGAATATTTTCTAAAATACAAAATTATTAAAAAAAAGTCGATTTAAAAAAACTGTCAATGTCATGTCCCCCCTTAAAATGATATCAAACATGTGGGTTTCTTTTCCATGAATTTTTTGATTTTTGATTTTCCAAGAAACAGAGCACTGTGGTGCGGTTAGAATTACTGAGGTGCGGTTAGAATGAGACAAATGCTTAGAAATCACCGCGTAATTGTAAGTTAATTTTCCTTAACCATTTTATGTATATGGTAATATAAAGAAACTAGTATAAAGGCCCGTCCTGCAACGGGTTGAAAGCATTAACGCTCAAACTGTAATTATTTTTTGCCACTATTACAGTGATTTTACAACATACTGTTCTGAAAAATTTTCAACCTGAAAGTATGCACATATATAAAAGGCAAGCATGTCACTGATAAGTATCAAAAGAATTCTGTGCATACTTGCAGGCTGAACATTTTTCAGGACAGTACATGTTGGGTAGAAACTGTAATAATCCCAACAAATAATTACAGTTTGAACGATATTAGGTGCAGAGCATTGTGTTTGCCTTCTACAGATTTTTTTGGATTAGCTATTGCATGCCTTTGCCATAGTTCTATTGTTGAAAGGCAAATATTTAAATTTTCTGAGAACTTGAATCACACCGTCATTTATCCAGTATTTGTAGAATTGTGCTTAAAAAACTGTTGTTATAAAAGATTCCTCCGATGGATGGACCAGGCTGAGGAAGCCCTAACCGCAATTGGTGTATCCGATTGGAGAAGGCGCGCGCAAAGCAGAGGCGCCTGGCGAGAGCTGATGAGGTCGGTTGAAACCCGGACACGGGTTGTTACGACCAACTAAGTAAGTAAGTAAGTATAAAAGATTCAAACACAATAATTTTCCAAATAATTTTTCAATTATTAATTAAGATCTGTATTTTTTGAGCTAAAGATCTGTGTTACTTTCTGAAGAAAACAACCAACAACAACAACAATACCCTTGAATATATAGTAGTAATAAAACAGTAGACTAGACAGACTGTTTCGTTGGCGGCTACACCAACTCAACAGCAGTGTTGCGTGATCGCTGTGATCCACTTAGCTGCTTACATTCTATTTGTTTCGTCAATGTTACGAGCAAATTACTGCGAAATAGAAGCACGTAGTAAAAATAATATGAAGCAGCTTAAAGTTCTTCTAATATTTAATGCATACTTATTTCATGAAAAGTGAGCTCTTTTTTCGAAGATAGATCAAAGCTTTTTACTACAAGCGCATTATTGTTGTTGTTGTTGATTGTTTTCTCAGTAAGCAACAAAGACCTTGAACTCAAAAAATATAACTCTTGATTAATAGTTGACAAACTATAAGAGTTATAAAAATACATTACATAAAATATAGTAAAAGAGGTCGTAATATTTAAAAAATATTTTTCTCTGTGTAAAAGTCATACACCTCAGCATATATTTGCATGGCTTTAATTTTTGATGAATGTAATTACTTATTAACTCTAATATGAAGAGTATAATAGGCATGAGTATGTCATAAAGCGAGATGCTACCTTACAATCGAAGATATACTCTACCATTTATCAGTTGCACAAAGAAACTCTTAAATCTCCACCCCAAAAAGTTGAGAACCATTATTAAACAATTTCAAAAAACTATACCTACGCGCCAAACTATTTTTTTCAACACTAAGCGAATTTCTATAAAATGCTCACTATACATTTATTGTATTTTATAATTTTTAATCTGAAACAATTGAGTCACAGGTTTGCCAGTTGCAGCTGAAATTTATAACAAAATTTAATCTGTGCTGGCGCAAGTTTTTCAAATTATTGTTTCAACAAAACAAAATAAAATAAAATATTATTTTTTTCACAAAGCAAAGATTTATTATAGCTAGCTTTGATTATATGCATAAATAATGCTTATCAAATAATAACAACAGCAGCAATGGCAATTATATCACAGCAATGATAAACAAACATATAATAAATTCATAAAATTTCGTTTGCAGATTTGCGCGCATAATAATTCACTTTTCTTATCAATGCTGCAATAACAATAACAACAAAAGCAGCAAATATAACAGTAAAAGCAATTATATTGCCATGTTGGGTCTTTTTAAAAAATATCTTTTATTAACTTTTTGCTGCTATTATCTATTTTTTTTTTTTTTGTTCTATTGCAACAAAATTTATGCATTTTCAAATGCCGACAATAATTATGCAACATAATAAAATTGCAGGCAAAAAGCATGTGTTTTCTTTGTTATTGATCATTGATGTGTTGCCTTTTTTCTATATATTTATTTATGATTAATATCTTTTCCGCATACTATAAAATACTGCAACAACCTGCATTTAACAATGGTGCAGCGACATTTTATTATTTATTTATTTATATGATCAATTTATGTGAAGCAATGCTGCAGGTTCAAAGGATATCATAAAGCACAGCAATAATATTGTAAGGCAAATGCACCACTTGTTTCCAAATGATGCAAATATGCAATGGTACTCAAGCAAAGCTGCTCAATCGTTGCCCGCATTAGTTTAATGATGTCGAATGGTTTATAGAGTAAAACTGTTTTAAAGCATAGCTGCAGCGGAATTTGGACATTAGAATGCTTAAATTATGTCGCAATATTTTTTGGAAAAAAAAAAAATCTTAAACATGCACAAGTTCCATTGTTTAAAAGATAAAAATAAGCTGTTGCTTTGAACAGCTTTTCATAAACATGTTTACTTTTGCAGTGCAGCAGCACTGGCACGCCGAGATGTTGCTATGATTAATTATTCTGAGCTGTTTGCTGCGGGAAAATGCTTAAGTGTGAATTAACTGTGTGTTTATGTCATGGTGTGAGTTATTTTTATGAGTACTTGCTTCAAATGCAATGAGGTTTAATATTTTCATTGAAATATCAAAATAATTGCAGAGTTTAAAATGTGTCTTGTCTAGAAAGCATTTGAAAGCTTATGGCCAATAACCAAATTTATTTGTGACGTAGGGTCCAGAAAGTATAAAAACATAAAATATAATCAATAATATATGACATTTTTTATATGCGCATACTTAATGCGCCTACGTTTCTCTTCAGTAACAGTATAAACTGCAACAGCAACACGCTTAAGATATCGAATAAAGTTCGATACATTCAATTGAGCCTTGTCCATCACCAGCGATTTAAGAATCTATTGCGTTGGAAAGTATTAAATGAAAGGGCGAAAAAAATTTTCCTTTTACAATTGTTTTAATTGTGGTTTTCTAAAATTAAAACCATTTGTGTTAAGTGTTTTCTTAGCTGCAGAAACCGCATCCATCAAAAACCGAATGCGAGTGCGTGCGGGTTGCGTACAACAACCACCACTTCCACGCGAAGCATTCTCATAACAGCGATGAGCCACGAGTGCCGCCGCTTTCACTCATCGCTCATGAGAATGCCGCTCAATGATTCTAATGATTCTAGAGTCATTCCTTATGATTCAAGAGTCATTAAGGGAAATCGCGTGCAGGGTTACCGCTGACATATTTTATTATACATATAATACATAAATTTATTATTATATACATAACATACTAGCGGACTCGGCAAATGTATGAAAATAAATCTTAAAATAGTATTAAAAAAATATTTAAATGCATAATTATAATAAAAAAAAAAAAATTTTAAATATTATTGATAGAAATAAGTGAAAAATTGTGAAAATATTATTGAAAAAAAAAATATTCAAAATTTTTGGAAAATTTTTAAAGAATTATCAATACTATTATGATTAAAGAATTAAGAATTATTATAATTAAAATATTAAATAAAATCATTTTATGATATATAAATCATTAACAGTGGCAATCCTGTTTATTTTGGATTACCGCTTTCCATATGGCATTCCTAAACAAAAAGGTTCGCTTAGGTTCTTAGAGCTGATTTAAAAAATTAATTAAAAACAATACAATAACAACAAGGAGCAAATAATAGACAACATGCAACTATAAAGTAAGTTTGCTACAATTTAATTCTTTGAAATAGCGATTCCCAATTTAGAAGCTGGCTATTTATCTTAATCACCACGTAAGACACAAAACAAAAGTAAAACAAGGAAAACGTACGCCAATACTGAAGTGCACGCAAATCATCCAATGACTCTAGAGTCATTGAGGGTGCTTAGAATCATATGCTTAAAATTCAGCAGTCTTTCTAATGAGCGATGAGTGAAAGCAGCGGCACTCGTCGCTCATCGCTGTTATGAGGATGCTTCGCGTGGAATTGGTTGTTGATGGGCGCAACCGCACGCACTCGCACTCGGTTTTTGACGAATGATTTAGAATCATAAAAAACGATTCGCTGCAGGTCTCTGATCGGAATTGTCTTCGGCTTCGGCAGTACATAAAGGTGCAAGCAACGATATTTGCAATTTCATTGCATTACAAGTTTTTAAAACATTAAAAATCCCCTCTTCCTCCCCCCCCCCCCCCCAACTTTTAGTTTTCCTGTCAGTGGTTCGCGTTATGTACGATTTAAGCAGTCTTGGTTGAGCCGTTGGCATTAGTTAGCTTACTCCAAATTGAAAAACGGAGCTTATTGTAAATTTTGCGTTTTTTTCAGCACTGACGCGGGATCTCAACTTCTTGGGACAACACAAATTTTTAAAAATTAAATTTTGAAACCTTTTGAATGTTGTCGAAAAAGTCAATTAAATTAAAAAATTTTGCTAAGTGATCTGTTAAGGTCTAGAAGTTGGTTACGTTTTTACTTATAAGAAAATGTTAGTCTTCTTGTTGTGGTAATTTTTCTAGTAGGTAACAATTGGCTTATAGTTCAACCTTGCTTTATACAAAATTTTAACCCGATAGCCGCTTACAAAGACGCTTACGAAAATATTGTTTGAAAGGGATTTGCTTGGTAGGTCGCATTTCTAATGATGTGGAAAATTTACTGTTTATACAACTTTCCTTGGTGCAAGAACTTACAACATGGAAGTACTATTTACAAAGCACAACTGGCTTTTGTCATCGTTCAACTTGATTTTGATGACATCCGAAAACGAGGAACGATGTAAAAATTTTAATTACACAATATGCAAGAATTTTATCTTGCTCTGGTAACACAACCATAGGTATAAATTAAATCAGAATTCAGCAGCGGATGCTGGTGCATATAAAAGGAAAGTGTGCTGATAGGTGAAGGAGTGCAATTGATATTTGAAATATATTTCTAAAAATTCTATCGGCAAGTAACGCTTAAATGATTGTGGATCCTTAAGAATACATAGGATAGCAAAGTCACAGAGCATGATGTATTGTCAGAATTGGGAATAAAAAAAAGAGAAGACTTAATACAAACATATAAAAATAAATAAAAGTTTTATTGAAAGTTCATTAAAGTTTTATACTTAATTCCTTTGATTCATTTATATCAAAAAATATCGATATATTTTTATTTTTTTTTTCAAGTTGCTTATATAATTTTTGAAATGTAACTACACAAAATTTAAAATAACGACACTGTTAAAATCCAAACTAAATACCCGTTTTATTTTTTATATAGCTAGAACAAAAAAATCACTTAAAAAAATGTACTTGTGAAATTAACGGTTAGTGAACTGTGTGTTTTCAAAATAGTTTAAAAAAAAGACCGAGAGTTTCACAAGAGTTGGGTGCAACTCAAACCTTTAAAAATAAAAAAACAAAATATGGCATATTTTTAGGCATCAAAGCCAAAGTTTTGCTTTGCTATGTGAGCTAGCTAGATTAAAAAGAATACAACAAGCTTGAGTACACATTTGTATTTTTTAGTGTCTCTTAATCTGTTGTGGATTTTGAAGTGGAATATTTTTAGGTGCATCTAAAAAGTGTAGAAAATAAAGGTTTATGGTCAAAGCATCGAAGTTAAGCGATAAAGAATAAAGTCAGTTAGCACTAATGCACAAGTTTAAAAAAAAAAAGAAAAAAATTTATAAATTTTTATAAACACTTATCAGATCGTGTCATCCTTTCACGATATTGCTAGGATATATAAAGGATATCCTTTTTTTATAAACAGTTGCACGTGTTACTGTCTCTTCGGAAAAATATTCCTATAACAGTAACAATAACAATAACAATAACAATAACAATAACAATAACAATAACAATAACAATAACAATAACAATAACAATAACAATAACAATAACAATAACAATAACAATAACAATAACAATAACAATAACAATAACAATAACAATAACAATAACAATAACAATAACAATAACAATAACAATAACAATAACAATAACAATAACAATAACAATAACAATAACAATAACAATAACAATAACAATAACAATAACAATAACAATAACAATAACAATAACAATAACAATAACAATAACAATAACAATAACAATAACAATAACAATAACAATAACAATAACAATAACAATAACAATAACAATAACAATAACAATAACAATAACAATAACAATACATTGCTTACAGTTCCGTTAAAAGGTCTTTGCCCACTTACGGCACGTAACGAAACAAAACGACAAGCCGAACAGAATACTTTTGTTTCAGAGCCACTGGCTCTTTCGTCGGCGTAAACATTCCTTGCCGTTTTGTCGCTTCCCAATAAACTTTGTGACGAGTGGTGCTTCGTTAACGTATCGCTTATGAATCGTTTTTTTAACAGTTTTCGAATAGTTTCATTCCGACTTCATCAGAGGTTGGCTTGATGCTTATAGAAGGCAACGATTGAAATCATGACTTTGCTAAATTCCATTTAAGATGTAACAAGATAAACAAAAAAACAATTTTTTTCCGACTTTTCAATGTAAAAAATTTTTTAAGAATAATTTTATTTTTTTATTAACTTTCTGTTGTTAATACGTCATTTAAGCGAACGTCTTTTTTCGGTTTTGACGAATGTATAACGAAGTCGACATTTTAATATGAAAAAGTTTTTAAAAAAAAGTAAATAGAAATAATTTTGAACCTTTGTAAAAGCCAAATCTTTAAAAAAAACCTAAACAACAAAAAAAACATGTTTTTTTTTTGTTTGACCCAGTTTTGGTTCGAACCCATGTTCGCGAATGCTGGCTTTTATTATCAAGTAAATTAAGCAGGATATATATTCAGCGTCTAAAATAGCCGAGTGGGTAAGGTGCCGGACTAGTATTCAGATGAAGTGGTAGGTTTGAAATTAATTTAAAATTTTTATTTCTTTTTTATTTTTATATGATTTATATGTTTCGTTATCGAATTGCTTTTTTAGTTTTGGAAACTTGTTAAAGAACTGTTTTTTATATTTTTGGCGACTCGTTAACGAATTGCTTTTTTCGGTTTTGACGATTCGTTAACGAAGGAGGAATTTCTCTCGCTCGGGATTTTATAAATGAATCGCTACTAATAATTGCTAACGACTGAAATGTACGAGAATGCGATTCGTAAACGATAACATTAGTGAAGCATTTTGTTTGTTGGGCTGTCAGTGTTCATGAATACATAAGAACACAGGGTAGTTATACTTATTTTGCAGTTTCGTTTCGTTGCGGTTTCGGAGCGGGAGAAGCCTCAGGTATTATTCAATTGTTTTTTTTTTGGCTTTAAATAAATTTATTAATTTTAAAATTTTGACCTGAAAACTTCAAAAATAACGTTATTCATAGCTGTACGATCTTTCGGTGTAGTGCTCAAAATTAGTCAGGCCTGTTTTGAAGTCATCATTTTATGATTTAACAAGCTTTTTCGCAATTTTCATTAAATATTATACAGTCAAAGAACAAAAAACACACGCACAAGCATACGCAAGCACTTCTTAACATTTGTTCACTCACTTGCTCAATTGCAGCGCAAGCGTTGAATATTGCCTTTTGATTTTCTAAGCTTTCATATGCTGGAAAAGGCAAGAAAAAAAAAAGATATAAAAAACAAATTAAAATCAAACAAATTAGAAGCACAACCAACAACTTCAAAGGATTTTGTGGTGTTTTATTAAATTTTCTTACTGCAAGAATGTTGGCTCTGTGAAGTTTAAAAATATATGCCCATGTTAAGGTCGACTTTATGCCACGATTACTAGGATTTATGCAAAAAATTAAACTGGGCATACGAGCGATATTATTTAAAAATTCGTAAATTGCTTTAATTTTAAGCATAAGGTAAAAATGATTATCTAATGAATATAAGTTTCAATAATTTTCTCTTATTTTATTTTGAAAGTGGGCGCTTATGAATGAAGTAGTTCTAATAACCGTGCAAATTCATTAAACTGCATAAAAACTGTTCATTAAACTGCGTGAATAGATGTAGAAAAAAGTTTACCTTTCTTAAAAAAAGTATCTCAGGCTCACCTTGAAACTCTTAGCAAATATACATTAAGCCACATAGGGCCATTTAGCAAAATGATTCTGTAGTATTTACAACATTTGCATCACTTAAACAGAGGTATGGGATGTAGGCAGCTCATCGGTGGAATTTTATAAAAATGATTATACCATCTTAAAGTCAGAAAATGGTCACAAAAGGCTACTTGGTTCTATTAATTAGTCAGTGTTACATCCTCGGCTTTTAAAACGGTCTTCTTTACAAATTTTTTTAAGTACTTACAACGTTTTTGGTCACTTTTTGGAACATATCTACTGCCTTTAATATGCATCGTACAAAAATAAAATATATGCCAAAATATTAGTTACATAACGAATGCAACGAAAATTTTACATTTCATTACGCTTTATAAGTCACTTGTCACAGCGGATGCCACCTCATTAATAACGTCACAAAATAGCATAATATAAGAAGAAAAAATCACATTTTTGTATGAGAAAAAGCATGCATACAATTCTTCAATATCTGTTTATGTTGTTGCTGTTATGGTTGTAAGTTTGGTTCGGGCCAAAATTATTTTAATATTTATTCCATATTAAAAATAAACGTATTTGGTGTGTTAAAATTAAAATACATAATATATAAAAACACGTTTATAAGTTCTACATTTACTGCAGGAAGCCAAATTTTTCCAAAATATTTATGTTCATTTATTAAATAAATCATTGAATTACATTTATTTCAAACCAACATAAAAATGAACAACACAATAACAAATTTAACAGCAAATATACGAGTATCAAAATAAAATTCAACGTCTACATTTATGATATTATCGCAAGTGTGTCTTTTTTTTGTTTTTTAACCCTTTCAGACCCAAGTTAAGCAATTGTGAGATGTGTTCAAAGAATTAAAAATTCAGTGTCGTCGCATACCTCGAATAGATTGGAAGCTTGTCTGCAGGTGAGTATGCACAGATCTTATCATGTTTAGTTTTGTTTCGTTTTTATAGTGGGATAATGTTTGTAACGGTACTTATTTGTGTTTGCGATCGTTTGATTTCGGTATAGTCATGACTTTTGTTGATTAAAACGACAAGTTAAAAACAGATAACACAATTGTGTTGGTTGGACACAAATTGAGTTTTCAAATCAAGCTCACATTTGTGTTATCTCATAATTAACAGGTAAAATGTACAACTTAGAAAGCGAGTCTGATATTCAACGGATTCTAATGCAACGGAAGCGTAGTACAACCTACAATCGTTGAAAAATTCACCCTACAACAACGAATTGAGAACAACACAAAAGAGCGAGAAACATAGGTAACTCTACAATCAAAACAGCTCATATTTTATTATGTCTAAAATAAGTTCATCGCAACCATCTAAAAAGCTTTGGAGCAATCTAAAGCAAGCTGGTGTATGCAGTGTGAAATCCGATGATTGTACGGTTGATCCTAATACCCTAAATGATTACTTTATTGCCAGCTCCACATCGCCAGATAATGTGATTGCCTTTAATCCGAGGCCTTTAAGTTCTGAATCTCCGAGTAATTTTGAGTTCATTTTGCTAATAATGAATGTGATGTAGGTCGGTGTGTTAGTAAAATAATATCCAAATCCAATATCAATTAAATTTATAAAAATTATTTTGCCATACATCCTCAGCCCGCTAACCCATATATTCAAACACTGTTTTACTAGTTCGTGCTTCCCTGATGTCTGGAAAGCAGCGACAATTAATCCCATAGAGAAAAAAGCTAATGCTTGCGATCCGTCTGATTATCGTCCTGAAAGTCTGTTCAGTCTCTCATGACCATGCGAATCTCGGAACACATGAAAATATTTGACCTTTTGTCCCCATATCAGTCTGGTTTTCGACCAGGGCATAGTTGCTCTATAGCTGTAATAAAGATCTTAGATGACATCAGAGTGTCCTATGATTTGGGGCGCATAAACTTGCTTTGTCTCTTAGATTTTTCAAAGGCATTTGATTCTGTTGATTACTCAATACTGTGCCAAAAACTTGCCGTTCATTTTGGATTCGCCAGCATGGCGGTCCGTCTGTTAAATAGTTACTTGGTGGGAAGGTCTCAAAGAGTTAAGGTGGGAAATAGTCTGTCTGGTTTCTGTTATTTATATTGTGGGTTGCCTAACTCCGCCAGGTCTAGCTTGCGCCTGCCTGCCCCAAGCCAGGATAAAGGAGGAGGGTTGTTTGTAGGATACGTCCTGCAAACGTAAAAACTGATAGGGTCAACCAAGAGCTCGGGGTGGCGCCCATCTTGGTAGCAGGTCATATTCGGCATATCGATATGAAACAAGCCTGCGAAGGTATAGCAATTGGCCTTAAAACTTGTTAGTACGGGGACAGTCTTTACCCGTCGGATGGGGTTGACCCTATCTATCCACCGCACTGAGACCTTAATTCGGGCGTTTTGAAACAGATGTGAAGTGTTCGGCATGCGTGCGTAATAGTGTCAACACTTCGGCTTTCCAAAGTGGTTTGCTTGTCAAGTGTTTGACTCGCACCGTCAAACTGGCACGGCAGTCACTGAGGGAAGTGTTGACAATGGTTGAAATAACTAAGGATTCTCATACTGAGCACGCAGTCCCTGAGAACAAAGGCCAATACTCTATGTCTGGATGTTGAAATCCGAACGGCCAGAGTAAGAGTGGCAATTGCAAAGGTCCTTCAGAATAGGTACCGGTCATGTGCAATAGTTTCCAGCTGAGTCGGCAACTGCAAATTGTTAGCCTAGCCCTTAAGTGCTCATTGAGCACAGTCATGTATGAGAATGCACTTTTTCGTAATTGCATTTTTGTATTCTTGGTCTTTTTGTGGGGATGTTGTGGATCCTCATTTGACGGGATCGAGTTGCCCAGATGACTGTCGTGGGCTGGCCCTTCGGGGAGTCTCGTACTGGTTGTGGTTGTGTGAATGCTACACAGGTCTAGATTGACCGGCGGGGTCGGGCAGTGGTACGACCGGGCTGGCACATCTGTCTTAATATGCAAGAGATTGGGTAGGTCTCGTCTACACCAGTAGATGGATGGAAGTACGTCGCTACGGAAGTCTAAACTGGTACTGCTATTACGGACAGTATGTAATTTATTACGTAATGCTCCTAACCAGCAGGACACTGGGTGATGCTTTGTGTTTGTGAAACAGCTTCATTGTTCGTGTTGCCACACCGGATGCCCCGTATGTTTTACTTGTCTAAAACTTAAACGGGTCCATGTTGTGGTACAACACAAAGTTCTGGTTGTCTGTTTCATGAACTATTACCATAGGTCTTAGATGACCCAAGTTGCTTAAGCCTTACGGCAGGTGCAACTTGATAATCTTAATCTCGTCTGTGGGCTTCCTCAAGGCTCAGTACTTGGGCCGTTATTATTTTCAAAGTTCATCAACGATATTTTCAGCAGATGTCGACATGTTAGCATTCATGCATATGCTGATGATCTGCAACTGTATTTAGACAGTCCCATAGGTCTTGTTGATAATTTATGTGTTAGGATGAATGAGGATTTAAATGAAATAACGAAATGGGCTAACGAAAATAAACTTAGGCTAAATCCACTTAAATCATTTGTTCTGCCTATTTGCAAAACTAGACATTCTGTTTCCAATATAGCAACTATTTATTTAAACGGTGTTGGGCTGGACTTTGTTGACAAAGTTAAAAATCTAGGCTACATTATTAACTCGTCACTTTCTTGTGAGAGTCACATTAATTCTGTTGTTTGTAAGGTCTATTATGCTTTTAGGAACCTGAGGTGGACCGCGTCATTTGTATCTGTCGATACTAGAAAAAAGCTAGTGCTCCAGCTTATAGTGCCTCTCATTTCATACTCAGATATTGTCTCTAGCAAACTCGATTCCAGGTCCAAGCTTAAGCTGCAACAAGCTTTTAATAACGCCACAAGATATGTATTTGGCCTTCGAAAATACGACCGCATCAGCTATTTGAGCAGTAAAATACTCGGCTGCCATATTTTCAACTATCTTGATGTTAGGAACTGCATATTTTTACATAAATTATTATACACAAAGACACCTAAATACCTTTTTGAGAAGCTACAATTTTGTAGATCAACCAGAAATATGAACCTGATAATACCATTATATAATTTTTTAAGCTCCAACTGACTCTTTTTTGTTAACGCCGTCAGAATTTGGAACTCGCTGCCTTTAAGAACAAAATGCATTAAAAATAACTGCAACTTTAATTTTTTAAAGTTTTTCTTTAAAAGATTTTCCTCATCTTTTAGAATAAGCAAGATTTATAGCTTATCTTTTTGATTTCTTATCATTTGATGTTAGGTCACTTGTTGATTATAATATTATGTATTACTTTTTAACCCTTCTGCACTCCTTGGGTCAATTTGACCCAATTTTGATTTTCAAACGCAAAACTTTTCCCTTTAGTTATAAGATATGAACGTGAAACTTTAATTTATCCATTAGAGTGGCGAAAATTATGCTTTTAAAAGAAAATAATAAAATTTAAATTTTTCCTCCCCCCTCCACATGTCAAAACACGATTTACACACATTTAATATCCTTTGGGTCAATATGACCCAACTAGCGATATTGTAAGTTAATCCCACTTTACCATTTCTTTCCTATTGAATATCACTGAATTGAGTTCATCTTCATTCAAAATCATCGATCAATCATTTTTTGAGTCAAAGAATCAATAAAATCGCTTTCATTGAATATTTTTTCATTCAAAATTTTATTATTCTCCAACTGTAGGTGGGATTTGGAGAATCCCGCAAAGGTATCTTTTGAAATTTGTTTTATGATGATATGGTAACGCATTGACACAAACACATTGTACACAAAAGAGTTCATTCAAATTGCAGTTCGGTGATTCCCCGTTTTGTATATGAAAAAAAAAATATTTCGCTATGATGATGCTAAAACTTTTGTCTCAGTTGAATATTTTCTTTCAATGAGTTCAGTTTAATTTTTGGTGATCAGCGTGCATACATATATTTTTTTTGTAATTCATCATAATTGAGTATTTTTACATAATGGCACAAAGAAGAAAAGTGAGTATTGTAAAATAATATTTCTAATATATGATTGTTCCATGATGAAATTGCTTCAGATTCTTAGTGATCTTCAGTTGCAACAAATAATGAATGACGAAGATGATGACATTTTTGATGATAGTGATGAAGACGACATTTTTTCACCCAACAGCGATGGAGAGGACGAATCATATCCATCGTCAAACAATAGCGTTGAAAGCGTGGAGTTGGAAGACGCAGTAGAAATAGATCACAGCACTTCCGTTACATATTTATCTAAGGACAAAAGTGTAGTTTGGAAAGAACAGCCACCACTTCAAACAGGCAGGTTACCAAAAAATCAAATTTTATTGAATAAGCCTGGACCTACCAAAAGAGCAACATCTATGGTTACAGATATAAAGTCTTCGTTCGATTTGTTTATATCACCAAATATAAAAAATATTGTGATTCAAATGACAAATCAAAAAGGTGTAGAATTATATGGAAATAATTGGCAAAACATTGATATGATAGAGCTTGATGCATATGTTGGATTACAAATAATGGCAGGAGTTTATAAATCTCATGGAGAAAATCTCACTAGCTTGTGGAATGAAAAAAACGGAAGACCTATTTTTCGAGCAACAATGAGTCTCAAGCGATTTTCGAGCATATCAAAGTGCCTACGGTTTGACAGCTCTGAAGATAGAGAAGAAAGAAGAATTCGTGACAAACTTGCACCGATACGAAACGTTTGGGACAAGTGGAGTAATCAGCTCAAAATTTTTTACAATCCACATGAAAATGTTACTGTAGATGAACAATTGGTTCCATTTCGAGGTCGGTGCAGTTTCCGGCAATATATTCCATCAAAGCCCGCCAGATATGGCATAAAAATTTGGGCACTTTGCGATTCTACAACTAAATATGCCTGGAATATGGAAGTGTACACAGGCAGAGCAAGAAATACACAGCCAGAAAAAAATCAAGGTGAGACTTTTGTACTTCGTATTACATTTATTATATTTCCATATTTTTAATTTAGGTGAGAGAGTGGTGCTAACATTATCAGACCCTCTCCCAAAGGGATGCACAATCACATGTGATAATTTTTTTACTACATACAATCTTGCCATTCAACTACTTTGTCGGAATATTACATTAGTTGGCACTGTCCGTAAAAATAAAACTTTTTTGCCACCAAAAATTCTGGATATGAAAAAAAAGCCCGTATTGCACTCTGATTTTTTGTTTTCAAATGATATAACTATAGCATCCTATGTTCCAAAAAAAAATAAATACGTTCTCCTCTTAAGTTCTCTTCATCATTCAGCCGATGTAAGAGACGATGAACAAAAAAAACCTGAAATAATACATCATTACAACCAAACGAAAGCTGGAGTTGATGCGCTTGACCAACTAGTTGCTAATTACACATCTAAGCGCATGACTAAGCGATGGCCTGTTGCATTATTTTCAAATATGATAGATGTATCAGCATATAACTCCTACGTCATATGGACTGAAATGAATCCTGCCTGGAATTTCAATAAAAACTTCAGACGCAGGCTTTATCTAGTAGAACTTGCAGATCAGCTAATAAATGAGCATATTTTGCGAAGAAAGGTTTTGCCACATGGACCATCAGCAAGAAATCTTGTTAATAATATTCAGCAACAAACTGATCTCACAGGTGCCTCGCAATGTTCTAAACAAAATACTACAAATACACCATTGTCCAGTAATTTACCAAATAAACGACAGCGGTGTTTCTTTTGTCAACATGGAAGGAATTCAAATAAGTATTCCACTAAATGTGATACTTGTAAGAAATTTATTTGCAAAGAGCACATGGTAACATTGTGTATAAATTGTCACAAAAATTCTTAAATTTGTATACATTAGTATTAAAAATATAATTATTATTTTATTTTTTTTCAAAAAAAAAGGCTGAATTTAAAATTTAATTTTATTTCATATATATTTTTTTTTAATAATTGCTCAGGAAGGGCTTATTTATTTTAGTTTTCATTATTTTTTATTATACTAAATAAAAAAACAACAAAACAAATAAATTTCTTATATTAAATATGAAATTTTGTTTACATTTTAATATTGGGTTATATTGACCCAAAGGATCATAGGAAGGGCACATATCCAAGGGATGCAGAAGGGTTAATTAAATTTTTAATTTGTTATTTCTAAATTACTATTTGTTTTAAGCTATATTTATTTATCAGTTGTTTATAACTCGTTGTTATTATGTTGTTCTTACTGCATTTAAAAGACTCTGTCTTACATGTGAACTTTATTAGTTAATAAATTGAAATTGAAATTCTTGATATCCTTGAAAACTCAGAGGATGCCTTTTATGATGATAACGAGCAAGCTGATGTTATTTGGAAATCCAGAGCTCTTGAAAATGATGAAGAATCTGACGATGAATTAGGTAAGGAGCTGTGCTATATTTTTGATTTTTGTGGTTTTTCAAAATTAATTTTTCCAGATGCTGAGCCAAGTTCTAAGGCTTGCCCAAGACCAAGAAAGCATGTCTGGAAGAGTAAAGAGTTTCTGAATACTAATTTATATATTGCTTTTTGGCTGTTATAATTTGGTACAACACCGCACATCTGTGCAAATTTTTTCTAGTTACTTCCCAGATCATCATTTCGAAGAAGCTGTGAAATACACCAAAATGTATGCACTTTCAACGTTTGGAACTGAATTTAATACCACAAAAGTAGAATTGAAAAAATTTTATGGCTGTTCCATTTTAATGGGTTGCTTAGGCTACCCTAAAATTAAAATGTATTGGAGCACACATTTTCGGAACGATATCATTTCAAACTCAATGTTCAGAAATGCATTTATGAAATTGAGAAACTTAATACATTTTGTGGACACCAGCAAACCAAGTACAACTAATAAACTCTGGAGAGTGCAGCCGGTGTAATGAACCGGCTACTGAAATAACCTTATATTCCATCGACGAGCAGATGGTGCCTTTTACAGGAAGATGCCCAGCACGGCAAGTAATAAGATAAAAACCTGTTGGACTGAAAAATTTAGATAATGGAATGATCGTTGATTTTGAGCTATTTCAAGATGCTGGAACGTTCCCAGACTGTGGGCTAGGACATGTACCTTCAATAGTCTTACCAAGTTTTCACCAGTCGGCAGCCACCTTTATTTCGACCGAATTTTTACGGCCATTCCACTTCTGGAAAAATTGAATAAAATCGGTTTCAAAGCCACAGGTACTATAATGGGAAACCGATTGGGGAAGAAATTTAATTTGCCACTGGACAAAAATATGGCACGGGGTGAAATAAGCCAGTATGAGAAGAATGACGAAGTGGTGGTGGTTAAATGGTGCGACTCGAAATGTGTTACAATAACATCAACAAAATGTGGAAAGGATCCTATTAGAGAAATAAATCGTTGGTCCCGAAATGAAATACGCAGCTTACTCAAATATGGGTGGTGCATATATTGGTGATCAAATAATGGAGTAAAAAAAAATGGCCACTGGAGGTTTTTCCATACCTTTAATCCTAGAATACTAACCTTCCGATCACTATACGTTATATTACTCGTAAAGAATGAGTAAATTTTACGTAGGTTAGTACTCTAGGGTTAATTCTTGGATGGAATATAGAGAGGATGCTGCTGCGCTTGGAGAAACTTGGCAAAGTGTTGTGTATTGTAGTGTATTGTATTGTAAGTATTGATTAGTGTTGGCAAAATCAAAGGATCCACCATCACGAGAACCACAAGAATTACAATTATCTGAGGCTTATCATGGCACTAAGTATCGGCCTCATGATGCTGCAGAAGACATGAGGTACGACAGATACGATCATTGGCCTGGAATAGATAGGTAGATGGAGCAGTCAAAAGATGTCGCAAATTGAAGTGTGTTAGTCGAACTAGAGCCAGATGACAAAAATACAAAATCCATTAATGTATTGCTAAGGATAAAGATTGCTTTAAAATGTACCACAAACGACCGATTAGCTAACATTTTTTATTTACTATTTTATTGATAAAATGCAAAAAAATTATGAAAGCTTTTGCGTCCTTTTTGATTAGAAATATAGCATCATTTGAGGGCTAGATGACAAAAATACAGGATTTTAAAAAGTTTTGTTTTCATATAATAAGAATGGGAAATTATTTTAATTGTTATTTTAAATAATAATTTGAAAATAGGGCAAACAAATAATTACTTTTTGTGAAGTTATAACGATTTATCGCCATGGGTCTGAAAGGGTCAAAAAAGTTTCAAGGTCATTAGCAATTTTTTCTTTTGTGCATTCCACAAGAGGAATTTAGGAAAATCAATAATGACATCTAAAATGTTTTAAAAAATAAAAAATACGCGACTCACCTCCATTAACTGCCCAGTGATAGTTAATTTTTGTGAATTTCTTAAATTAATTTCAAGGCCACGGGATGTTAGCAACTCATTGATGGAATTTCAAAAGATTAATTATACCATCTGATAGATCTGAAAAAGATAACTAAAGTTAAGTTGTTTCAATTTATGGGTTAATGATAGGGGTGCCCATAAGTTATCAATTATTTTAAGGCGGTCTTCTCATTCAAAACCCGTTTTTTGGACCCTTTTTAAAAAAATTCTTATTTGAAAACGCAAAGAATAATTGAAAACTTTTTTTATTTATTGTATTACAAAAGGTTCAAAGTAAATAAAAAAATTTTTTTTGCCTCGATACGTGGGCTGTTCAAAAAGTAATGAGACTTCAAAGTTGGTGGTGAAAAAAAAGGTGTCGTCACGGCGGCCACGATTCCGGGTCTCCGGAGCGTCTGAAATGAAAAAAAAAAACGGGGTTATAATCAGTATAGATGTAATTCTCGGGTGAACCTCAAGCTTAATTTTGTGATTTTTTTTGACAAAATGGCGGCCATTCAAAAAAAAAATTTCAATTTCGGGTTTTTTTTTGTAGTTTAGTGTAAAAAAAATAGTAAAAAATTTTTTAAAATTATGGTCGAGGTTCACCGGAGAATGGTGACAATTCTTCGTCGAGTCCACTTTGTTTCGTGAAAATCGGTTCAGTTGAACTGGAGATATCATACCGCCAGTTCGAAAAACGTGGGTTCGAGATAAACGCGTTTAAAGTTTGAAGTAATTTTTTTGGGGAAAAAAAAAAAAAATCAAAAATGTTTAAATTCAGTTTTAAAGAGCTGACAATTTTTACTTACAAATATTAGTCGGCGATGCCAGCTCCATACAGGCCACCTTCCTCTTTTTCGTAGAAACTGCTTTCTGCTGCCCTCTCTGCTCTGCGAGCCGTTCTGCCAGCTTTTGATGATGCCGCAGCTCGAGTCTCTGATCGGTTCAATCTGTCTTCATTGCGAGATAGTGCGTATTCGTATGCGTTTTTGCCAATCGCAATACCCATCAAACCCATAATTTTAAGTATGGGTATAAAACCGTCGTTGAAGAGGCACGTTGCAATGAAATTGGCCACTTCGATGGTGCGTGCGCCTGAGTTGATGTGTTTGGGCGAAAGTGACCAAAGAACAGAATTGTAGGACTCATTGGAATTCTGAGTTTCAGATCCAAGGCATCTTTCAAGCAAATTATCTGCCGACAGCGCTTCGTAAGCTGGTTTTATTACCTCCATCACCTTCTTGTCGAGAGGTGCATACGTGTGGTGAAAGCTATCTAACGTACCTTCAGCAGCTGCTTTCTGCCATGCGCACCAGCTTGACGCACCGGTGGGGCAATTTTGGTGTTGCGGCTTATCATCGGTGGAGCACTTATGGTAAAAAGTGGCCCAAATTTCCTTTTTCATATCCTCCACGGAGTCAGGATGACGGCGGATCGCAAGGCCATAATATGTGGTCAACTCGGATATTAATTTGTCGGTGAGCTTGCCCGCACCTTTGCCTCCAATGCCCTTATTTTCTTTTTTTATTTTTCGAAGTCGCGTGCCCATTCGCTTCTGCACATGCCCAATGCATTCTTTCTTTTCCACTATAGGGTCACCGTCATAGGGGTCGACATCTAATACACCTTTGAAGGTCTGCGAATCACCATCGCCGATATACTTTACATATTTTATGCCGTGTGTTTCAAACGACCTGGAGAACAGCTCTATTACAGCGTCCACCTCCATTTTCCCAGAGCTTCCTTCATGGTTTATGGTGCATTCTTCGTCATGAGTATCAAGCCAAATTTGGTAAGCCTCTGGCTCTTCTTCCTTCTTGGCTTCCCAATATTTGCAGCTGTTACACAGACGAGATTTTACGACAGTGTCAACAATTTTTTTGGTATGCTTGGCAATCAAAGTTGTGACACCATAAAGGGAAGCAAAGCCACGCTTCTTCCAAATCCCATCCCCCGACACAGTAAATAAAGTGGGATCGCACTCTGGATTCGCTTCGATCATAGCCTCTTTTTCTTCTCCAATAGCTTTTGAAATGACATGTTCGTACATGGCTTTTCCAGCAACGTACACATTTTGTAGGATAGTATAGTACAGATTGTTGGACAAACTTTGTCCGAGGTCCATGAGGCCACAAAACATGGTTATACCTTTTGGCCCAATCCCTAAAAGCCGCATGGCAACAACCAAGCGTCGATTAATTTCATATGATTTTCCGATCATAGGTGACGAAGGAATATATGTTGTGCGTGGGCAGGCGCAGTTCAAGGCGATTTTAAATCCAACTCCATTTGGTGAGGCTTCTGAGAACTCAATTTTTTGCTTGCATGAGGCACAAATTACCAACGCTGACAACGTGGTAAACACAGAACAGAACTCGAGAATGCAATACTTCAAATTGTTTTTGATTGATACTTCGTCGTCTTCGTTATTCTTGAATTTCTTGGCCGATGTACTGGTATATTCAGAATCCTCTGGTCTAAGATGCTGATTTCCACTAAACCCGCGTTTTTTAGCACGATTCTGACGCTCACTTGGGCGTTTTTTTTTTTTTCATTACTTTTCCGATCCATTTTACAAAAATCACAATAAATTTATGAAAAATTTACTTTTCCGTTCACTGAAGCGCACGCGTCTGTTGCTCAACTCGATACAAACTGAACTAAATGATGCTTTCAGTTGAACACCTGGACTCAAAAAATGCTTCAACCCCTAAAATAAGCAGAAATGTGTATTCGTATGTTTGTATGAATATGTGTACAAACACGTTTTTACCTAACAATAAACATTTTCAACGGAATTCGGTGGTTACTTTATGCCGCTTCGTTCGAAATTGAGTCGAAAAAAAATAGCTCATTTTGACGAAGACCTTGCTTCACAAAAAAGGCTGTATCTTCTAAAGTATTTCGAATTTCTAAAAATCCTTTTAGGGGCATATTCACAACTACCCAAGCTATAAATAAATGCAAAAAAAAAGTCGAAAAAAAAGTTCCTCAATGAGAAGACCCCCTTAAGTTAGCAAAATTTGCTTTACTCTAATTCAAGCTTTTAAGGTATAAAAACGTGTTAAATCGTGTAATGTTGCAACACGGAGGGGTGTTGACTTTTTATTCACAACAAAACCGAAATTTTTTTTATTGCAGCAGTGCATAATGGCGGACAATGAGCCAACATAAGAACATTTTCGTCATTTCATGCTGTTTCATTTTCGATCAGGTTTTAATGCAACGGCTACAAAAAAAAAAAAAAAAATTTGTATCATGTATGGGGACGTACTGAAAACCAATAAGTGCCAACGTTGGTTTAGAAAATTTTCATTTGATTTGACGATTTTGACTTATTCGGTAGTAATCAAAGTGGACGACCAATTGAATTTGATAATAACGCTTTAAAATAACTGGCCGAAACTGATCCCAAACTAAGTATTCAGCAAATAGCAAACACACTTCAGGCTATTTGGTCAACAGTGCAATGACACCTTCACGAAATCGGGTAACGCATGGGCAGCCGTCCAAGGAATTAAGAGATGCTAGTGTAATTACCTACTTCGATTTGTAAATCGAACATTCTCATTCACACAAGAGCGAGTTCGTGTCTTATGTCTTTTTGCCATTTTTTCAACTTAAAACGCTTATATCTTCTAATATTAAGTGTTGCTGTAGCGTTTGTATATTTGCTGAAATAAGGAGACCTTTACAGGAATAAGTATATAAAAGCAGAGAAGAAGATTGCTATGTTCGGTTATCAGAGTGTATGCGCCATTCTGGTTTTTAGTCAAAAGCCAGCCAATTGCGGTTTTTTTTCAGCTTCTTTCAAAAATCTATACAGATTTAACTTCATATTCCAAATCGTATATTTCATGTTAAATTTTCGCCAGGTTATCCTTGTCACTCGCAAAACACGGAGCATTTTGTTCAGATTGTGCAAGTCAGCTACAGCAGCTATTGACGAAAATAGTTTGGGGCACATTTCGCGAAGCTAGATAGTTGCGACCGCTACAGCCAGCTCGCATTCTGAGAAGATTTCAAAAATAAATATGAAAAAAAAGTAAAATTCTTTGAATAAATTCGATCGGATCCATGTTAAAAATCAATTTAATCGGTTTCATTTGTTTCCATGGTAATAATGATTTTTCCTGAGCTTACATTTTTTGGCATTATTTTCATTTAATTGTATAGTAGGAACTAAGATAAAGTGGATAATTAGTCAAGAAAAAAATAATATTAGATTGAAAAACATCAGGAAAAATGTGCGAAAAATAAACAAACGCAAATATATATAGAACTTTAAGATCGGATAAGAAACGCCGAAGATATTGCCGAAACAAAAAAGTAGCACCATAAGAAGCTATTTGTATTTTGTATTTATTTGCAAATAAATTAGTACTATAAGATACAAAAAGATCTTTTAGAAGCACAACGGTGCGACATAGATAATCAACTTATAGCATATAGCTTGTATTTGAACTCTATACTTACTTATACTAACAATAATGAATTTATTGTTTAGAACAAGAGTAAAAATTAAAATAAAAATAAAAATAAAAATAGAAATAGAAAGTACATGATCAACAGTGACACTTGTAAAATCGTAAAGATAAATAATTTATTACTAATTTTTTTTTTTTTTTATACGAGTATATTTTTTTTTTTTTTTTTTTTTTTTTTTTTAGTTTAATGATAACGCTAAAAGCTATAAATAGTTACATTTTTATTAGATTGTTTTAGTCGTTTGAGAAATATGACATAACAGAAAGCTTGAATTTGTTCGTTCTAGCGATTGATTTTATACTAACTGGTAGTGAATTCCATAGTTTAATGGCATTGATGAAGAAAAGACGTTTAGATTGTAGACAATTAAATTTCGGTATAATAAGATTACCGGTTCGATTGGAAGAAACGGAAGAGCGCAATTTTTGAAGAAGGTATGACGGAGTCCTGTAGATAATAAGCTTATGCAGAAAAATACAATTTCTTGCTTTCAAATAGTTAATAATGCTACAACCCAAAATGTTCTTACTTAATGTTGAAATATGGTCAAACCTGCTCAATCCGTAAACATATCTGGTTTCATCATTAAAGGCAACAAGTATTTTGTGCGCTGAAAGTGAATCTAAATTACTATATACTAGTTCTGAGTATGTGATATAAGGCACAATTAGTTGTTTAACGAGTCTCTTTTTAACTTCAATGGGTGTAAACCTAGCAGTTAGCCGTTGGCAACGCAGCGTGTAATAGATTCTTTTGACAGTATTATTGATGTGATCAGAACATGATAGTTTTAAATTGATAAAGAACCCAAGATTTGTTACTTTATTCACCATTCCGAAACTGCTGGTTTTTAAAAATTTAGGCGGGATCCTTAGGTCGTCAAGTTTTCCCTTGGAGTTAGGCAGAACATAAGATTTGTTTGCATTAAGGCAGAGATCATTGACAGATGCCCACCTACAAATTGCACTTAGATCATTATTTAATCTGCAGCACAAGTCGTCAAGTAGTCCTACACGGTTTGACAAATACAACTGAATGTCGTCAGCATAAGCATGCATCATCACATCATTGCACACGGTGAAAATATCATTAATGAAGACACTGAACAGCAAGGGCCCAAAAATTGATCCTTGAGGCACACCAGTTGCATTATCTTTCAATTCGGAAAATCTATTTTTAATCTTTATCCTTTGCTTTCTACCATCAAGACAGTTGGCTATTAAGACAACAGCAGCATTGTTGAAGCCAAAAAGCAGCCTAAGCTTGTGACAAAGAATAGAGTGATTCACACAGTCAAAGGCTTTGGCAAAATCTAATAAACAAAGCAGTGTTATATGTCCTGCATCAAATGAAGTACGAATATCGTCAACAACTTTAAGCATGGCCGTCGCACAGCTATGCCCAGCTCTGAAACCAGATTGGCATGAAGATAGTAGGTTATAAGTATCAAAATGATTATTTATTTGTTTAGCCATGAGAGACTCACATATTTTTGAGAATGTAGACAGAATGCTAATAGGTCTAAACACTTTCATGGTAGAAGCATTAGTGACTTTTGCGATCGGGATAACAGTCGCAATTTTCCACGATTCAGGGAAACACGAAGTAGTGAAACAATGATTAACAATATGAGTCAAAGGTTCAATTATGTAGGGTAAAATAAATTTTATAAAACGTAAAGAAATACCATCATCTCCAACAGCATGTGATTTAATATTCATAATCGCTTTAGTGACGCCATTTATGTCAACATTAGAAAATGAAAATTTATCACGTTCCTCGAAAACACGTTCACTACATTGAAATATATAATTACCTTGTGTGTTGTTGGAAAGAAAGAAATCATTAAGGTTATTAGGGTCTGTTACCGAGTTTACGTATATTTTTCCAAAGAGCTTTGGAAGAAAGTGAAAGGACGAGTCTGTCTTATTACAGAGACAGCTTCATTTCGAGCAATCTTGAACAATTTCCAATTCACATCAATGCGATGTTTCTTTCAATTATTATAAAGCTTGTTTCTTTTCTTAATAGCTGCTTTAACATGTGAGGTATACCATGGACAAGACTTGTTCACAACAGTCACAAAATTCTCAAAAGCATATCTAACATGCGATGACATGACATTCAACTTATCTCCAACAGATACACAAAACCAACATTCGTCCCAACAAATTTGAGAAAGAAATCCATACAATAATGAAAAATCGATGGACTTGTAGTCGCGGAAAGATAATGACAAAGGGGACGAATCACAACATGTATTAAAGTTTATACTACAGAAGAGAAGATCATGGTCTGAAATAAATGAGATTTGGTCAAAGAGTAAAACTAAGGAAACATCACAAACAAAAAATACATCAATTAGACTAAGAGTCACATTAGGTGCAAATCGAGTTGGATTCGAAGAATTTACAACTGTCATTCCAGCAGCCATAATTTTATCAATAAAGCTGTCAGATATATTGTCCTTGATCAGCAGGTTAATATTAAAGTCACCACATACAATATAGGAGTCAAAATCAATTACACGCATGTACAGATCACTAAAGAAAGGTTCTAGACTGCAGCATCTGCTAGGATTATAAACGCAGGAAACAAGTAATTTAGCATTGATATTATTAGAGATTTCAACATTTAAAAACTCAACACCCGAGCCACAGCAAAAATTTACCAGCCTTGATTTAAGGTTAGATTTGCAGTAGATAGCAACTCCAACTCCCTTTCTACCTATCCTGTCATTTCTATAGAGAGTGTAGTTGTACTTAGAAATCTCAGTATTAAACCAGATTTCGGAAACACTAATAATATCAACATTAGAACTTTCAAACACATATTTCACATAATCAAGTTTACCTGGATTTAAACTCCTCGCATTGAAGTGGACAACAGATAGGCCGTCTCGTTGTTTACACAAAACATCAATTAACACCTTCCGGTTGTCATCAATACCACTAACTGGGCTCAAATTCATATTTACTACACACAACATTGGCAGACGAACAACAAACAAGAGCAATAATTTTCAACAAATGAAACATGACTTTAACAATCATAATAAAAGTGAGCATCATTACAGTAGAAAAATGAGAAAAATAGCAATATATTAAAATATAAGGTAAAATATAAGTAAAGATTTTAAAAATTTTAATAAATAGTATAATTGTCAGCAATTTAACTGCCCGAGGAAGCTACAGCTTCGCTAGTTGCACCAAAGATAGTTCTGTGCAGTTCATCCAGACTGTTAATGCGAACGCCTTCAGAACCTTTTTCCAGTCTAATGAGCACTGATCCACGTAGAGTAAACGCATTGAAAATGTTGTTTTTGCGCTTATGAGCAATAGCGACTTGTAAAATTGTTCGGTTCTCAGCTTTCGTGAATGTAGACATTTTTGTCATGTTCGAGTCCAGCAGTTCTCAAATTTACGGCTGACTTAGTTCTTCGTCGAAAACTACCAAAAGCTTTGAGAACGCGGTTGCGATCAAAGGGAGAGAAAAATTTTATAATAAAAAAAAAAAAAAATTTAAAAAAATTTAAAAAAAAAATATTTTTTTCGAAAATGTCCTTGAAATATCTAACGATTGAGTCGGTGTCAAAAATAGATTTACTTTTCTTCCCTACAAGGTGATACGGACTACTGCACACATTGTAAATATTCAATTTACCGGAAAAAAACAGTTAAAATTTATGGTAGTTTTATTAATACACTAGCTTAAACCCGACGCTTCGCCGGGTTTTCAAAAAGCTTGATTTTTCGCTACCAAAACGATTTTTTATTGTTTAAGTAATACGTAGGGTGCCTTTTATATTTCGGGATTTGGCAACCCTGGTGTTGCAATCTGTCAACTGAAAGCTCTATCGCAAAGTTTCATCTCGGTCTAAAAATGGAATTAAATCGTGAACATTTTCGTGCGATTATTTTTTACAACTTTCGACGTGAATTAACACAGCAACAGTGCATGGATGAACTTAATTCAATTTTTGGCGATGAAGCTCCATCAAGGACCAGTGTTTATCGATGGTATGGTGAATTCAATCGTGGTCGTAGTTCACTCCAAGACAAATTTCGTGAAGGTCGTCCGAAATCAGCTGTTGTTCCGAAAACCATTGATGCTGTGCGCGAACTGATATTGCAAGATCGTCATGTTACCTATCGTGAGATTGAGGCAACCTTAGGCATAAGTGGGACCAGCATACATTCAATATTGCATAAGCATTTGACTGTCAAAAAAATTTGTTCGCGTTGGATCCCACACAATTTGTTAATCGCTCAAAAAAAGGCTCGTGTCGATTGGTCGAAGGAAATGCTCAAAAAATACGATCGCGGTGCTTCGAAACACGTCTATGACATCGTGACAGGTGATGAATCGTGAATTTACGCGTATGAGCCCGAAAGTAAACAGCAGTCGACTGTATGGGTGTTTCAAGATGAGCCAAATCCAACAAAAGTTGTTCGCGCACGAAGCACTTCCAAGCAAATGGTCGCCTGTTTTTTCGGAAAATATGGACATGTCGCAACCGTACCACTAGAACAACGCAGAACAGTCAACTCTGAGTGGTACACAACCATTTGTTTGCCAGTTGTCTTCCAAGAAATCAGAAAAACCAACCGCCGAAGACGGATCACTCTTCACCACGACAATGCGAGCTCTCACACATCGGCTCAAACAACTGCATTTTTGAGCACCCAAAACATCGATTTGATGGGTCATCCGCCGTATAGTCCTGACTTGGCACCGAATGACTTCTTTTTATTCCCAACCGTGAAGAATAAACTGCGTGGACAACGATTTTCGACGCCCGAAGAAGCGGTTGCGGCATTCAGAATGCATGTTTTGGAGATACCTCAATCAGAGTGGCAAAAGTGCTTCGACAATTGGTTCAAACGCATGCAAAAGTGTATAGATCTTAATGGAGAATATTTTGAAAAACAATAAAGTGATTTTCGATGATTAATATTTGTTTTTGTTCTCTAATCCCGAAATATAAAAGGCACCCCTCGTACTACAAATTATTAACCTTAAGATTGTTATATCATCTGATAGGAAATCGAAAACCTAAATTTTGGATTTAATTTTTTTTACAACAAAAACAACTTTTATCCAATTTTTTGGCTTAAACTAAAAATTTTTGAACATTTTTTAAAAAAATTTTTAAAAATATTAATTCTTTGGTTTAGTAAAAATTTCAACTTATGTTTGAAGGATATTTTAACAAACAACATTTTTCAAAAAAAATTATTGAAATCCATTGCAAACTGACTGAAATATTTGCCTTCAAAGCTAAAAGTGTGAATTTCAAGTCGTTTTTCTCTCATTCTCAGCTTATAATTAATACTAAAAAGATCTGGTACTAAAATTTTTCACAGTTTTCAAACTACATACATGATTTTGGTATCAAATTGAAGGAAATTTAAAAGCGTTTATTGATTTTGTTCTCGTTTAACCGAAGTGCAATTTAATCCATTAGGGCCGAAAGAAAACCATAAAAAACAGACATTTTTAGACTTGAAGCAACATTTTGGTGAAAACTATTTATGCCATTGAGCAGAAATAAGTTATTATTGCATGCTAATTTTACTTTTTTTAAAAAACTGGCACTAAAACTTTTGAAATATTATGCAGTATTTAATGAAAATTCGAGACGCATATGTTTCCATATAGTAACATTGGTTGTTAATGGGTTAAAATAAAGTATCCTATTGCACTCTCTGCTGACCTATAAATATGTGTACAAAATTTTATAAAAATCTGAGTTGTCGTTTAAACGTGATGAGTGAACATAAAAAGTGGCTACAGATTTATTAATAGTATAGATAGGGTTTAGTTTTTTCTGTATGAGATAGTATTGTTAACTAAGCATTTATAAAAAAAAAAAAAAACTTGGATGGCACTTTATTTATTTATTGATTTAATTAGTTTTAATAATGCATTTGCACGCAATTATTTTGACACAATAAATAAACACCAAAGCAACAACAAGAACAGCATCTAAAACAACAGCAACTACATTAATTATACGCATATCTAACAAACAAGTCCTTGGTGTGAATGCTGCATTATCCTTGCAAATCAATGCATGCAGCTGCAGTTATTATGCTGTTGTTGTATTCTCTCTTTCTTTGCATAAATCAAAATGTTTGCATCTGCATATAAATAGATAGATGTGCATAAAGCAGAAGCTGATGCTGCTGCATCGAAAATGTACGAACTCATCATTGGCGGTTGTTGGTGATTAGTTTGTGTTAGCCATGGTCAGAGTGCTTGAATATAGATAGATATATGCATATATTGTGCACAGTTAGCAGTTAGGATACATTATGGAGTATTTAGGACATGCAATGTAGGCATCAATCATGATGTTTTTGTTCTTATTGTGGTGGTTGATGTTGTTGTCATTGTTGTTGCAATGAAAGTGCATTTTGTTTATTAATAAGTCCATTATTTGTACATATTATCATTGTTGTTGCTGTTGTTGTTGTTGCTGATATTGCCGTTGTAGCTCTTAGTTATTTGCTGTAAGCTAAATGCTTTCAAGCTTTACTCTAATTTATGCCATGGTGCAACCTTTGAATTTATTTCCAGGCACTTGAATTAGACCTTGTTGTTCTAGTTGTTGTTGTTGTTGTTGTTTTTGTTGTTGTTTATTGTTATTGTTAATGATTTATGCATGCAATCAATCATTTTTGGCTATTTATTGGTATTGTTGCTGGTCATGTCATTATTTGTTTATGTGTACTAAATATTTAGCGCCATTCGTGTGTGTATGAGTGTGAGTGTATATTTGGATTGATTGTTTTATGACTTTGTTAACTTAATATTTATTTATTCATATTAAGTGGTTACACAAATACTTTTTGTCAGTGCGGTAATTAGATTAATTAAGACAATTTTTGGCAATGAACTAAAATAAATTCAAAATAAAGCTGAATTCAATTCAATATGGGTGAAACAATAAAGTCACTTTCAAATTTATTTTACAATTTACAAAGTGTTTCATATTAAAACGATTGATTTATAAAATGTTTAAATACGATGTTGCGATTATAAAGTATGCTAGCCGAACCCCCGCCCGCTTCGCCAGGCTCTTTTTTAATAGGCTTACATTTATGTAGCTTGGTAAGTGTCCATGAAGTTTATGTATTCAGAAAGTCTGGTTTGGGTCTGTCTATATGGGCTGTAGCGGTTGTAATTTTTTTAAAATTTGTGGTGAATTTTGTGGTTTTATATTTTACCTGCTAATTCGTAAAAATAAAAAAAACTAGTAAGGTTTTCGGCAGGGTACCGAAGCTAAAATAGCCCCCTCGCCCCCCCCCCCCCCCCCCCGCGGCCATATTGAAGTATATTCGAAGTCTTTACCCACGACATAAACCATGGCATTCAGTTTTATATATTAACAAAAGTTTTCCTATTTTGATGATGTCACTTTGTATGGGAGGTAGGCGTGGTATTGATCCGATTTTGCCATATATCATAGAGATGGTTCATATTATTATCAAAGCTAATGTGCAAAATTTCAAGACATTTCATTAATTTTTGTGGTTTTTTAAGAGGTTTTACGTTTCAAATAAAGCCAATTTGTATGGGAGGTAGGCGTGGTTTTCATTCGATTTTGCCAAATATCGTAGTGGTGGTCTATGTTATATATCAAAGCCTACATGCAAAATTTCAAGACATTTCTTTAATTTGAGCACATTTTGAAGAGATTCAACGGTTAATATAAAGCCATTTTATATAGGAGGTAGGAGTGGTTTTCATCCGATTTTTCCAAATTTAATAACCAGAACGTTTTAAGATCAAGGCTTACGTGCCAAATTTCAAGGCATTTCTTTAATTTTTGTAAAAGTTAAAGACATTTTACGGGTAAAATAAAGTCGTTTTGTATGGGAGGTAGGCGTGGTTTTCATCCGATTTGTCCCATTTTCGAACTTGGTCTTCCTATTTTAAAAATTAACTTATATTTTGAATTTCATCGCGATAGCTTTAAAATTACGGCAGTAATCGTGATCACAGACGAACAGATGGACAAACGGACAGATGGACAGACGGACAGACGGAAATTGATTTAGGAAGTGATGCTGATCAAATATATATATTTTTCTATACCTGCCACGCCGCCTTCTTGGCGTTACAAAGAGAATGACAATGCTAATATACCCGTTACGTAGTACGTGATGGGGTATAAAAATAAATGGCAACTTTATGAAAAAAATGCACAGACCCATTTTTACCTAGTGTTCACCCCAGCACCGAAGTTATAAAAGTAAAAAAATTTAGCTGGCATTCCTATGGTAAGAGAACTACATCGTTTTTAGGCTTAAGTAACGGGCTTGGACTTTGCGATTAATTCTAACGTAGTGCTTAAATGGCAACTATATGGAAAAAAATTACGTTCTGACGACAGATTCGGACTTAGCGACCCATTTTTTGCTTATGTCCGCCCAGCATCGAATATGTAAATATCTACAAATTTTGGTGGCAACCCTATGGTGAAAAATACCATAATTTTTGAAATTATGTCGAAGGATTCAGATTCAGTGACCCATTTTTAGCTAGTGTTCTCCCCAGCACCGAACAATTCGTACAAATAAAAAATTTAAGTGGCGCCCTATGGATAAGATACGTAATTTTTAAGTCGTGAAAGTTTAAAAATTTATATGGCGATCCTATGGGAAAACTAGTAAGGAATGGAGCTTCGGCAGGGTACCGAGGCTAAAATACCCCCCATCGGCCGTATTGAAGTATATTCGAAGTCTTTAACCATCTATAAAGGTTAATGTATAAGCTGCAATGTATATATGTGTTATATCCTTAATTTCGTTATACTCTTACCTGCCACATAAAGTAATTGGTAGACTGCTCATTATGCTACAGAATATATGTTCAAAAGTTGGTTGATATGTGCAAATTCATACCAATGGTGTAAAACAATTTAGTTTAAAACTAAAGTACCACGCCCCCCCGTACAATTGCGTCAAATTTTCTAGACTAATGATTGCTCATTATTCCAAAGAATATGTGTAGAAAATTTGGAAGAAGTTGGACAAAGGCTATAAAGGAGATCGATTGAAATTAAAGTGACACACCCTTGTCTAGTTCTGCCCACTTTTTAGACTAATCACTGCTCATTATTCCAAAGAATATATATGTATAATTTGGTTAGTCAGAAAAACAGTGTAGGAATTCCATTAAAATTAAATTGTCACGCCCCCTGTCTATTTCCGCCCACTTTTGTAAACTACGGACTGCTTCATATGATAAATACTATATTTGCAAAATTTGGTTAAAATCGGACAAATAGTAAAGAGGGAGTTCGATTAAAATTAAATTGACACGCCCCTTGTACAAACCCACCCACTTTTGTAGGCTTAAAACATCTCATTATACTAAAGAATATATGTATGTATGTACGAAATTTGGTTGAAATCAGAGAAACGGTGTCGATGGAGCTAGTTTTAACATAAAGAGCTACGCCCCTGTCTTGTACTGCCCACTTTTATAAACAACGGACTGTTTACACAACTTGGTTTTTGTCGGACAAACGGTGTAGAGAGAGTTCGATCAGAATTAAATTGACACGCCCCTTCTCCAATCCCACCCACTTTTGTAGGCTTAAAACTGCTCATTATACTAAAAAATATATGTTCGAAATTTGGTTGAAATCGAGCGAACGGTGTAGATAGAGCTAGTTTTAAAATAAAGTGCCACGCCCCCTATCTAGTACCGCTTAATTTTAAAAACTTAAGAATGCTTAAATATCCAAAGGTTATGTGTGCAAAATTTGGTTGAAGTCAGACACACGGTTTAACAGGAGATCGATTAAAAGTAAAATGCCACACCCACTTTTCTAGTCTAAAGACTCCACATTATACCGAAGAATATATGTGTGGGTTGGGTAAGCGATGTTGGTGGAACTTGGGTATATACAGACAATATCACATTCAGTTTTATATATTAACGAAAGTTTTTCTTTTTTGATGACGTCACTTTGTATGGAAAGTATGCGTGGTTTTCATCCGATTTTTCTAAATATCATAGAATTGATTCAAGATATATCTTTAATTTTTGTGGATTTTTAAGAGATTTTACGTTTAAAACAAAGCCACGTTGTATGGGAAGTAAGCGTGGTATTCATTGGATTTTGCCAAATATCATAGAGATGGTTTATGCTAAATATAAAGGCTTAAATACAGAATTTCAAGACATTTCTTTAATTTTGGCAGATTCTTAAGAGAATTTACGTTTAAAATAAAAGCATCTTATATAGAAAGTAGACGTGGTTTTTATCGAATTTTATCAAATATCATAGTAATGGTCTATATTATATATCGAAGCCTATGTGCCAAATTCCAAGACATTTCTGTAATTTTACCAGATTTTGAAGAGATTTTACTTTTAGTATAAAGCCACTTTTTGTTGGAGTTACGCAGAGAAAAAAGCAATAGGTAAATCACCTAAGTGGGCTAAGGTAAAGAGAATTGTGTGGGAATTATAAAAGTATGCTTATTTATTGTTTAATACATCGCTTTGAAAGCACATACTTCGATAACTTGCCAAAAAAAAAAAAATATTTGATTCACCTAACCCAAAAAACCAAAAATACAAAATTAAAAAACTACTATCATGGATGGCTTAAGCAAATCGCAGAACGAGTGGCGGCAGCTTCAAAAAAAAAAAAAAGGGAAAATAAAAAAAATCAAAACCCGAAAAAGTTATACATTTTAAATTCAATTTGAATTTGAAAGTAGTGAATAAAAAATTACCAAATACTTGGTTAATTTATCACCCAATAAAAATTGGCAAGTCAACATATAAAACTAAGGCGTTTTGATAAAGTACTTGGGTGGCTGAAAACTGCCAAAGCCATCTTATAAATTATACCAGGTTTTTTTTCAATTTAACATAAGCTTTTTTCTTGGAGCATGGAGAGCGCAGTTTAGCTCCACCACCAAGCAATGAAGAGGTTCGAGTTGCTATCCACCAACTCAAAAATAATAAAGCAGCGGTTGCTGACGGCCTGTCAGCTGAATTTTTTAAAACCAGCGGCGATGAATTGATAAGGCGCATTCATCAGCTCATCAGCATAATATGGCTAGCAGAAAGCATTCTCGACGATTGGAGCCTCAGCGTACTTTGCCCTATACATAACATAGGAGACCCAACAATCTGCGCCAACTATCGAGGTATCAGTCTAATTTCTATCGCATATAAGGTTCTCTCAAGTGGACTATGTGAAAGATTAAAGCCGATTACAAAAACACTGATTGACCTTATCAGTGCGGCTTTTGGCCTGAAAAGTCCACCATAGACCAGATTTTCACGCTACGACAAATTCTGAAAAACCCCACGAAAATCAAATTGGCACACATCATCTCTTTGTCGATTTTAAAGCTGCGTTCGATAGCCCGAGAAGGGATTGCATATACGCAACATTATCTGAGTTCGGTTTCGGAAATTCAAATTGAATTTAAAATGTATAAATTTTTTCGGGTTTTGGTTTTTTTTATTTTCCCTTTTTTTTTTTTTTTGAAACTGCCGCCATCGTTCTGCGATTTGCTTAAGCCATCCATGATAGTAGTTTTTTAATTTTGTATTTTTGGTTTTTGGTAAGTTCGGATTAGACTTTGGAAAATGACGTTGAGCAACACATGCAACTCTGTCAAGATTGGAAATGTCCTCTCCGAAAACATTAATACCGAAAGAGGTTTCAGACAAGGCGATCCACTGTCTTGCGATATCTTCAACATCATCATGGATGGGATCGTACGAAAGGCCGGTGTGCATCGTAATGGCACCATTTTCTACAAAGGTGTCCAGCTCCTTGCGTACGCTGATGATATTGATATTGTCGGCAGAACCAAGAGAGATGTTACCGCTGCTTTCGCCGCTATCGAAAAGGAATCAGCCAAAGTGGGTTTGACGATAAATGAGGGTAAAACAAAGTATATGCTGTCTACAAACAAGGGAGCGTGGCGTCTAGACTCCCACGTTTCATCCGGCAGCTATAACTATGAAGTAGTCAAGGAGTTCGCATACCTTGGCACCGCCATTAATAACAACAACGAAGTTATCCTGGAGATAAGGCAAAGAACAATAATTGCTAATAGGTGCTACTACGGGCTCAGTAAGCAACTAAGTTCCAGAGCCCTCTCTCGATCGACAAAACTAACACTCTACAAGACGCTCGTTCTACCTGTGCTGCTTTATGGCGCTGAGGCATGGGTAGTTTCGTAAACTGACGCAGCTGCTCTGGGGGTGTTCGAGAGGAAAGTTCTTCTCAAAATATGCGGTCCTGTTCGAGTCGGCGATGACTATCGCATCCGAATGAACCACGAGCTGTATGAGCTCTACGAAGACTCGTTGTACGCTCTACTCGTCGTATAACTGTGCAACGACTAGGCGGCTGGGTCATGTCCATCGTATGGACGACGAAGCTCCAGCGAAAAAGGTGCTCGAGTCGAGGGTCGCTGGTCAACGACGACGAGGGAGACCATGCCTCCCATGGATGGACCAGGCCGAGGAAGCCCTAACCTCACTTGGTGTATCCGATTGGAGAAGGCGCGCGCAAAGCACTGATGAGGTCAGTCGAAACCCGAACACGGGTTGTTACGGCCACCTAAGTAAGTAAGTAAGTTGAAAATTATTATAGAGAATTACCAGCATCGATAATATAATAGTTTTAGAATATAAAGTTGAAAACAATTGTATATCCGTTGAAACAAAATATAAAATCACGCTGCTGCTATGACATAAGGTGTCATATCCAATACTGAGCCTGGAATAATTTAACACATTGGCAACATTTTGGTTTTTAACCCATTTTATACCCCTACCCGATCCTGCGAGTAGTTTTTGATGCCCTTTGCACGCATATCTTCTATTGACCCCCTTACTGCAAAAACAAAATTTTAACCCCCTACCCCTACCCATTCAAAAGTTACCAGCTGTACGTTTTTTCGTACAGTGGTAGTTGTTCTACATTCTATGTTTTTCAGGAAAAGTTTCTATTTGATGGGGGAAATTGGAGATAAAAACAATTTTATATACTATTATCGGCTGTTAACTTTATTGAATGTTGGATAACAAAATTTTGAAATCAATTTTTGAAAGAAAAATTTTAAAATTTATTTGTCGGCTATGTATTTAGTAAAACACTTAGCGTGAATGTGAACGTTGCACTTACAGCACATGTAATGATGTAATGATGGGCTGCGGTGTCTTTTTTTGTCTGTGTTTTTTGGATTAGAGCAGTCAGTGGATGTGCTGGGCTGTGGCTCATAAACATTTGATTCAGGCGTGAGCAGCAATGATTGCGTTCGTGGAGTTCGAAGCGTATGTGGCGATTTTATATTGGGATTAGTTAGCGGCCCAGAAAAGTCTTCGGTCGTCTCAATTTCAATTTCTCCGGCTACTTCCACGAAATTGCTATCATCCATGTTTGGCATTACCTCGTCATCGATGTCTTCATCATCGGTAAGTCCATCTACCTTGCTTGGTGGGCACAGCACAATGTTATCAATTGCTTCATCATCCGACCATCCATCGATGATTGCTTGTAGCTCATGAGCATTCAAATAGCGATGCCGACTCATTTTTTCTATATATTATATTCCAAAAAAATTCACGTATTTTGTAATAAACTACTAAAAAAAAATTACCTTTTTGACGAAAAATCTACTATAAACCAAATATTTTTATTCAATCTGCAAATAAATGCAAGTTTTACATTGCAAACAATAACATTGACTGACAACTCTGTAGTGGCGTGAACGCTATGGTTGATTTACGAAGGTGTTAGCGAATTTTTCACCATAGGATAAATTCTATTTGATCTGGCAAAAAATTGCGAAAGAAAAAGCGGTTGATAAGTGTGATATACGTATAAAGTGATAATATAAGTGGTAAGAATCTTACCACTAATCCGTAAGATATAGAAGCGATAAGCGTGACTGAGACACAGAGTCGAAAACATAGAATGTGGGTCGGCGACCACTGTACGATTTTTCGTACACCATTTTTACCACACCTGGCGGCATCAGGTAACACCGCGAAAAATCTGGTGACGTATGCTACGTTTACTTCAGTCTATTCTCTAATAGGCCCAAATTTATTTTTAGAGAAATTAAATTATTTTCTATTCTTAAAATCTGTTTCAAAATTAGCTTGCCAGTAAGGGTTTTTTTTTTCACGCGCCCTATAAATGAAGCGGGGGGTAGGGGTGTCCTTGAACATTTTTTTTTTTTTGCAGTAAAAATAACAACCTTCCCATTGGTGCCTATTAACATCTTATAGTATATTACTAAATATTTTAAATAATTCGTCAAAGTTGGTGTACGAAAAATCGTACGAGGGTATAAAATGGGTTGACGCGAAATGGGCAAAAGAGTTGCTCTTGCTAATTATATAATATTGAAATTTTTGTGCTTGTTTCAAAACTTAACTCATTCTTTTGCAGCATTTTTTATCGAGGGACTTTCATTGGTGGTTGCTATTAAGTGCAAGTAGGCCATGCACTGTGTATACGCACACTTACGCACACACAGACTCTTGTAATCATGTTGTAAACACTTTTACTGCGATACCATGCTCTAGCATGCAATTTTAGCCACCCACAAAAGTGGTTTTTGTCTAAATCGCACCACCACCTACTGGATATTATTTCAAGAACAGTCTTCGACTGTTGAGCACTTTGCCTCCCACACACACACACACACACTTTAATACTACTATATTCTATTGTTTTTCTTGCATGTTGTTCCTGTGGGCCAAAAACTAATTTCGTTTATCTCAGTTGTTGTTTGTCGCATTATTATTGTCTTTTTTTTGGTTTCTTAGCCACTTCCGGAACTCATTTTGCCTCAATAGCTTCATGTTTTGCTGGTTTGGTTTAGTTTGGTCTGTCTTTGCTCTGCGCTGCTTAAAGTTTTCATTTTCATTTGGCTGGAGTTGCCATCGTTAAGCGCAGTTGGGTTTTTGTCTCATTTGCCAATGCATCTGTATCTATGTGTGTGTGTGTGTATGTGTACATTTATGTGTGTTTCACTCGGTAGTCATCGTGTAAAATGCGTCCATAATGGACTAACGTCAGTTTCTGACACTTGCTGTAATTGAACTTTTGTACAAGTTTTTCGAATGCTCATTTTGTGGGTTAACGCATTTTTGTGTCAACTACTGGCAACTCTTGCAACTAGAGTGAATCTACTTCAAGTTTGTGCCAAATACAATTACTGTTGTTGTTGTTGCTCTTTTTATTGTTTTCAAGTTGTGAGACCGAAAAAGTTTAATGAACAAATTTTATTTTTTTCCAGCATGTTTTCGAGCGGTTTTAAGCGAACTAGTTTTGAAAATGTTTGCCTCTTATTTATAGGCAATCAATTGTTTTATAATTAAATGTGCATAAAGTTAGTTGCAATACATATAATTTAATAAAAAAAAAAAATTATTGAAATGGCACGCTTTTTATGAGTTGAAGTTAGCAACGCCATTTATGTTTTTCAGAAATTTAAGCATTGCACTGCAATGTGCTCACTTTGTATAGAAATGTGCCGTAGAGCAATTTAAAAATGCGCCTCTTTGTGTTTTCCAGAATGTATGTACATAGATTTTTTTCAATAGAGATTTTATGAGCTAACTAATATTTGTAGCGATTTTTTGGTGACTGTGTTTTTTTTTCGTTTTTGTAATAAAATAAAAATATTGGAACAAGTCTAGTTAATGAATCCGCTTTAATTTCAGAAAGTTTGAATTATAATTGTTTTATGCGTACAAGGTAGCATTTTTTACGTAGATTCTAATGTAATTGAAAAAAGGCCACTATCCCCCCTGTGGCCTAAGCAACCCTTTGAAATTCAGCGGGTTCATTAAAGGAAACTTAAGCCAAAGTATTAATTTTTTTTTTAAGCTTCTATAATTATGAATAATGTATCTAATATTTCAACTAACTCTACAATGACACAGAAACTTATATTTTATTGTATTGAGCTTCAAGATAAATTTCCTTACTATTGAATAGTTTTCTCCCTGCTTATCCTTAAATGCTGCAATAGAAAATTTACGATTTTTAATATTTTACTCACGTTTCTCATAAATTCTTCATTAATTCTATGTCACCAGAAAACGCACACAAACATACATCTTATAGAAGTGGCAACTTAAGCATGACAACAACTAAGCTAACAACTAGGTGGCTGGGTTAAATTCACTCAAAGTTCAAACAGGCGTTAGCTATATCGATGGCTTGAAATGCGTCTTCGTTCTCGTCGTCAGTCATGTTGAAGCTAGCTGCTTGCGTGGCATGCATAAAAAAAAGCTTGACAGCAAGACGAAAAAGAAGAATAACTACAGCAAATTGTAGCGTAGATAGTGTTTGTTGTTGTTGTTGTTGTTGAATTAGTAGTAGTAGCAAAAGAGCGTGAAAATATTTTAAGAGTCAAACAATACACTAGCAATTGTTTTTTTTTTTAATCCTTAAGATGATGTGGACAAAAATTTTTGCGCTCGCGGGGGGGGGGGGGGGGGGGGGATTGGACATTATATCTATGCGCCTGCTATTGAAGCTTGGGCATGATGGAAAAAAATTAACTATCCAAGCAACCGACGCCAAAGAATGTTTAGTAAAGAATAAGTAAAGCATTTTTTGTATATAGGTAAGCGGTGGAAATGTGAAGTCTAACATGAAGCTTAATATTTTCTCAAAATCGACAGTTTATTTTTCAAAACTTCAGGGAAATCTTTAGTGATTAACTTTATTTTAAAATTTTTATAAACATTTCCCAACTTTTTGACACATAAAATTATTTCCTCATTGTATTTTACCTATATTTGAAATATATTCGGTACAATATAAGAGTTTTCTTGCATTTATATTGCAATCAGTGAAATGTTTCACTAACTTAAATGAGCACGTTTTCCGCGTATTCAAAACTAGGTGAACTGTATATGGAGTAAATTGTTTTAAAAGAATTCATTTGAAAATCTCCTTCATGCCAGCAGTGAGCTACCTAGTTTTATGCATGCATTTATTAACTTTCCATACGAAGAATTTTGCAGCAAAATCAGGTAATTTTAGAGTTGTGTAAAGTATTGCTTTTAGGCATGACTTTGCACATTCAACTTAATACGTGTCATGAAGTTGCATTAAATGATATATGTATATATATTGCACTTTACTCTCATCTGCATAGAGCAGTTTGTAATGTCACGTGTGACAGCGTAACGTCATTCAGCTAATCTATTTTTTTGGATTTTTGTTATATTAACACAGCCAGGCTTATTTGTAATATTTCTTGGAAATATTTAATTAACTTCTATTTACAGCCATGCCTTAAATTATGCAGTTAAAGTGCAAACTAAAATTGATTAGATTTCATGACAATACCATCAACATTTTTACTAAAAAGTTAATTTATCAGAAATTTTTATTTTCTAAAAATTCTGAAATATTGTCTAGCGGCATTGCCAGGTATTCAAATTAGTAGTAAATTTGAATAACTGGTTCAAAAACTCAAACTAATATAAAGAGTATGAGTATTTTATATATATATAGAGCAATTCCATATGAAAGCGATCACCTTTTGGACGACCCCTCTCCGATTTTAAAATAAATAGCCTCAATCGATTGCTCAGCAAAAAATAATGTACCTACATATTTTTTTTTTTTTTTTTGTAGTGACTGGTTTAGTGGTGGTGTACACCACTGTCATGTGACAAAATTGAAGAATTCTTCATAAGGGACCTCATTGAAAGTTGTTTTAAAAAAAAACTACTAAAGCGATCGCAACGAGTGATAGCTCGTTGGAAAGGTATTGAATCAGGCTTTAATTGAAAAATAAAATTTTCCTAATTTTTCTCAGAAATTTACCTTTTTTCCCATGAAAATTAAATTTTCCCATGAAAATTAAATTTTCCGATTTTTCACAGAAGCTCCTAAATTTTCCGGCTAATTTTATTTTTTTTGAATTCCTCATAATTTTTGCTTTAAGAATCAGCAATAAAAAAATGGGCCCCGACTCCTTGTTTGGACAGGAGAAGAGCATTTAAGAGACCACCTTGTTCTCATTGTTTTTATATTTTTTATAATTGAATTATTTTTAATTATTTAACATTATTTTATTTTATTATTAAAAATACATTTTAAAAATTATTTTACAGTTAAAAATACATTTATGAAGAAAAAATCAATTTTTTTTTTAAGAGCCCCAATTTATTTGAGTGTGTAGTGAATATATTCTGCCTGCCTTCACAAGATCGGCCATAAATCCATGGATAATAGCAGCAGTGGCATGTAATGGCACACCAAACCCGACTGAGGCTACAGGTCATAAAATGTTTTGTAAATTTTTTAAATTACCAGGTAATAAATATTTCGCCTAAAATGACACGTGCAGAAACAAGTCATAAAACACGGATTTTCCATAAATATGGCGAAATATTTATTACCTGGTAATTTAAAAAATTTACAAAACATTTTATGACCTGTGGTCGGCTTATTGGCAGTAACCAATTAAGTCCCTCTTTAAAAAACATTTTATGACCAGTAGTTCACGCAAATTTTCCTATTAAAGAAAAGCAAATATCGCTTATTTTTTTTTACCTATTTTTTACCAAAAAATAAATATAAATACATTAGACAGGCACGGAACGCATTCAGTCTGCGTTTGCATGTTTCATCAAAACATCAAACTAATGTTCTTTCCATGCAAGAAATTGAAAGTATTTCACGGTGAAATTGAAACATATAGGGACCTCCTGTCGAAGTCGTTGTGCGCATACCCCACGGAAAATTGTCATCTGTCCAAATGCGACAATTGTCCGAAGATTGACGAGCTAGAGCAATATTTGGCGGAAAAGTTTGAACAGCTGTTAATTCAGGAGGTGCATTTCAAACAGTGGATAATTAGCAGCGGCAGATGTTCCCTTGAGACCGTGGTAAAGCAGATTCCGGAATTCATCGAGGAATTCGGATTCAAGTTGAATGAACTGAAGGCGCACCATTTCATATCCGAGATGCAATCGAAATTTCTAAAGGAAAGTAAGGAGAAATTAGCCCAAAATGAATTCATTGTGATAAGCGACTTTGCTGAGAATTACACTTTTCTCGTTCAGGATGAAATTCAGGCTTATCACTGGGCAAACGACCAGTGCACGGTGCATCCTTTTTGCATTTATTTCAAAAACGAAGGTAACGAACTACAGACCGTAAGCCTTGTTGTTGTCGCGGAGAGTTTAGCTCATAATTATGTGTCCGTTTATTTATTTCAAATGAAACTGTTTGAATTCTTAAGATCAAAATTCGATGCAATCGACAAAGTAACGTTTTTCTCAGACGGCGCGGCTTCTCAGTACAAGAATAAAAAAATTTTTTACAATCTTTGCATAATTGAAGAAGAACAAAACTGCAAGGTCGAGTGGCACTTTTTTGCGACGTCCCACGGTAAGGGCCCATGCGATGCGTTAGGGGGAACCCTAAAACGCATGGCGACTAAGGCAAGTTTGCAAGGCCATATACTGACCAGATGTTAAATGTACAACATTTGTTTTCGTGGATTCAAAGCAAGGAAATTGCCATTAACACAGTTTTATGCACTCAAAAAGAACACGATGCCATGGAGCGACGAATTCAAAACAGATATAATAATGTCAAAACTATAACTGGAACGCAAAAGTTTCATTGTTTCATACCAAATATTTCTGATATGTCAATTAATGTAAAGCGGTAGTCTTCGTCTGCCGACGTGCTAAATTTAAAGTTACTTTAATTTTATAATGATGCCAAGACAATTGAAATTTTTAATAAATATTGTAATTAAGTATAAGCAGCAAAATAAGAAAGATTTTTTCTTCATAAATGTATTTTTAACTGTAAAATAATTTTTAAAATGTATTTTTAATAATAAAATAAAATAATGTTAAATAATTAAAAATAATTCAATTATAAAAAATATAAAAACAATGAGAACAAGGTGGTCTCTTAAATGCTCTTCTCCTGTCCAAACAAGGAGTCGGGGCCCATTTTTTTATTGCTGATTCTTAAAGCAAAAATTATGAGGAATCCAAAAAAAAATAAAATTAGCCGGAAAATTTAGGAGCTTCTGTGGTAAATCGGGATCTGAGAAAAATTAGGAAAATTTTATTTTTCAATTAAAGCCTGATTCAATACCTTTCCAACGAGCTATCATTCGTTGCGATCGCTTTAGTAGTTTTTTTTTAAAACAACTTTCAATGAGGTCCCTTATGAAGAATTCTTCAATTTTGTCACATGACAGTGGTGTACACCACCACTAAACCAGTCACTACAAAAAAAAAAAAAAATATGTAGGTACATTATTTTTTGCTGGGCAATCGATTGAGACTATTTATTTTAAAATCGGAGAGGGGTCGTTCAAAAATTTGCCAATTTTGATCGTTTTCATATGGAATTGCTCTATATTATATATATGAGTATATTATACAAAAATAATGAGCTTTTGCATTAGGGTGGGGCGATTAGTATGGAAGGAAAAAAATAGGCGCTTCGCGTTTCTGATTCTTGGGATTGTAATGAGCAAAAAAGTCCACTAGACCTACGTCTACGGTGAAAATGGAGCTTCCAGATTTTGACTTGCAGTTTTTTCTCAGACTTTTGTCACGTTTTTTTTGGATATTTTGGCCTATAACAGCCAAACCATTGAGATTTATGGTTACACCATAACTATTAGTAATTTCAACATATATAAACTCAATGTCAGATCCACAAGACTTACTTACAAGTTTAGAATTAAGGCAAGATTTGCAGTAAATCGCAACTCCACCACCTTTACTGCCAACCCTGTCATTTCTGAAAAGTGTGTAATTAGCCATATTAAAAAAAGTACTGGGGACATCAGGATTGAACCACGTCTCAGAAACACAGATAACATCAACAGTAGAATCAACAAATACATATTTAATAAAATCTAATTTAGCTATATTCAAGCTTCGCGCATTAAAATGAACAATGGAGAGACCGTCACATTGTTTACAGAGAATATCAACTAAAATTTTCCGGTTCTCATCAACGCCACTAGAAGAGCTAGAACTCATAAAGCAGGAGGTCAGACGAACAAATACAAGCTATGAGCGTGTAGATACAGCTGGAGTTAGAGAGCAAGCAAGAGTAAAATATAAAGGAAGCAGATAGTGAGAATAAAAAAGGTATAATATAAAATCTAGATACTATCCATTGTAGAAGCATAATTCGACACCAGCGAAATAAGCTCAGCTTCACTACGTACAGCAACTGCAGCATCACCTCTACTAGCTCTAACATGGACCACACCACGGATGGAAAACACATTAAAAAGCTTCTTGGTACGTTTGAGCTTAATTCCGGCTTGTAGAATTTTCCTCGCATCATTAGGCAAGCTTTCGAATACAAGTATCTTGGCGTCCGAATCAAATCCAGCACCTCTTAAAGTTACCGCAGCTTTAGCTCTTTTCCTGTATTCCGAAAAGCCGCTAAGTACACGAGAGCGATCATATGTGGTATAGAATTTTATAATAACAGCAGTATTTGGATGCTGTGTCGACTGCTTTGTGCGAAAAATATCTCGTACTTGTGGTGCAAGAAAATCTATGGAGTGGCTAATCTGATTAAATATGCTTTTTAGATTTTCGCCCTCAGCATAAGGTATTCCAAATAATATGGCGTCAGTGGAAAAGTCTTTAGCTGGAGTCTTCTCGACGGCTTCAGATCGAAGTTTTTCCACTTCGAGCTTAATTTTATTCAAATCATTCAACTCGGCTTCAATTATTGTTATTTTATTTTTCAGCTCAGAAATACAAGAGTTGATTAATTTGATTTCACCCTCAAGCTTAAGGTTTAATTTTAGCTCAAGAGCGGAGAGTTCGTTAGAGAGACGATTAAAGTGTAGCTCAGTATTACGCTGAAGACGCTCTTCCATAAACTTCATTTGAGCTATAATTGCACTTGCCTCAGATATTTATTGCAGATATTTATTGCACTTGTTCAATATTTATTTTGAAAATTATAAGAAATTCATTTAAAGTACAAAGTAATTGTATTGGTACAGACAAGGTATGAATCAAAAAGAAAGCAATTATTGTTTTAAACGATTTCACATCAAAAATTCCAATTCAGCGTAATTTTCATTCAAAGATTGCCTTCCAAATCTTTTCGAGATTCCATACGAAGCGCTTTCTTTCGGCCTTCAGATACAGATGCCATTATACCTTCACGGTGTTTGTCGATTGAGCGCTTAGCAATACTAGACAAGGTATTAGTGGGTCTGGAAATGGTGGATCTTCATCATCTACACATTCGAGGTATTGTTGTAAATGCTCATACGGAATATTCCTGGTAAATGGCGGTTCAAGTAACAATGCTTTGTCCTCAAAATCGATCATGTGAACGTAATCCGTACAATCAATATTGATGTTTGGTTTTACATATTCGCGAAGCTCAGTTAAATCGCAAACGTTGTCGCGAATATACAATATTTTTTTGAGTGCCAATTTACAAATTTCTTTACAATCATCGAATAACATGCTCAACAAAACATTTTCACTGTGTGCGAAATAGGAATTATTCTGTATTACGGTATTTACGATGCTAAGTAAGTTGTCTGGTAAATATTGCGTCCACTGGATGAATTTTCCAAGCAGAGCACTACAGTCGAATTGTAGTATTTGACGTTGAAATACATGGGAACATACACTTTCATGATGTACCTTGCCAAAATTTGTACATTTTGTGATGGATTTTCTGTCGCAATATACACACGGAGCAATCTACTAGCTTTTGTTATCCATCTCGAATGTCCTACCGGTCCAGGTTTGATGTTTGCAAGTTTAATTGAGCAACTACCATTTGAAACGGCTTGGACAATTTGGTATATATATTTAACGTCCGTGGAAAGTTCATTTTCAGCATCTGTAATCATTGGAGGAATGTGTTCAAGTGGAATAAGTTGAATATTTTCGATAATCTGAAAAATGTTTAGATTATTTCAATAAAAAAATTACAAAACTATATCGTATAGAGAAATAAGTACATAAAGTTATGATATTTACTTGTAATGTATTGCAAATATCTATCCTTTGAGCTAACGATCCAGTGCTTTTTGTCGGTCCAGTAGTGGCCTTCTAAATTCACATAGCCAATTAGTGACGAATGTGGTTCATGTATTACTACTAGGTGTGGTTCTTTTCGCATTGTAGTGTGATATACTTCATTTATTTTCTCCCGAGTTAATGAATCATTTTTGCGACCATCAAACGAAAAAGCGATCAACGATTCACCATCGTGATTTGCTCGTAAAATATCGTGTCTCGATGTTTCACGCTCTCGGCTCACTTTTCTTTTATCCATAATAATGGTTTCACCTCGCTCATCTTTAAACTGTATGTCAGCGAATAAAGCTGAAGCCGAAACTATGAAAGATGCTAATCGATCGGATACCCCAAAGCGATCGCACATCATTGCAAACCGTGGTGTACTATATCGTGGAGTATACATTCTTCGCACGGTTAGTGTATGGATTTCCGAACCAGGAGGTTCATAGTATTCCAATTCATGCACATCTGATGCGGTTGGTTGAAATATTGGATCAGATGATGCACCTGAATGTAAAGATAGTAACACAGGCGATATTTTTGTTTCGACTGGCAAATATTCAGGTATTGTAAGTCTGCGTTCGTTATGCTGATCCAACATGAATTCATGGAGTCGGTCAGGAATTTTGCCTCAATTACATCGAGCTGTTTTGAGCTGGCATTTACATTTTCCGATGTGAAATATTTTCGTTGTGCTGTCAACAAATTCTCTGAATTTAATTTGTTCCAAATTTGTATCAATTTGTGGCAAACGTGTGGGGTGAATGTGCCGTATGAAAACATTTTATTTGTGTTTTTGCAAAGAGCGGCCAAGAAAAAATAATGTTTCAAACTGTCGCTCGTAGTTGGAAGCGAAATTTCGTCTAATTCAGCCTCTAAACCGAATGCCAATACGTTTTGCGAAGGCATATGTTCTAGATTTGATGATGACGATGATGATTCTGGCTGCGTCTCCATCTCCACATTTTCTGTATTATCAGAATCTACTGGATTATCAATATTTTTTATATCTTAAATTAAAAAAATGTTTTTTATTAGCACTGCACAGTTTATACACGAAACAATTATTTCTAAAACTTACATTTGCGGCAGATATTTTAAAATGCGTTTAAAATAATAACTAAATTTAAAAATTTAATTTTATGTGTATTTGATGCTGTGATCGTTTACAATAAACTAAAAAAAATGCGTCAAATGAACTGAAAACAATAGAAGAATAAAAAATAAGAAATAAAATAAATAGAATAAAATAGAATAAGATAAAGAAATAGAATAAAAATAAGAAATAGAACATTTTTATGATTTTGCGCTATGAACAACTGAAAATGGTAATTTATCAATATTTTCACGAAAAATTTGCACTTTCACAAGGCCAAAACTGCCTGAAGGAGCGTTCCAATGCTTTTGCGATGTACTAGAGAGTTCTTAACTATTGTCTTGGCTACAATTTTTGTCTTAGTATTGGATCGAAAATCTCAATGGTTTGGCTGTTATAGGCCAAAATATCCAAAAAAAGTGACAAAAAGTGGTGAATTTTCTACATTTTCGACTTTTTGACCATGAAAACGACATTTTTTCTAAGTAATATGTTCAGAGAAATTGTAGCTCGAGACAATAACTACAACTTTACTTTTGAAAATAAGTCAAAATTTGAAATAGTTTACGAAATATGAGCCCAAGAAAATTTCCAAATTTTCCAAAAAATAAAGTCTGAGAAAAACTGCAAGTCAAAATCGGGAAGCTCGATTTTCACCGTAGACGTATGGTCTAGTTCACTTTTTTGCTCAGTACAATCCCAAGAATCAGAAACGCGAAGCGCCCATTAAGATGTTCAAAGCGCGCCACCCAATTTTGCATGCATACTGGCTTCTGTATACTTTGAAGTCCTTGTTAAAGTGCTTTTGTGCTTCTCCATACAGCATACAGACAATAGAGTGAGAGATCTTATCATCCGTATTTGACTAGGTATTAGTAAAGTAACGTTTCTTGCGCATAGTCGCTGATCTACTTCTACTGAAGTTTAAAAGGCAGTTAAATTAACAGAAAAGCAATGAATGATATTTTCGTCAATACAGTCGTCAGCGGAGTTGAAATTTTCCAGCAGAGTGAGTTGAAATTTTAAAGCGTTTCACATGTTACTTTTTTAAAAAAAAAAAAAATAAATGGAACGAAAAAAAGTAATAATTTTGAAAAAAATGTTCTGGTTACTATTTTTGCAAACTATTGGGTGCAAATAGGCTCTGAGAGAAAAAAACTGTTTCGAGAATATCGAGTCTGATATAGCAGATAATTTTTTTCTTTAAATTACTTCTGTTGTTTATTTCAGTGAGTTATAAATTGTTTTATTAAATTTTTTAAAGATTTATATAAAATTAAGTAATTTTAAAAAATCATGTCGGACGACGTTTTTGCTTCAAACTCCTTTTATCACTCCGATTTTGATTAAATTTAGTATGCACGCACATATTCGATAAAGCAACAAGTTTTATTCAAGTCAGTTTTGATATTTAAGTTATATTCGATATGAAAATGTTTGAAAAATGTTCTGCAGCTCTCTTTGAGCCCTAAGTTAGTCATATGTAATGATAAAGAGTAACAAGGCCATGTGCATGGGGGGGGGGGACTTCAGGGGTTCTGACCCTTCTCGCCCCGATATATGGAACTTGTATACCTTCGATTTAAGAAGTCAAGCTCAGCTAAAACATTCGCGGGCATTTTTCACGGGCTTAAATTGCTTTCAGCAAAGCAACAAAAATTTTACTGCGTCGCACAGAGCGTCGACCCCATACAAGCAAGGAATAAAAATAGAAAAGTGCTTTTATGATAATGAAATTTTGAATACTTCTTTAGTTTAAGCTAATTAAGAAAAATTCCAAAAATTGTTAAAATTGGTCAGTCCCTTGGGGTACATCCCTTGGACCTATATTAATTTTTTACATGATTTTGTATGGGAGGTATAAACAATGCTTGGCCGAATTTAACAAAACTTGGTCAAAAAGTAAAGCAAATAGACTTATAGATGTGTACTGGAAATGGTTGAAATCGTTTGGATCCTAGGCGTACTTCTCTTGGGCCTACATTAATTTTTCACATGATTTTGTATGGGAGGTGCATATAAAAATTGACCAATCTTAACGAAACTCAGCCAAAATTAAAAAAAAACTAGTAAGAAATGGAGCTTATTTTACCCTTAGATGCCACGTAGAGAAATTTGTAGACTGCCCATTATGCTAAAGAATATATGCGCAAAATTTGATTGATATGTGCAAATACATGCCAACCATGTAATATAATTTCGTTCAAAATTCACTGCTCATTATTTTAAAGAATATATTTGCAAAATTTGGTTGAAGTTAGGAAAGCGGTGTATAAGGAGTTTGATTATAATTAAATTGACACGCTCCTTGTCCAATCCCACCCAATTTTGTTGGCTTAACTCTTCTCATTATACTAAAGAATATATGTGCGAAATTTGGTTGATATCGGAGAAACGATGTAGATGAAAATATATTAAAAATAAAGTGCCACGCCCCCTGCCTTGTCCCGCCCACTTTTATAAACTACAGACTGATCCTTATGCCTAATAATATGTGTGGAAAATTTGGTTTAAGTTGGCCAAATGGTGTAGAGGGAGTTCGAAAAGAATTAACTTGACACGCCCCTTGTCTAATCACACCTACTTTTGTAGGCTTAAAACTTCTCGTTATTCTAAAGAATATACGTGCGAAATTTGGTTGAAATCAGAGAAACGGTGTAGATGGAAATAAATTAAAAATAAAATGCCACGCTCCCTGTCTAGTACCGCCCACTTTTATAAACTACGGACTGATCCCTATGCCAAATAATATGTGTGCAAAACTTGGTTTAAGTCGGGCAAACGGAGTAGAAGGAGCTCAATTAGAATTCAATTGGCACGTCTCTTGTCCAATCCCACTCACTTTTTTAGACTTAAAACTTTTCATTATACTTAAGAATATATGTAAGAAATTTGGTATAAATCGGAAAAACGGTGTGGATGGAGCTAGTTTAAAAATAATTTGCCACGCCCCCCGTCTAGTATCGCCCAATTTTATTAACTTAAAATGACTCAAATTACCAAGGATAAGGTGTGCAAAATTTGGTTAAAGCCAGAGACACTGTGTAACAGAAGTTCGATTAAAAGTAAAATGCCACACCCATTTTTCTAGTCTAAAGACTCCACATTATACCGAAGAATATATGTATGGGTTGGATAAAAGATGTGGGCGGAGTTTGTGTCAGACACGATGTCATTCAGTTTAATATATTTACGAAAGTTTTTTTATATTGATGACGTCGTTTTGTGTGGGAGGTAGGCGTGGCTTTCATCCGATTGTGCCAAATATCATAGAGATGTTACATATGATATCATATATCAAAGCTTATGTGCAAAATTTTTAGATAGTTCTTTAATTTTTGTGGATTTTGAAGAGATTTTACGTTTAGAATAAAGCCCCTTTGTGTGGGAAGTAGGCGTGGTTTTCATCTGATTTTGCCACATATCATAGAGATGGCTTACATTAAATATCAAAGCTTATGTACAAAATTTTAAGAGATTTCTTTAATTTTTGGAAATTTTTAACAGATTTTACTTTTTAAATAAATCCAATTTGTGTGGGAAGAAGGCGTGGTTTTCATCTGATTTTTCCAAATATCACAGTAATAATCTATATTATATATCAAAGCCTATGTGCAAAATTCCAAGACATTTGTGTCATTTCAACAGATTTTTAAGAGATTTTGTCTGTTAGTATAAAGCCACTTTGCATGGGAGGTAGTTTGCATCCGATTTTTATAAATTTCATAGTCAGAATTTATATTGAAGATCAAAGTCCACGTGGAAAATTTCAAGGTATTTCAATAATTCATGTGGGTTCTTAAGAGATTTTACTGTTAAAATAAAGTCACTTATTATGGGAGGTAGGCGTGGTTTTCATCCGATTTGACTGATTCTCGAACTTGATCTCCATTTTATTATAAGAGAAAAGCTTATATTTTGAATTTCATCGCGATAGCTTTAAAATTACGGCTGTAATCGTGATCACAGACGGACAGACAGACGGACACACGAAAATCGATTCGGGTGGTGATGCTGATTAAAAATATATATACTTTTCTATACCTGCCACGCCTCCTTATATGCACCACTGCCCTATTTCACTCACTTACAAATAAGTGAATTGTAAGGAAATTCTTATAAAATTATAAAAAAATCGTTAAGAGTAGTGTACAAGTACAAATTTGTGATTGTAAATTGTATTTGGTGAAATAGGGCACAGGAGTGTGTTGTTAAGTACTGTTGAACTAATGTTATGTAGCCAGGGGACAAAGTAGAACTAAGCCGTAAAGGCCTACTAATGGTCTACTATAAACACAGACCCAGGGCTTTTCTATAATGTAACGAAATGTGCCCAAATGAGACGCATCAGTGAAATTTCACTCTCAATTCGCGTCCAAAAATCAAATCGCCGCCTAAGATGTTTCACTTAAAAAAATTTTTTTTTTTAAAGCTTTAACTAATTATCGCACCACTCTTTAATTGTTTTGTCTACCAATGCTTTTCTTACGCTCTCTCTCTCTCTCTCTCTTCTGCTTAACCTTAATCCTTGTCCGTAATCGTTTCCACATAAACTTCAATTTCCCATTAGCAATTCTCAACAGCAAGTTTGTAACAGTTTTTCACGCCATTTTGCAAGTATTACCGCTTGCAGAGTAATTTTTGCGTTGAATTTTCCATGCGTTTGAAAATGCGGCACTAAAGCAAAATCTCAATTTGAACGGTAGTCAGGTTAGCTTGTTGTTTTTGTTGTTAATTTATGCAAAGTCGTTAAAAGCAGCAATAAACGCATAAAAGCTCCTTTTGGATTACAACCCTTAGCACTGTGGCAGTGAATGTATATAAAAAGCACAAAAAAAAAGCAAAAAATAAATAAGCTTCAAGGCTCAACTTAAATGCGGCGGCGAGAAAACAAGTGTTGAGTAAATCTTTGGCTTGAGTAAGGATTTTTTTTTTTGTATGCATATTGTTGTTGTTGCTGGGATGTTGTAGTTTTTGTTGTAAGTTTGTGACTTCAATTTGGCATATATTAAGTATTTATAAGCTTTTCTGATGAGAGAATAAATTTGAGTTAATGAAAGCATGATTGAGACATACAAATAAGCAGTTATTGAGGCTCAAGCTTACAAGTGAAAAATAAATAATTAAATAAGCACGTTTGTCAAGCTTTGTCGAAACAAATCCGAATTCTTTTCCTAACATTCTTTTTGAACTCAGAAAAATTATCGTTATCGTATTAGCATAGTCGAATTATGAATCTTAAAACTGATATTATTTGGGGCCGCACCCACTTCTTGCAGGGTGCTTGGAAGATAACCTCCACACTCTATGACAAATATCAATAACATGATGTGAATATTTACTGAAATAGGGTAGTAAAACTAAAGTGAATCGTCCCCGAACCGAAAAATGAGAGTTTTTTTTTCAATATTTGTACAACAGCTCTCTCTGGCTTTCGTGATAGTGCAAAAGAGATAGTGAGTGGTTTTAGAGTTTCTCACGATTTTGTGAGAGATTTGTACTTCAGTACTCTCTGGTGTTCAAGATAGATCAGAATGGATAAATCCAAAATACTCACCATGTCCGAAAACCTCCATATACAAATTTTCATGAAATTCGAATGAGCGGTTTATGAGTTTTCGAAGTTTTTTTTTAAATATTTGAACTACAGCGCCCTCTGGTTATTAAAATAGAACAGAATACATAAGTCATCAAGTCTCACCGTACCCGAAAATCCCCCAATACAAATTTTCATGCGAAGCGGATGAGCAGTTTCGAAAAAAATTTCCTGCAACTTGATCGCAGCGCCACCGCAGGGCCCATTGAAATGGACAGATTTAACACTTGAATTTGAAATATCAACTATTTTCACTATACTCACTTTTGTCTAATATGACAAAAATCATTTGATATACTGCATTTTCATTGATTTGTGGTTGATATAAGGGGGTGTGGCAAAATGTATCTAACTTATGTAGAATGAGATAGCCAACAAAAACACAACAAAAAATGTTCAAGCAAATCAGACGCTTCGTTCTTGAGTTATGGAATTAGAAACATATATCACGACTTTGTTTTAGATATGGGTGATTCTACGTTAAGAGGTTGTCTGATATTAGGAAAGGCACCGTGATAAATATATTTTAATAAATGTCTTTTTCTGAAGTTGTACTATGTAGTCAAGTTTTTTGTATACTACCTTAAGATGACCAGTCAATAAATTAATTTTTACCTGTTTTTTAAGGGACCAGTTGAGATTCTCTATAATCTATACTCTATATTCTATACTCTATACTCTATACTCTATACTCTATACTCTATACTCTATACTCTATACTCTATACTCTATACTCTATACTCTATACTCTATACTCTATACTCTATACTCTATACTCTATACTCTATACTCTATACTCTATACTCTATACTCTATACTCTATACTCTATACTCTATACTCTATACTCTATACTCTATACTCTATACTCTATACTCTATACTCTATACTCTATACTCTATACTCTATACTCTATACTTCATACTCCATACTATACAGGGTAGAGACATGAAGGCCAGAGACTCAAAGAGAACACAAACAAAAAAAATAAGTTGCGCCAAAACAAAAACATAAGTTGAGAAGCACAAGTGATGTAGATGGGCAGTTTACTTAATTTCTGCTCACTTAAACTAGACTTATGGTCTCTACCCTGGCATTTCGAGAGACATGTGAGCGACATTTTTGCCAAAAAACGAATACAATCAGAAGAATATGCATTGTTAAGAAAAAACTACGCAGAAATGAAAGTTAATACACATTACAAACAAAGTTTAACTTTGAATAACAAACGAATAAGACTTACCAGGGGAGATACTGCATTCACCGGCACATCCGCACATGCCGAGTTGCGTGATCGAACTGTCCGCCAATGAGAGCACGCGAGTAGCGTCCAAGGTAGGAGACTTAAAATACGAGGGACAAAAATTGCGGATTTTTTTCTTAATAGAAAACAAAAGTAATTTCATTTTATTTTTTTAATATTACTAATGCTACTTTATGCAATAAATAATGCTTAAATGTCTAATGTATTAGAAATCTATTAAATAACACTGAACTCTTTGCGAGATAGTAAAGGTACAGGCCAGGGTAGATACTTTTTTCACTGTTAACATGCAGTTATAACTAAACTATGTTAATATTATTATGTATGTTTCACGTTTTTCGCAAATTTTCAACTAATGTATGGTTTTTTGATTTAGCCACCACTAGAACATAGATCACCCATATATAGATTCCACTAATATTTACATATTAACGATTACATATTATATTGTATATATATATACTACAAATACCTGATTCGTTGCTTGCGATAAAAATATCCAATACTATTTAAAAATTCGAAATTTTAAAACTAAATATTTAAATGCATTTTGAAATTTATAGAACGAAAATAATTGTTTTTGTTTATTTTTAATAATGCAAAGTTGGTGCAAATATTATTGCTTTTTTTGTTGGTTTCTTTGATTCATAAAAAAAGTTGATTGGTTTTGATTACCAAGCGTAGCTGATTGGACTTCTACATCCGATGCTGGATCTTGGGTTGCTAGGCTACCTTCAGGAGCCCAGTCAAGCTTAAACTTTCCGTTGCACCACGAAGAGAGTTATACCGCTCATGTTCGATCGCCGAAACCTCGTCGGTTATCGGCTGGGTACACTTCATGCAGGTGAGGTTCACATTTGCATAGGAGCGGTTGTAAATACCAATCCACTATCCCATTGATGCTCCATATTATATAACAAGTTTTATTATTTATTCGTATCATTAATACCGTTAAAATAAAAGTTTATCCAAAAAATTAAAAATTTTAAAAGTTTTAATAGATATAGAAATTTATCTCTTCCATATTAAAATCTAAACTAATTCGTATAATATAACTTTAGCCATAAGAGAAATTCCAATAAATTTTCAACCTAAGCTAACTGCAACATTGCCTGCATACAAATCAAAGAAAACCATAAAGATTTCTCTGCCTACATTTAGGCATTTGCAGTGACAGCAATAAATGTCATAAAACGCCAAAATATCTGTCGAAAAAATCATTTTATTATCATATTTATTACAGCTTCGGTACACAGGGTGTTGCTTCATTTTATGGCTTTTTATTATTTTGTGGCTGCAACATGTCGCACTTATGCTGCAGCAGTAGTAATACGTAGCATAACCTTAGGCGGCAGATGTTTTCATAGCCCACCGGGGAATAACGCAGTAAATAAGTTTTTGTGTGTAGAAGTTTTTGATATGTGCTAAATTTAAGAAAAAAAGGCAATGCAGAGCGTTGGCTGGAGATGGCAAAACAAAACTTGAGTCAAACTTTGACTGGCTTAAGAAATTGGTAATAAAATAGTTGTCAGCCTGAAAGAAGTCTCAAAAGTAGCTATGCATTATATTAAGTTTTTTAGTGTCATTATTTAATTTTTTTTTTTGTTTTTGCCTCAACAGCTTATTCAGCTTTTGCTTATATTTCTGCGTGTGCCTCGTTCAATATTACTTCTCGCTCAACGTCAACTTTGCCAATTATTTTGCGACAGCCTCATACATATAGCTACATACAACCAACCAAACAACTTATCCAAAAGACACCCAGTTAGTTAAAAACAACAATAAGCAAAGTCAAACAACATCCAGCAGCAGCTAATTCTCTAGTAAAAATGCCATCAAAAGACGACAAAGCAACTTTGGTAGAAGAACAAAATTTTCGGGGGGCGATTGTAGCAAGCTGTTGCATGCAACACATAGATACATATAAGGGTGGTTACTCTACCACATACAACATTCTTGAATGTGTCCGCCCTATTTCGGCAGATAATCCAAAAACTGCTACCTTCTTGTTGAAATATAATTTTTTTTCTGTTTGTTTTTTTTTTTTTTTTCTTCTTGATCTTCTATATTTTTAGGCCGTAACTGCGGGTTACCTTCTTGCCGGTGTGTCTAGCTAAATTTAGCTGAGGCTTTTGTTGCACTTGAGTGATTTTTATGCTTTGATTCTATGTATCTAATTTTATTATTAAAAGTTTTTTTTTCAATAGGTACAGAAATTGTTCTTTTGTTATACTTAGTAAGGTGTTCACGTGGGTAAAATGCTGGTTAAGAGGGTTGTTGTTTTTTTATTGAAGAACTCTTGTTGCGTTCGATTTTTCTTTTATTATAGAAACTCTTGGCATTAAGCAGCAAAATAAAGAAAAAAAACAAATGAAAAATAAAACGAGTGGATGCCAATTTTCTCCATGATAGCATGACAAAAACACTTTTCTGCAAATTATAAAGACGCTTTTTCTTTGCTTTAAAGTAAAGAGCAAAACTTGAGTAATGTTTGTTTAAAATTTTAAGACAGGCAACCATTGAGGTGGAAATGCTTTAAGTTGGCAACTTTTGGAAGTTATGAAAAATACTACATAATTTTGCTTCAGTGCTTCGGCTTTATTTGACGAAAATTTTTTATGCCATTAAATTTAAATATATATTAAAACATCAAAAAACTAATGGGAGAAAATAAGTGATTAAGAGTTGAAACCTTTAAAAAAAAATATATATATATATACATATATATATATAGATTACCAATAATGTGTTTTCATAAAAACAATTCACAATTATAACTCACCATAGTACTAATTCGTTATTAAGACTAGCTTTGTTATGAAGAATTACAAATCGTGTTATATTGTGCAAATTTTCCATTTACTTAACTCCATTGATGAACAAACTTGCAGATAGTAGCAAGAATATTGCCAAAGACAAGAACCTAGTAAGCTAGTAAGGAATGGATCTTTGACGTTAGAATACACCCTCGACGCCGTATTTAAGTATATGTGAACTATTTAGGGAGGCAGGAGACGAACCTTCACATGGCAACGTGTCTGACTGCCTCAACCTGGCGATGCCTCTCTCTCTCTGACTTCAACCAAATTTTGCACACCCTATCTTTGGTAATTTGAGCAAGTTTATAAAATTGGGCGGTACTAGACAGGGGGCGTGGCACATTATTTTTAAACTTGCTCCATCCACACTGTGTTTCCGATTTCAAACAAATTTTTTACATATATTCTTGAGCATAATGAAAAGTTTTAAGCCTAAAAAAGTGGGTGAGATTGAACAAGAGGCGTGTCAATTTAACTCTAATCGAACTCCCTCTACACCGTTTGTTCGATTTAAACCAAATTTTGCACACATAATATTTGGCATAAGGATCAGTCTTAAGTTTTTAAAAGTGGGCGGTAATATAAAGGAGGCGTGGCACTTTATTTCTAATCTATTTTCATCTACACCGTTTCTCCGATTTCAACCAAATTTCGCACATATGTTCTTTAGTATAATGAGAGTTATAAGCTTACAAAAAGTGGGTGGGATTGGACAAGGGACGTGTCAGTTTGAATGCTGATCGAACTCCTACTACACCGTTTCTCTAACTTCAAACATATTTTGCAGATATATTCTTTGAAATAATGAGCAGTGAGTAGTCTAAGAAATTGGGCGGAATTAGACAGAGGCGTGCCATTTAAATTTAATCCGACGTTGGTGTTGTGGAGTATGTCATACCCCAGAGACCTTAATTCCTTCAAGATCTTCATCTAAAAAGCCACAATTTTAATAAAACTATTTTGTTTTAAAATTGCAACGCACTTAAAATATTATTTTTTTTTAACAGTTAATAAATGGAGGATCAGAAACGATCTGAACTTTTTCTATAATTTTTTTTTAACTACAGACTGATCCTTATGCCAAATAATATGTTTGCAAAATTTGGTTTAAGTCGAACAAACAGTGTAGAGGGAATTCGATCAGAGTTAAATTGCCACGCCCCTTGTCCAATCCTACCCAATTTTGTAGGCTTAAAAATTCTCATTATGCTCAAGAATATATGTAAAAAGTTTGGTTGAAATCGGACAAACGGAGTGGATTGAGCTAGTTTAAAAATAAAGTGCCACGCCCCCTGTCTAGTACCGCCAAATATTATAAACTTACTCTCAAGATTGCTCAAATTACCAAGGATAATATGTACACAATTTTGTTGATGTCTGACACACGGTGTACCAGAAGTTCGATTAAAAGTGAGATGCCACGCCCACTTTCCAAGTCGAAGGACTTCACATTACACCATATGTGTATAAAGAATATATGTGCAAAATATTGTATGTGTTGGATAAACGATGTGGGTGGAATTTGGGAAACGAAAGTTTTTCTATTTTGATGACGTCACTTTGTATAGGAGGTAGGCGTGGTTTTGATTCGATTTTGCCAAATATCATAGAGATTGTTAATACTATATATCAAAGCTTATGTGCCAAGTTTCAAGACATTTTTTTGGATTTGGATTTTTAAGCGATTTTACGTTTTAAATAAAGCTAATTTGTGTGGAAGGTAGGCGTGGTTTTCATCCGATTTTGTCAAATATTATAGTAATGGTGTGCATTAAATATCAAAGCCTATGTGGAAAATTTCAAGGCCTTTCTTTAGTTTGAGCAGCTTTTTAAGGGATTTTACGGTTACTATAATGCCAGGTTGTATGGGAGGTAGGCGTGGTTTTCATCATATTTTTCCAAATTTCATAGTCAGGATTTATATTGAAGATCAAAGCTTACGTGCAAAATTTGAAGGCCTTTCTTTATTTTTTGTGGATTTTTAAGAGATTTTACTATTAAAAATTAAGTCCGTCTGTGTGGGAGGTAGGCGTGGCTTTCATCCGATTTGGCCCATTCTCAAACTTGATCTTCCCTTTTTAAAAATAAAATTATATTTTGAATTTCATCGCGATAGCTTTACAATTACGGCTGTAATCGTGTCGACAGACAGGCAGACAGACAGGCGGACACACGGAAATTGACTCAGGAGGTGATGCTGATCAAAAATATATATACTTTTCTATACCTGCCACGTCTCCTTATTGGCGTTACAAACGGAATGACAAAGTTAATATACCCCTTACGCAGTACGCGTTGAGGTATAAAAATATCCTACAAAGTCCATACGGACCGCATTGATTCCCTTTTAACTCATATTTAAATCACCGCTACATACCGCATTAACGAAATAATACACAATCGTACCCAGAGATGGCGCTACTAGTATGTCATTGAACGTTTATTTTGAAAGTTCGAATATTACGACAATTCGGTGCATGCAAAAAATTGGAAATACATGCAAGATTTAAAATACATATAAGATTTCCACACGCAACATAGACAAATATTTTATATTAGCTCAATATAACAGATCTGCCACACCCCCTTTATTCTGTAATAAATTGATATATAATAAAAATATTGATTTTCTAAAAAATTCTTGTCTTATTAAACTTAAAGACAAGTTTACGTAATTTATTTATATTAAAAATTATGATCATGGGTTATAAGGGGTTAAGACTTAAATAAGTTGAACTTTTTTTTTTTTTATGGAACGAGCTATGGAAGTTTGACTGTATTTATGTTATATTGATATTTAAGTTTGTTGTTTTTTTAAGTGTATTTTGACATTATGTGCTCTGATGTACAAATGGTTTCATGGGACAGCATTTGTATATTTTTGCATATTTTCTTAGAAATTTTCTTCTTCCTCCGCGGCAGCAGTGGTATTAAACTATTTATAAATTCAAGCGAGTCCATCTGAGGTGCTTTTTGATGTCGACGTTGTCTGGTTTGTCATGAATAATGAAATAGAATCTCGTAATAATCATAATATTGAGCGAGAAGTAGCAGAAAAACTAAATATATTTATGTATAGTAAAACAAACAAAAAGAAAACAAACAAATGAGAAGACAAAAGAAGTTAATACCTATGAGAAATCCGACTTAGAATGTTTCGTGTGTATACATGAGCGTCCGCAGGATTTTCTGTGGGTTGGCAAAGGTCTATATAGAAATTTTTGCGTTAGGGTCGACATTACATTTAGAGGCATCCCAGAATAAAAATTTATTTTTCATTTTAAATGACTTAACAACATCTCAAAAATTTTTTAAAAATATCTTGAGTGAGTTTGATATAACATAAAAATCAAGTTACTACATCTGCTAGTTTATTATATCATCAAAGGGAACATTCCAAAGAATGTTAACAATTCTGTTGTGTGTATGCATAGTGATTAAGTGAAGTTTTAAACACTAACATCTTCGTATTATTTGTTTCATATAACTTTAAAGTCGTTTTTCACTTGACCGATCCTTCAATATCACAGTGTGTAATTTTTTTAATCCTGGCAAAATAACCATATACGGATACCACTACGTGATAAAAGACCAAAAAAAAAGACCCCATTATCCCAGTTTTGCCCAAAGTTTCCAGGTTTTTTTTTTATGGGCCCCCAAAGAAGTGGGGCCTCGGTGACATTTTTGCAAAAAAGTGATCCTTTTCACAAGCTCATATCTTGCAAACCGTTCGGAATTTTGATTTACTCTCTGAGGCAAAGTTGTAGCTCTGGTCATAAAAAAGAAAATTGATAACATATAAAATCAAAAAACTTCATCTTCAAGGTCAAAATCGCAAAAAACTTTAAAAAATTCAATTTTTTTTTTACATTTTTTCCCTTGTTCAGGTCCACAGGTAGCAAACCGTTCAAAATTTAAGGAAACAATCAATTACAAAAATGAACCTAAGATCTCAATAAACAACTTTTTTGAACATATAAACTTCCTAGGAATGATTCTTAATACCGTTTAGGTAGCCGCAAAAGTGAAAAATTTCCCAAAAATTTTTTAATTTCATTTGTTTTTTCTTTACTTCAACATTGAGATACTATAAAGCCTTCTCCCTTAAGTGAAAAGGCATGTTGCAGGTTTCATTGTTATACTATTACTGATTTTATTAATCTTAGTTCTTAGGTGGTATGGGTTGACATTTAGAATTAGGGTTGTAACAAAGAGTAGTAGCATGGATATTTAGTAATAATGATTTAGTGTTGTAGGGATTAGTAGTCTCTTACAAAAATTATAAAAAAAATATTCGTATTATGTTTTTAATGTTGATGGCCCTGGACTTGCAAATCGCACTCTCTTAAGTTGTGGATCCAAATCGTCGTCCGAATCGTCCGAATCTGACTCTGATTCAGAACTTATGGTGTCCACAGGCACGTTACTTCCAGACTGCCCTCCATCATCAGCTTTTTCTTCTTCAGATACTTCATTAACATTATACAGGGTGATCTTGGGACTCCACCAACATACCTGAAATGAATTAGAAAAGAAATCAAAAAAGAAATGCAAAACAATGCATCAATAAAATTGATATTACCTCTGCAAGCAATGCGTCGAGTTTTTTGCCTTTGTACCGTTTTTCCATGGGCATTGTGGTTTGGTGAAACCGTTCTCCTTGCTCATCAGATTCGGTAGGGAGATGTTTGATAAAATCGTCAAAATGAAAATGAAGAAAGTGCAGCTTTAATGTCATCGATGTGCCGATTTTCTCAAAATAATACAGCATTTCTTTCACCCATTCTCTTGCTTCCGGTTCCGCGTCTCGATCCCCTCCCAAGACTCTGGTGCATACACGCTGAAGGTAAATCCATGCCATTGAATGATTATAATCATGAAGCGATGATTCAAAGTTGCTCTTGAATAGCTTTCTAATGTCAGGGCCATTAAGTACGCCTGTTAAATTAAGACAAAAAATAAAGACAGAAAAGAAAACATTAACAAAGTGAAAATAGTACAATAAGGTGAACAAAAATTTGTTTTAAATTTAATACAATACCTTTTATAATTTTGTCATCGCTACGTTTTGGGAAAACGCTTTTCAAATAGTCGAATGCGTTTGGACAATTTACAACGGCCACTTCGATGAATTTTTTAACAATTCCCAATTTTATGTAAAGCGGTGGCAGCAACTATTAAAGGTGCATTCCTCAGTTTATGTTGTTTCATTTGTTCCTCCACACTTCCTCTTGGTCTCCACGAATTACATTGGTATTGATTCAGAGGTGAGCGCGAATCCCAATTACAAAGAAAACAAAAGAATTTTGGAAAGCCGCCCTTATCGATGATCCCTTGCAAAATGTTGATGACCTTCAAATCACAGCAAATCTTCCATTTATTTTCGTAGTATTTGATTTTTTCCATTATGTCTTTCAATGTTTCATAGCTTTTTTTCATGTTAATACCCATTGCTAGCGGAATGGAAGGTTTTCGGTTCGACACATGCAACAACACTGCTTCCAAGCTTCAAACAGAACCATCAATAAATAATCTCCACTCACTAGCGATGTAGTTCATTCCAATTTTTACCACCAAAGCTTTTACATCGTTGCAGTAAGCTAACGAATTGTCATTATTTAGAGTGTAGAGGCTCTGAAATTCAGCTTGCCGTTTGCGGTACGCCGTAGAGTTCACATTACCATGTGTGAGTTTTCTTTGCTTTAAAAACGCTGTCAAAAATATGGCAAGTCGCTGCAATAGTCCCAATATGGCCACAATGAAATCCATTTCCATTTGCGTTATTAGTTGTGGTCCATCTCTTCCCTGTTGGGGCTCATAATCGGTATCAAATGGATCTTCATAAGTAACACCACTTGCACTAGTCATTCCTGTACATTCTGTACTACGATCTGGAGTTGGCGGCCTTGGTGATACAAAATTTTCAGGTGCAAGCACTGGTAGTGTGGCTGTTACAGTTGCATTATAAGTTTTGTTCCTCTCAGCATATCGATTTAGACCACATGTGTAATTTACGCATGCATAGCAACTGGTTTCATCATGATCACCTGGGAAATTAATCCAGTTTACCGGCTTACAATACTTCATACTATGTTTGCCTCCACTCAACCATGCCATGAGATAGTTATAACATTGGCGACACACTGCATTAGGTGTGTAATTTTCACCGGTCAAGTCTTCTTCGTCGAAAAACAACTTATATGCAATACAAAACAACTCTTGAATTCACTAGTTAAAAGATGGTTCTATGACGCTTCTGTGTTTGCTAGATTTTTTCCAAAGCTTTTGATAACGTTAACCATCAACTCTAATGTAGTAAGCTTAATTATTTGTTTGGGTTCTGTGACAGTGCTCTTAATCTGATGTCCAGTTATTTGTGTAATAGATATCAAAAAGTTAAAGTTGGTCAATTGTCATCTGGGTATAAATCTGTTTTAAGTGGTGTTTCACAAGGGTCCATACTTGGCCCCCTCCTATTTTCAATGTTCATCAATGACATTTTTTCTGTTTGCAAACATGCATCTATTCACGCTTATGCTGATGACGTTCAGTTGTATTTATCTACACGTACTGGACTTATTGATGACCTGTGTTGCAGAATGAATGAGGACCTCTGCTGCATCAATGTGTGGGCCGATAGCAATGATCTTATACTTAATTCGTCTAAATCGTATGTGCTTCCCATTTGCAAAGTTAAAACTTGTGTTAATGATGTCCCTGATTTGTTTATTGGTCCAAATAAGCTAACTGTTGTGTCGAAAATTGTAAATCTTGGCTTCTATGTTAATTCTTCGCTTTCCTGTGTCGACCATGTAAATAGTATTGTAAAAAAAGTTTATTATATCTTGCGCAACTTAAGAATATCTGCAAATGTGACTCCAGTAAACATCAAACGTAAGTTGGTTATACAACTAATTCTACCTGTGATAACGTACTCTGAGGTTGTATATAGTAAACTGGACTCTTCGTCCATGCTAAAGATACAACTTGCATTTAATTATGCCACGCGCTATGTTTATGGCCTCCGTAAATTTGATCGGCTGTCTAGTTTCCGAAATGCAATACTTGGATGTGACTTGACAGCTTATCTTAATGCTAGAAATTGTATGTATCTACATAAGTTAATTCATGATAAAACACCAGGTTATCTGTATGATAAAGTCCAGTTTTGTATGTCCAGAAGAAGCCATGTTTTAATAGTTCCGAGGCCCAGCTCGCTAATATCTTCTCACCTTTTTTTCATCAATGCCATTAGGTTGTGGAATGCTCTGCCACGAAGGATTAGGGAAATCAAAGGGAAGAAGCCATGTTTTAATAGTTCCGAGGCCCAGCTCGCTAATATCTTCTCACCTTTTTTTCATCAATGCCATTAGGTTGTGGAATGCTCTGCCACGAAGGATTAGGGAAATCATAAGGAGAGGACCATTTAGGCAATCTATTCTATCTTATTTCTCTACTCTATAGTTTTTTCCTCTATCTCTTATTCTTCTACTCTCTTTACCATAATTTTAAACATATTTAATTCTGTTTAAGTTAAATTTTTTTTTTTAAATTTTTTCTTTTTTAATAAATTTTTTAATTTTTTGTATAAATTTAGATTAAGCTGATATTTGTCTTATAGTTAAGTTTATTATATATTCTTTTATATTTGAGTTGTTTAATGATCAATGTTTAAGCTGTACTATAAAAGAGCCTAGCTCTTAGTGTGCCCATTATATTTAAATCAATCATTAAATCAAGATTCTTTTCCTTTTGAAATTTTGTATAACTTTTTTTTTCTGAGTTGATGACCGCAAACGTAGCAAAATAAATCAATATTTTCACACTGCGTATTGAAATTGTCAGTTGCCAATGTTGTGTGCGCTTTTCACTTTTTCACTTTCACCGCTGAGCTCTCGTTGACGTCGCGCTGTGTAATGCCTCGATGTGGGCGTCGTGTCGCTTTTATATTGTGTGCTGCGTCCCTTGTTGCGTGTGCTCAGCTTACTGCGTTGCCTGTGCTGCTGCGGTCGGTGCGTAATCGCGTGATACCTAAGCGCTACCTAAACGGTGTTAACCCTTGGACAAACACATGGTTCTGGCCAGGCATATTTCATTTTTGAGCGTTAATTAAACATACAAGACATTAAACATGACAAGAGCTACAATGTGAATTCAATACAGATGTCTGCTTTCAGATAGTTTTTTGATATAAGTTTTTTTGATTTTATATGTTCACAATTTCATCTTTATGACAAGAGCTACAATGTGTTTCCAGGTATTTTTTTATATTTTGGGTTGTTTTTATGTGAATGCAATGCAGATGTTTTTGCTTCCAGGTAGTTGTTTGATATTTTGGGCACGTGAACTCACCCACCAGCTTGAGAATTTTTATTAGAATGCACTTACTTACAGGCCAAAGAAAATTGAAAGTACAGTGCACTCACACACTCGGCCTCCTGACTGACAATTATTTACGTTCAAAGTTTTGAAATCAACATTTTTTTTAAGAAATCGCTTATTTTCTTACACTTCAATTGTTTCTAAGCGAAATTTTGGCTCCCAGAAAGTACTTTTGTTAGAAAAACCTCACTATCGCCAGTCTTAGAAGTGTTAAATGCGGAGTATTAAACCTTAAAAAAAAGCTTGAAGTGTTGTCTTTTACTGAGTCTAGGAAGAAATAAGTTTACTAGGGCTGTTTTTTGAGAAAACCAGATTTTTATAAAAAATGTGAAGTTAAAAAATCTTTTTTTTTTTTGTAATTTGCCCCAATGAGTTAATAAAAATTAACATATTTATATACTGACTTACAGCGTTCTCAAAGGTCTTCTCAATGATACACATCTCAACCAGATCGGATAAGAAATGGGTGAGACATTACCGATTATATACTCAAGCTATAAAGGCCTATATCTCAAGAAGTTGGATCGGCCTCCTTAAAAAAACTTTAGGGTTTTAATCAGCGCTGTTAGCCCTACCAGGCCAAAGAAAATTGGCGCATTTTTCATAAAGTAAATTTGTTCGTAAATGCGGAAAATAAAATAAACGCTTTTTGGGCCATTTTTCGCTCATTTTTTAAAGTTTTTTGCGATTTTGACCTTGAAGATGAAGTTTTTTTTTGATTTTATATGTTGACAATTTTTGTTCTTTATGACAAGAGCTACAACTTTGCCTCAGAGAGCAAATCAAAATTCCGAACGGTTTGCAAGATATGAGCTTGAGAAAATGATAATTTTTTTCCAAAAATGACACCGAGGCCCCACTTCTTTGGGAGCCCATAAAAAAAAACCTGGGGGAACTTTGGGCAAAGCTGCGAGACTGGGGTCTGTTTTTTTTGGTCTTTTATCACGTAGTGGTGTCCGTATATGGTTATTTTTTTTTTCGTGTTGCACTGTGTATTTGAATGGACATTTTTTAAAAACATTTTAACCAATCTGAATGAAACTGATATTTAAAAAAACCTTTCCAAATTGTATTATTCTAAATTTAAAACAAAATAAAGGTAAAATATACAGTTTTTTTTCCAAGTGCGCATACATTTTTAAAAAATACTTTTCTAAGATTCTGTCTCATTCAGATAGGAGATGTTTTCATTACGTTTTAAAATTTTAAACATTTCTTTCGGGTCAACCCAGGAGCCAGCAGAATGCCCGCAGTGCGACAAGAGGTCTGTTACAGCAATCGTTGTAGCCAGCGCCATATTTGTTTTTGAAAAAAAACCATGTTTTTTTAACCATAACTGTATATTTTACCAAAATTGAAAGTTGTAAAACTCTACACAAATTTTTTCTAATAGAAACCATCACCTCAAGATTACTCTTTTTTTACTCTCCTCTGAATGTATTGCCGGCCTTAAACTGAGTTAAATTTCAATATATTGAGATTAATATGCAGATTATAAAATTGAAATGGTTTTTATTTTATTAATCAAAAGTGGAAAGTCACAATTTAAAAAAGCTTATTTATTCTAAAAGTGCAATTGAGTTTGAGCAATAAATATAACTCGTATCACCTGTGGGCGAAATTCGTTCATATCATATAAAATCGGTTTTTCTTTTTTTTTTTTTGCAGAACCCACCAACCCATAGCCTGAACAGAAGCATTGAACATAATAAACAATTATAAATGTCTTTGCATGTATTATATGAAGCAAGTAGGAGTTTAACAGTTTTTTTTGACGCTGACGCGGTGGCAAAATGTATTTTGTTGAGAGAGAAATTAAGAGAAAGCACCAACAACAATGATAATGCACAGCTCTTTTAAAGTGTCTGTGGCTTTCTCGCATTCTACTCTTGCTCTTGTATGCTACAGCAACGATGTGCTGCTATGTATTTTGTTGTTGCTTTTTCATTGTCCCATTGGGAAAAAGGATTTTTTTATTTGCTTACTTTTACCTATCTTACACTACGTTCACACTGAGAGCTTAATGCGCATTTACAAAATGCAAAATATATATTTGGCTCTTTTACTCCTACAAGGAGCATACGGCCACGCATTCTTAATTGCTAATGCGCATTTCGTTAAATGCGCATTTAGCTCTCAGTGTGAACGTAGTATAACACTCCTTGTAGGAGTAAAAGAGACAAATATATACATTCGATTTTATAAATGCGCATTTAACTCTCAGTGTGAACGTAGTATTAATGACAATATAGCTCTTTTAAAGTGTCTCTGGCTTTCTCGCATTCTACTCTTGCTCTTGTATGCTACAGCAACGATGTGCTGCTATGTATTTTGTTGTTGCTTTTTCATTGTCCCATTGGGAAAAAGGATTTTTTTATTTGCTTACTTTTACCTATCTTAATGACAATATATTCGAATAAAATTTATATTGTGCACATCTACTCGAAAATACCTTTACATCGATATAAAGTGTTATGTGAATATGTTCAAGTGAACACAGTTAAAAAAAGGGATCACAAACAAATAATATAATATAATAAAATAATAACAAATAATAATAAATAAAGCAGCATTAATAATAAATAATTTCCAGAGCAAATGTTAATAGTTCAGAAAGTTTAACCTAATAAAAGTAGACTAGTTTTAACGAAAATTTATTATTAAAAAAACAAAGGCTTAATTTAATTTAAATTTCTGTAACAAAGCATCGACTTTTATAGCAAGATTTTGTAATATTAAAAAAAAAATCGAGAAAAATATAAATTACTTAAGAAATAAAATTCCTTTCTTTACTTTTAAACTTTGGTCGCAAAGAATATTTTCAAAATTTATATAAATTAAGCAAAAAGCAGACCAAATAATTTTTCAATATATTTTTATTTTTTTTTTACAATAATATTAATATTATCTCTTTTGCTGAAGTCTAGGGATGCAACTGCCCCGTTTCCTCCTCTGGGGACGGCCTTGTTTGTGTATGTGGGTGTATGCATCATTGAGTGTGTGGAATCAGAAGTGCGGTTCACAAGTGCTACTTGGCGTATTTTTGAGGGTAACTCATAGTCAACATTATAGTTTTTTATGCTCATATTCTGCTATCTCTCTTTCGTTTTGGGTAACGATGTTTGTTTTTGTTTTTATGATATTTGAATTTCAATTCGAAGTTCTTAGGAAATGCAAAAAAAAAAAAACTCCCAATGCATGTAAGTGGTCGATAGCATTGGGAGTCGAGAATTTTCCGTATGACTAGTGATAGATACAGTCCGTCTATCTGATTGTCTGTCTGAAAGCAGAGGCTAGACAATGTTTTATGCATAAGGAATTTATTAAGTTTTTTTATGTAGCTACAAGCAACACTGCTTAACAAAATATTTTTCTTTAATACTATGAACTTACTTTAAAAATTTTCTTACTTAGTTTTAAAGGAAATTCTTTAAAATTTAATATCGAAGAAAACTTTCCCCAAATCTTTAGAATATTTTACTTAAAGTTTTGAGAAATTTGTTACATTTTGTGTTAAGACACGATTTTAAATGGTTGCAAAATGAAATTTTTGCCACTAAAATAAATTACCAAATTTAATACACGTCCTTTAATGTTCCCTAAATTGTTGCTGCTTCGTTGTTGTTGCAATTATTCTGATTGTTGTTATTTGTTATGGCACGCAGCTTGCCTGGTATTAGCGGTATTTTTGTTTATTTATACAAATTGTAAATTACGGCTATTTCTGCTTGATTCTTCTACGCATTTTGGTACTGATTTGCTTCAATGGCACGCTGTCGGCTTGATTCAAACCATTAGTATTTATTTAAAGTCGACTTTAGGCACGAAGTGAAGACATTTTGTTGTTGACATTTTCAAAGAATGCCGTCATATTAAATTTGTTTTCCGGCCCTAATGCTGGTTTTATTTAATACATATTTTGCTGTTAGTTCAGTGTAAGCCTACACAAGTGGGTGGTGTGCAGCTTGAAAGACATTTTCGCCACATTTCCTCTGATGACTTAATTAACTACGAAAGTCTATTAATTTGGTAGGCTGCAAATTAATTAATAAATTATTTAAGCCATTTGAGCCACTTTCGGTGGTTATTGTTGTGGTGCTCTATGTGGTTCTATGTTGATGTATTATTTAGTTTCAAATATGTATTTAATTTAAGCATATCCTGTGCTAGTTACAGACACGATAGCTAACTGCAATGTAACGCACTGTTATGCTGAGAGAATTGAAATAAGGACATTGTCTTTAAAACTAATGGAACTTGGAAACATTTAGAAAAACTAGTATCGGCTGAATTTCACCAATATTGTGAACATATAAAAATCGATTTTGTTTTGTTTTCTCTTTCATTTGTATTAAAAAACGTTTGGCAAAGTTAAAAAACATTAAATTAAGAAATACTTTTGTATAATACATTGAATGAATTTTAAATAATTTTTTTTTTTGAAGTGAATGCACGATTAGTTTGATTTGTTTCGCAAAAATTATATTGGTAAAAATTAATTGCCATTTATGCTTGCTGAACTGTCGTTTATGTTTAGATTTCAAAGGCTTCTAGATTATGAACAATAAATTTTCCAAAAGAATTTGACTTCACAACGCATTTTTTTCAAATCAAGTTTAAAATTTTAATTGAATTGAAATAAAATTCGATACAATAGTAATGTCAGAAACATGTTTTTTCCATAAAAAAAATTAATATCACTTTCACTTTCCTAATGAATTCGCCACAAGTTCTCTTGCTCAGAGGAAAGCACAATGTGAGCGGAAAACTGAAATGAAAAAAAAATAGAGTCTATTTTGGCGTCAAGTGGCGAGCTTTCTTTCTCTTCACTTTATGCGAATTTTCAACATTTATATGGAACTTTCATTGTGTGTATATTTTTCTGACAAATATTTTTTTTTTTTTAGTTCTGTTTTCTTTGCTCATGTGCGCACGTGGCCGAACTCATACCGCAGTTAAAACAAAAATGAGAATTTAGACTTATTTAAATGAATTTAAGTAAAGTGATGATACTTTTTGGCAGGCCCGTAGACAAGGGGGGATTTTAGGTGTTCAAACCCCGCTTAGGGTCGAGAAAGTATAAAAAAAAGACACAAATGAGACAATTAAATTCAAAAAGTGATTTTTTTTTTTTAGGTAAACTGTGATAATGATGTTAATTTTAATTTTATTGATTTTTTATTGCGAAATCGTAACGAAAATCGTATGAAGGGGTTGACACTACTTCGTAACGATTTCGTAACGAGTCTTAACGAAAATGTTACCAAAAAGTTGCGATTTCGTTCAGACAGTTCGAAAGAAAAGAAAGTTTTCTCAGCTTGCATTTCAATATATTTTAAAAACAGTCGCATAACGAAACTCTATATAAGTTCGTATAAATAGTGAAACTGTTCCGATATTTGCGTAACGAAACTGTAACGATTTCTTTAAGACAGCTCGAAATAGTTATGAATTAGTCGGAATTTCGACAAAGTCGTCAACTATGGTTGGCTGGGTAAGCTTATTAGACCCAAAATTTTTGAAAAAGCATTAATTTGAGTGGGTTTTTTTTTAATTTTTAAAAGTGTAAACAATACATGAACCACGAAATTTAACACATTACGTGAAATAAAGCGAATAATTAAACAGTTTGACTATTTTATTTTGTTGTTTTCCTGGTATATAAGACATCTAAAATTTCCAATTTGGCACAAAAATTTAGGCCTGTGCGAAGCCTTTTCCAAATAACAGCTTTGGGAAAATCACCTTAAATCTAAATATGCTTTTTTTCGAAAAAAAATTCACAATAGAAAAATTTTTGTAAAACATTTTATACAGTCCTATAGAATTGGATTTGATGATTTTTTAATCATTTTATCGAATTTTCATAAACAAAATTAACAATTACAGTTTTAAGATTCCGCATTTTTAAAATTATTTTTTTTATATTAAAAAATTTAAAAAACAATTTGGAACTTTAAAAAATTTTTTTTTTAGTGTTTTCAAATTGCAAATAATTTTAATATAAATGTACGACCGATTGAATTCCTAAATATCCAAAAAAGTTACTGTTTCATACTTTTTATAAAAATTTATCTAGCTGAGTAATTATTTTAATATTAACATGAACTTATTTTCGTGTGATATCTTATATAATAAATTGACTATAAGATACTGGTGCTGTGCAAAAACCAGTATTCGAATTACGGTTTTTGAAAAATAGTCTGAAATTTAAATATGACTTTATCGGAGTCGATTCATCTGCTCAAACAATTTTATTAAAATATATATATATATTATTACTATATATTATATATTAATATACAATATATAATATAGTAATTGTTATTGGAATTGAATCATGAGAAAATGAATCTGTTACATTTTTCAAGATCTTAAAATATTTTCTTTTCAATATTATTTAAATTGTCGAAATCGTTTTCGAGTGCAGTAATATTTTAGCTCTTAACGATAACTCGAACTAGGGTTCACACTGGTTCAAATAGTTGTACACTAGCTGGGGATCAATAAAAGCGTAAGATAGCCAAAAAGAAACCAAATCTAAGGACTAAATTTTTTTTTTTTCTCCCGTTTATGTAAAATGTCCATAAAAGTTGTGAATACAGCTTCACCAGCTGAAGTTATTAAAAAATGTTTACATTTTTCATAGCTGATTTTAATTTTGATTTTATTAAACTGCAAGAAGTCTTAACTATTTTTACCGTTCACATTAATATTGTTGAATTAGTAAAATTTTGTCACAGACATTTTTACTTTTTGTGCTAATTTTCGGAATAATACTTTTTAAAAGAAATTAAAAATTCTCCATTTGGACCATTTTTCAGCAAATCATATGCAAAAATCAAAAAATTTAGTGCTCAAAATTGATTTGTCAAAAAAAAAAAATAAAATTAAATAAGCTCTTCTCAGCTCTCTTCTGGTCATTTTAAAACATATATATTCACAAATAGTCTTAAAAGAAATCTGATTTGCTTCAAAATTTTCATATCCTTTCTCTCAGTTATTACTGGTATCTACTTATAGATTTTTTATCAAAATCGCCTCGCCCCCCCCCTAAGGTAAATCCTGGCTACGGGCCTGCTTTTTGGTTTGTAAGGTAGTAAAAATAATTTTAAATGTCTTATTACAAGCTTTACATTTTCCGATTTCGACAACAGTATTTCCTACCATCCGAAAAGTCGAAAAGTTTAAAAAAACAAGGAAAATTCCCACCACCTGGCAGATCTGATATGAAGCAGAAATATAGTATTTTTGAAGAAAAAGTTTTGGTTACGTAAGAAGGGTCTTGCACCGTCTTCTCCGTGTATCGGAGTCAAGGGTTGTGTTAATTTGGATATTTGAGAATGTTTTTATTGTTTCCGGATCTTTACAGCTACGACAAAAGTCTTCACCTATCTTATTGACCATTATTTCAATGTGCCAGTGGCCTTTTAGAACTGCAGTAAGAGAGTCTGGATTTCACGTTTGGTCGTTGACAGTATTAAGAAAAATCCTAAAGTGACTGAAAAATTACTTCTTCTGTCACACCTATCAGTTATCGATTATAAGCTGTGTGCTGTTGCTAACCAAAGTCATACACGTATACGTTCTATAAACTAAGCGGCAAAATCTAAAATTCCAAAAACTAGGTCAAAATTCACAACAAAAAAAAAATATTCATTGAGCTAATGGTAGAATATCATCGACTTAAAATACTTAGTAACATTCAGTTTAAAAAATTTTCTCATGTTTTTTGAGGAGTTAAGATATAAAATAGGAAAAAAGGACAATCTCTACAAAAATAAATAAATAAAACTATATACAAAAATTTAAGAAATAAAAAAAAAAAATAAAATTGAAATAAAAACTAGTACGGAATGATCTTCGACTGAGTCGAAGTTAAAATACCGCCCGCAGCGACTGAATTTAAGTAAGTTCTGTAAAATATTTTTAATATTTTGTAGAATCTGCAAGAATGCATTTGTCATATATTTAATTTAATTAAACACAGCTATGAATACTATACTATGAAGTATTAAGACAATTTATTAATTTTTATGGTATTTATAAAGATTTTTATACCTCAACGCGTACTGCGTAAGGGATATATTAACTTTGTGATTCCGTTTGTAACGCCAAGAAGGAGGCGTGGCAGGTATAGAAAAATATATACATTTTGGATCAGCATCATCTCCTGAGTCGATTTCCGTATGTCCGTCTGTCTGTCCGTCTGTTGACACGATTACAGCCGCAATTTTAAAGCTATCGCGATGAAATTCAACATATATATTTATTTTTAAAAAAGAAAGAACAAATCGGCCGAATCGGATGAAAACCACGCCTACCTCCCATACAGAGTGACTTTATTTTTACAGTAAAATCTCTTAAAAATCCACAAAAATTATAGAAATGCCTTGAAATTCGGCAGGTTAGCTTTGCTCTGCAGTCTTAATCCTGGCTATGTAATTTGGAAAAATCGGATGAAAACCACACCTACCTCACATACAGAGTGACTTTATTTTAAAAGTAAAATCTCTTAAAAAATCAGCTCAAATAATAGAAATGTCTTGAAATTTTGAGTATAGGCTTTGATATATAACATAGACCACAACTATGATATTTGGCAAAATCGAATGAAAACCACGCCTACCTTCCATACAAATTGGCTTTATTTCAAACGTAAAATCTCTTACAAATCCACAAAAATTAATGAAATGTATTGAAATTTTGCACATTAGCTTTGATATATAATTTGAACCATTTCTATGATATATGGCGAAATCGGATCAAAACCACGCCTACCTCCGGTACAAAGTGACGTCATCAAAATAGGAAAACTTTCGTTAATATATAATAAACTGAATGTCATCGTGTATGTCGTGGCTAAAGACTTGGCATATACTTCAATAAGGCCGCGGGGTGGTATTTAAGCTTCGGTACCCTGCCGAAGCTTCATCCTTACTAGTTCTATTATGATGTCGTCACTATTTATGGGGAGTAGGGTCAGTATTCATTCGATTTTGCCAAGTAGAAGCTCAGAGTGTCTATTAAAAATTAAAGCATCTGTGCAAAATTTTAAGTAATTCGAATAGTTTTCGTAGAAATTCAAGAGATTTTGTTGTATTTATATATAAAGTTTGAATGGGAAGTACGAACGAAAAACGAAAATGGCCATTTCAGCCCCTGAAAGGACTTTGATCGAGCTTCTTATGATCAATTTTGTTGTGTGTGTTTTGTGAAATGTTTGGGCACAAATGATAGACCTACTACCCTAGTGTCACATACAATTTTTGAAATTCTAATATCAAATTCAAACTCAGCGACTCTCTAATTCTGCCAGTGCATGCACAAAATGTGTAAAACAAAAAAAAAAAAAACATTTTCGGGGTCCACCCTAGCGTCAAAAAAATGTTTTGAAATTCTAACATCAAATTCAAAATCAGCGACTTTCTAATACTGCCATGTGGAATATGTAGTAAACAAAAAAGTTTTGTGGGTCACCCCAGGTTTCAAAAAAGTTTTTCAAATTCTAACATCATATTCTAAATCAGCAACCCTCTATCTAGTTCCATATCTACTACTGTTTAATACTATCGTTTTCGATTACTGCTACTATTTTCCACATATTCGCTATTTAAGACCTTGGTCTGGTCCTTATTCAAATCCTTGCCCAAGTCCTTATCCAAATCCTTGCCCAAATCCTTGTTCAAATACTTTTACTAATCCTTGACAAAATCCTTATCCAAATACTTTGTCCAAATCCATGTCAAAAATCTTGTCCTTATTAAGGCAACTTGTTTGTATGATAGTAAACGTGGGTTCGAAGGGTGGTTAGTATGAATTTTACTCTTTTTATGCTCAATAACATTCTAATTTGAACCCAATAACATGCGTACAAATTTATTTAATGTAAATTCTAATCGATTTTATTTCAGTAAAAAAATAATTTTTCTAATTTGATCGATTTTTTTAATGTGATTAAAGATATCGATCAATGATTGGTTTTTATTTCTGATCTAAAAAATATCGATCAAAAAATAATATTTATTTCTGACCGAAAAAATAACGATAAAAAAAAATTAACAAAAATAATTTTTATTTCTGATCGATTAAATAACGATTATAAAACGATTTTTATATCTGATCGAAAAGAGACGATTGATAAATTACTTTTATTTCTGACTGAAAAAATAACGACCAAAAAATAACTTTTATTTCTGATCGAAAAAATATTGATCAAAAATAATTGCTATAAAATGATTGATTGAATAGCGGTTATCGCTATTTGTGGTCCCTGATTAATATTGTAAATTTTGTAAGAATTTACCACAAATACAACACATCGTGAATACCCATTATGCTTTCATTGTTGCAATTTCACGCAGCACACTTCTTTTTTAACAAATAATTTAATGCCTCTATTTATTTAATTTAATGCAAAATGATAACAAACCGAATGTAAACAGACATTTGTGGGCAGCAAATGACGTGTAGAAAACAGCTGATCGCTGAGAGAAAACAACGGGCATGCGCAATGCGCAATCTGTTCTCTATTATTCTTGAATAAAAACTGATTCCTTGTTAGCGTCGCAGAACTTCTGTACCTTCGCACACACGACTTGTACGTGAAAGCCAAGTGAAACCGAAACTTTGCCAATCTCCCAGGTGCATCACTGATATAGATAAATATATTGTATATAGAAGCTTACATTTTAAATTCCATCACAATAGCCATCAAAAGGCGGCTATAATCGTGATCACAGACGGACACATGGACCGACGGACATGGCTAAATCGGATAAGATGGTGATGCTGCCATGATACCTGCCATGACTCCTCATGGGCGTAACAAATGGATTGTCAAAGTTTTGATATACCCTCATCCAGTACGCGTGGGAGTTATATTTCCACAAATAGATTTCACATCAATAAGGCACTACTACTACTTATTTAAAACTCGACACAGAAATGAAAAAGATTGCAACATTTTTTATGTACACCGAGAAAAAAGCTTATATTAAATTGAAAAAAAACCTAGTATAATTTATAAGATGGCTTTGGCAGTTTTCAGCCACCCAAGTAGTTTATCAGAACGCCTAAGTTTTACATGTTGACTTGCAAATTTTTATTGGGTGATAAATTAAGCAAGTATTTGGTATTTTTTTATACACTACTTTAAAACAAAAAATTGAAAGTAGATACGATATGGGGATTCTGGGTCAGGTGGAGGGTGGCGCAAGGTGATTTGTGTGTATGTATGTGTGTTTAAGCAAGTGTAGATACATAATTTATGTGTATGTATGTGTGTTGCTAAATGATATAGTAACAACAGGTGTGGAATTTAAAAAACAACTTTGTTTCATATCTGTTCGATGAAATTCGATATGAAATTAATGGCTTTGAAGTTGATCGTACACGTAGTCTTGCACTTTCATCAATTCATGAAAAATTTCGTATCATTGAATAAAGCTGAAAGTGGCACATTAAGAAACGCTGGTTAGGCTACTTTGCAAAATTGGAAATGTACAAGATAATTAAAAAGGAAAATTTGGTAATACCAATGGCGTTTAGAAGTTGGGACTATCATATAAATCCTATACTATCAAAGGAAACAAAAGTTTTATGGAATGTAAAGCTTTCAACGCAAAATGAAAGACCACGATTTCTTATAATCGGTTTACAAAGAGAAAAAAGTAAACAGGAAGGAAATATATTTGATCATTGTAATATATCTAATTTAAAAGTATATATATATAAACTCTGAATCATATCCCTATGATGATTTAAATAGTCGCTTTGAAATGGTACAGTATGCTGTACTATATGATATGTATACAAAATTTCAACAAAGTTATTATATGTGGGAATCTCAACCATTGCTAGATGTCGTTGGATTCAAGGCTATTGCACCACTTATTGTTGTTGATGTAACACGCCAACATTATTTTAGAAGTAACACAAAAACATGTTGAACTTACCTTATCTTGAACTTGCGGGTTATGAGTGCGCTTACTATGAGGCTTGGCTCTTATCACTTTAACCTTGAAATTAGTATTGAAATTGAAATGAAATTAAATTAAAATCCGTATCGGGATGGGGATGGGTGACCTAATCGGCATACAATAACATAAGTCGGCTTCTAAATTGTTCTCGACGTTTCTGCATCTCGAAGCTTCTAGAAACTTCCTGACTCTTCTTGGCATTGGCTTAGGTTAGGTTGATTCTGAAGTATTATTTGTATAGGATCGCGCTATTTGCTATCTCCCTTTCTCTCTCCCTTTCTCTCTCACGCCATTCGCTTCGGCATACAGTGACATAAGTCGACTTCTAAAATGTTCTCGAAGTTTCTGCATCTCGAAGCTTCACAGACTCTTGAATTTACATACAATATAAGCCAGAGGCGGAGAAGTTGCTGGGTGTAAGTGACCCCTATGTCCCCCAACTGACGAATAGATATTTATACACGCCTATGTTTTTTAATGGTTGTCATCCATTTCTTAAACTACTTATGCAAATCTAATACTCGCACCTAATACTTAGCACCAATTATGATAAATTTATAAACAATTCTTTAACCCTTTAAACTTCGCCGTAACTAAATTGCTTCAACCCATATTAATATATATATATATATTCATAAAGCAAGTCATACCATTTAAGCTAAGCTCGTCACTCAGAATTTGAGTCATTGCTATAACGAATGCGAGGGTTAAGAAAAAAACATGCAAACACTGATAAGAACTCGCTTGACTACCACTACCGATAATGTAGTGTATAAAATTATGATCAATGCTTAAAAGCGAAGACATGCCCCAAACTTGCCAATTTTTAAAAGATTAAAGCTAAGACATACACTAAACTTGCCAAAGTTAAAAAGCTTAAAGCAAAGACATACCCCTAATACTTACCAACTTATTATAATTTATAAACATTTATTTAACCCTTCAACCTTCTGTACGTCCACTTGCTTAAACACACATACATACACACACATACACAAATTATGTACGTCCACTTGCTTAAACACACATACATACACATAAATTATGTATCTACACTTGCTTAAACACACATACATACACACAAACCGCCTTGCGCCACCCGCCACCTGACCCAGAATCCCCATATCGTATCTACTATTGAATTTGAAAAAATAACATTTTTTCGGGTTTTGGTTTTTTTATTTTCCCCATTTTTTGAAGCTGCCGCCTCTCGTTCTGTGTTTTGCTTGACTGAAATCGGCAACTACACACAATTTTTCTTTTATCGACACCGTTTTTCTTAGATATTAATGACTTCTCGGCTTTTCTTGCTGCTTGAGGTATATTATAACAAGAACATTAAATTAAATTAAATTAAATTAAATTAAATTAAATTAAATTAAATATCAAATACAAAAGTTTTACCTTCGCATGCCATTGAGATTCGAACCCACACTAACCGATACCACTGTGTATGAAGTAACTACACTACGCATTGAGACAAACTCCTTCGTTACACAGAGTTATTTATTCAATAGCTATGCTGCAGCTGTCAACAGAATACTGCGGCATACTGCATCTGTTAACATCTGTGCATCAAATAATTTTTTTTTGGCAGGGTATAGAAGTATGTGCTTTCAAAGCAATGTATTAAACAATAAATTGCTTAGGTGAATTAACGTAGCTGCAGTTATGTCAGCAAACAGCAGCAAGGCTGCTTGGATCAGCTGGTAGAGCGATGGACTGGCACCAAAGGTTCCAGGTTCGATTCCGCACGGAGGGCAAAGAAATTTTTGTTTTTTTTTTCTCTTCTCTTTGTTGATGAAATGTAATAAAATTTACTGGTGTGAATATTAACGTGTGTTTTTTAATTTACTTTATGTTATTTTTGAGTTTAAAATTGGTTTTATTAAAAAAAAAAACTCAAATTTATCAAATCTATTCTTTGATAACTCAGCTGTGTTTTTTTTTTTGCAGAAAATAGCTCAAAACTATGCTTAAGCCAACCATGTTAGTTGTTTTTCAATTTTATATATTTGGATTTTGAGCTTAGGTGAATCAAACTTTTTTTTTTTTTGGCAAGGTATCGAAGTATGTGCTTTCAAAACAATGTATTAAACAATAAACTGCTTAGGTGAATAAGCATAAGTTTATAATCCCCATACAATTCTCTTTACCCAAGCCGACTTAGGTGATTTATATATTGTTTTTTTTTCTCGGTGTACTGCGAATAGAAAAAAACAATTTATGATAATAGGAAAATGTGTGAGAAAAGCGTTTAAGAATGTGGCGAATTGTCATGAAAGTATGAAGAATTAGAAAAAAAATTTAACTTCTACTTAAAATATAAAAAAAGACGCTTAAAAGTAATCTATACCAAAAGACTTCAACAAACGACTAGTACACATAACTTTTCAAATTCCAACGACCCACACAGAAACTACAAGAAAAGCCACTCAATACAAAAGCCTAAAAATAGGCAACAGATTAATATTTACTCCCGGTACAATAGAAAAAAAAAAACAAAAATATGTAAAAGTGTGAGCTTCAAAGCTTGTAGACAACAATGACAACAAAAGAATCTGCCAGCAACAAGCACAACAACAACAACGACAACAACAACAACCGCAAAAAGACATTCAAACGGAAATGATGAAGTGCTAAAAATGTCCGCAATAATGTAAATACAATAAAATAAAGCAAAATGCGAAGAAGAAAGAATGAAAGCGACACACACCGGAAATGAAAACCTACTTCAAAAATTATCTCTAAGGATGCTGCTTAACGCTACTATTAACATGCATCGTTGCTGCTTTTGTTGTTGCTGTTGTGGTTATATTATTGTTACTTTTTTTTTTCTTTGCTCGCTCTGCTTGCTTGTGCCGCTCTTCTACGTCTTCTTCGAACATTAATGACAGTGTCAATGTGCGGAAGTCATAAAAGAGCAACGCACAAAATTAAATGAAAATCGCAAAGCAGCAAAATAAACTGCTTTTTCATTTAAATGATAGATGCTTTTTACACAGTTTTTTCTTTACTTTTAGGCTACAACTTTATTTCAAATTGTTTTTTTGTCTTTCTTCTTTTCTAGCGGCTTTTAACGCACTTTTGTTTATTTTATTTGCACGCAAAGCAAGCGTTACAAAACTCATTTAAAATTTAATATGGCTGGCAAGGCGTTTCCGCCTTAAGCAGCATTGCCAACTGTGTACATTTTTTAATATATGTGCGTGTCATAGCTTAATAGCTGATATTTTTACAGTTATTGTTTTTGTTATTTTCTTATATATTATTTGTTAACATTATATTTTGGGCTTTCTTTTAGAAATAAAATTTTAGCTGCTCGTATTTTTTTTAATGAAGTGCATACATATTTTTATTGCATTTTGTATCCGGTTTTTGGTATTTTATTTTTCACTGCTATGCTTGATGTTAATAATATTATGATATTTATTATGCATGCACACCAGTTGCAAATATTTTTTTCTTTATATATATATCTTTTCTTGGCATTTTTAGCGATACAAAATATGTATGTAGCTTGTAGCATATTTTTCTAGGGGTTGTTTTTTTTTAATATATATTTTTTAAGCTATAATTTCTGCACGTTTTTGGCTTCCTTTAACAGAATTTATTTAAATTTGGGGTCAGTAGATTTGTAATTTGATGCTGTGGCTGTGTGCATGTGTATTTCCATGAATGTGTTTCTATGTTTGTTTATGTGTGTGTGAACGTGTGTGCCATTGTAGTTGTTACAAATATTATTTTCATCACGTACTCAAATAGTTTTCATGCATGCATTTTATTGATACTTCCGCTCAAATTTGCTGCGAGGGTGGCTTACATATAAGCCGGAAGTGGATTGTCGGTGATGGTTTCTTTTTTTTTTTTTTATGTTATGCTTTTTTCGGTCTGGTGGATAATTTTCTTTTCCATACCATATTAGTACGGAATATAAAATAAGTAGTATATTTTTTTGCTATGAGAGCTGAATAAAAAAAAAAATAATAATAATTTTTATGTTTCCCTAAAAAAAGGCTCAGAAGTCAGTTTCAGATTTCAACATAGTTATAAAAGTGGCTATTTCCTGCATATTTTGTGTTGAAATTCTTGCCAATTTTACAAGAAGTTCCTGGAACAGGGAAAACACTTTGATAAATAAAACCTTTTATTAGAGTTGATTTTAAATACCAGAATAGACAAGCATTTCGTATTTTCGGTCATATTGAAAAATAGTTAGAATTGTAATTTTCTTATAGGTTCTAGATAATGCATATTGGGGTGCACTTCTGCACTTATTTTGAACGGGCATGTTGGTTGGTTGGTTTGAGTGGTGATACTGCTGCAGGCAGAATCAAAATACATCCATTACGCCATTTTGGTGCCACAACCTCATATTCCTGTACATTGTACATTGAAGTGCATGTTGCAGGAAAGCTCCTCTATGTTGGCGAAGAAGGGTGTTTTCCTATTGTTCTTAACCCATTAATGACAACGTATGATATATCATTCGCCATGAGAGCATTTTTCGAAAATTTCTCAAAAATCCACCAACACACAGTGTGAGAATTCACGAATCTTGCTGGACAAAATTAATAACTCCAGAACTAGTGGGTCAAATTTCCGGCAATTTGGTATAAGGGTACGTAGGATATTTTTTAAGTATCATGTAGAACATAGGCATTAATAAAGTAAATTAACATAGGCATTTTTTTGAAATAAAAACTTAAATGAATATATTTTTTTTTTTTTTTTAATTTAAGAAAATTACATTTAGGTTGCTAAATATAAAACCAAATTTTTATATGAATATAAAGGGTTTGTCAACAGTGACGCTACAAAAGTAGACCGATAGGGACAGCAAACGACGCCATATTTTTCCCCGCTTTCTTGACATTTCTCTTCAGTAAGGTTTGCCATTTCATCATGGAAAGATATACGAGCCAACAACGAGTCAAAATTATTAAAATTTACTACCGAAATTCGGAGTCAGTGGTCTCAACTTTAAGAGCGCTACGTCCAATTTATGGTCGTCATAATCGTTCTACCAGATCAAAAATTGAGCGTCTAGTAGAAAAATTTGAATCCACAGGCACAGTACAAAATGTTCCCGTGCCAGTCAGACAAAGAAGTGCCCGTAGTGCCGAAAATATTGCTGCCGCTGAGGCTTCAGTTCAAGAAAGCCCAAATGTGTCTCTCACACGTCGTTCTCAAGCGTTGGGCATCTCTGTGATGTCGTTGTGGCGAATTTTGCGAAGAGATCTTGGCCTACATCCTTACAAGATCAAATGGACGCAAGAACTGAAACTGCTTGACCACCAGAAGCGTCGTATGTTCGTGAATTGGGCTGAGCAACAATTTGAAAATGATTCGGATTTTCATCGAAAAATCATCTTCAGCGATGAGGCTCATTTCGGGCTGAATGGCTTCGTCAATAAACAAATTATGCGTTATTAGTCAGTCAACAATCCACACGTATTCCATGACTCACCATTGCATCCCGAAAAAATTACGGTTTGGTGCGGTTTATTCCGTGATGATCAAGACCGGCACGTTACTGTGAATGGGTATCGCTACCGTTCAATGATAACCGAATATTTTAAGCCCAAATGGGATAATATGGACTTGGACAATATGTGGTTTCAACAGGACGGCGCCACAAGCCACACAGCGAATGTCACAATGAATTTATTGAAAACTAAGTTTGGTGAACGTGTTAGCTCACGAAATGGCCCAGTCGATTGGCCGCCTCGGTCGTGCGATTTGACTACGTTAGACTATTTCCTGTGGGGCTACGTCAAGTCTGTGGTCTATGCCAACAAGCCAGCGACGATTGATGAACTTCGTACGAATATCAAACTTGAAATTGCAGCAGTATCGGCCGATTTATGCTTGAAAACCGTCGAAAATTGGGTTCAGTGTCCGGACTTCTGCAAGCGTGCCCATGGTGGCCATGCAAAAGAAATCGAGTTTCATACAAAATGGCATCGAATGTACTTTCACAGGAATAAAGAAAATCATAGATATCCAAAACCGTTTTTGTTGTATTTAAAAAAGTCAAATAATATTATTAATAATTGAAGACATGAATGGGTTGTAGTTCAAAGTTTCACTTTTGTACTGGAATTTAGATTAAATCAAATTTTGTCAAGTACAGTCAAACCTGTTTTTGTGCGGTCTTTTTTTGTGCGAATTTTTTTTTTTGTGCGATTTTTTTTATGCGGTTTTTATTTTTATGCGATTTGTTTTGAGCGAATTTTTTTTTGTGCGAGTTGTGTTATGATATTTTTTCTTGTTATGCACATAAGAGAAAAGCGTAAGAGCAAAACGCAATTCTGAAGTTTTTGAAATGTCCAAAAAAAGTGCGAGAGACATTATTTTATGTCAGAGAAGTTATTGCAGAAGAGAGGTTGCGCGCATTTGAAACGTGAAATCTCTTAATTTTCGCTATGTGCAAGTTGTTCGCCCTAGTAAATTCGCAGCGAAGTTAGGTCAGTTATATATACTATACATATATTGCATCAGCCGATTTCATTACATATTATGTCTTCTTATGGACATAATATGTAATGTAATGTCCTTCAAGGACATATATTTGATTTTAACCGACTTTCAAAGTGTGTATAGACATAATTTGTGACTATCAACATATACATATTTTAATTTATTTTTTTAATATGCATTTTTTTAATGGAATAAGTTTTCGTATTTTTCACATTTAAAATGAAGAATTAAAACTATATTTTTAACGTTTCCGTGTGTAATTTATTTATTTATTTGGCTTCGAGACCACTTTTTCGCTTTTTCATAGAATGTTTCCTAGGTGAGATTTTTTTTATGCGGTACAAAAAAACCGCATAAAAAAAATTTTCTTTATTAGATTACTTAAAGTTTTATGTTATAGCTGTTTATGAAGTCTGCGAAGAATTTTTTTTTGTGCGATTTTTTTTCTGCGGTCCCTATCTACCGCACAAAAACAGATTTGACTGTAGTTAATTCCTAAAATAGCCACAAACACGGTTGTTTAAATTTTTAAAATTGTTTGTATGCACATAAGACCTTCATCCATGCATAGAACACCAAAAATCCGAAAACGCAACATATCACCTTCATATCTAGCCATCTATATATATATATAAAATTGTACAAAAAAAAAATCTGTACATGAAATATTTTTTTAAATTCCTTTTGCGATGGACGTTTTGAATGACGCTGAGTCCGAAAATCGCATTTTTAAAATTTTTGTCTCTCTGTCTGACTGTCTGTCTGTTAAAACATCACGCGAAAACCACTGGATGGATTTAAATGAAACTTCACATCCAGGTTCCTTATATCCCCGGTCAACAAATAGGCTACTTTTTATTCATTAAAAAAGGTTGAACCCGGTCGGGGGCGCTGCGATCGGGTTCCAGGCATTCGTTTTTTCAGCTTATCTCTGAAACCGTTCATAATAATAATTTATTACCAATACTATTGTTAGTGTTTTCTTGTTCATATAATTAAATTTCTGCTAGAGTTTTGGTTATGTTGCCCCTTAATTAATTGTGATGCCCCTATTGAAAGTTGTTTCTCAATATAAGTTGAGGTTTTATAATTATAATATGTTAATATCAGCTGCTAGTTTTTGCAAGTTTTTGTGTTATATCCCACAAACCAAAGCAAGCTCGTTGTTTTGCTTGCATTTTCTGCTGTGCAACTGTGCAACTTGATGTGCATTGTTTTTGTTCAGTTTATTATTGTTTTGTATTGGTGTTTTGTTGGAAAACCGAAAGTTCAAACGATGAAAAAAAATATTCAATCACAATTCCGATTGAAAATGGGATTTATTGTCGACAAACCTAAAACAGGAGGTTATGGATCTTCTAATGATGGAAACACCGCAAGAGAATTTTTCAATAATGCTACCTTGTCTGCTGAAATAACGGGACTCGATCAAGATTTGATTGAGAGATGATTGAGAGATTGCAAACTTTGTCGTTAGGACACAAAATAAATGTTGAAAAATTCTAAATCCATGCACTAGATACTGCTAAGGAGCTGATCAAAAAATATTCTTGGTACTAGCTTCCACCTTCAGTGCACAAAATTTTAATTCACTCTCCTGACGTTATATGACATGCGCTGGTATCGAATGGTGAGCTCTATGAGGAAGCTGCTGAGTTCAGAAACAAAGATATGAAAAAGTTTCGACTCCATCATACGCGTAAAACTTCACGCGTTGCAACTAATACTGATTTGTTTAATCGTTTACTTTTAAGTTCGGATCTCTTTTTAACAGGACAGCGAAAATTACACCTCAAGCACCCGTCAATATGTCTGTTCGCGTACCCAAAAGATTTTAACAATTTGTAAAAAAAAACTTGCAAGTGGGAAAGAAAATAAGAGAGTACGATTTTTCTCTTCAGTCCAGTTTTGAAAAGATTTTGCTGGCTGATTTTCTACTTGCAAGAATTTTCATGATATAAAAAAAAAAAAACAAATGTCTAAAACAGATGTTTTAAATGCACAAAATAAATAAAAGATGGGTAAGCAACTAAAATTATTATTTTTTCAAAATATTTTTAACATATCTACCATGAACATATGTTGAATTTGTCATGCGCAAAATTTTTTCGCCTTTTCTCAAATTTTAAAAATTAGCTATTAGCTGAAAATCGTATTTTTTCCTTTTTTTTTTGTTATTTTCTTTTCAGCTTTCGGACAGTTCGACATGCATTGCAAATTTTAACAAATTTTCTGTTTGGGTACTTTTTTAGAGTTTCATTGTATTGCGAGAGAGTTTTTTTCTTACTCTCAAATGATTGTTACTGGCAAGTCTTTACCGTAAAAGTACGCAAACAGACCTTATTTTATTGAAATCTGTTTTTGATTTGTTGGAGTAATATTTGCTTTTTCTTATTATTTTTTATAAATAATCACTATTACATTTATCAAATTTACTTTTTTTTACACTAATTTTTATTAAAAGAAATTGTTTAAAATTTTTTTCAATTCTTTGCTTAAAGCGGGTGGAAGGGGTGGCAGAGGTGGGCGTACAGGTGTTCAACAACGCTCATTTTATCATATCGTGATTCTCATATTTTTATACAGCCGTAACCAAAATTTCGAGTTTATATCTCAACTGGAAGTATTTTTGGCCGCTGACTCCATACAAGTCCGACCACTTTGCTGCGCCACCAATGGAGGCTTCCACAGCTAAGCATCTCAGCAAATGCTAGGAATTATAAATTAACTATTCTGACTATAAGCACAATCACAACCCAATTTTGTTGTCCGACAGACTGAAATGGATTGCAAAAGTCAAAATAAAACTCACGCGAAACAGCTGTTTTTGACATCTAGCTCCCTTTCGTCCCTTTGACGACAAATTGACGACATCCAGTCTTATTAGGTATGAGTAAGCATTTCTCATACAACAATCATTACTCATTTATTTTTATTAAGTTAGCCCTCTAATGCCCTGGTCCGCCTCAAGGCGGGGCTTATGCCAATCGTTATAAAACAGTAATCTGTGGAAAAATTTTCAAATTGTTTTCTTTGGAGTGTAGACGAATATCCAAGTCACATTTCAGTTTTTAACGCTTGGCGCTTGGCGTTTGACAATTATTTCAATTTGAATTGCAATTTCATCATATTTTAACGAATTTAATTAATTTTCAAAAAAACTTGATTTTCAGTCAATTAAAAAACACATTAATTGAAGTGATATCGAAGTGAAAAAGATGCTGGTGAGTAGGAAATTATTCACTTCATAAATACCTGTTTTACTATTAAAAATCTAAATCACACTTCTATGCTTATTTTTTGCGTTTATGGAGTCGACATTTTTTCCTGTAACAAACGAACAAAGTATCAAAACGAAAAACGAAACTCAGATTCGTTTTTCTCTTCAACAAATTAGTCTTATCTGATTTTTGGAGCTCAAACAAAAAATGTGGCATTAGAGGGTTAAAGTTTATATAATCATAAGTTTGAAAAAGTCATTAAATAATAATACAAACTGAAAAATAGACAAAAGGTAATAAGCGATCAAAATAATTTTGCTGTGAATTTGCCTTCTAGTGTTAATTGTTGCAAAATAATGTTTGAGCTTCTTTAACTACTTTGGCTTGAAGGCTTTCAAAAGTATCTTCGAAATATTTTACTGTCTCTAATTATCACTAAAACCTAAGAAAATGATAAGAAATTGTTGTAAAAATCCACAAAAATGACTCGAAAAAATTACCCAAAACTATGGAAAAAGACCTAAAAACAGAAATGGCTAAGAATGACAAAAAAATGCCCTACAAATTTTTGGACCCGGTACCTGGGGATTATGAACGATGTTTTTGCACCAACAGAAAATGTCTATGTTAGAGCATAAAAAAGTTGGCATGTCAACAAAATCCGAGCCCTGCAAATCATATTAAATTTATGTGTTAAATTAAATGTTTAAATTAAATAAAAATTTAATTATGAAAATAAAAAAAAAAAAAAAATCCAGCTAAGGAGATCGAACCGGTGACCTATCCGCTAGAAGTTCAGTACTTTCCAAGCGCGCCAAAGCCAATTATTTTTCTTTTAAAATTCACCATAACTAGCGCAATGCTATTTTTAGTTCAACGAATTGCGCTGCATTGCGTTTCGTTATTCTTTTATTTTTTTCGTAATTTTTTTGATATTTTTCATTAGAGACAACTGAATATTCGCTTGCGGTAACTACAGCCGCACAAACAAAGTATAGTTGGCTAATATTACAGTTTTGGTAAACGAAAAATTCTTTGCGAGTATCAATTTTTTTCTTCAAAATAAAAATTTCAAGTTTTCATTTTAAAGGGTTTGCTTGTAAGGGTGGTTAAATTTTAAGGTCCGATGTTGAATGTGAACCACAGCTAAACGACTTTTTAGTTTTTTTCTGCATTTCATTTGACATTTCTCAATTTCAGACTAACTCAATTTGAACCATGGAAAGATACACATTCGAGCAACGCGTTATAGTTATTCAGGCTTATTATGAAAACGGGCGTTCAAATCAAAATGCATATCGTACACTTCGTGATTTTTTCGGTCAATTTAATCGTCCAAATGTGCGTACAATCGAAAAAGTCGTGCAAAAGTTTGAGCAAACCGGGTCTGTAGGAGATGTGAAAACACCAGTGCATGCTCGTACAGCTCGTACTCCAAAAAATATTGCTGCTGTTCGCGATAGTGTGGCTGAAGAGTCGTCCACCTCAACTCGTCGTCGTGCCCAACAATTGCACCTCTCACGCTCGTCGTTGATGAACATTATGCATAAAGACTTGCACTTGCACGCGTACAAGGTGCAATTGACTCAAGAACTAAAGCCTCTTGATCATTTCAAGCGTCGTCAATGGTCAGAATGGTGGCAAGAAATGGCAACAGTGGATGATTAATTTTCGAAGAAAATCATCTTCAGGGATGAGGCACATTTTCACCTCAATGAATTCGTCAATAAGCAGAATTGCCGCATTTGGGCGAATGATAATCCAAGAGTGATTGTCGAAAAACCAATGCACCCACAAAGAGTGACTGTTTGGTGCGGACCGTATTTTTTCCAAAATGAGGCCGGTCAGGCAGTTACTGTGAATGATGTTCGCTATCGTGAGATGATAACGAACTTTTTAAAGAAGACATGAATGTGGACGATATGTGGATTCAACAGGACACACACTTGCCACACAGCTAACGAAACAATGGCTCTTTTGCGCGACAAATTCGATGGCCGTGCTATCTCACGTGGTGGCGATGTCAATTGGCCGCCAAGATCATGTGATTTGACACTGTTGGTCTTCTTTCTTTGGGGTTATTTGAAAGAAAAGGTGTACGTCGATAAGCCAACAACATTTGAAGAGCTAAAGGATGAGATAATTCGGCACTTTAACGGCATAGAACCTCACTTATGCCTCAGCGTCATCGAAAACTTGGACTATCGGATGGAGGTGTGCCGCCAAGTTCGCGGCGGCCATTTGGCCAATATTTTGTTCCATACATAATTGCACCATACCAATATTATCATAATAAAAAGAAATGACAATTATTTCTATTATTATTTATTATTATTTTTATACTTTCCGAACACTATGGGGGCTTGAACCTCAGAAACTTTCCGCGATCCTGATATCAACTACTCAAATTTTACAGATTTTTCTGCGATGAGAGAAAATTTAATTATTGGAAGAGAGCCAGCTTAAGTTGAATAAAAAAGTAGAAGTAAAATCATTGTCTTAAGTGCAGACATGATCTAAAAGACAATAAAAAGAAAATAAATAATATTGAACTTAAGCCATTAATGCATTTAGCTGCATTTTGAATTGTCAGCTGATAACATTTTACTACTTCCGTTCCGTTTTAATTTAAACTAATGGTGTCTGAAAGCTTCAAGATAACTCAATTGCTTCCTTTGTCTCAGCATTCATTAATTTTATTTGACTGCATAATGCTTTTTTCTTCTTTTCTTTTCTTTTCTTTTCTTTGTACATACATCTATTAATTTGTATCTATAAATAATTTTTTTAACATTTTCGACTACGTAGATTGTCGTTTAAAACTATTTTACAACAAACAAAAACAACAAGAACAACAATAAAAAGAACAATAATAATAATCACAGTACCATTCCATGCGGCAACACATTAATCTATATCAATTTTATAACCTAAATCTATGGACGCTCTTATATGTTCCTTGAGATTAATATAGCCATTGCGCAGCGACTCCTGTGTCATGAATTCGCGCAGTTTATCCTCACTCTCACAGAAAACGAGATTATCAGTGATGTCAATCATTTTCTGCAGTTCACTAGGCATGCGATGTAGTATAAGCAGCGCCCCACTAGCAGCATCTGCATCGCATAGATCACCCGAAAGCTTGGAGATGCCCTGAGCGGCTGTAAAATCTAAGCCAGTGATTTTATGGCAGTGAATAATGACGGGTATCTTGATATCAGCCTGTATGCAGGCCTTTAGTATTTTGCTGCGCAGATGATTAATGGCAGGAAAGTAGATGCCGTTGCCAGGAGTCACAGAAATATACTGCATATGATCGATCTGAATAGAAAAACTTACTTTGTATATTAAAGTTACTCAGAAAAAATAACCAGCAAACCTCTTCGATTTTGACCACTATGTCTGGGCGCGCCCATAGGAACAGGAGATGCAGCACATTTACAATAATGCTGAAAAACAATCCCACTTCCACACCGCCAACTATGCAGACCAAAAAACAAAGCACCCAAATGAGAAATTCACGCTTGGATTCAGACCAGAGGCGATGAGGTAGCCTAAAATCCAGCAGCGTGGCAATGGAACACATCAAAATGGCAGCAAGCGTGGCTTCAGGTATGTAGTTAAGATAGGGACTGAGGTAGCTGAGTGCCAATAATACAACGGAACCTAAAGAACAAATTTCTTAATTGTATTTGTGAAAATTATGAATATATCCTAAAAAACCTGAGTACAAATTCGCCATTGGAGTTTTGAGTCCACACGCTGTGCTGATGGCATAACGTGAAAATGCACCTGAAACTGGCATGGACTGTACACAAGAGCCCATCACATTGCACAGACCATTTGTGAGCAATTCCTGATTAGTGTCTACCAAGCCCTTGGGAGCTTTTTGGGGGGAAAAAAAAAAATTGTAAATGTGACAAATTTCATTATTTTTCAACTCACTCAATTTTCCTATGGAAATATTGGTTAAAATGCCTATGACAGGCACAACAACAATGCCCACATTGAGCTCTTTTAAAATATCCCAAAATGTGTAGATTTTTTCCGGTGTCTCTACAGTCAAGGCGGGGAATGTGAAGTTCGGCAAGCCGGACAAAGCATTTTTACTCAAAGCAAATGGTACTGTCGGAGAGTCCTGGAGCCAAACAGCCGCTACGGTGCCTGTGATCAACACAATCAACGTATTACGTGAGAACGATAGATAGCGACAAGCCATTTGTAGTGTGCGACCTGCCTTCGGTAATTTTGCTATCCTTTCGAGCTGTTCAAATGTTATGAGAAATATCATTGCACTTAGACCCATGATCAGATCGCCCATGCTAGCTTCTTTTAAACGTCCCGCCATCTCCTGTACAGACTCGATAAAACCAGCTACCAAGTATTTAATACCTAGCATAACTTTCAGCTGAGATTCGATGACAAGCACTGCTGTTGCAGAAGAGAAGGCTTTGATTACCGGCATCGATATGAACTCGAAAATGAAGCCTGCAGAGGGGAAAAAAGATAAAAAATTTAATATAAAAATTATATTACGAGTATATTTCATTCATTTAATGAAATTTTTCATTTAAAGCAGCTGTTTGACTAATAAACAACAAATGAAAGTCAGAAGTTATAATGAAGTTATTTCTAACGTCATCAACTCATTTAAAGCTATAAAAATAATATTAATAAATTACTATAAACAGTTCAAACTAGTAAGGAATTAAAAAATAGATTAAACAATATATATCTAGCTTCAACTCTGAGTAAAGCTATTTTCAAATGTTGACAGACTTAATTACATAGTGTTAAAGTTAACACAATCGATGTTGGCAATATGTGTAACGACCCTATAGGAACAAACTAACTTGTTTTTGAAAACAACTAATTAAAAATAAAGCAGTATATGAACAACTTTGATTTATATTAAGGCGGCATCCACTTCAATTCTAAATAGTTTTTATTGCATTATATATGAAGTAATTCAAATACTACTTAAAAACAAGTGATTTATAAACTACTTTGAATTATATTAAGGCGGCAACTACTCTGATTTTGACATGTTTTAATTGCAAATTTTTATTAGATTACAAGTTTATATAAAGGGTCCGCCATCTAACGTTTTTTTTCAACTAGTGCTTATTTCGTGAATGGTAACACTTAGCACATGTCTGATTTGACAGACAATTAGTTTTATCCTTCCGCTGAACGAATATGGTTGTGTATACGCTTGAACAACGAAAGGAATTATGGCGACATTACTTTGAAAATCATGGTAATGTTGCAGAATGTGTGCAAAAATTGCGCACGGATTTTGGAAGAACAGAAGCACCGTCAGCTCCGTATGTTCGTTATCTTGTGAAAAAAGTGAAAGAAACTGGCATCCTCATCGATAAACCAAAGCGTGAAAAGCCAAAGACAGTGCGTACACCCGACAATATTGCTGCTGTGGCAGAAAGTGTGCGTGAAGCCGCATCAACATCAATTATCAATTCACCGTCGTTCTCAACAATTGAACATTTCGGAGACATAATTGAGACGAATTTTGCATAAAGACCTTGGTATGACGCCATACAAAGTCCAATTGGTTCAGGAGTTGAAGCCAACTGACCATCCAATGCGTTTTCGCTTCGCTGAGTGGGCCTGCGATCGACTTACAGAAGATGCCGATTTTGCCAAAAAATCTCTCTCATCTTTCAGATGCAGCTCATTTTGATCTTGGCGGGTATGTAAACAAGCAACATTGTCGCATTTGGGGCACAGAAAACCTGCACATATTGGGCCATTTTTCTTCGAAAATGAGCAAGGAGTGGCCGTTACAGTCAATGGCCATCGTTATCGGGCCATGTTGAACGAATTTCTATTCACAAAAATTGAAGAGGAGGATGTTGGCAACATTTGGTTTCAACAGGACGGCGCTACGTGCCACACAGCCGAAGCTACACTCGATGTTTTGCGCCCTGTTTTTGAAGATCGCATTATCAGCCGCAGAGCTGATGTCGTTTGGCCACCTCGGAGCTGCGATTTGACACCGTTGGACTATTATTTGTGGGGTGCCCTCAAAGATAGGTGTTAAGCCAACAAGCCAGAGACAATTGACGCTTTAAAGGACAATATTCGTGAAGCCATTGGTGAAATACAGCTGCACACAATCGATAATGTGCTTAAAAATTGGACCGATCGTGTAGGCTACTGCATGGCCAGCCGAGGCAGCCATTTGAATGCATTTTTTGCATTTTCAAAAAAAAAAAGTAACCATGTTATTTCATCAAATATTATTAACTTTAGGCCATCAGTAATAGTTTTCAATTGGTTATTTGAAAGTAACTAAAAAAATAGTTTAAATATAACTAATTTAAGAAGTAGTTGAAAATATATGCAGACGAAAGTCAATTGACTTATTTAGCGGACATCACCATACAAAATATGTTAGTTCGTTCTATGGAAAAAAGTCAGAATTTCAAGTAGTTGTGGTTGACAAAAAACTACTTTATCAACTACTTTTAAATTAGTTGATTTTCCTAAAGGGGACTTCACGTTAGTTTGCGTATGAGTGTTTATAAGGAAATTTAACTCCTCATGACTAGGTGTTAATAATTAAATAATGATAAGTAATTAGATCAACATGAGCTACGCTTTTGTATTGATCTGACATATTATCACAAAAGTTGTTCGATAGTTTTATGAATGAAAAAATGTTACAAAAAAAAAAATGTTAAAAGAACATGTTCGAGAAAATTGACGCAAGATGTTTTTTTTTTTAAATATTATGTGCAACATTTTAGTGTGTTGCCATTAGATAAACATTTTTGTGTAAGAAAGTCAAATTATTATAAGTAAATAAAATTATGGCGGCTGTGGCGCAGTGGGTAGAGTGTGTTCCACCTGACACAGAAAGTTTTTTTTAAAAAAAAATGATGTGTGTGGCCTCCATGCACGGTAGAAGTGAAACTTTTACCCAAAAATGGAATTTCTGGGAAGATTGCTAATTTATTTTATTAACATTCCCTCCTTCAGTGCAACCAAATAGTTAACAAGCAGTCTGCCTTCATACCAGTATTAGTTCAAGATCTTTTTTTTTTTTCATAAATCCAACTTGTATTTTCAACATGGCGATATCCTGGAAAATATCAATTGCCCCTTTTGTTTATGGACAGTTACTGAAAAGTTCTATATTCACGTACAGTATAAGATCATAGTTTTTTTTTTTCTTTCGTGACACAGTTGGTTTTCAAGAGGAGTTTTTTATTTTAATTTGACTACTTAAGTAGTACCCAGGCTCGATCCTCATAGCACATACGACAGATATTATTGATGTTTTATTTTTTTGTTAGTTATATTTTAATTTATAAATATTTAAAAGAAAAAATTTGTTGTAAAACCTGTAGCGGGAATAATGCATTTTTCCCCCTTCCGTACTCGCATCGATCCGCGTATAATTCGGCTGCAAGTTGAACGTGCTACCATCGCATCATTGGCTGCCTTGTACGAACAAGCCCAAAAGCAAGCATAGCATTTTAATTTATTTCATAGGATTGATGACAAAAAAAATTTGCTGCTTATCCAAAATATTCAATAATCCATTGTAATTCCGGCTTTATTTATAAAATTTATTTTAAATTTTTCTTAAAAAAAAAAACAAAAACTGCCAGTGTAATTGTGAATATTTTTAATTAAAAAAAAAGCACAAAATTTTAACTGCAGAAAGGACCACTAAAACTTTGCTTCGTGGTCAGAAGCACTGACCTTATGCTACCACGCATAATGGTTTAGGTTTTTTTTTCCGTGCCTACGCAGTTAAAAATGTTGCTGCGTTTTTCGGTACAAGACTAACATCGTATTTTATGTAGCATTTGCGACGATATTTCCCAGTAGTCGAAGTCTTAAAGAATTGATAAACAAATAATACACAATTTTTCTTAAACTCTGACGAAACATGCTGGTTCGGCATGTAAATGTATGAAATGTATGATTTCATTGACGAAAATCCTATATAAAACTCCCACAAACGCAATACAGAAATGTTGAGATTTTTCGTGCATGAATATATTACTGAATCGTTGCGGAAGTTTCGTCAACAAACAAGACAGATATATGAAAAAAAATTATTTTCCATTTTTACATATTCTTTCATTTTATTTTATATGTTTTTTTGGATCAGAATATTCCCGATTTGTAAGTTCTGATATATCAGTCATGCAGCCCATTAATACACCACGTTTTTAAAATGATATATATTGTAACTTTTAACGAAAAAATTACCCCGAAATATAAGCCTTTGTAGGGAAAACATTAGCGAACACAATCAAGCAGAAAGGTTGAAGAATTTTCGACAAATTTTTTAAGAAACGAACACAAGCCGGACGCGTTAAAGAATTTTCGACAAGAAATACAAGAGATAAGAGCTATCGGTTATCGCGTGTTCTACTGTTTTTGTTTTTTCGTTGTTCTGTTTTCTTTCTGTTAATGTTGACGAAACCAATGCAGATGAGTTAAGGAATATTCTACAAGTCTGTTATTGATGAATACAAGCCAGACGCGTTAAAGAATATTCTGCAAGTCTGGCTTACGCAGCAAGTTTCTTTAATTTATTTAAAAACAGAGTAGGTATTCCGGTGACTCAGTTGATAATGGAAGAACTTGTAACCATTAGGTTGCGTGTTTAAATACCACAGCATGCGTTTTTTTTTTATTTTTAATTTTGGTATAAATGTGCGTTAAAAACTGCATTTATATGGAAATTCACAGATCTAAGAATAAAACAAATTTTAGATTCAAAGTTGCATTCGTTAATTTTGCAGCATGTGCTGTTTCCAAATCAATCAATCCAAGGCCTACTTCGAAAATTGCTTTCTGAATTTATCAAAACTTTATTTGAGTAATGCATAAAAGTACGCTAATATTCTGAAAAAAAGCTACGTTCATATTCAAATTTTTAGACCGTAATGTACGTTCAGAGTATTGAACGAAACACTCAATTGAATCATAAAAGAAAGAAAAGAACTACTGATTGTAAAATTTAAGATAACTATGAGCTACTCAGTACGAGTAGTATGAGCCGACTATGGAGCCAAGTGTATTGTGTTCAATCCTCGGTGAAACCAAAAATATGAAAAATTATTAAATAGCCATTTTTTCATTATTTTTTATATTTTTTATTTTTATATATAACCACTGCGGCATATTGTTGTGTTGTTGTTTTCATAAGAACCATTTCGTTACATTGGTCTTGCCCATCTTGCTCGTCGTATTGTTGTATACGCGGCAATAAAAGTTTTACTTCAAAAACCGTCATCTCTCTGCAGACAATGGCAAATCTCAGAGAGTAAAAACTGCCATGAAAAGCTTCTTGAGGACATAAGAGTCCTCGTTCGGAGTCGGCTTGTCGACCCTTACGCAGTACGCGTTGGAAAAAATCTTCGAAAACTCATAAGCCGCTTATTCGGACTTCATGAAATTTTGTATTTGGAGGTTTCCGAATATGATGAGTATTTGAGTATGAGTATGGCTATGAGTATGAGTATGAGTATGAGTATGAGTATGAGTATGAGTATGAGTATGAGTATGAGTATGAGTATGAGTATGAGTATGAGTATGAGTATGAGTATGAGTATGAGTATGAGTATGAGTATGAGTACGAGTACGAGTATGAGTATGAGTATGAGTATGAGTATGAGTATGAGTATGAGTATGAGTATGAGTATGAGTATGAGTATGAGTATGAGTATGAGTATGAGTATGAGTATGAGTATGAGTATGAGTATGAGTATGAGTATGAGTATGAGTATGAGTATGAATATGAGAATGAGTATGAGTATGAGTATGAGTATGAGTATGAGTATGAGTATGAGTATGAGTATGAGTATGAGTATGAGTATGAGTATGAGTATGAGTATGAGTATGAGTATGAGTATGAGTATGAGTATGAGTATGAGTATGAGTATGAGTATGAGTATGAGTATGAGTATGAGTATGAGTATGAGTTTGAGTATGAGTATGAGTATGAGTATGAGTATGAGTATGAGTATGAGTATGAGTATGAGTATGAGTATGAGTATGAGTATGAGTATGAGTATGAGTATGAGTATGAGTATGAGTATGAGTATGAGTATGAGTATGAGTATGAGTTTGAGTATGAGTATGAGTATGAGTATGAGTATGAGTATGAGTATGAGTATGAGTATGAGTATGAGTATGAGTATGAGTATGAGTATGAGTATGAGTATGAGTATGAGTATGAGTATGAGTATGAGTATGAGTATGAGTATGAGTATGAGTATGAGTATGAGTATGAGTATGAGTATGAGTATGAGTATGAGTATGAGTATGAGTATGAGTATGAGTATGAGTATGAGTATGAGTATGAGTATGAGTATGAGTATGAGTATGAGTATGAGTATGAGTATGAGTATGAGTATGAGTATGAGTATGAGTATGAGTATGAGTATGAGTATGTGTATGACTTCATGAAATTCGGACTATTCGGACTTCATGAAATTTTGTATTTGAAGGTTTCCGAATATAATGAGTATTTGAGTATGAGTATGGCTATGAGTATGAGCATGAGTATGAGTATGAGTATGAGTATGACTATGAGTATGAGTATGAGTATGAGTATGAGTATGAGTATGAGTATGAGTATGAGTATGAGTATGAGTATGAGTATGAGTATGAGTATGAGTATGAGTATGAGTATGAGTATGAGTATGAGTATGAGTATGAGTATGAGTATGAGTATGAGTATGAGTATGAGTATGAGTATGAGTATGAGTATGAGCATGAGTATGAGTATGAGTATGAGTATGAGTATGAGTATGAGTATGAGTATGAGTATGAGTATGCGTATGAGTATGAGTATGAGTATGAGTATGAGTATGAGTATGAGTATGAGTATGAGTATGAGTATGAGTATGAGTATGAGTATGAGTATGAGTATGAGTATGAGTATGAATATGAGTATGAGTATGAGTATGAGTATGAGTATGAGTATGAGTATGAGTATGAGTATGAGTATGAGTATGAGTATGAGTATGAGTATGAGTATGAGTATGAGTATGAGTATGAGTATGAGTATGAGTATGAGTATGAGTATGAGTATGAGTATGAGTATGAGTATGAGTATGAGTATGAGTATGAGTATGAGTATGAGTATGAGTATGAGTATGAGTATGAGTATGAGTATGAGTATGAGTATGAGTATGAGTATGAGTATGAGTATGAGTATGAGTATGAGTATGAGTATGAGTATGAGTATGAGTATGAGCATGAGTATGAGTATGAGTATGAGTATGAGTATGAGTACTTTAGCATAAATCTCTTAAAAATCGTGAGAACTTCAAAACCGCTAATTTTTGAGTGCGGCAATTGTTTTGACTCCATCTCTTTTGCGCTATCTCGAAAGCCAGAGAACGCTGTTTCACAAATACTGAAAAAAACTCAACATTTTTCGATTCGGCGCGATTAACTTTAGTTTTGATACCTAATATTAATGTAATTAATAATAATGTTTTAATATTTTAGTAAATTTTGACACCATGGTATTGTTATTTGTCATAGAGTGAGTAGGTTATTTTCGAAGCTACCTGCAAAAAGTTCGACTCATATGCACATAATTCGCCCATAATTCGACTATGCTTTAAACATTACAACGCATCGTTTGTAAATTAATTAAAATTCAAAACGCAAACGGTTCCGTATTACGTTCCACACATTTTACTCGCCCTGAATGCTACACAACCCCGGGCGGCGCCGGGCATTCCACCTAGTATGTTAATAATGTAAATAACCAATCCTAGAAATAAACTTTTTGGTTAGAAATTTTACTTCCACCATGCTACACATACTTTTTTAATGAGTAGGTCTTTAGTTATCTTATTTATTCTTAATTTCGTTAAACTCTCAGCCTGAAGCCTTTTTAATATGTAATTGCAATCGGAAACAATTTTCATCTTCCTTGACGCTACATTCGAATACAGCCCTTTGAGAAAGTTTTCTGTAAATATTCTAACCAAGACATGTAAGGCAATTGCCAAGTTCTTTGTTCTCTCATCGCATTATGGTTACAGCTTTTCTACATAATACTTCTATTCTTTCATTTAATCTATCTAACTTAAACTTACCCATGCGCAAAGTGCCCATAATTAATTGCACCACACCGCTGAGCAGCGTGAGCAGGAAGGCAAATTCAATAGGTTTTCCAATAGTAAATTGCACGCTGACCAAGGCCACCAGGCTAGTTGGTCCAATAATGACCTTGTTAATTGAACCGAATATAAGATACACAAATGCGCCAATAAAAGCCGAACAGAGTCCATAACGTGCTGGCAGACCAGCAAGCAAGGCGCAAGCAATGCTCTCTGGTATGATGGTTAGACCAAGTGTGATGCCTGCAATGAAGTCATTGATGGCCCATTCGGCGTTGTAGTCACCGATCCAGTTAAGTATCTGCAGACGACCCTTAAGGAAGCGCTTTACTTTGGCAGCAGGTGAACGCGATGTTTGACGCAGCGTAACGATTTTGGTGCATTGAGCTGTGGGCTCATCATTGTTGAGCATATGAGTAGTTTGAGCATCTTCGTTGTTGGCAGCAGTCATTGTTAGAGTTTTCAAATAATTTACTGCATTAATTAAAAAAAAAAAAAAACACTTTCTTAATTTCTCAAACGGTGCGGTATGGAACGGTGAGATACTTTAGCATCTCAATCGGCCTGCGGTCACTTTGGTAGTGTTATCACGATGTCCAGAGCGCGTTTGTCGCAGTTGTTTTGCGGATTATTTTGTCAATTACTAGTGAGTCTTAAAGTTTTTTTTTTTTTTTCTAAAACTATTTGCACTCATTCATTCATTCATTTTATTTATTGCTGCGTTCGCAACTAAGTCTAGTTTCACAGCTATAACCGAGTGTGTAAAATGTATCTTTTTGATAAACTATTTGCTTAAGCATTGTCTTGTAGCTTCTTCTTCCTTTTCTTTTTGTCTTTGTTGTTCTGTAACGTTGACATTTCTAATCATTTAAACTTAGGTAGGTGAGCCGTCAGTTTTATTTACATTTTGAATTAAATAAATTTTTACTCGCTTCTAAGTAGCTGTTGATAAATGATAAACGAGTTCAAGCGGAACAGATCGCGTCAAAGTATCTATCATCTTTATATGTGCAGATATTTGCGCATTTCTTACATACTATCTTTCATGACATCATTAAATTAGTGCTGATCTTGTTTCTTTTTTTTATTATTTGATTGTTTTTTTCACAATTATTTGTATCTCAAACACCTATGCGCTATTGAGTTTTTAGTGTTGACTGTTGTTGTTGTCACTTAGGCGCTAATTGCATTAAGTTACTAGTTGCTAGCAGTTCCCAGTGATGAAGATCTTAAAAAATGTCATAATTTAAACTGGAGTGATCAAATAATTGTTTAATCGTGACTCAATTAATTAAGCTAATAAATAGATAGACAGCTAATATATACCTTTTAATTCAAAAATTGCACGTGTTCTACTGTATTGTCATGTAAATTTTTACATCATATATTCGTATGAGTGGCAAATAATATGATTTACTATTTGTTTATAGTATTATGGAATAACAGTTCTGGAAACACATAAAGAAATAATATATCTATATACGTACAAGCAGATTTCATAAGTTAGAAAATGATAAGCACAGCTTTTCAACACACAGTAAAAAAAAAAAAATCTTTTATATTGAAAGTGGCTTAGGACGATCAGTGATGTTTTGGCGTTAACTATATGATATTGCTATATGCAGGCATATAGTTGTACTTATCGGTGATTTTATGTCAGAAAGCCGGACGCTTGTCGAAAATCACATATTTGTAAAAATTTAGAACTTTACACGTCGATAGTACTTGGAGGGAGGTCGAAAAACCCTGTGAATTAAAATGGTAATATATCTCGGAAACTCTGGGTAATATAATTTTTAATACTACTACAAGCCAATTTGTCATTATCTCATCTTTAACTTTACAGAACATCACAATTAAAAAAAAACTGTCCTTCTATCAAATATCGTCGACAAACAATTTCTAATTTTAAGAATAATTTTAAGAAATAATTTTTTTATTGTAAATCTGATCCTTAGTCAAACACACATACATACAAAAACATAACATTCATACGTTTTTATGATCGTGTTTTAATAAAATATTAAAAACTAATGCTTTTTAAATTAAAATTCAAAGTAATAAAAAATGTAAATATTAAAGTCTCAACCCAATCGCTGCGAAGGTATTTTTTATCGAATTTTTTCTTGAAAATTTCCACATATAGTAATTTTGACCTCCTAAATCCGAAAATGACAATAAAAATGTTGTACGATTTACCGTTTACCTGTTGTTAGGTGGTACCATATGGTACCGCCGCAGTGACATCTTATAAAATTATTAAAATCTATTTTACCTGTATTTTGTAAGGAAATTCTATTTATTTCAGGAGATTATGAAAGTAACATATTTAATTTACAGTTATTTAAGATGGAAAATGTATGAAATTAAGAAAAAAACAAAAAAAAAAAAAATAATTGTATGAATGTACGATTCTCTAGAAATCAACCAATCACTTTTCTTGACTGAAAATGTGATATGTTTTGAAACATGGATAAATGCATAGAGCCACATCACATTTTTCACACTACACACGCGATCTACGAGTGCAATTTAATCCTTGGCATCGCCTTTTGGTGCTTTCGCATGGATAGTGCTCTTCTCCATCGAAGCGATCAGACACTGGAATGTTTTGACGCGGGACAATTGTGTTTGACAAACGAATCGAAACAGAATTGCAATAATGCATAGCAATGTTTCGTCGAAACTGCAGTTGCGTGATATTATTACCTGCTTTTCTTTGCAGTAACCAAGCATTTTGCAGTGATGCATAAAACAACCATGAGAATATAGACCACCTCCATTTATTTTTCCGTACGCCTGAAGAAATAAAAAAGATTTTATCATGCTCTGATTGAATTGGAGATTGCAGAGAAATAATAACTTACCACATCTGTAATTTGCAATGTTTTGGTCCATTCGATCTGTACCGCAAAATAATACCATATGTTTATTATATTTTTCAACCGAATTTGGTCGATCTAGCTGCACACGTTGTCTCACCTCTCGGTTGAATCTCGCAGCCTTACCAATAGGATCTTTACCATATAATGTCGAGGCAACACAAACACATTTATTATCGCGCCACTTAGTGATAGAGATGTTGTGATCTTTTAGGACAATGCTTTAAATTTTTCCTCGTTGACCTTTATTTAATTCTTTATTGCTCGGTAGCGGGCAATTGTGAGGAATTCGCATTTCTCTAATAGTTCCTGTAGCAAAGTGACCAATTTTCTTCAAGTATTGAAGCACTGGAATACCAGTAAATAGGTTATCAAAGTAAAATGAATAGCTCAATTGGTTCATGTGATCGGGAAACTCCTGAATCATTTGCAATAAAGGCGCGACACATTTTCCGTAGTTCTTCTCCAATCCTGGATTGATACGAGGATTTCTACCTTGGTAAATTTCGAAATTTATCAAATACCCTTCAGGAGTATTTAAACACCACACTTTGTAACCGAAACGCAGCGGTTTTCCTTTGATGAATTGCTTGCAACTATGTCGACCAAAATATTTGATCATGGATTCATCGTACGACAGATTTTCTTCCGGGTGAAAGTTTTTCATAAAGTTTTGCTTCAGTTTATCTGTGAGTGGTCGCAATTTCCACATTTTATCGTTTGAATCAAATCCATTTTTAGAAGAAAAATGAATGCATCGTTCAATTTGATGAAATCGATCTCGAGACATAGCCATGGAGACCATTTCATTATAAAGATCACTATCTCGACTCCAATAGGATTGTTTACATGGAACATGATTGTAGCCTGTAACAATCATTATGCCAATAAAAATTCTCAGTTCGTCTTTTGTAATATTTGGATTTTTTTGCGAAATAAGCACTCCATATTCGTTACTTTCATCGTCATCAAATCATTTGCAAAATCTCATCGTCAAAGAATTGTTCGAATAAAACATGAGCTTCTTTGGCACAATCCAAGTAATTAGGTGCTGGAAAAATCGGCTTTGTAGCGTGAAATGCGGACCTAGACCATTTAGATTTGTCCTTCAAATGCGGCACAGACGACGGAATTTCCATTTCTGGACCAACATATCGCCATGAAACCGAAGGCATCGGTCGAACCCGTGAGTTATTCGAATTTTCGGCATCACGTACTTCTTCTTCGATTGATTGTTCTGTTCCCTCTTCGAATAAAACACCATCACAATTTGATCCGCCAACAAACTCAATTTCTGCCACCTGACACAACTGATTGTGATGTAAATCAATAATCGACCCACCTTCATTTTCATCTGCATCATCTTCAGCTGAATCATAAGCGGGATCCGGTGGCTGCAAATATACTGCAGCAATTTCTTCCTCTCCTGAATCATCTTCAAGCAAAGACTGTAAAAAGTCTTGTACGAATATTTCATGCAGTTTCATACTTAAAATAAAACACGATAATTGAAAAAAGGCATAAAAACCTTGCATTCGTATACAAAATGAAGAAAAAACTATATAAAAAACGAGTTTCATATACATAATTGACGTAAAATAGAATAAATATTGTAGTGGTCATTTTGTAAGGAATCACTGCGGCGGTACCATATGGAACCGCTTCAATTCAACACACGTTTTTAAACACAACAACACTTTTTTCATATCGAAATATTGTCCACTTTGTAGCTTATTTATTCTCTTTTCATAATATATTGAGGTTTCACTGAAAATAAATTACGACATATATTTAATTTGTACTTACGTCTTGCGAGAACTCATTTTTTTCACGTTTGTGTAGAACTTTTTTTTAATCACTTTGTGCGTGCTTTTAGAACGGCATATGTAACTCGAATGACGAAAACAAAAGACACACATGTTTTGTGGCATTCATTTACCGTTAGAAAAAAATTAAATTAATATCAGAATGTTACAGTGTTGTATTTTAATCTCTTAAAGCGCAAAAGGCTAAAAGTGGTTCCATATGGAACCGTCGCAGCAAGTGGGTTAAGTATTAAACTAAGGATGTATTTTTTAGAGGTATAGAAATTCATAAAGCGATAGCTGTCAAACCAGTTGTCAAAGTGAACACATGTGTTTGACATTTATTTTCGGTATATTTTGGCAATATACCATGCAAAGACTTACGCCGGAACAAAAGTTCTGCAAAATTGGACCAACAGGATGGTCTTCATGAAACACTAAATGCCATAAATTGTGCGAACTAATAAAGCGAAACTAATGGGCATTTTATTAATTTTTCTGAGTTTAATTTGAAACAAAAATTTCTATGCCTCTAAAAAAACCTCCTATACGAGTATAAGTTCAATTCAAGAATTTGTTGAACTACAAGGTTTATTATTGAGCTTATGAAAAGGAATCACTTGTGAGCTGGTTAAATAAAGATCTGTAAATAAGCACCAATCCTGTGGATCGTAAGTACACTGAGGGAAATATGTGTTAAAATTAAATGAAATTGTGTTCATATTAAACGAATATGTTTTTGAAATAGAGCTTTAAACAATTTCATTTAAGCTAAACACAAATGTTTGTGAAGTAAAATTTAAAACAAAAGTTTTTGTTTTCAAAACAATGTTTTTAAATATACTTTTAATGTAAACATTTTCAGTTTATAAACATTTATTTAAAAATAAAATTTAAAACAAAAGTTTTAATATTGAAAACAAATATTTAAAACCCCCTTTTTTTCGATGCCATTTTTTTAATTTTTTCACGTTTTTGACGTCAGATTCGTGATCAGCGACCCCTGGGACCTCTCGAATACTAAATCTAAACTCCATTCGATGACTTTTGTTTTATTGCGACTTGAAATATTGAAATATTTTATATATCATCTTGCCTTTAAATTTTGTAAGTCCAATTCAGAAATATTTTCAAACAATCAAATGGTTTTTCTCAGCTTGGTCTCAGTTGTCTGCTCAATGACTCTACTAGACATAATTTTTTAATTCAATCCCAGATAGCGATGAAGTTTTTGATATAAAAAAGAATTAATAAGAGAAAATTGTAAAAAGGTGAGAATATGAAATGAGAATTATAAAAAAAAAAAAATTAAACACGCTTGTTTTAAATTTTGTTCTGTAGAAACACAACGCGTTAAATTTATATATTAAAATTTTTTGTTGAATTTTAAAGTATATTTTTGAAGCGAAGCTTTTTACTCCTCGTTCTGTGATGTGCTTGGAGTGAAATCTGAAAAATTTTCGACAGATTTTTTCTTGGAAATTGGATGGTTATTTTGTTGCTAGCGCTTATAACATTAAGAATATTTAATACTTTAATATTAAATACTAAAAATATTATTTAGCCCACCAGGGGATCGAACCCGCGTTCTCGTAAACGAGAGTCCAACGCACTATCCACCAGGCCACAAAGACTTTAAATAAAGGGTTGTTAATTTAATATTAATTATAACAGAAGCTATGCTGCAGTTGATCGTCACTATCTATCAATAGATAGAGGATTGTGTATTTGCTATGCACAAGGTGTCTCCAGCATCGGTGTATTTGTATTGTGAATGCGTTGGTGGTGTTGTTGGCACAAGGAAAATTAGCAATGCCCACAAGTGCGTTTTTAAGTGTCAAAAAAATAGATGATATCAATATATGTGACCCGGTCTACGAAAAGGGACCTTCGGTGTAAAAACAAGTTTTCGAGAAAACAGCTGTTTGTAAACGTTTAATTGTCGCACACTGAATGGCGTCTTTTCATTTATTTCAGCTTATCCTCTATTCTTACAGAGTTGTATTTCTTAGTCTATTAATACAGATTTGTATTTCTTAGTCAATTAATACGAGTTCTTTTTTTTTAGTTAACGACCAACAGTGAAGAGGTGATTACGTTTACTGAATCATTTTTATGCGTCTTTTGATTCCGAAATAAATTAAAAATGAGTGTAGATGAAGAGGTTAGTTTCGTTCTTAGACAATATATTGGTGAAGACGAACAAGATAGTGATAAAACCGACATTGATAACGATTTCGACAGCGATCATGATTTACATCAGGCAGGAGATAATACAGAGGAAAGTTTCGTTAAAATGGACTTATCTATTGTGGATTTAGAAGAAGAAAAGCTGATAACAAAATATTTCTCTACCGATTGTTGTGTTAAGAAATGCAATACACTTATACCACGAGATCGGATTGTTGATAGTAGAATGAACTGTCTCGACCTTTCCAAAAACAAACTAGATCTAGTGATACTAAGTAATATCGAAGCTGGAATAAGATATAATGCAGAATTACAAAGTGTTTACTCACAAATAGCTAAGCGGAAGGTAGAAGAATGCAGAAAAGGTAAAGAAGTTACAAGGCATCAGATTCAGTTCTCTTTCCTCGGCATACCAATTTGTCGTTCACTTTTCCTTTTTCTGCACGCATGCAGAATAAAACGTTACAAACATTTGGTAACTCATTATCATAAAAACGGTTTAATAGTGCGAGAACATGGCCTAGCTAATAAATCCTGTACGAATACGAAATCATTTACACCAGCTGAAATTGAAAAGGCTGTAAAATTTATCGAATACACTGCAGATCTGTTAGCTTTGCCACTACCTGGCCGACTTCCAAAATTTAAAGATTACCGAGTAATGAAATTACCTTCGAGCGAAACAAAGTCGTCAGTTCATCGAAAATATATTGATTCACTCCAAAAGAACGAACCAAAAATGAGTTATCGCAGCTTTTGTCGTATATGGGCCAAGTATATTCCGTATGTAGCAACAATGAAACCAGCAGACGATTTATGCGACACATGTCGTGGTAAGTAGATGAATTGGTACTTACCTTAATAATTACATCCAATACTAAACGTGACTTTTTTTTAACATAGGAAATACGGTTTCGATTGCGCTGACTAAAAACGTCTCTGATATTGAACGAGAACAAAAACTGAATCAATTTCTTGATCATCTTCACAAGGCCCGTAACCAACGAGCGTATTATCAAAGTTGGTGCGAAAATACTGATGATACGGTAGTAATTCTTTCGTTTGATTTTGCCCAAACTGTACATTACCCTACTAGTCCACAGCAGCCGGGCTCAGCATACTTTAAAGCTACAAAAAAGTGTGGAGTTTTTGGAATCACAAACGAAAAATTGAAAATTCAGGTGAGGATATCAAACATTGAAATTGTACAAACTCGAACCACTTGAACTATACCTAATTTTCATTTTCAGCATAATTACTTAATTGATGAGAAGGATGATTTGGTAAAGGACCGAACTGTGTCATCAGCATTTTGCATCACTACTTAGAAACTCATTGCAAAGATATCCCAAAACTGGTTATTTTTTGTGACAATTGCGTAGGGCAAAACAAAAATAATACCGTATTATCGTATTTACAATGGAGAGTTGCTCGAAAACTTGAACAAACGATTTTATTCAATTTCTTACTAACAGGACATACGAAATTTGCGCCTGATCGCTTCTTCGGGATTTTCAAAGCAAAGTATGCTCTTAGCAACATCGATACTTGTGCAGATTTATTGCAATGTGTTGTTGAATCCTCACCCGGTGGTTATAATAAAGTAGTATCAGCAGAGAATGTTACATGGTATCAATGGGATACCTATTTCAAACTATTTTATCGGCCACTCGTTGGCATAACGCAGTTCCATCATTTCATAATCTGTACAGATTGCGTAAAAGCAAAAAAATTCGCGGATAGTGAGAACGTGGACTCTTTTCAACTATTGTTGGAACCTATCGTCAGTGAAATGCCAAAAACTATACATCCAGTTGGTTTAACGTTGGAACGCCAATGGTATATTTACCAAAATCTCCGCAGTTTAGTCGCAGATCCAAGAAAAGTAGATATTTTAGCCCCAAAACCGGAAGAAAAGCCAAAGAAACAAAAATCCAAAGTTGATGGAGAAGATAATTCTACGGCTCCCTTGCAAAACAAGAATTCGATATCGAAGAAACAAAAAGCAAAAGGTAATAACAAGAAAGATTCTGCGGCTCCATTACCAAAAAAAAAGTTGGCATCGAAGAAACGAAAGGCAGATGGTAATGACGAGGAAGATTCTGCGGCTCTACTACCAAAAAAAAATTTGGCATCGGAAAAAAAAAAAAATATAAAGCGTAAAAAAAAATTATAGATTTATTTTATATTTCGATTTTTATGTCAAATGGCTGGTTTCCCTTCAAATAAAAGTATGAAATGATGTTTATTATGTTATAATTCAATGTCCAAATTCCTGACAAACTTCTTTACGAGTTGGAAACTTCTGCTTTGCGCCATTAGAAAGAGCACACATTAGTCTATCCGAATCGCCAAAAAAGTGAAAAATGATATTTTCACACCGAAGGTCCCTTTTCGTAGACCGGGTCACATATATGGAATTAACAAACGCATGCATGACATCGGCAAGGTATCTAAAATGTTTGTTAAATTTTGTTTCGTGTGCGTTTTTTAATATATATTTAGTATATATTTGTATCGTCGTTCTGTGATTTGCTTGGAGTGAAATCTGAAAAATTTTCGACAGTTTTTTTCGGTAGGTAATACGCTGTTGAATGAAAAAATTTGTTCAGTGCAGCCAAGTTCACAACCATGTGTGGAGAGTTAAAATGGAGAGTCGCTGGCATTATATGCCAGTATATGTAATTGGCGTGGAAATTTAACATTCAACAATAAAAAAAGAAGCAGTAAATATGTTGTCTGTATATATGTAATTTATTTTGTTATTTTAAGTTTTTGTGTTTAAAAGGTAATTTATTAAAAAGAAAAAATTATTAAGCTATCAAATCTATGGAACTGCGAAAAAGCTTCGCTTCTCTCGTGTGTCCAACGACGCACCTATGTTTTTTTCTCAGTGTACCATATAAGGAAATTTTACAAGAATAATTTTTTTAGAATATTTTTAACTTTCTCGACTTGTTTTTGTCATATTTTTTATAATTTTTTCAAAAAAAAAAAAATTAAAAAAAAACCGCAAAAAATACCCTTAAAAATACCACCATGCCGGTCCTTTTGATTGGTAAATATATTTTACGAATACATTTTTAAATAATGTGAACAGCAGTTGTGTCTGTGAACACAACTATGTGTAAGGCATATTTTTTTTTTTTAGACTTAACCAACGCTCAGGGGATGCCCCCTATAAATGCGAAAGCATTGTGTTGATTCGGAAGACGGTTGATAGTTAGTTGGAGTGTGGAAAGATGGAGTAGTGTCGGTGAAGATTTGCTTTAAATCTACACAGCTCGAAACCGTCGGGAAACACACTCACGAACGAATTATCTCGATAATGCGATGTTCTATAGGACAAAGAAGCAGTGGTAAAGGGATGGGCTTGAAGAGCTGCCCGAGTGGACCTAGGAAACACACGAGCTGGTGGCGTCAGGCCATATATCTCCCTTGAACACTTCCCATGGTAATGCCTGTACATAAGGCTTAGGCAACCAACATTGCGTCGGTGCCCAAGAGAGTTGATAGAAGATGAAATATTTTCATTCCCTATCAAATTTATCGCACGTCGTTGAATCAGTTCCAGAAGCTCCAAATATGATCTTAAAGCCCCTGCCTAAATGTGCGAATTGTACTCCATTTTCGGCCTAATATATGGGGTATAGATCAAACGAAGATCAGATGGAGTGAAGTATTTCTTACACCGTTTTAAAAAACCAAGACACTTGGCTGATTCTTTTAACACATCGAAAATTTGATCATTCCACCGAAGATTCGATTGTATTGATATGCTCAGAACGCCAAGAGCATCTGACTCCATACCGTTCAAACTCCGCCAGGGTTGCGCCTGCCTGTCCCAAGCCAGGATAAAGGAGGAGGGTTGGTATGGGATACGTCCCATGCCGTAAAAGTAGAGCCAACCAAGAGCTTGGGGTGGCGCCCATCTTGGTAGCAGGTCACTATATATATATATTATTGTGAAAAAAAGCCTGCGAAGGTATAGCAATGGACCTAAAAACTTGTTAGCACGGGGATAGTCATACTCGTCAAAGAGGACGACCCTATCTATCCATGGCAAGGAGGCATCTGAGAGATGTAAAATTGGGTGAATGAATTGAGGTGTATACAAAATGAATGCACATATATTCGATGTATTGTTTGTTGTTTAAACAGGGGTTATAGGCACTTCTTTCATGGTAAGTGAATATAAATTTCATGCCTGCATTGAAGTTGCCGGTCATGAGTAATTGAGTGCTCTAATTGGACACGGCCAAGTATAAAAACCCAAATGAGTTTTTTGCCTCCTTGCTGGGATGTTGTGGAGCTTCTTTGACGGGACCGAGTTGCCCAGGTGACTATCATGGGTTGGCCCTTCGGGGAGGCTCGTGTTGGCTGTGGTTGTGTAAATGCTACACAGGTCTAGATTGATTGGCGGGGTCGCGCAATGGTACGACCGGGCTGGCATGCCTGCTTAATATGCAAGAGATTGGGTAGGTCTCGTCCCCACCAGTGGATGGATGGAAGTACGTCGCTACGGAAGTCTAAACTGGTACTACTATTGGAAGTTTCCTTTTGATAGTAGGGTACTGGGTGATGCTTATTATACCCTAGGTCTTTGATGACTTTTGTACTTAAGGCTACACGTCAGGTGTACAAATAAGAAATTGCATTCCACACCGTTCATATTTAGGGGAGCTAAGGGGCAATTGATTCGTTTGTGGGTTAACAGACAACACTGGGTCTTGCTAGCATTAAATTCTACTCTATTAGCAAGACCACACTCGAATTTTCATTATTTAGTGTGTCATTCATAAGTTGCCTCTTTCTCTCTATATGTATATTAACACGTGTAGATAGATTTGTTGTGTTTAACGTTGACACCTGCCGTGAAGGCTTAATTCAACGTTGTTCCATAACAATTGGGACCAATACAAAGCGTCGGTCAGCGCCCCTTTGAGGATTCAAAGGTACCAAATTAGCTCCATGTTGTGATGACACTTCCCAACCCTTGGTGAGGGTGGAGGCCTATCTAAAACCTCTTCCATACTAAGGTGTATGGCGCCCGGTTTGAGAGTGCAAACAACACCGAGCTAGATAGCTCTGCCCGCGATATGGGTGGTATACCACGGCCACCACGAAGACTCCCCGAAGGGCCAGACCAATCCAGTCAGCCCAGTATATGCCAGCAGAAGCCAGACATACACCGGGGGCCGCTGAGTGCCCGTGGTACTAGTTTTAAAGTCCTTGGTCAGACCTCGTAGCTTACACCCCAGCTACTCCCAGTTTTAGCCCATCACAGCTCTAGACTGGTCACCAATCATTACACACGTGTAGTAGTTTTTTTTTTCTATCAAAGAATGTTGCGCACTGCTGCAGGACAAATCACTGCCCTGCTCTATCTGTCTAACAGCTCGTGCGGCCACCATGCGTGCCGCTAATGGCTCCTGTAAATACGATGAAGAATTTGTTAATCGCTAAATACAATACTTTGATCTTCCTGACATCGATGGCAGGGAGGTTCGCAAGGTCATGAATAATTTGTTGGGTATGCATCCAATTCCGTATCTCAAGATCATAGGTGCTGGGTCCGCTTCCGTGAACGTATAACTCGTCACGTAAAATTATGTTAATTGTATGCAATTCAATGACGAGTTGAACACGATTCCATGACGAGTTGTACGTTCACGTAAGCGGCGATTCAGCCCCTGGTTTGAAGGCTTGCCATCAAATCAACGATATTGAGGAGGCAAATATAAGTGTGGAGACCACAAGGAAAAAATCCATCCGTATCTTCGACAGCATACTCGACCAACTCTGAAAGTATTGGGGATTCCTACACTGGAGAGGAACTAAATTACCTGAGTTTGCTCAGATTTCTGCTTATGGAATATAATCAGAGTTATTTATTAGTTAAGTAATGCAATTTTGAAACATTATGTGATGAGATTTTAAATTGAAGAAACTGCAGTAAGTTTATGGTCACATTCAAAGCAAAACATAAAAAAAAAATCATTAATCAAAGCCTATAACTATTGAATGTGTTGGGCTGTGTATTATACGAGTAGTTAAGATTGTCTGATGTTTTTCTGACTTATTTTATTCTTGATTTTTATTACTAAAAAGATAAACATAGAAACAAAGCGGCGCCTCAATTTATTTTATCAGTAGTGGAAAAATTGGCAGAATTAGAAAAATTTTCAATTTTTTTCTTCCCCCAGTTTTATCTCATGTTTAATTATGTTCACACCTAATAAGTTGTGTTAATAAGAATTGGAATTTTTGATAGTCTAATAATAATATAAATATGCGAAGTTTGCTTTAGTCTAGACTTAAAAAACATATACACGTGTTATGTTGGAAATCTATCGTCGTATGAACTTAAGAAAGCCATAATGAAAACCAAAAAAAAATCTACGAATAAGCTGAATACATCATTGTTTACAGATGGCCCGAAGAAAAATATTTACATCAATGATTGTTTTACTAAATATAACAAAGCTCTGTTTATGTCCGCTAAATCAGCCCAAAAGCATAGGAACTACAAATATTTATGGTTTAGTAATTCTAAAATCTTTTTGAAAAAAGATGATGGAAGTAGGGTTGTTGATGTAAGATCCTTTGAAGACCTCAATAACATATATTTTTCTATTAAAATAAAATTAGTTTTATACCGAAATGAATAACAATGAAAATTATCTTACCAACAACAATCCTACTATTGTCGCCTTGAATAATTTTGATAATATTCCTATGCTAAGCCATCAGAAATTATTAGTTGTTCATCAAAATATACGAAGCTTGCGACAAAACTTCGATACCTTTGTTTGTAACCTTCAAGCACTTAAGTACTTGCCAGATATAATTTTTTTGTCTGAAATCTGGATTTTTTCGTTCGAAATCGATGATTTTTATATTCCCGGTTATGCCTTTTTTGCTAATACCAATGATTCGTATTCTGCAGGCGGAGTAGGTGCATTCGTTCGCGATTGTTTAAATTCTGAATTTAAATGCTGGAATCTTACAAGTGCGGATGTATTAAAAGTTTCTCTATGTTTAAACAAAGATATTTATAACTTTATTTGCTTTTATAGATTGCATTCTCATCCCGTTTCCTTATTTTTAGAGGAATTTTCAACGTTGCTAGGGAATGTTCATTCAGCTAACCTTGTTTTACTAGGAGATTTTAATATAGATCTTCTTCACACCAACCAATCTTTAAATACATATATGACTCTCACGGCTGAAAACGGGCTTACGTCCTTCGTAAATGAGCCTACTAGACCTGTGTCAGGAACTTGTCTTGACCATGTACTTGCTCGTTTCTCTAGATTATCTCTCAACTCTTGTTTTGGGATTAACCTGGATCTTCAAGTGACTGATCATTGCTTAACGGGTATACTTCTGAGTAGAACTGGGTACCAAATAAATTATAACCATAACTCTCCTGTTAGAGTCAAGCAAATTAATTTTTTAGAACTAAATTATGCCCTGCGCTCTGAAGATTGGGAGCCTGTTTATGCAGAACAAAATGTAGCTCAGGCGTATAGCTGATTCTTAGGCATTTTAACCAATCATATTTATAACTCCAGTTGTACAACCATTCTTAGAAATTCAAAACGTATGTTAAAACCGTGGATGACTCTTGGTTTACCTAAGAAGGTTAAGCTAAAAAATAAACTTAAAAAAAAATGTGCCCAGCATCCTTTTAATCTCATTTTAAAGCAGCGTTACGCTCGTATATGTAAAAATTTAAAAATAGAAATAAAATCTTGTAGGAATAATTACTACCAAAACCAGATTAGAATTGCACAAGGTAACTCAAAAAAAGAATGGGAAGTTGTAAATAATATTTTAAATCGCAACATAGCCAAAAACGCGGAATCGATTGTTATTAATAATGGATCGAGAATCATTACTGATTTCAAACAAATTTCAAATGAATTTAATAATCATTTTGCAACATGTAGGCAGCTTCAGCCCTCGATGGATGCCTGTTTAAGCTCTTTGAGCAATCCGGAACATATTTCTATGCGCAATTTTTATTTTGAGCCAATTTCTGGTCTTGAGTTATTGAAAATAATCAAATCCTTAAGAAACTCGAATTCTTCTGGCTGTGACGAGATTTCAAACAATATTCTGAAAAATGTTGCATACAATTTAGTGGATATTTTAAAACACATATATAACTTAAGTGTCCTATCTGGTACATTTCCTGATCAACTTAAGGACGCAATTGTAATCCCACTTTTTAAAACAGGCTGCCGAAAAGATACCAATAATTACAGACCAATATGTTTGCTGTCTTCAATTTCGAAAATTTTTGAGAAAGCCATGAAAGTAAGGATTTTAGCTTTTCTAAACAGTCAAAATTTTTTCAGTTCTTGTCAGTTCGGATTTAGAGCTGGTCTCTCAACGGAAGACGCTCTGCTCGATTTCTGTACATCGGTTTATAAAGGTCTTGATGATAAAAAAAGTTGCGCCGGACTTTTTGTGGATATAACAAAGGCTTTTGACATGGTCGATCACAATTTACTTCTGAAAAAATTGCATAATCTAGGTTTTCGTGGTTTTATTTACAATTGGCTTATGTCCTTTTTGACTTGTAGAACACAAAGTGTAAAAATTTGTAACGAATTAAGTGACTCTAAATACATAAATTTAGGAGTTCCCCAGGGCTCTGTCCTTGGTCCGATTCTTTTTCTAGTTTATATTAACTCTATTTTTTCGCTTAACTTCGTTGGTAAAGTTACTGCTTTTGCTGACGATCTTGCTATTGGATATGCATCAGTTAATCCCCTTAACTTAATTGCAGATATAAATCATGATGTTTATTTACTTAGAGTTTGGTTTGCAAATCACATATTACTTGTTAGCAAAAAAACAAAGCTCATTTATTTTTGCTTAAATGGTATAGTGTCGCCGGATATTGATATCTTATTTCACGGATATGATTGTTGTCGTTTTTGCTTAAAGTCGTCTACGAGAGATAACCTCGGTTTAACTTTTAATAATAGAAACCCTTGTAGTAATAATTGTTTTGTTATAGAAAAGGTGCCTTTCTATAAATATTTAGGAGTAATGGTTGATCAACAGCTTAACTGGAATGCACATATTACATTGTTGAAGAAGTATTTTCTTTCTACAGTAAGATGCTTTTATAAGCTAAGACAGTTTTGTTCCGAGAGTATATTAACTAAAATCTACTATGGGATTTTTCACTCCAAATTACAATATGGTTTGTGCTGTTGGGGAGGAGCATATCTGCATAATATACGTCCCTTATTAATTTTTCAAAAGTCTGCTGTCAGAATAATCTGTAAAGTTAATCGTTTGTCTTCATCTATTAATCTATTCAGACGTCTAGAGATTTTACCGTTAAGGCATTTATATTATTTCAAAGTTCTTAAAATATTCTTCAAAAGAAGTGGCTACATGCAGAATCCAATATCTGCTTCTTACAACCTAAGAACGAACCAAAATTCAACCGTTACTGTTCCTGTTTTTCGCACAACACAATATCGAAATTTTTTTTCCATATTATCTTGCAGACTTTTTAATAAACTCCCTGCAAATATACGAATTGAAAGAAATTTCATTAGTTTCTTAAGGAAAATAAAATTGTGGCTGTTAGAGGTGGATCACTCGGAAATCGAAATTTTGTTGCGCTCTGTTTCTTAAATTTGATTTGTACTATAAAAAAATATTTGTCTTTCTTCTAATAAATTATAAAAAAAAACTTTTCTTTTTACTGCTTGAATTGTTAATCTTAATTTTTACCCCACTTTACATTTATTTATAAACACTATGTATTAAGTTATTTTGTAGTGGCATTTAACACATATTTTTAATATTAAAATGTCATTAACTATTCTCATAAGTCAACTAGATACGATTGTATATTTTATAGGATAATCTTGTCAAAACTTTTACTATGAGAATAAAGATTTAATAATAATAATAATAATAATAATAAAAGATAAGCCAATTTAAATTTTTGTTATTTTTAAACTATTCCAAAAGTATATACATAATTAAGGCCCCTTTTTTTGTATCTGAAAGAAAACAGGCAAGGATCAGATCGTTATGGTATCCCCCAACAATTCCTTCAACTGCTACTTCCATTTGTTCTTTTCCCAGCCAAGATTTGGAAGATAAATTGTTCGCCTTTGGCCGGGGCGATGCGAAAGCGATATTTTTGGAAAATTTTAGCCGAGGTTCCTTTAGCGCGAAATTGTTTTTTTTTTCCAAATCAAAACACCTCAGTTTCGCACTTTTTTCGTCAAGGCGAAAAAAAGCGATATCATTGAGGCATTTAAAAAATTTCTGCTCAATAGGAATACTCATTTTCTGCTCCTCAGTAGGAATCACTTTTTGCTCTTCTAGAAGATTTCGCCACGATGGACTTTTTTCTTCCACGAGAGAGCAGAAAGCGATAAGATAGCAAGCTCGCCGGCGAAAAATTGTTCTTGAAGAAGATTCGCTTTCAGTTCTTCCGCAATACAAAACGCTGACTGGGTTTTTTTTTAAATTGAGCATTAAAAAAACGACTGTTTCTGACTATTTTATCATTCTATTCATGCGATCTACATATATAAGCTGGCATTAACTTTCTTCAGCTCACTTCTCACTTGTTTCGCATTTGTAAATTACTTTTATTAAATTTTCTTTTCTTACTTATCCTTGAAATTGTTACTCATTAACATAATTATTTGCATACTTTTCTTTATAAATCTTAGAACTTTTAACACACATTACCGCACCGCCGACTTTTTTCTGTGTTAGTGTGTCATGCTGGCGTGTCTGCAGAAGGGGGCAAAAAAAAAACATTTACACAAATACATGTGTGTGATTTATTTAATAAGTTTTTGTGTTAAATTTTAAATTAAATTACAAGGCAAACTTTTGACATATTAAAACAGCATAGAAGCAAAGAAAGTTAAGAAAAAAATAAATAAATTAAGGTAGAAAATAAATGGGCTAGTGAATGTGTGTGTGTATGTGCATATGTGTGTGTGTGTACGTGTGCGTGTGTGCTATGCGTCCTTAATTAACATGTCTACTTTTTCATATTTGTTGTCGATGTCATTGAAATATTTTGTGAACTTATTGCATACTGAGCAAAAAGTTTGTAAATTGTTTTTTAAGAAATTTTTGACAAAACTTTCTTTGCACCGAGCTGTAGCAGCAGCAGGCACGTTGCTATTGTTGTTGTTGTTGTAGCGTGAGTAAAACGTAAAGGTGTGTGTAACGTCCTGCATCAATGACTAGTTATTAATTAGTTGCTCACAAAGTATGGCAAACTTTTGTTACCGCGTTGTTTAATTTCACTCAGTTATTGACTTTATTTAATTATGTTGGAGTGAAACATGCTACACCGAGAAAAAAAGCTGTAGGTAAATCATCTAAGTCGGCTTGGGTAAAGAGAATTGTATGGGAATTATAAACTTATGCTTATTCACCTAAGCAATTTATTGTTTAATACATTGCTGTGAAAGCACATACTTCGATACATTGCCAAAAAAAAAAAAAAAAAACAACTAGCATGGATGGCTTGAGCATAGTTTTGAGCTATTTTCTGCAAAAAAAAAAAAAACACAGCTGCGTCATTATACATACGAGAGATGGATAAATTTGATAATTTAATGGTTTTTTTTTGTAATAAAACCACTTTTAAATTCAAAAATAACATCAAATTTCAAAATACACCTTAATATTCACACCAGTAAATTTTATTACATTTCATCAAAAAAAAAGAAAAAAAAAAATTTTATTTGCCCGCCGTGCGGAATCGAACCTGGAACTTTTGGTGCCAGTCCATTGCTCTATCAACTGATCAAAGCATTAGACATCTGCATGAATCCATTTGTTTTACCTGCAGCAAAGTGCACACTTTCAAACTGTACCACATTTTATGGTATCTTTTAAACTTGTGTACAGTACTTTCAAATCTAACACAGGCTGAAGCGAGTAGTGTACAACATCCGGTTGGATCTGAACATAGTGTGTACACAACTTTGGGTAGGTTGCATAGCTATTTTTCATGCAGACTACTTTGTCTTTTCAAAACATAGCAAGTACACCAAGTAGATTTTGCTGTACAGCTCGAAATAGACATGAAGATCAAGTTAAAAAATCATGTCTAAAAAGGTCAAATTTATTTTAAGTTTATTTTTTTATTCACTTTCTTTTAAAAGTATTGAAGTATAAAAAATTCAATTTTATTCTTTTTAAAGTTTGTATGAACTGTTTTCATTCAATGAATTGCTTGAAAAAGTGACGACCGTGGCGTAGTGGGTAGGGTGTGTGACTCTTACGCCAGAGAACCCAGGTTCGTATCCTCGATCTGACACAGAAAGTTTTTTCAATTGAATTAATTTTTCTGTTTGGCCGTCACCTCTCTGCAGACAATGGCAAACTTCAGAGAGTAAAAACTGCCATGAAAAGCTTCTTGAGAACATAAGCCGTTCGGAGTCGGCGTAAAACATGTAGGTCCAGTTCTCGATCATTTGTGTGCAAACATTTCACATTACACACAACACAATTGATCATAAGAAGCTCGGTTAAAGTCCTTTCAAGGGCTGAAATGGCCATTTCGTTTTTTTTTTTTTTTTTTTTTTTATGTATTGTTTTCACATTCTTTTATTTAATCTAACTTATATACATGTACTTGGTATACGAGGAAGTACGCGAGGAAATTTCATATTAAAACCATTTCGGTTTTGAGTACAGTACTTGACTGTTTTATTTTTGTTTTGTAGTATACTCACTCGTAGTTGGCTGTTGACAATGATAGATAATTCACAGATGTTAACAGATGCTGCATTAACAGATGCAGTATGTCGCAGTATTCTGTTGATAGCTCCAGTATAGCTTCAGTTGTAATTAATATTGAATAAATCACTCAGCGTAACGAAGAAGTTTGGCTCAATACGTAGTGTAGTGACGTCATACACAGTGGTATCGGTTGGTTTGTGGGTTCGAATCTCAACGGCATGCGAAGGTAAAATTTTTGTTTTTGATATTTAATTTAATTTAATTTAATTTAATGTTCTTGTTATAAAAGACGTCAATCAGCAAGAAAAGCCGAGAAGTCATTAATTTCTTAGAAAATAAGGGTGTTGATAAAAGAAAAATTTGTGTTGTTGCCGATTTCAGTCAAGCATAGCAAAGAACGAGAGGCGGCAGCTTAAAAAAACAAAAAAGGAAAATAAAAAAAACAAAACCCGAAAAAAGTAGTTATATTTATGAAATTAAATTTTTTTTTAAAAGTAGTTTTTAAAAAATTACCAAATACTTGGTTTATTTATCTCCCAATAAAAATTGGCAAATTAACATGTAAAACTTAGGCGTTTTGGTAAAGTACTTGGTTGGCTGAAAACTGCCGAAGCCATCTTATTAATTATACTAGTTTTTTTTTAATTTAACATAAGCTTTTTGCTCGGTGTAGTTATGACTTTAAAGGCGGTTTGCAATCAATTTGGATACTTGGTAGCGTTAATAAAAAATATATAAGTAGATATATTTTTTCATATCAGTTATATATTTATCAATTGCGCAGAACTACAAGTTTCCAAAAAAAAAAAAAACAAAATGTAAAAAGTCTGAAAAATATTCTGATATGCTGAACTGAAGGCATTTAAATTTTTTTTTTTTTGCACGTTATCACTTTTTTTTTTTGCTTTTTTTACTTTTTTTTTGGAAAAATTTGTTAAAGTAATTTTTTTTTTAACAAAGTAAATACAGGGTGTCCCGCAATTGTGTGCATTTATTGACGGAGCTGAAAGGTTATGTCGAGCTGAGCAAAAAATCGTATAGGAGGGGGGTCTATTATCACATTCTTAGGAGCTACAGGGTTAAATAAAATTTCACGACTTACGTTATTGTTTCTAGCAGAAAAACCAACTTTCATAAAGCTTATTTTTACAACTCATTGTAAAGGCAATAAAATCATCTTTCTAACGGTATATCAAAAAACCCCACCAACATAACCGTTACCGAGCTGTGATCGTGTGAAAATGAAATCAATCGGTTGAAACTACCAAATTTCAATTTTGATTGGAAATTTCTCAGAATTTTGCGTGATAAACTAAATTTTTTTTTAAGAACAATTTTGTAACTAATTCAATTTTCTTTTCAATGATATCAAAAACATAAATACATCTTTAAAAATAAAAAGTTGTTTTTACTAAAAAAATTATACTTATTATTAGAAAATAATGACAAATAATGAAATCACAATAAGTTATGCAATTGATAATATCATTGTTTTCAAAAAAGCATAATTTTTTTAGTGCAGCCAACTTCTGTATTTTGTAAGATATGTTTATGTTTTTGGTGTCATTGAAAAGAAAATTGAATAAATTATAAAATTGGCCCCAAAACAAAATTTCATTTATCACGCGAAATTTTGAGAAATTTGCACTCAAAATATAAATTTGGTAGTTTCAATCGATTGATTTCACACGAGCAAAGCTCGGTAACGGTTAAGTTGGTGGGGTTTGTTGATATACCGTTAGGTGATTTTATTTCCTTTGAGTACCTTGAGCTCCTTGAGTTCCTGAACATGAATAAAGTTAGATTTTCTGCTAGAAACAATAACGTAAACCAAAGTCGTGAAATTTTTATTAACCCTGTAGCTCATAAGAATGTGAAAATAGACCCCCCCCCCCCCCCCTCCCATACGATTTTTTGCTCAGCTCGACATAACCTTTCAGCTCCGTAAATAGTTGCACTCAATTGCGGGACACCCTGTATATGAAATAAATTTCTAATGATTTACAGTGGGTGTGATCACACTTATGATACTTTTAAGACACAACAATATTATCAGTTATTAAATATACAGCTGGCAATGCTTCTTATGTCATAATGTGGCAAGTGGATGTCATTTTTTAAGAGTAACATTTTTGTAGGAGTTTTTATAGTGTTCATTTGTTTCGTAGTATACACATTCTTGTCGGAGTTTGTATAGTGTTCATAAAATTATGCCGCTGCACTGTAAATAGCCTTCAGTCGCTAGAGTTAAAATCCATTTTCAGTACGGTTTTCTTATGACGTTCTCAATACTGCAGCATAGACTGGTAACTTTTTTAATTGCTTACCTTAAATTCCGAATGAAGTACATCTTCCTGGGGTAATGTTTATAATAAGAGTTTATTATTTTCTTAAAAATGGTTGTATTGTAGATATTTGGACTAGTGTTATTATAATTTTATGACAAGTAATCACTTTACTTACAAGGAAAGGCCCCAGGTAACACTCACCCATTGAAATGATTATCAGATATGTTGTAGCGGATAAAAATCTAAGGTTGACGTGTTTTTATATGCGTAATCAATCAATGGTATAAGGTTTCAGAATGGCGTTTTAAAATCAGTACTTCAGTATTTTTCATAGAAATATATACAGATTTGGTACCAAACAAAAGGTACTTAAGAGCCATATGGTATCCAACCTGTAGAGATAACTTACATTGTGATTTTTTTGTTTTCATTTTGAACAGTAGTTAGTCAATATTATCAATGAACATCAATTGTTTCATTTTCACTTCTGTTTAATTTAGAACAATTTATGGAGTTTTATTTTTTTTTTTTAATTTTTAAATTTTTAGGTTATTATATTAAAATTTTTTTATTAAAAAATTCACTTATTTTCCTAAAAATAAAATTTTTATTATATATGCGGTCCACAATATGGGTATCTAAAATGTAGTTTTTTTTTCTCGACGTTTCCATATGTGCAGATATTTAAAAGAAAAAGTTTCTTTTGTAAAGAGCAAACTGTGTGCTTTTGACTTGTTTGTTTGAAAGAATAAGAAGAAAACCATCAGAAGTTCAAAGGTTTAACTTTCGATGCAAGTATTTCCACTGCTTTTTAATACAGTCTCTTTATACAATGTACAATATGTATGAGATTTTTTCAGATTTTTTAACGTGTAGTCATATATTTTATTTAATTTACTACACTGAAAAAAAGCTTATGCTAAATTAGCAAAAAACTTAGTATAATTTATATGATGGCTTTGGCAGTTTTCAGCCCCCCAAATTTTTATAAAACTCCTTAGTTTTGGATGTTAACTTATCAATATTCATTTAGGCATTATATTTAATAAGACTTTTGTAATTTATACATTATGACTTCGACAGTTTATATTTGCCTTGATAAAGCATGCTTGCTTAATCTTCGAATAAAGTGTTCAAGTTTTCAACAAAAAACTTTGTTGAACTATCAAAGTTATATAGATAAAAAATAATATAAAGGAAGAAGTATAAAATATACATCGACTTAGGTAAAATTTTATATATTTTTTTCGTACGAAATTATTCAAAGGCAATTAGGATATATACATATACTTATGTAAAATTGTGTACATTGCTTTGTTAAAAATTACCTAAGTACTTAGGTAGTACTTCTAAATAAAAATGAACCAAAAATTTCAATTGCGGCTTAAAGGAAAAAAAATGTTTTATTGTATTTAAACCGAAATTTTGTTAATACCACAAAAATTTACAAGTAGAAAAAAAATTAGATCACTAATAAATGTGTCAATAGTTGGATATTGCTGATTATACCAAAAAAATATTGTCTAAGGTTAATTAAGTTACTCTAAGCGGGTTTTTCTAAATTAAGCACGTAAAACAAGTATAAAACAAAGTTCTAGAGGAGCTAAGTATGAGATGAAGGGCACGACGGTTTTGTTTCAATCATAAGAACATTGTGCTGCTTTAAAATATTTGCCTTTTTTTATAGGTATGTATTATTCCCATTTGAATTACGCATATCCTAGCGCAAGATATTTGCTTTGCCAAGTCCAACTGTCTCTTATATTCAAATTGGTCACGATATCTAGGTAAGTGATATAGCAAAGGGAATATGAAAGTTGTAATCGGTAATGAACATCGTATGTTCGGATCTTGCTGTGTAAATAAAAGATGAAAGTATGTTACAAAATTTTGCGACGCGTTTATGTTAACTACTCAGTGTATTAAAATGTTTTGCTCATACTTTTAAACCAAAATATTTTGCAAGCCGAGTTCACTGGCGTCTTTTAAACATTTGTAAACATCAAACAGGAATCCTATTCAATTCTCTTGACATTGAAACGATGCTGACCTGCCTTCACAAATAATTTAACCTCCATCCGGACTTGTCATCAAATTGATGACATTTTTGATTTTAAATGCATATATTTTTTTTTTGTTTGTTTTTTATCGAATCAGATAATAATTTTAGGTCTGTTCAAGTACTTTACTTGCAGGGAGAGAGCAAAAAAATAAAAAAAATGAGAAAAGAAGTGTCACAAAGACAAAAATAGTAAAAAAAGTATGTGAACAAAAAAACTAGGATGAACTTGCAAACAAACAGCTGCTGGAACGACTGGACAGCATTTTTGAAACCCAAAAATAAAAAATTTGTTAATTCGAGCTCTTTTTAAATTATTTGAAACTTAAAATATTTGAAAATGGGGCCATATAAAATACATTTATATTGATCGCCAAAGACTTTAAAGCTCAAATGTATCTTCTTCCATCCATTTTTATAGGAAATCTACGAGTTCTTGCAAGTAGAAATTTTGCTAGCAGAAACTTGTAGTTACTTTTTTTTGAACAAACCTTATGTTTTTACGATAATGGTAAAAGAATATCAATTCAGTCAGAACATAAAAAAATTTGCTGTCTTATTTCAATATCAAAATTTGTGATTTTTACATGTGTCAATAATTTGATGAATATGTTCAAATCATCTTGATAAAGAGTCGAAATTTTCGATGATTTAACTACAATCTTAGTTTATATATTATATACTTGGCTTGGATGAATCAACCACTTTTTACTGGCAAGTTATCGAAGTATGCGCTTTCAAAGCAATGTATTTAACAATATATTAGGGGTCGTTCATAAACTACGTTAAAAATTTAAGAGGGAAGGGGAAGGAATTTTGAAAATGACTACGATATGAAAGGGGGGGGGGGGAGGGGGGATTCCAGATATTGTTAAAAATTTAAAACTAAAAATTTAAAAAAGTCGTAAAATTCTTATTTTTATTAATGTTAAATAATACCTCATATTTGAAAAAATTATCATCCGTTCATCTTCATGTTTGACCGTCTAAATTGAAGGTTAACTATTGACGAGTGCAAGCGCGTTGTTCTTCATATGTTACGTTACTTTATAGGTTGGATGGGGTTTTGAAATGTACTATGACAAGTAACGGAGGGGGAGTGGGGGATAAAAAAGCAAAAAATTGGTAACGTAGTCTATGAACGAGCCCTTCCTTGGGTGAATAAGCATGAGTTCATAATTTACATACAATTCTCTCTACCCAAGACGGTTTAGGCGATACTACTATTGTATTCTTTCTCGGTGTAGTATTTAATACCTAATATAGTGTAATATAAATAAGGGATGATTTTTAAAGGGTTAAATTTTTCGAAAATAAAACAAAACACAGAAAATTTGCAAAACGTGAATGAAATATTTATTTTGTGAGGACGAAAGTCGCTACCCTCGTTTTCGCCTAACATCTTTAGTCACTGTTCATTTTGCGTTAATATTTCGCATGTGACTTCTAAATCCCTGCATCAATTTTTCTTAATCCCTGTGAATTATTATTCTATAATAATATTATTTCATTATTATTTAAAGGCACTGGCTGGCACACCACATTTTCCCATCTTTTATTTATTAGTTAGTCATTTGAAATTACAGTTAGTAACATGTTAATCAAATTAGTCGCATAAACATCATTTACTTTTCATCAAACATTAATCCCACCATTAAACTAAAGCTTCATGTAAACATCAACTTAATAACCTCATGTCACCCGGTTAACATCACTAGGCCGTGGTGAAAAATAAATGCAGGCAAAAAGGCGAACAGCTGAGACAAAAACCCACCACGAGTCTGCTGTGCTGCTAAGCTAAGGTAACTTAGACAAAGATCAGAAAATTAAAATTCATTCTTGCGGCGGCAGCCAACTCGGTAAGTCATAATAAATTTCTTAGCTCCTGAAATCTTTCATAGCATTGTGCCGTAGTGACCAGTGCTATACTTGAGGATATTTTTCTAAGTCTTTTCATAGCGTTATGCCGTAGTGACTAGCGCCATATTTTCTAAGTCTTTTCGACGTTGCATCGCAGTGCTCAGCTTGATATTTTTCTAAGTCTTTTCATAGCATTGTGCCGTAGTGACCAGTGCTATATTCGCGTATATTTTTCTAAGTCTTTTCGACGTTGCATCGCAGTACTTGTCAGCTTGATATTTCCTAAGTCTTTTCATAGCATTGTGCCGTAGTGACCAGTGCTATATTCGCGTATATTTTTCTAAGTCTTTTCGACGTTGCATCGCAGTACTTGTCAGCTTGATATTTTCTAAGTCTTTTCATAGCATTGTGCCGTAGTGACCAGTGCTATATTCGCGTATATTTTCTAAGTCTTTTCGACGTTGCATCGCAATACTTGTCAGCGTGATTTTTCTAAGTCTTTTCATAGCGTTATGCCGTAGTGACTAGCGCTATATTCTCTAAGTCTTTCCGACGTTGCATCGCAGTGCCCAACTTGATATTTTCTAAGTCTTTTCGACGTTGCATCGCAGTGAGAATTTATACTAACAAAGCGTCTCTTTTACATGCCGACTGGACGTTCGCAGTACGTCGGGAAAAGAAAACGAGGACTACGCAGAACAGTGGACACCATATAATAAGTTTATCTTTTCTTTTTCATTTGTTTAAATTAATAATACAGGGTCATGAAGACCATAAAATTAGTGTATGTGTAAATTAAGAGAAAAAAAAACTGAAATAAATACATGAACTGAAACAACGGAACGTGTAATTAATTCACACTTGATATAATAAAATTTTTGTAGACGAACCCTGGACACCGGCGAGTGATACCTCGGCCTAAGAAGGTTCGTTACAATTTGGATCGATAAATCAATGCCTGATAAAAAATAGTAAATAATGGAATTTACTTTTTAAGATTATTTCATGGAAATGATGATTGCGGCAACAATTCAGACAGTCCATTATGAAAGTCTAATTTTGACACACTTTAAAACATTTAGGTTGGTACCTCAACAGTGACATGGTTAAAGTTGTCTTCCATGGCAGCAGTCGAGAGATGAGAGACTTGACGTATTCCCACAAAAAAGTTTTGTGAGTCAAATTGCATGATCTTGGCGTTCAATGGCCTGTGCCAAAACGAGAGATTAATTGCTCACTTAACTCGCCTCTCAATAGGTTCATGGTATCGCGTTCAGTGTGACATATGGGCACTGTCCTTTTGAAAAACTCTGTCAGGTTAGCAACTTAGTTGCACCTGCCTGTCCAAAGCCAGGATAAAGGAGGATGGTTCTTTGTAGGATAAGTCCTGCAAACGTAAAAACTGATAGGGCCAACCAAGAGCTTGGGGTGGCGGCCATCTTGGTAGCAGGTCATATTCGGTTTATCGATATGAAACAAGCCTGCGAAGGAATAGCAATTGACCTTAAAACTTGTTAGTACGGGGACAGTCTTACCCGTCAAATGGGGTAGACCCTATCTCTCCACCGCACTGAGACCTTAAATCGGCCAATAACAATTTGGATGTTGAGTGTTTTGGCATGCGTGCTTTATATGACGATGCTCTGGCTTTTCTTAGGGGTTTGCTTGTTGACGATTGACTTGGACCCTCAAATTGGCACGGCAGTAACTGAAGTAAGTGCAGAAATTGGTTGCTTAAACTTGGGTTCTCATACTGAGCACGGCAGTCCCTGAGAACAAGGCCAATACTCTGTCTGGATGTAGAGATCCTTAGATCATTCGGACTGCCAGAGTAAGAGTGGCAACAAAAGGTCCTTCACTGTAGGTACCAGTCATGAATAATAGTTTGCAACTGAGCCGGCAGCTGTGAGCTGTTAAAATGGCCCTTTTAGTGCTCATTGAGCACAGTCACGCATAAGAATGCACTTCTTCGTAATTGCATTAGTGCATTTTTTGTCTCTTTGCGGGGATGTTGTGGATCCTCATTGACGGGATCGAGTTGCCCAGATGACTGTCGTGGGCTGGTCCTTTGGGGAGTCTCGTACTGGTTGTGGTACGACCGAGCTGGCATATCTGTCTTGCATAATATGCAAGAGATTGGATGCGTCTCGTCTTCACCAGTTGATGGATTGTAGGTACGTCAGTACTGAACTCTAAACTGGTACTGCTATTACGGGTAGTATGTAATTTATTGCATAATGCTCCTAATCAGCAGGGCACTGGGTGATGCTTTGTGTTTGTGAAACAGCTTCCATGTTCGTGTTGCTGCACCGGATGCCCCGTATGTTTTACTGGTTAAAGCATAAACGGGTCCGTGTTGTAGTACAACACTTAAGTTCTGGTTGTCTGTTTTATGAACTATTACCCTAGGTCTGGAGACCCAAGTACTTAAGCCTTGTTGCAGGTGTACTTGCTTAACCGGATTCTGTCTGTTCTTTTGAAACCACATGTCAACCGAGTCCAATTCCTTCATTTTGGCCAACAAAGTCCGCAATCATCTAAAGGTGCGGTGCTCCACTGACCATAACCTTACGATCATCATCAGCTCTGAAGAAGTACGGTCCAATGATGCCACCAGCCCATACAACGCACCAAACAGTGAATTTTCGGCTGTGCATTGGCAGCTCTTTAACTGCCTCTGGCTGGTCCTGGGACCAAATTCGGCAATTCTGCTTAGCCAGAATTGAGCTAGAAGTGGGCCGAGTCGGTGAAGACAATTTTTCAATAAAAAACGGATCTTCGTCCTGTTTTTCTAAGGCCCATTCACCGAATATTTGGTGCTGTGGCAAGTCACCCAGCTTCAAGTCTTGCACCAAATGTAATTTGTTAGCCTTCCGACCAAGATGCTAACGTAAAATTTTCCAGGTGGACGAATAACACAGCCTCAATTGCTGCAAATGACGACGGATGGACATATCACAATATTCGTTAAACACTGGCTGATATAGTAGCAATAATCTCCTCGGTACCCACTCTACGGATACGGGTGGGTGTATAGATGTCCAGTAGAGTAAAAATTGTACGGAATCGGGTCACAATGGCTTGAATTTCTTGCTGGATGGGTCGATCCATTTACAACCATAAAATGGGCGCAACTTGCGAAACACAATTTCACACAGCACGAATTTTGATAGTTAATTTGAATAATTTGCAAACGTTAGTGGGGCGTAAGTCTATCCGTGATGAAATGGCAACTCGAACTGAACATTTTTGGCACATGTCACGAATCACGCGGGAACTGTCAAAAATAATAACTTCAAAAACCAAAAGGCTAAAAAAAACACCCATTATAACTTTTATATGCACTAAATCGTTGTCACCGTTTGTGTAGAAATTGTTTCCATTTCAGGAACACAAATTTTAATCCATTGCATATACTTAATTTATATATTTTATACTGATAATTGAATTATTATTTCGATATGCCTTTTACTTAAAAAGTAGGTACTTAGAAACTAAGCTAAATAAATAATTTCTTATAACTTCTTTGTTATAAAAAATATTTTAAAATTTTTCCAAACTATTGTAAAAAAAAAAAAAAACCATAACGTGCTTGAAAAAAACTATGAATGCCGTATTGTGAGCGGATGCGAATCACGAAAAAACACTTTTCAGACCTTTTTGCTTTTTTTTTCTTTTGTTCTGTGTTATTAAACCCAACAATTGTAACAACTGAATGCATTTTCAGCCCATTTTATATTCTTATCAGATTTGTATTTAATTTTAGTTAATGTTTATAACAATTTCTTATTTTCAATTATTTATATATCATTGTTATCATCATCCTGTTTATGTCCTACTTTACCATGATAATTCATACATTTAATTAATAGTTCATACAGCGATAAATTTTTTATAAATTTATTATGCAGCATGTTGAAGCATGTAGAATTAAGTGATATATTTTGCAGCATTCAAGCATACAATTCAATAACAAGCACTCCTAAAAGCACACAACAGCATTTTTCCCATTGAATTTTGTGAATATTTCCAACAATAGGTCAATAGCAGCAACAAAATATCAGAAAAACGATCGATGTGCTATAAAGTCGAGATACAGTAGTAGAGCGTTATAGCAAAAAAAAAAAAATTCGTAGAAAGTGGGGCAACATTACGCAGTGGCATAACATGTAACACATGTCAGCGCATACAAATGCAAGCAAACAAACATTTCACTAACCAACCAGCCGTCCATCTGCTCAGTCAACCATTCATCTTTGCATTCATTCATTCATTCGGGCTATCCGCGTAGTTGTGATGTAGCAAGTAGCAAGCAACATGCACCACGCATCATGCATTCATGCAACACAACGAAGCAATCAATAAAATGAAAATTTCATGAAGTTGCAAACAAGCGAACGCAATCGTTATAAATCCTTGCAGCGCTCATAAAAGGCAGTTACAAACTCACACACACACACACACACGTGTACACACTCGCAAGTACTAGCCCTTTTCTCCCTAATAAGTAACTATGTACGTGTATATCAATTTTTCTTATAAATCGCCAGCAGTTTTTTGAAGCCACATGCTGCAAATTGCAAACGTTTCGAGCCTCTTTTCAACTAATAGGAAATATCAATTAAATTCAACTGATATGCTTTTAGGCGCACTTTATTGGCCATCAATATGTGACTTGGATGTTTGTGTGTGTAAGAGAAAGTTTGTTTATGTACCTTCTGTTGCTTACAGTGGCTTTGGTTTCGTTTTAATTGTCGAAGTGCTGCGGCAATATTTTTGATCATATTTATGCGCAAGTGCATGTTTTTCTGTCAGCTTGTTATGGTTTTGCACTTTTTAAATTTCACAAACATTTTAGATCCAATACTATGCCATCAACATAATATCATCTGTTCTATTTTGATTCATTTTACACTGTTTATATTTAAATAAAGATTTTTGCTTTGCAGGATATTTTAAATTTCTCGTGGTTTTTAAGCTATTGTTATATATGAAATCATAAAAAATAACAAATGTTAAGGTTGCAAAAATCAGCTGAGTGCTAAAAGAACAAACTTTTTTTATGTTGTCTGCACGTCAACTGTTCCTTTGCTAGTCGGAATATCTCATATATATCTTTGGCGTTGTTAAAAGTTGAATAGTTTTATTAAAAAAATTGTTGGTGCTACATATTTATTTTTCAATACTCAAAATGACTTAAGTCAAGAAATTAAACAAAAATCACGTAAAAAATAAGTGACAATTTGTTTTCTCCGACATGTAACAACTTCATGCAATGTAACGAAAAAAAAGAGGAAATGGCCATTCAGTCCTTGCAAGGACCTTGAACGAGCTTCTAATTTTCAATTGTGTTGTGCGTGTTGTGAAATGTTTGAACACAAATGATCGAGAACTGGACCTACAAGTTTTAATGCCGACTTTGAACGGCTTATGTTCTCAAGAAGCTTTTCATGGCAGTTTTTACTCTCTGAGGCTTGCCATTGTCTGCAGAAAGTTGATGGCCGAACGGAACAATTGATTCAATTGAAAAAACATTCTGTGTCAGATGGGATTTGAACCTGGGTTCTATCGCATACAATCCACGCACCGAATCAGTGTGCCACTGTTGCCACTCCAAGCAATGTAACAATAATGATAACACAGGTCAACATGGTTTAGTTGTTGGAAAGCTGAGGGTCATTTCCGAAGTAATTTGCTCCGTAGAATCCGAATCCGGCGTCAGAACTGGCCCATCACGACAGGATTTTAAGATATTTGAGGTTAGGTACCCGAAAAACGGCGTTTTTTCCTACTTTTGAGGTTATGTATAGGGCGCATAATTTTTTTGATCTGTCTCTCCAGTTACATCACTTAGTACAACTCTTACGATTTCATTTAAGAGTTCAAGAGATCAATTACGATTTTTTTCTCGCAAAGTTATGGCTATTTGAAATTACGAAATATATCCTTTCGACGTCATTAGCATTTGCATTAAGCATTAAGCATTTGCATTAACTTCGAATAGCCATAACTTTGCGAAAAAAATCGTAATTGATCTCTTGAAGTCTTAAATTAAAGGGTAAGAGTTGTAGCTCACATATCCTAACCTCAAATATCTCAAAATCCTGACGTGATGTGCCAGTTCTGACGTCGGATTCGCACTCTACGCAGCAAATCACTTTGAAAATGAACCTTGGCTTTCCAACAACTCACATGACCCCGTTATTTGTAGACCTGTGTAATATATGTGGGTGAATTTCAAGAATATAGATATGACAGAACAATTTTTATATTTTTCAACTTTTCAAGTTGAACTATATCAACTTTAAACATGGCTGCTCTTTTGAAATTAATGTAGAATCCAAAATCACTGTCACGCTCTTTAAAACTTTTTGTTAAATATATTGTTTTAAGATTTTGCACACCACACGATTTTTGTCTTGAGTGTTATGTCTCTAAAAAGTTTACTTAAAATTTCCAAATTTAAGCATTTTTAAGTTTTAAGCTGAAAATTAAAAAAAAACAAAATATGAGAAAAAGGTTTAGTAATTCGGCGGCATAGACGTTGGTGCTGAAACAACACTCAGGACACTTTTAACGATATTTTTGTTGACAAAAATTTTGCACTAAAAACTCAAAATATAAGAGAGTTAACTACAAAGAAATCAAATAAAAACGCGTTTTTTTTTTATTTTAAATGCTTAAAACCGAAATATCGTAGACAACACTCTTGACATATTAATCTATACTTACCATAGTCTGATGATTAAATTTTTTTTAATATTTATAAAGGCCGCTTATTTACTTAAACTGAAATCGGTAAATCGTATGCTTTCTTGTATTTGTGCACTTGACGTCATATCAGTAATTAAAATAATGTTTAGAGCAAATAAAGTAAAACATAACACTCCTGGCACGAAGCGTTGACAACACAAATTCTGAAAAAAAAAAAAAAATGAAAAATACTGTAATGTAAGCTTGATAACACACAAAGCTTAAGTCAACAATAATAACACATCAACTCCTGTGCACAAATTTAGTAAACTGAACACATAGGACGTTACAGCAACAATGCGACACATGGTCAAAAGAGTGCATTAATGTATGAGAAAATTTACTTAAATAATTGCCAAACAATTTTTGGTTTTCAATCAGAAATATATATCTCGAATGAAATATAAACTTTGAAAATATTCCCTGGAAGCTATCGCCACGCATCCATTAATCATGACTTTTTTTTTAACTTTATCTCATAATCCTCAGATGTTTAAGCTACAATTTTGCTTCAATTTGCTACAAATTTATTTAATTTTGCTTCCATTGAAGTTGCCGGTTTGAAAGGTGGTTTATTCCTTCTAAAATTTGTGAAAATTGTTTCAAATCGACGAATGAGTTTAAAAATACTTATACCAACTCCCGGGTAACGCCTGGTATTTAGCTAGTTTACAATAAAATTGTTTCAAGACAACAACAATATTTTTTTCGTCAATATTTTGGCAGTAGCATAATTCCACGTTCCATACTGATCCAAGTGATTTTTGACTTCCTCTTTTAATTAAACGTTTTACTGCCTAAGAAATTTTGTAGAGACCTGAACAAATGATAATCGAAAGGTGCTAGGTCTGGAAAGTATAACGGGTGTGCCAGTATATCCCGTCCAAGATCTAAAAGCTTTTGCCGAGTGGTCAAACTTGTAGGTGGTTTCGCATTCCCCTGTTAGAACACTATACCTTGCCTATTGACCAATTCTGGCATTTTTTCTTTAAGTTAATCATTCAATTTGTCCAAAAGATGACAGTACACATCAGAATTGATCGTTGAATTGCTCGGTAGAGCTCAAAATTAACGATTCCTTTGGAATCCTACCAAACAGATAACATAACTTTTTTTATGAATATTGGCTTTCGAAGTGCTTTGAGCCAGTTCGTCTTTTTAACTCCAGGATGTTGTGTGCTTAACATTCTTGAAGACAATCCATTTCACGTCCCCAGTGACAATAGGATTCAAAAATGGATCATTTTCTTGGCGTTTGAGAAACAAATCACAAACGTCAATGCAACTCAAATTTCTTCAAGTAAAAAGATGAGGAACCTATATGTCGAGCTTTGAGATTAAATAAAGCTGTTTCAAATGTTCATGAACAATCGAATTCGATAAATTTAATCTTTCAGCAATCTCACAAGTCGTTATTCGCCGGTTAGCATCAAGTAATGCCTTTATTTTGTCTTCAACTGGCCTTCCAGAACGTTTAAAATGTGGAGTTGGCTGTGAATAAATATAATTTAGTTAAACCAAAGCTTTAAAGTTGACGCTTCTGAAGTCTGTCGCCGACTTTAGAAGCTTTATATTCATAAAGAAATTAATATATTTATGGTAATAAAATAAATTAGAAAAAATTTAAATAAGATTTCCAATGCAATAATATGTTTAAATAAATTATCAAATATGACCAAGAAAATAAGAGGAAAACTTATTTTAAAATTATTTTTTTACTTTGTAGTGATTTTGCAGTCGGTTTTTTTCTAAAGTTTTTTTATTACAAACTTACGAGTGACATATTTTTTATTTATATATCAGGCACATGAAAAAATAATTTTTTCCAACCCTGAACAAAATGCTGACTACGCCCATGTTTAGCAATTTACTAATATATAGAGAAAGAAAACTTTGTAACATATGCCTTTGATACAGTTGTTGTGTTTACTGGCCTTAAGTATGTGTGTTTTTTGACCCTTTTAATTATACAATTAAAATTTCAGGCTTCGTCACGACCTAACTGTAGAAACTAGGAACTGTCCAGTAAAACAATTTTTAAAACTCGGCCAATCAATTCCTTGGATCTGATCCCGATAACATTCTGCAAATAAGTTATATCATGTCATTGCTCGTTTGAATTATGTTTTTCTAACGATAATTCATCACGGAGTAAGGGAGCGTGTCTTTTAACCGATTTTAACAAAAAGCGGGAATGAGTTTTAATTGCTCAACGCACCCTGTTATAAACTATCGACCAAACGATGAATAAAGATATTTATATCCATAATATAAAAATTCATGCCGTGGTGCAGTGGGTAGAGTGTATGGCCCATACGCCAGAGAACCAAGGTTCAATTCCCACCTGACACAGAAGTTTTTTCAAATGAATTAATTTTTCAGTTCGGCCGTCACCTCTCTGCAGACAATGGCAAATCTCAGAGTGTTAAAACTGCCATGAAAAGCTTCTTGAGAGCATAAGCCGTTCGGAGTCGGCATAAAGCATGTAAGTCCAGTTGTCGATCATTTGTGTTCAAACATTTCACAACACGCACAGCACCATTGATCCTAAGAAGCTCGGTCAAAGTCCTTTCAAGGGCTGAAATGGCCATTTATATATACAGGGTGTTCCGCAAATGATTGCAACTATTTACGGAGCTGAAAGGTTATGTCAAACTGAGCAAAAAATCGTACGGAAAGGGGGGATCAATTTTCACATTCTTAGAAGCTACAGGGCTAATTAATATTTCACGACTTTGATTCACGTTATTGTGTCTACCAGAAAACCTAACTTACATCTTACAACTTACAACTTATTTTGATAGCTCATTTTAAAGGCAATAAAATCAACTTTTCAACGGTATATCAATAAACCCCACCAACTTAACCATTACCGAGCTGTGATTGTGTGAAGAAGAAATCAATCGGTTGAAATTACCAAATTTTAACTTTGAGTTCAAATTTCTCAGAATTTTGCGTAATAAATGAAATTTTTTTTTAGAATCAATTTTGTAATTTATTCAATTTTCTTTTCAATGACACCAAACACATAAATACATCTTGAAACATAAAAAAGTTGGCTAAGCTAAATAAATTAATCCTATTACAAAACAATGATATTATCTACAGCATAACTAATTGTAATGCCATTATTTATCACTAGCTTAAACCCGCCGCTTCGCCGAGTTTTCAAAAAGTTTTCATTCAAAAATTGATAGTGGGTAGGCTTGATTTTTCGCTACCAAAACGATTTTTTATTGTTTAAGTAATACTACAAATTATGAACCTTAAGATTGTTATATCATCTGATAGGAAATCGAAAACCCAAATTTTGGATTTAATTTTTTTTACAACAAAAACAACTTTTATCCAATTTTTTGGCTTAAACTTAAAATTTTTGAACATTTCTTAAAAAAATTTTTAAAAATATTAATACTTTGGTTTAGGAAAAATTTCAACTTATGTTTGAAGGATATTTTAACAAACAACATTTTTCAAAAAAAATTATTGAAATCCATTGCAAACTGATTGAAATCTTTGCCTTCAAAGCTAAAAGTGTGAATTTCAAGTCGTTTTTCTCTCATTCTCAGCTTATAATTAATACTAAAAAGATCTGGTACTAAAATTTTTCACAGTTTTCAAACTACATACATGATTTTGGTATCAAATTGAAGGAAATTTAAAAGCGTTTATTGATTTTGTTCTCGTTTAACCGAAGTGCAATTTAATCCATTAGGGCCGAAAGAAAACCATAAAAAACAGACATTTTTAGACTTGAAGCAACATTTTGGTGAAAACTATGTATGCCATTGAGCAGAAATAAGTTATTATTGCATGCTAATTTTACTTTTTTTAAAAAACTGGCACTAAAACTTTTGAAATATTATTCAGTATTTAATGAAAATTCGAGACGCATATGTTTCCATATAGTAACATTGGTTGTTAATGGGTTAAAATAAAGTATCCTATTGCACTCTCTGCTGACCTATAAATATGTGTACAAAATTTTATAAAAATCTGAGTTGTCGTTTAAACGTGATGAGTGAACATAAAAAGTGGCTACAGATTTATTAATAGTATAGATTATCTTCTAATAAGTATAATTTTTTTAGTACAGCCAACTTTTTTATTTTTTAAGATATGTTTATGTTTTTGGTGTCATTGAAAAGAAAATTGAATAAATTGCAATACTGATTACGAAAAAAAAAATTTCATTTATTAAGCGAAATTCTGGGTAAGTTGGTGGGGTTTATTAACATGCTATTAGAAAGGTGTTTTTATTGCCTTTATAAAGAGCTATCAGAATAAGTTTTATGTAAGTCAGTTTTTCTGCTAGAAACAATAACTTAAATGAAAGTCGTGAAATATTAATTGACCCTGTAGCTCCTAAAAATGTGAAAATAGATCCGCCCCCCCTCCCCCCCCTTCCCATATAATTTTTGCTCAGCTCGACATAACCTTTCAGCTCCGTAAATAGTTACACTCAATTGTGGGACACCCTGTATATATTTAATAATTTACGAGATAGCCTTGACAACTCAGAGCGTCGACCAACACTTGTCAAAATCAATACAAAGTTTAATTTTTCATCTGTTTTGCTGCTTTTGCTATGCATTTTTGACAAATGCTGTTCGACAAAAAAACTGTCACTACTACCTTGTCAGTTATTATATCATAATTATATCGAGTTACAAACAAAATAAATATTTTGGCAAACAATTTTCCAGCACTTTCAAGTTTTGACACACTCCTCATCATCTAATGCACCATTAACTACATCAACAATTGATATTGAAACAAATTACATGTCAATCATACGCCACGATATAACAAATCATAATAAATCCCTTTGTCAGCATTTATAAAGAAAATCTTATTTATTTTTTTTTAAAAATTAAGTTTCGAATATGTAAACGTTTACTTCTGCCGTAGAAGCTGCCTGTGCTAAAGGACGCTGCCTAAGCCTGCAATTATTATGCATAACCATGCATTAAGCGTCATAAAATGGTGCACATAAAAATCAAAGCAATTTGTACCAAATCCACTTGAGGTTTACGAGCACCTACTAGAAAGAAAAGAAAAAAAAAAAGAAACAAAAAAATAACAAACAACAGCCAAATCATTGGTTCAACAGCACAAGGAACAGCCTTCAAAGCCATTAAAAAATAATATACAAAACCATTCTGTACTAACAAGCGAGAAAACAAGAATATGAACAACAGCAAATTTCAATGCAGCAATAAAATCGAAGTAGTAGGCTTACCTAGCGTCGTCAATTTAAGCCGAATTTCAGCCTGCCTAAATGTTTGAACGCGATCATTAAAAATCCAAAACACGTAGACGTCAAACATTTGCGCACAAATAAAATTTTTGCAACACCAACAAATAAACTGAATTTTCAAATAATTTTCGAAAACAGTAAAAATATACACACTCAAACACACACTAAAATACAAACGCCCATGCAGCACCTACTCATGTGTGCGCGCCTAAGCATTATTTGTTATACAATTGAGCACACTTTCGACAACAATTGCTAAGCAAGCATGTGTGTGTGTGTGTGTGTGTTAGTGTGCACAACATTGAACACGTGTATTTTCTGTGCATTTGTATGTGAATCTTACAGCTAGTGGAAGTAATATTTGTTTGTTTGCCCAAATAGAAATAAAATCCAAATCGCTGGCTTAACTATGTAGAAATCATACTCGCATGCCTCCTGCTACAAAAGTTCAAGCCTAAAAGTATGTGCTTACTTATTTTTTTTTTTTTTTTTAATATATTTTTTCAAAAACACGCGCACTCAGCCACACGTTGAAGCCATTAAAAATTTTCAATATCGTTCAACAATAAAGTAAACATTAATTTTTATGATTTTGTTTTTGTGCTTGAGTTTGAGTTTAAGTGCTTAGAATACCAAGCAAGAAAATTTGTTGGCACCTTAACATGTTCTGCTAATTCACAGGTGCTACTCGTCAGTAATTTTAACGACTTTGTTGAATTGAAGTTAAGCCAAGGACCAGCACAATAAGAGAAAATTCATTAAAAGCCAAGAATTGCAATTAATGTCAATCATACGCCAGCGAAAATTTATGGGCTAATTTGTTTTTGGGGTTATTTTAAGCATCTTTCTTCTAAAGGGGTGAGGGGGAGGTGAGGGGGTAGATTCACATTTTCAGAACTTGAGCTTGAATTTTTCTATCCCATTTCTATCAGAATTTTTGTTTTTATCTTTACACTTGCTGCTCTTACCTAAAAGTCAGCTTAGTCATATTTATCGTATGTTATCCCCTTGTTAAAAAAAAAACTGGACATCAAAACTATGTCCTCTACTTCAACTATGCGACAGAAAAACTCTCCAGTCACAGTCAGTAAGTTAAGCACACAATATTGTGTGCTTGTTTTTGTTAGAGCAAAGTTTTATTTCGCAGCAATACAAATAAAACTAAGTTGACTTTATGTGGCTTCAGGCGGAGCTTGGTAGGGAAAGTTAAACAATTTTTATTTGAAAACTATTTCGATTTGGTGGACAATAATTTTTATGGAAATTGTTTTGGCCGGATAAAAGAAAAAAAACTGAGTCAATAAGTTAGTAAAAAACGCATAACAAAGTTGCTATTTATAAAGAATATAAAAACTTTTTAAAAAATTCGAGAATAAATAGTTCGAAAAAAAAAAACTATTACAAGCTGCATACAAAACTTTTAATAAGCAGCATAAAACGGAAACGAGTTACAAAAACCAACACTAAACATGCAATAAACCAATGCAGCATCGAAACATTAAATATTTACAACGCTTATTAAATGTAGCGAAAAACCACAGAGAGCAAGTAATTAATTAGAGACTGACGTTGTTAATGTGAAATGTGGAGCAGCTCACATTTGTAGTTATATATAATTTGTACGTACGTTTTGGTTTTAATGGCACTCTTTATGTTTAGGATATTAAATGGCATAAAAGTCAACTCGTATTAATTAAAGATTTATTTGCTTAAATATAATTTAACCCTTAAATGACACATTCCACTTGAGTTATTTTCAACCAACGCCACCAGTACCTACAGTTTTTGATTGCTTAAAACTAAGAAAAAACAGAAGGATAAAACAATTTTTTCAGGGTATGATCGAGAAAAATTCATGAGCAATTCTTTTAATATTTTTTTAAAGGAAATTAATTTTTTATTGAAAATTCGTTTTGAACAAAAAAAATTTAAAAAAAAAAAAAAAATCATAGAAAGTCTTTTTGAAAAAGATTTGATAAAAATACTTTAATGTGAGTCAAAAATAATAAATATTTTCTGACATAAATATCTCTTTTACCCAGTCATCAATAACTCCATTGTGTACGACTTCCTTAATGCCGATTACTTACTTACTTAGATGGCCGTGACAACCCGTGACCGGATTTCGACCGACCTCATCAGCTCTCGCCAGGCGCCTCTGCTTTGCGCGCGCCTTCTCCAATCGGATACACCAAGTGCGGTTAGGGCTTCCTCTGCCTGGTCCATCCATCGGAGGCATGGTCTCCCTCGTCGTCGTTGACCAGCGTCCCTCGCCTCGAGCACCTTTTTCGCTGGAGCTTCGTCGTCCATAAGATGGACATGACCCAGCCAGCGTAGTCGCTGCACAGTTATACGCCGAACTACGTCAATGTCTTCGTAGAGCTCATACAGCTCGTGGATCATTCGGATGTGATAGTCATCGCCGACTCGAACAGGACCGAAGATTTTGCGAAGAACTTTTCTCTCGAACACCCCCAGAACGGCTGCGTCAGTTTGCGAAACTACCCATGCCTCAGCGCCATAAAGCAGCACAGGTAAAACGAGCGTCTTGTAGAGTGTTAGTTTTGTCGATCGAGAGAGGGCTCTGGAACTTAGTTGCTTACTGAGCCCGTAGTAGCACCTATTAACAATTGTTGTTCTTGGCTTTATCTCCAGGCTGATTTCGTTTTTGGTATTAGTGGCGGTGCCAAGGTAAACGAACTCCTTGACTACTTCAAAGTTATAGCTGCCGGATGAAACGTGGGAGTCTAAACGCCGAGCTCCCTTGTTTGTAGACAGCATATATTTTGTTTTGCCCTCATTTATCGTCAAACCCACTTTGGCTGATTCCTTTTCGATAGCGGCGAAAGCAGCGGTAACATCTCTCTTGGTTCTGCCGACAATATCAATATCATCAGCGTACGCAAGGAGCAGGACGCCTTTGTAGAAAATGGTGCCATTACGATGCACACCGGCCTTTCGTACGATCCCCTCCATGATGATGTTAAAGAGATCGCAAGACAGTGGATCGCCTTGCCTGAAACCTCTTTCGGTATTGAAGGTTTCGGAGAGGTCATTTCCTACCTTGACGGAGCTGCGTGTGTTGCTCAACGTCATTCTGCAAAGTCTGATCAACTTTGCAGGTATACCGAACTCAGGCATTGTTGCGTATAGGCAATCCCTTCTCGGGCTATCGAACGCAGCTTTAAAATCGACAAAGAGATGGTGTGTGTCAATTTGATTTTCGTGGGTTTTCTCCAGGATTTGTCGTAGCGTGAAAATCTGGTCTATAGTGGACTTACCAGGTCGAAAGCCACACTGATAAGGTCCAATCAGTGTTTTTGTAATCGGCTTTAATCTTTCACACAGTACGCTTGAGAGAACCTTATATGCGATGGAAATAAGACTGATACCTCTATAACTGGCGCAGACTGTTGGGTCTCATTTCTTAAGTATAGGACACAGTACGCTGAGGTTCCAATCGTCGGGCATGCTTTCTGCTAGCCATATTTTGCTGATGAGCTGATGCATGCGCCTTATCAATTCATCGCCGCCGGTTTTAAACAATTCAGCTGACAGGCCGTCAGCACCCGCTGCTTTATTGTTTTTGAGTCGTTGGATAGCAACTCGAACCTCTTCATGGCTGGGTGGTGATACTTCCACTCCGTCATCGTCGATTGGTGGCACTGCACTGCGCTCTCGGTGGGCGGCATTGGTGGAATCGTCGCCAGTAAGTAAATTGGAGAAGTGCTGTCTCCACAATCTAAGAACACACTGTGTATCCGTATTCAGATCTCCATTTTCGTCTCTGCAAGTGGATGCTCCGGGCTTGAAACCTTGGGTTAGACGCTTAACCTGTTGATAGAATTTTCGTGCATCCTTCTTGCCCTGGTATACCTCTAGTTCCTCACGCTCACGCTTTTCCTGCTCTCTTTTCTTGCGTCTGAAAAGGCGCCTCTCTTCCTTCCTCTTTTCGCGGTAGTTTTCTCGCACGGCTCGCGTTGCAGCTGACTGCAGCGTTTTTCTGTATGCGGCGTTTTTTACTGCTGTCGCGATGCGACACTCCTGATCGTACCATTGGTTCCGAGGTTGCGGGCGCCGGAAACCAATGAGTTCTTCAGCGGCAGCGCGCATGGAGTGGGATATATGCGCCCAAAGTCCGCCGGCGTCGTCGAGTCCAGAGGTTGGTTGGTTGAGCTTAACCGAGAGTTGAGCGGAGTAGGCTTCGGCAGTCCGTTGTAATTGCAGCTTAGCGACATCTAGCTTTCGTTGCATTCCTGTACGTATGTTCTTTGCATTGCATAATCGCATGCGGATCTTAATGCCGATTAGGAAAGCATAATAATATCTCTTCTAGATGGTATTAACTGGAATTGCATTCTATCGAACTTAGACTTAGATAGCGCTGTTCTGAATTTTTATCATTACATTTCTACTAGAGCTCCCATATTCACGTGAACACGCGCAGTACGAATACACGTACTTTTGAAAATATTTTAAAAAATCACGTACTCGATGTACACGTGAATGTTATACACGTAATACACGTGTAGTTGCAAAAGTACATGTTCACGTGTACACGGATTCAAGCGTTCACGTTTGTAAGTATTCACGTTTTTACAACTTTCACGCATCTAACAAGGAAAGGCCCCAGGTGTCACTCACCGATTTGAATAATTTTTTAGATATGTGATAGAGGACAAAAATCTAAGGTCACAGGTCTAAGGTAAAAAATCTAAATCACAATTTCACTATTTTCCATAGAAATATATACAAATTTGTTATCAAACGAAAGGTATTTTAAAGCCACATATGCTGGCATCCATTTTGGAGAAATACATTTCATTGCAATTTTGTTGTTGTAATTTTTTACAGTATTTAGTCGATATCATAAGGAGCGCATTTTCGAAATTGTTTAATTTTCATTTATATTTTATTTAAGAGAATTCTTAAAGTTACCTTTTTTAGTTTTTTTAAATTTTTAACTTTTTATATTAAAATTTTCTTTATTAAAATATGCATGTATTTTCTTAAAAAAAATATTTTTTTAGAGATGAAGACCACAATATGGGTATCAACAATTTTGTTTTTTCTCCAAATTTCCGTATGTGTAAATATTTGATCGGAAAAGTTTATATTTATCAGGGCTTCTATGCAACTTTGTGCTTTTAACTTGTTTTTTGTGCATAACCCGAAGGAATGCGAAAAAACCATCGAAAATTTAAAAATATGAATTTCTATGTAAATATCTCCGTTAGTTTTCAACATATTTCGCAACATTTTTTTTTGTGTTATAAAGTTTAATAAAAGTATTTGCCAAAAAATATTTTAACAATACCAATTACTGTACATTTGTATTTTTAAAATTTTTTTCAAAAAAGGCCCAAAATATTCAATGTTTCCTCAAAAAGTTACGTACAATTTGTTTTTGTTGTAAAAATAATTTAAATTAAAAATTGCATTTTAAACTCTTTTTCACATTTAAAATTAGCATGGGAAGGATATAGAAACTTAATAATTAACAGAAAAGGAGTTTTGTTAATACAGATCCACATGGTATGAAAATAGGTTTTGAGTAATAACTTTTGATTGGAAAAGAGTATTGGGATATTTTTTTCAAATAAATTATTTTTGAAGCTATACTCTTTTATAGAAATTGTAAAAAGAACATTTTTAAAAAAATTAAGTTCATCAAAAAAATAGAAATTGTATGATAGAAATAGTTAATAAATTTTTGTTCAAAACTGAATCAATTTTTGCTAATAAATGTCATGCCATGTGAAATGGAGTTTAAAATACAATTATTAATTTAAATTATTTTTACAACAATAAAAAATTGTACGTAATTTTTTGAGGAAACATTGAATATTTTGGGCTTTTTTTTTGAAAAAAATATTAAAAATACAAATGTACTGTAATTAGTATTGTTAAGATATTTTTTGGCAAGTACTTTTATTAAACTTTTTAAAAAAAATTTTGTGAAATATCGTGAAAACTAGCGGAGTTATATACATCGAAATTAATATTTTTAAATTTTCGATGGTTTTTTCGCATTCCTTCGGGCAAACAAGTTAAAAGCACAAAGTTGTATAGAAGCCCTGTTAAATATAAACTTTTTCGATCAAATATTTACACATCCGAAAATTTGGAGAAAAACAAAATTTTTGATACCCATATTGTGGTCTTCATCTCTAAAAAATTTTTTTTAAGAAAATAAATGCATATTTTAATAAAGAAAATTTTAATATAAAAAGTTAAAAATTTAAAAAAACAAAAAAAAAGGTAACTTTGAGAATTCTCTTAAATAAAATATAAATGAAAATGAAACATTTTCAAAAATGCGCTCCTTATGATATCGACTTAATACTGTTAAAAATTACAACAACAAAATTACAATGAAATTTATTTCTCCAGAATAGATGCCAGCATATGTGGCTTTAAAATACCTTTCGTTTGATACCAAATTTGTATATATTTATATGGATAATAGTGAAATTGTGGCAAAAAAACGAAATTTTTGCTGATTTTAAAACGTCATTTTGAAACCGTAAACTATCGATTGAGCACGTATAAAAAAAATACGTCGGCCTTAGATTTTTGTCCGCTATCACATATCCAAAAATTATTCAAATCGGTGAGTGACACCTGGGGACCTTTCCTTGTAAGTCAACTCCAATAGATTTTTAGTGCCATTGAAAGTGTTTGTGACCTAATAACTCTCCTTAAGCATAAATAAAGAAACTTTTCGACATGGATTTTGAGGGGTTTGTCTGGCTCCAGACTGTTTTATTGAGACTTTTTTGGGCTTGGCCGTCCTTGACCTGAGAAGTCCTAGAACATCCGATTGGCCATAATATCATCTACTTATGAATATCATATAAAAGATTCCATAGAAGCCACAAAAGCCTTGTAACGAGGATAACCTCATCTTATAGCCAGCCTTATTGAGGCCTACGAAGCGCCAACAAGTCCCAATATGAAGCTAGTGCAACCTATTGTACCATAATCTCTTGCGAATGACAAGAAGAACCTATGGGAACTGGCTTGGATGCGTCTAAATCGTGAAAACGTAAATATTTTAAAACGTGAACCCGTGTACACGCGAAGAAGTGTAATCGTGTACACATGAACACGTACTTTTGGCACTACACGTGTAGCACGTGCTTAACATTCACGTATAGTGCGAGTACGTGTTTTGAAAAAGAAACTTCATGGAGTTCGAACTTCCATGTACACCTGTCATTCGAAACATGTGCTTAAGTTGGAGCTCTAATTTCGACAGCTACCGAAAGGTATGTGCCTAAAATAAGGTAGAAAACCAAACTTTCAGAACCTCGGCTAAATGCAGATCTCAGATATTTGAGAAACCAGAGAAACAGAATTTACAAACTCCTCAAAAGTACAGCAAATGTAAGTGAAGAAATGAAGCTCAGATATGATGAGCTATCGAAGAAGTTCTCTTTCAAATCTGAAGAAGCATACAAGTTTTACACAAACTTGATTGGAGAAAAAATTGTCCAGGACCCCAAAACACTTTTCGACTTTGTCAATTTGAAGCGAACATTAGCCGGTTATCCTTCATCCATGTTTAAAGGTCATATTGTCTCCTCGAACCCTCAGGAAATATGCAACCTCTTTGCGGATCATTTAATGAAGTATTCTGTCCACCAGCTACTCAGTCTGATGTTTTCCCCCCACTCTGAATTTGCAACATATAGTTGAAAACTTCAGCTGGACGGAAGTAGACATATCAAGTGCAATAAAAGGTTTAGGATACAACCAAGGGATCTGGACCAGACCTATTTAACCCAACGCTACTCGAGCTCTGATGAGACCAACTACTTGCGCCCTTATATTTATATAATATTTAACATATCACTCTCTCTTGAAGTGTTCCCCTCTTATTGGAAACATCCTACCTAATACCAGTATACAAAAAATGTGGTAAGAGTTCAATTGAAAATTACACAGGCATAGCAATTTCGTCAGCCATACCAAAGCTATTTGAAAAAATTATTTGCGTAAAGCTAACACACCTTATCAATCTTATCGACTAAGCGAACAGCAGCACAGTTTTCGAAAAGGTCGGTCCACCACCAATAACCTCATTATAATGGTTTCTAACGTTTTAAGCAAAATGGAGAAAGGAGACCAAATAGATGCTATTTATACTGATTTCAGTAAAGCCTTCGATCATGTTGATCATGTTGGCATCTTAATATATAAATTAGAAAAATTCGGTTTCTCTGGACCTTTACTTAGTTGGCTATCAACTTTTCTTCGTGGTATATATAATAAGTCGGGGATTGGCCGAATCAGACCACAGTGGGTCCCTTTTCGTCCCCTATTTGACGAAGGATGCTACTGCTCGGAGCACTCATAAGTGAGCATGCTCCTCATATAAGCACCCTTTGTCACCTCAAGCATGTCCTTGTAGGTCAGTTGACCAATCTCGGCTTCGTCAATAAATGGACGTCCCAGAATGGTCAATCTTATGCTTGCTAACGCCGGACACTGGCACAAAATGTGTGCTGCTGTTTCCGGCTCTTCTAGGCATAACCTACACGCATCGTCCTCGGTCAGAGTCATCTTCCTGAGATGGTACATGTAGGCACCGTGTCCTGTGATCAGTGCAGTAAGCCAGCTTAAAGTCTTCCGATTGTATCGGGTGACTTTTGCTGCCTCACTACTTGACCATTTCACGGCCGCCTTTGATTGCCTGCAATTACCAGCTTCTTCCCACCTTGTACGGTGTTCCGAGTCCGTCCATTGCTTAATAAGGCCTGCCACCATGTTGTCGCCTATGGCGATACGTGGTTCTGGTCCACAGAATTCTTCTGCTGATCCTTCTCTTGCTAAAGAATCAGCCTTTTCATTCTGTTCTATGCCAGAATGTCCTCGCACCCACATAAGTGTGAGCTCATTTGTCTGAGCGCACCTATTGAGTTTGGTAAGACATTCTATGGCCAACCTAGAAGTAATATCTGTCCTTCGTGGTAGATCCCAAACGCGGGTAGATGTCTTACAGTTAAACCTCTTATTTCTTGAGACCTGGTGTACACAAAACAAACTTTAACTCAATGTAAATAAGTGTAACGTGATAAGTTTTTCCGTTGAAACCAACTTATAATTCACAACTACCGCCTCAACCATATTGAACTTACAACAAACAACAAACTGCGCTTTAATCAACACTATCATAAGATGGTATCCAAAGCCAGTGATCAGCTCGGTTTCATTTAAAGACGAGCATGTAAATTCAAGAATGTGTGGGTCAATACATCCCTGTACTGTGCGCTAGTGCGCCCAATACTCGAATATGACTGCATTACTTGGAATCCAGCTTATTGATCCCATTGTGATTGAATAGAATCCATTCAAAAGCATTTATTACTATTGCTTAAATAACTTGTAGAATCTTATAACACCGCGATTATTGTAGCCTTCCACCGTATGAACACTAGAGCTGGGTTCAAAAGTATTCATTACAATTCAATTCCAATTCCTTGGAATTAGGAATTGATAATTAGTCACCTCAATTCCTCAGGAATATAATTGGAAAAATTCGTCAATTACATTAAAGAAATTGTTATTGGTAATTGGACACCGCAAATCCTCAGAAATGTAATTAACGAATTTTTTCAATTACATTCCTTCGTAATTGAGATGATCAATTATGAATTCCTAATTCAAAGGAATTGGAATTGAGAAGGAATCAATTCCAAAACGAGTCATTACAACACAGCTCTGATGAACACATACTCAGCCTATTAAATTTGATGTCACTATCAATAAGAAAAACGGTATTGGATTCATGCTTTACTTTCCATGTTCTGAACGGTGTAACTAACTGCGAACACATCTCTAACTAGATTACCCTCAACGACAAAGGAATATCAGTATAACAATGCATATGCAAGTAATGAACCCATCAGCCGTTGCTGTAGAGAATTTAATAATATATGCAACCCATTACTCACCTTCCATGTCCAAATCCTCATACAAGCGATCTCTATCAAAGTCTCTCTCTCTCTCTCTTCTTTACTAACCCAGTCTTTGATCAATTTCTTTTCTGCTCCTCTTTCTAGTATGTAAGTATCTTATACTTTTACTTTAAATTCTCTTTTTGTCTCTACTTTTTGACATGTTCGTGAAATCATGTCATTTAGGTGGGCGGATTACGCCCACTTCAATCCGCACATCTTCGAACACCTTCGAACAACAAGGAAAGATGAGAAGAAATTAAATAAAAACAAAATAAAAAAAATAATGTTAGAATAAGTAAATTGCGCCTTGTTTGGCCAACAAATAAATAAATCTATATATATATATCTAATTGTAAAAAAAAAAATCTGTACATGAAATATTTTTTCGAAATTCTTTTTGCGTTGGACATTTTGAGTGACAAGGAGTCCGAAAATCGCACTTTTAAAATTTTTGTCTGTCTGTCTGTATGTCTGTCTGTTAAAGCATCATGCGATAACCACTGGATGGATTTTAATGAAATTTGACACCTAGGTTCCTTATATCCCGGTCAACATATAGGCTACTTTTTATTCAGGAAAAAAGGTTGGACCCGGTTAGGTGCGCTGCGATCGGGTCCAGTCATTCTTTTTTTTAGCTTACCGTTCATCCGATTTGCATGAAAATTCTTATGTAGAGGTTTTCGGACACGCTAAGTTTTTTGACTTATCTACACCGTTCTATCTCGAACACCAGAGGGCGCTGTAGTACAAATATTTTGAAGAACCTCAAAAAACTCCTAAGCCGTGCATCCGATTTACATGAAAATTGGAATCTAGGGGTTTTCTGATACGGTGAGTATTTTAGACTAAGCTTTTTTGTGTTATCTTGACCACCAGAGGGCGCTATAGTAAAAATATTTTAAAAAACTTCGAAAAACTCCTAAGCCGTTTATCCTATTTGCATGAATGCTGGTATATAGAGGTTTTCGGAAACGGTGAGGTTTTATGGCTTATATACTTTGTTCTATCTCGAACACCAGAGGGCGCTGTAGTACAAATATTTTAAAAAACGTCGAAAAAGTCAAATGTTCATCAGATATGCATGAAAATTTGTATATAGAGGTTTTCAGATACGTTAAGCTTTAATGACTCATCTACTCGGATTTTCTTGAACACTAGAGGGCGCTGTAGTACAAATATTTAAAAAAAGTCGAAAAACTCTTAAGCCGTTCATCCGATTTGCATGAAAATTTGTGTGTAGAGGTTTTCGAATACGGTGAGTTTTTATGACTTATCTACTCGGTTCCATCTTGAACACCGGAGGGCGCTGTAGTACAAATATTATACATGTATACATATATACACATATATACCCAAACATGGGCGTAGTGCGGGTAGGGCCGAGGAGGGAAGTTTCCCCCCTGATATGTGTATCTATATACAAGTATATATTATACATAACTACATATATACCTATACATGGGCGTAGCGAAGGTAGGGCAGAGGAGGGCAGTTGTCCCCTTATATGTATATGTTTGTACATATATATATTATACATATATACATACATAAACATATATACATATACATGGGCGTAGCGAGGGTAGGGCAGATGGCCTCCTTCATATGTATATGTATATTAGACCGGTTCAAAATTATATGGCAAAATTAAACATCTTATTTTCTTAGGTGCGCGTCAACTTTCTAAAAGTTCAACCCTAAATGAACACAGAAATACCTTCAGACCAAAAAATTTGACCTCCTGACCTTTGCAGAAATCGCTTAAAGGTAATTTTGAAAATATACAGGACCTGAACCACCTTATAAAATATGCTGCCCAAACCAAAACCAATATTAAATTTATTTTAATGGCATATTTTAAGGAATATTTTGGACTTATTTTAGTTTTTTTTTTTTATTTTTGAAAAACCGTTCCAATTATTTTTTGTGAATTTTTGATCCAAAAATTTTTTACAAAAAATTTTGTTTTCATTTTTTATCATCAAATTTTTTTCTTATTTTGTTCCACCGATATTTGTTTTATATTTTTGTATTTTTGGGCAAAGATTTAGCTTTACTTCAGTATATCACATTTTTTTTTTGGCGATCAGAAGTATTTAAGAAATGTAAAAACTTTATATATAATTGTTTTTCAAATTTTTATTTTTTAAAAATATTGATTTTTTTAATATCTGTTAAAGTTTTCCTGTGATTATCTACCACTTGCAGCAAATATTGTTTTTGCTCCTCATTTGCTGTGATTGAATTGTTGAATTCGGTCATCAAAGCCACAGCTCTCTCTGCAGAGTCGTTAACAACTTTTAGCTGTGTGACTATTTTTAGAGCACTTAAATAGGCTGAGTCATTACGCCACTCTGCAGGGTCATTTTGTAAAAACTCATAAGAAATTTTTAGTTTTTTGAAAAAAAGTAAAGTATTCTGTGTGACAAAGTCCTCTAAATTGGCACTCAAATAATTATTTATGGGTAAAGCCTTCCTCAAATGAGTATTGGTTCCTGGTCTGGTTATTGCCTCTGCCATTTTTTTGTGGGTGTTTGTTGTCAACGTATTATCAAAGAATGCAAAACCAACCAGCTCTTCTCCAAGGTACCACAAATGTTGCTCAAACTTGTTAGCGCAACTTCTGCTGTATGCGGACTAACACGTTTGTAGCTTTATAAAAAAAATTTATTCAAGAAAAAAGTTTAACCAAAAGGAAGTTAATTTGATTACCTTTCTAAGCATCGAAGAAACTCCAAGTCGTTTTTAGATGCCGCTATAGAAAGCGGTGACAAGAACCAATACTTGCTGTATACTGCAACTACAAAAAGGCATATCTCTTTGACGAGTTCCTTTTCTTGATCAGACATAGGAAATTGATGTCGGAACATCCAAATTTTTAAAGCGTAAATAGCTTTACACATCCACCTTGCTCTGTGCATTGCTCCAGGGTATCTAAAACGTAATTTTTTTGAATCGTCCCCTCCGAGAAAAATTACAATGAGCTCCAACAACTCAGCATAGTCATGTCTTGCGTGTTGCATCTATTGTTAATTTATTTTATTTAGATAATGAAGTCATAAAAAGGTAAGAGTTATACCAATAGTTGAGATCTAGCAAAAGATAAACTATCTACTGAAAAATCAGCAATACTTGCAACAATATTTTCGTCATCTTTTCCTGTGCTGTATGCCGATTGATCAATGTCCTTCCATTTATTTTGAAATTTTTTAAATAAGCAATTTAACTTTTCATTACAGCTGACAAAATAATTTCAAAAATGTGATGCCTGCATGCAAAGTGCAAGAGACTTTTTCCTAATTCTTTTTCAATTAAATTGCAAGCACCATTTATTTTTCCTTAAATTATGAAAAAAAAGTTTCATTTAAACATGCTTGAATGGAATTTATCAATTTTTGAGCTAGGTTGACAAAAATAACATACGTACCTGTATTTGTGGCAGTGGTATCAAAGCAAAGTCCACCAATTTGATCTTCCAATTTCCACTCGCGTATCAACTGGCAAATAGCTGTGGTTTGGTTACGCCCAGTACCGCTTTGTAGATAGGGTACACCCAGTAGTTGGGTACTTCCACCCCCTGAAACTAAAACGGGTAGCCTGTCAACAGTATTGCGACCAGTGAAGTCGGGTAACAATTTCCCATCCCAATGAATTGTTAATTGGTTTTTGGTCTTGAAACCAGCCTTTATCATTTCGGCCTCTTCCTTTCGCGTTTTAATTCTTGTCCTCCTTGTGGTAGCTTTACTCAGAAAAACATTTTCACTGTTATGACCAATTTCAGACAGAATGGATCCGAGGACTAATATTGCCTTGCTATTGGATATGTTTGCTCTATCAAGAGCACAACATATTGCTGGAGTCAACATATTTTTTGGCCGAATCATATTAGATTTCGAACGCTTTGGTGTTCGCGATGGTTGAAAAATCTCGTCATCTTCACATATATAATTTTCAAGTTGATTATCAATTTACAAATGTTTATTAATTTTCTTCTTTGTCACTTTTTTAACTTTTTTTGATTTTTTCGATTTATTTCCAGATATATCAAACACTAAATTTAGTTTAGATATAAAAAATGACTTCCTTTTTTCTTTTAATTTGGTTTTAGACTTCTTATCTTTTTTAATTTTTTCCCACATATTTATCAACCTTTTTTATTTTGCAATACTATTTTTTGTTAATGTAATGTCTTTGTTTAAGTTTTTCCATGTCTCTTCACATTTAGTTATCACTTTATTAACGCTTAATATGGTAGGATCACATTTACACGATTCTCGCAAAAAAAAATAATAAGCCAATACGTCCCGTTTTAATGGAAGCGAACCACATTTAAATTCGTTGATGACGTTTCCGATTAAATAAATATATTTATTAGACGCTCTTGTTTTCGCCATTTTAACAAAAAAAAATTTCAGAACCGTTATATTTAATTGAATGTTTTTGAAACCGATCGTTTCCAATAATATTCTAAAATGAATTTTTTTTTATTTTGAGACAATACGTTTTTTTGCATCCCTTTACGTTTTTGCATCCCGAACTCCAAAGCCCGAGCACGCACAAACTCTTATTTTTAAGCACTTGCACGCAAAAGCACGCCGTGTCGCACAAAAATCACGGTACGAACAAACCTCTTCTTTACATATACAAATCGAAATAATTATAATATAATATTATATATAAACTGAAGGGTTTTTTAAATGCTTTCAAATAATTGTATTTTGGCATTTTGCGAATTTTTTTTTTTTAGGGCGATTTTTTGTGTTTTTAAAGTTTTTTCGAGTTATGGGCCCCCAAAATTCAAAATATATTATACCGTAGAAAAGCTAAATCTTTGCCCAAAAATACAAAAATATAAAAAAAATATCGATGGAACAAAATAAGAAAAAAATTTGATGATAAAAAATGAAAACAAAATTTTTTGTAAAAAATTTTTGGATCAAAAATTCACAAAAAATAATTAGAACGGTTCTTCAAAAATAAAAAAAAACTAAAATAAGTCCAAAATATTCCTTAAAATATGCCATTAAAATAAATTTAATATTGGTTTTGGTTTGGGCAGCATATTTTATAAGGTGGTTCAGGTTCTGTATATTTTCAAAATTACCTTTAAGCGATTTCTGCAAAGGTCAGGAGGTCAAATTTTTTTGGTCTGAAGGTATTTCTGTGTTCATGTAGGGTTGAACTTTTAGAAAGTTGACGCGCACCAAAGTATTTTAACAGTTGTGCAAAATGAACCGGTCTAATGTATATACATATGTATATTATACACATATACACATATATACATATATGAAAAACTTACCGTTAAGCACTCATATCATTAATTTCAAAACAATAGAAAATCTTAGTAAAATGAATTTTTGAACTTATCAATGTTACCTGCTGCAAGAAAAAATGGTCGGAAATTTAAAGTTTTGACTATCGATGCAAGTTGCTGTGCTGTTTTTGAATACATTCAACTCAATTCTTTTTTGTCTAAAAGGTCAATTAAAAAAAAAAAATATAAAAATTATAAAAATAGTAATAGCATTTAGTAAGGCACTTATATTTTTTCAATTTTTGTTCAAGAAAGGTTCATAATATATAATGTTTTCTTAAAAAATGGCACAAAAGTTTATGTTGCAAAAATAATTTAAAATCAAAATTGCATTTTTGACTTACTTTCATTGACATATTAAACGCTACAGTAACATTACGACACGAGGTCAAAAGAGAGCATCTATGTATGAGAAAATTTTTATAAATGATTGCCAAAAATTCATTTATGCTCTGATGTTTTTAAAAGTGTCCACTCTATCGAAGAAAATGTGAAATTTGAAAATATACTTTTGCAAAGTAATCACGATCACACACATAACGATTTTCCTAACATTTTATGATAATTTTTAGGTGCTGAATCTACATTTGGCTTCTTTCGCTGAAGTTACCGGTTTGAAAGATGCACACAAAATTCCTTTAATAGTTTGTGAAAAGTTTTTTCAAATCGACGAATGAATTCAAAAATTATTTATATCAACTCCCGAGTAAAGCCGGGTATCCAGCTAGTAAACAATAAGTTAATACATGGATTTTGTCGTTAAAATAGTGAACATAAAGAAAAAAATTTTTGCTTTTTCGACTAGCTATTTTGGCTAGTTTTTTGCACTAGCTGATTTTTGGGAGCTCGTATTCTATAACTGAAATGCGTTAAATATTTGCCGTTGTTGAATAAGACTTCTAGAGCAATAAGAAAAAAATGCCTACACTTTAAATTTTTTGACTGAGCAAATTTACACAGGTATGTTATTTAAGGATTAAGTTCTGCAGTTTTATATAACTTTTTTTTTTTTTTATCAAATCACGTTGACAACGCATTAATAGCGTAACAACATTGACATACACCAACACAAAACACTCACTGAACTAACCAAACTTGTTGACCAAAAAATCCTGCAGTAAATTATTCAAATGCTTGCAAATACCAACAGCGCTTATGTTATGTTGGTATTTTTTCACATACATATATAAAGCTATGCGAGTTTTATTACTTAAATTAGATATATGATAAAATTATATAAAAACATATGTTAATTAAAATAAAAATGAAACATGATGAGGTCGGACGAAATCCGGACACGGATTGTTACAGCCACCTAAGTTAGTAAGTAAGTAAGACACAGTTGGTTATCAAGAGGATTTTCTTATTTTAATTTGATGACTTAAGTCATCCCAGGCTGGATCCTCATAGCACAGATGACAGATCATGCTGTTTTATTTGCTTGTTAGTTATATTTTTTTTTATAAATATTAAAAAGAAATAGTAAATAAAATAAGAACAAATTTGAAAGCAAGCATAGTATAGATCTTCCAATTTTTTCCATACGATTGATGCCAAAGAGAATTTATTGTTTATCCAAGATAATCATGATTCGATTAGATTATATAATTTGGGCATTATTTATATAATTTTTTTTTTTAACTTTCCTTAAAAAAAAAACAAAAACTGCCTGTATGATTGTAAATATTTTTAATTTAAAATAAGCACAAAATTTCAACTGTAGTTAAGACCACTAAACATTTGCTTCGTGGTCAGAAACTCTGACCTTATGCTACCACGCATGCTTGTTTGGATTTATTTTACAGTGCCTACACAGAGCTGAAAATGTTGATTCGTTTTTCGTTACAACATTTGCATCGTATTTTATATTGCATTTGCGACGATACTAACGAAACTTTAAGAAACTCCAACATTTTCACAAAAATTCTGCTATTTCCCACACGGCAGAAAATCCGACTTCGATTTTGAAAATTTGAAAACTTACGAATAGTTTGCGATGATAACAATCGAATTCGATATTAATTACGATTCGGAAAACATACGCTTTGAGGACGTAACGGTTACTTCGTAAACGAAGGTTGGTTTGTGTTTCGAAAAATTATTCGCTTACAATTCCAAAGCGATTAATTCTTCAACACAAATGCGACGATAACACAGTACAACACATGATTTTGGGACACAATTCTGAGAACTGCACTTGAAAGTAGCCCCGAAAAGAAGAAGTTCTGCATCATTCGTTTTGTCAAGTTACATGCCATAATAATTTAATATCGATTTCAAGTTAGTAAGTATCGTATAGGGGAATTTGTCACGTTTTAGGCTCTTTTGTTTGACATAACTCGAGAACCACTAGTCCGATTTAGCTGAAACAAATTTAAATAAAAATTACAGTTCCTTTAATCTGTTCATATAACGTTTCCCTACATAAGCTACAGTTTTGCAGTTATAAATAAATGTATGAAGAAAAAAATATTTTTTGTCTGAAAATTAAAATTTTTTTTTTTTAATTCATAAAAAGTCCCAAACTGAAAAAAGTGTCAAATCCTATTACTTTCACAAAAAGTCACATAACCTATGAACAAAATATGACATAGATCATGAAAATCAATGTACGCGTTTCCCTTTTATTCACAATTAAGTAAAGGTATGAATTACAAACATTTGCTCGAGATATCTACAAAATTCTTTGGAAAAAACGTTGATGGCTTTTTTATTATTCTCAGAATTAAAAAGGAAATAAATAATAAACAAAAGGTTATTTCATTTTTATGATAGCGTTTGCAAACTAATAAACGATTATAAATATGAGTGGACGCTGAATTCCTATGCTTGTTTTTTATGGTAGTTACTCCGTTTAGGCAATTAAAGGGAAAAAAGGGACGTGCACTTTTTTAATGATGCGTGTTTTTCCGTTGGATACCTGGATGCGTCCATTCATAAGTACCTATCAGTAAAATATTGAAAAGTACGTAGTATTTATAGGTGTTCACTGATCGATTTTTGTCATTCAACAATTGTGGACGAACGCGAAAAATACAAGTGAATTTTTCTCCGATTTTTAAAAGTGATTTTAAAAGTAAATTTCAATATGAAAAATAACAAGTGCCCAATATTGGATTATTTTTGTTACGTTTGTGGTCATATCGTCCCAAAATTAGACAAGCAGGATCGAAAAAAATTGCTTACTGAGGAATTCAAAACAGCGTATTGTCATTATTTTGATGAAGCAGATTTAAATGGTGCAAATTTTACGTCGAACACAATGTGCAAAAGTTGTTATAATACCCTTATAATGTGGATACATGGAAAAGGTGCAAAGTTGTATTTTATGAAGCCAGTAATTTGGGTGGAAGACCTAACTGAACATGATGAATCCAGGTGCTACGCATGCATAAATTATCGTCATGGATTAAACAGAAAACAATTGAAAACAATAGTATACATTGCTGCTTTTACTGCCACACTTCCAGTCAAACGCGCTGCTGATACCGATACACCTAAACCTCCGAGTCTGGACACTGTGTCCCTGCAATCCGAAACTGTTTTCACTAATCCGACCAATTTGAATGATGCTGATTGGACACCCGATATTGAAAATTATGCACCACAACCGCTAACACAAATGGAAATGGATTACATTGTGGCTAAGATGGGACTATCACAAAAAAATTCAGAATTTTTGACACCATTTTTGAAGCGTAAAAAACTCACAGAGCAAAATGTCAGCGCAACATCATACCGAAAACGCCAAGCTGAATTTCAGAAATTTTATTCCGTTGACGAAGCAAATACGTTCACTTACGGCCATGATATCCCAGGTTTAGTGAAAAAACCTGTTGGCGACTGGCGTTTATTCATCGATGGTTCAGTTTCAAGTTCGAAGGCAGTGCTGTTGCACAAAACAAACCAAAAACCGTCAATTCCATTGGGATTCAGCACAACTATGAAGGAAACGTATGAAACATTGGGCGAAATTTTAAAGAAAATCAAATACAATGCACAGAAATGGAAGATTTGTTGTGATCTGAAGGCTGTCAACATAATACAAGGCATTATATTAAAGGGCGGTTTTCCAAAATAATTCTGCTTCCTTCGTAATTGGGATTCACGATACACAGGGAATCAATATGAATGTAAAGATTGAAAAGCAAGAACTCCCGAGCTGGAGAAACAATTAAAATTACGTAATAAACCTTTGATAAAGGATCTAGATGATATTTTGTTGCCATCGCTCCACATGAAATTGAGGAGTTGGGTGCAATAAGGGCACAAGGTGAGATGTGCCCTTTTGCGTAAAACGGCTCTATGGAAAGAACAGGCCCTGTTTTATGTCCCCTCAAAATATCAAGTTGATATCTCTTAAACAGACTTCAAAAAAGCAAAAAATGTGAACCTCTATATGTGCCCTTCTTGCATGGGTCGATAGAAGTAGCATACAAAACTAACGGAACTTTGTTTAGTCAGTGCACAAACAAAAATTCTGTTTTGTTCTTTGCTTTGGTTTATTCTTCTTCTTACTCTGCTGTTTTTTATTTGATTTCCGACTTTGAAGAATCAAACGCAAATTAGTATTTAATACATTTGAAAAACATTTTAAAAATGAATTCGGAAAGTGATTCAAAAAGCGATTTTGATGGGTCAGAAAGTTCATATCAATTTTCACACAGTTCAAGTGATAGTGAGTTGGAAGGTTCTACATTAACCACAAAAAACTTGGGGAGAAAACGAAAAATACTCAAGGAATCTTGGAAAAGAACTATTCAAAAAACTGCGAAAGTCAATGGGAAAAGATATCGAAACACCAAAGGTAGATTTTTTAAACCTCGTATTTCAAATCCCTGTGGCGTGTCAGGAAGGTATACCAATATGTTTACCTTAATGATCAGCGTCGAAATCTGAATTGATTTAGGCATATTCATCCGTCTGTATGTCTGTTTGTCTGTCTGTCTGCTTGTCTGCCTGTTTGTCCGTCTGTCCACACGATCACAGCCGCTAGTTTTAGGCTATCGTCTTGAAATTTGGGTAACAAGCTTTTATTTATAAAATAAAGACTATGATTGTACAAAAACAACGCTTTCCTATCTTACAAAGTCACGTAATCAAAGAAGTTAAGCCTTAATATATCCCGAAGTTTTTGAGCAATTGAACGAAAATTTAGCATAGAAGATTTTCTCTTTAAGTGATAGCCAAGTCTGAAAATAAGCATAATCAGCTAAAAACCACGCCTACTTTCCAACATAAATTGACGTCGTTTATGAAGTTCAACCTTTATTTAATCGCATGCCGAATTTATATTTCTCTTCACTAGTTAAAACTTAATAATATCAAAACTTTATTATGCCACCAGGTTTAATTGTCGCAGCAAAGAATTTTATAGCTGTCAGGAGTTGCTGTCAACGTAAATGTGCTGAAAACTTCTGCATAAATTTACAAGAGGAACTTTTCAATAAGTTCTGGGCACTTGAGAGTAAAGATCAGCAGGATAATTTTCTTCTCAGCTGTATGTCTCCATTTCATCCAAAAAAACGAGTGCTAATTCCAAAAATAAGAACGAGAACTAATTGGAAATATTTCATAAGAGTTGACGATTCTCAGATTGATATTTGCAAAAAAATGTTTGAAAGCCTCTTCCAAGTTTAAAAAAAACGTATTCGAATAATTTATGGAAAAGTTCTAAATGAGGGACAAATCTGCATAAAAGACAGGAGGGGTAGGCACAAAAACAGACCTAATAAAATAAACCCTACAGTGTGGAACATAGCTAAAGAATTTTTAGCACAGATCCCTAACAGAGAATCACACTACAATCGAGAAAAATTTAAAAGAAAATATTTCGAAGATTCGTCGCTTAACGTTAAAATTCTTTTCGAACATTTTCAGAAATTTTTTTTTCAAAATACTAACAACAAATTGAAGATGAAGTACAACACATTTCACAAGTGGTTTAGGGAAAATTCTGAATATTCTTTTAAAAAGCCGAGATATATGCGATTTTTGTGAAAGGAATAAAATACTTTTGAAGATGAATCCCGATGATCCATGTAAGGTTCAACAACATTTACATGAGAAAAAGGTTGCTGCATATAAAGATATGAAGAAAAATATAATAGATGATTGCAGGAAATATAAATCAACTTTGGTGGTTGAATTCGACTATGCTCAAAATCTACCGCTTCCTAAACTCAAGTGTCTCAACAATTTTATAAAAGGCTTCTATGGCTGTACGTTTTTAACGTACATTGCCATAATGATGGAGTTAGTGCGTTCTACTGCTTTACTGAAAACGAAGCAAAAAAAAATTCAAATACTGTTATATCATTTTTAAATGACTTCTTAAGAGCCAGCATTTAACGAAATCCAAATGTTAACAATATTGTTCTATTTTCTGATGCAGCAGGAAGCCAAAATAAAAACTATTATATGATTAATTTCTGCTTGTGGTTTGCAAAAACAGCGAAAATTTCTATCAAACATATATACCCAGTTCGTGGGCATTCATATTGCGTTTGTGATAGGAATCTTGGCATTTATGGAAAGCGTTTAAAAGTCTTAGAAGTTGTCAAAACTCCTAAAGATTATCTAGAAATCATGCGAGAATGCCGAAAAAAACCATTCCCTTTTCAGGTTATTGAAGCATCTTCGCTTATAAAAAAATGGGATGAAGCACTGAGCATATTTTTCAACAAAAAAAATAATAAGAATAAAAATTTCAAATTGAGAAAATATTGTATTCTCAACTACACGTCTTCTGGAATGATGCTAGTTGCTGAAAAATATAATGAACTTTATTCTCCATTCAACTTTTGGAAGTCAGAAGATCAAGATAATTTAAAAGTTACTTTGAAGTCTGAAACCTCGGTCAAAATAAAACCAGAAAAAGTTAATAACCTCAAAGAATTAATGCAATATTTGGATGAGGCAGATTTAGAATGGTATGAGAGGAATATATTCACCAAAGACATAAATTCTAATACTTATGTATTATCCGATGAAGACGATAGTGCTAGTGACCTTGACTATTAAGGGGTAAGGCCTAATATTTTAGAACTGCATACTTAACAGGTTTAGGGACCTTGGATGTAAGCCCGTTATTTTTGATTTTACTTTCATGAAAAAATTAATTTAAGTTATATAAAATAACGTTATCTTTTGAATTTATATTGACTAATTTAAAAAAATTTAACAGAAAAATAATTTTGGGTACAATAAACCCCTTACCCCTTAAACTTTTTGAAAAAATATAAGACTTATTTTAAGGGGGTCCTCTGGTAATCCGAAAATTTTTTTCGATTTTTTTTTTCATATTTCTATTGCTCAGATACTCAAAAACATTTTCCCAAAAGGATTTTTCAAAATTCGAAATAGTTTAGGAGATACAGGCATTTTTGTGTAGGTATGTTTTCGTCAAAATAACGCATCAGCAAAGTTGTTTATTTGCCTGCAGTCATTAGTCGAAAATTCTGTGGAATTCTTCCAAAATATGTATTGATATTACAAAATATACACACACAGTATGTATACATGCAGTATGTATACATGCATGTTTTGATTTAGGGGTTGAAATGATTTTGAGCCCAGGTGTTCACATGAAAGAAGCAAACGAACGAGATTCAGTTTATTTTCGAACGCTGAAAGCTACGCGTGCGCGATAACTGCTGTTGTAAAATAAAAGAAAAATCGTTTTGTGTTTTTTTTTTTGCTATGGATAAAAAAAGCCACCCAAACGCGCCGCGTAAGTACGCGTATCGAACAAAAAAGAGGCATTTCCGTGGAAACCAGCACTCCCAAGTAGAGGACACCGACTTTGCCAGCACATCGGCCAAAAAATTGAAGAAAACGCAAGACAATGAAGTCATCATCGAAAACAACCTCCAGTTCTGTTTCTTGGAATTTTTTTCATTTTTCCAAACGCTTGCTGCTCTGGTTATCTGCGCCCAATGTAAACAAAAAATTCGATTTGGAAAAACATGTATGCGTGGAGTCGGCTTCAAAGTGAGTCTGCAGTGCCAATGTAAAGCTACACAGTATATTAATTCTTCGCCGGTGGTCGGTAAATCTTTTGTTGTAAATCGCCGGTTGATATTTGCCATGAGATTGCTTGGAATAGGGAGAGAAGGTATTAATATGTTCTGCGGATTAATGGACATATGCCAAGGATTGTGCCTTGATGCGTACTATGGCACCTTGAAAAACATGCATGTGTCTGCTAAAGCAGTTTACAAGCAGTGCCTGTTGAATGCGGTTAAAGAAGAGCAGGAACAGCAGAAAGAAAAAAATCCTGACTGTGACTCCTCATTGCTGACCGTTTCAGGGGATGGCACCTGGAAAAAACGGGGATTCTCGTCTCTTTTTGGTGTCACTACGCTCGTCGGTAAACATACCAAAAAAGTGGTTGACTCCGTTGTCAAATCAAGCCTTTGCCAGGCATGCAAAATGTGGGGGAAAAAAAATGACTCTGCAGACTTCGAAGAATGGTACGAATCGCACCAGAAAACATGCACAAACAACCACAGTGGGAGTGCGGGCAAGATGGAGGTAGATGCCGTGAAGGAAATGTTTGCCTCATCGATCGAAAAATATGGCATAAAATATGAAAAATATATTGGCGATGGCGACAGCAAAACCTTCAAGGCCATTATAGACCTTGATCCGTATAACGGCGACCCCGTTGTCACAAAAAAGGAGTGCATCGCTCACGTGCAAAAACGCATGGGCACACGGCTGCGCAAGGCCAAAAAAGAAAACAAAGGCATCGGTGGAAAAGGCACTGGCAAACTGACAGACAAAGTCATAAGCGAGCTGACTACTTACTATGGACTTGCTATTCGACGTAATAAGGACTCTGTGGAAAACATGAGAAAAGAAATATGGTCAACATATTATCACAAAAGTTCAAGTGATAGTAATCCACAACATATGTATTGCCCACCTGGTGAGTCCAGCTGGTGCGCCTATCAAAAGTCAGCAGCAGAAGGCTCATTAGCCTCATTTCACCACACGTACGCCCCACTTGATGGAAAGGTTCTGCAAGTAATGAAGCCCATATACGAAGCGTTATCATCCGACGATCTACTCAACCGATGCACTGGAGGTGAAACGCAAAATTGTAACGAATCGTTCAACTCGCTTTTGTGGACCTTTGCGCCGAAACATATCCACTGTGGTGCTACCACAGTCGAAATCGCAAATTTTCTGGCAACCTGCATTTTCAACGAAGGCTTCACAAGTATTTTAAAAATAATGTCAACAATGGGTATTGTCATCGGCCCACAAGCCGAGATGTATGCTGAATCTCGCGACGGAAAACGACTTCAACGCTCAGAGCTAAAAACGTACGCATCATCGAAAGAGGGTCGCACAGCCCGCAGAGCCCAAAAAGCCATGGAAAACTCGTTTTATGAGATGGAGGAAGGCACACTTTATGGGGCTGGAATTGCCGATTAATATTCGTAAGTATTGTATTAAAAAAATATGTGTTAATGTCATTTGTGTGCCTCAAAATTGAAGTCAAAACTTTAAACGCGTTTTTCTCGAAACCATGTTTTTCAAAACTTTGCGCACGATAACTCAAACAGTTTTTGACCGATTTTGATATATGAGGCATGAAACGACGCAGAATTTACGCCGCTATAGCCCCTACCTCAAACTTGCCGAAAAAATAATGTTTACTATTTTTTTTCTACACTAGACTACAAAAAAAAAGGTCGAAATTCGATTTTTCATTTTCAAAGTGGCGGCTCCCCCCCTAAATTTCGATTTTGGTTTCCGAGGTAGGGGCTATAGGGACATTCATTCTAAGTAACTGAATATTTTTTTTTTTTTTTTCAGACGATGTTTACACTTGGAATCGTGCGCAATTTGGACCCACCTTTTTTCCGGAGAACCTCGTTACCAGGTAGTATATTTACTACTTTATGTAACAAAAACAACTTTGTAGTACAAAATATTGATTATTTTAATAAACTTTTGATTTTGTGAATTAAAAACGTGAAATTTTTCTTCAACACCTTGCTTTATGCAAGAAGGGCACATCTCCCTTTGACTTCTCTCTCAGTTTTGAAGAGAAAAGTGCAGAACAGATTTCGCATATATACAAATTAGAAAGACAATATATGAGTTAAAATATATATTAAAATTTTTTTTTATATACTTCAGCAACAACAAATTTATCACACATCAAAAACTTTAAATGCAAATATCTCAAAATGCAATTTTAACAGAAGTGCCCTTATTGCACCCAACTCCTCAATTAGGAAAAGCTGGAAAATTCATTGAAGTTGTAGTCAAAGATATTGAGGACGCCTATGACTGTTTGAAATCCATCTTTCCATAACTCAGTGAAGCTAAAATTAAAAACGGTACGTATCGTTGTCTGTATTTAAATATTGTCATATCTAAAATTGTTCACTTTGATACATTCGCATTACCAATCATTTTTTCGCTTTTTTTTATATTTAAAACAGGTATTCTCAATGGACCGGAAATTATATTTTCCACTTTTTTACTGTAAGGTGGATACTTTAGGATACTTACTGTGGATACTTTAGGTTAATTTTTTTTTTGGCACTTTCAGGCTTACTTTTATTATTACTAACGCGATAACATTGGTATGAAATAACATTCGATTTTTTGATCGCCAATTAGGGAAAAATACGAAATTTTTCTTTGATAAAAGTCCATTGCAAACGAACTTTCGCCGGTTGGGTTACTTATGCATTGACAAGTGTAAATTTTTGGTACAATATTTTAGTAACATATCCTTCTTATGTTTTAGTTTCGACCAACTTATCGTTGGCAATCTGACAGCTCAGTTGGTGATGGAAGAACTTGTAACCAGTGTCTTGTGTGTTAAGCTACCGCAGCATGCGAATATTTTTTTATTTCGATATAAATGTGAGGTGGTGGCCGGGCGTAGTGGATAGAGTCTGTGGCTCATACGCCAGATAACCCAGGTTCGAATCCTCCATCTGACACAGAAAAGTTTTTCAGTTGAATTAATTTTTCTCTTCGGCCGTCAGCCACCTCGCTGCAGAAAATGGCAAGCCTCAGAGAGTAAAAACAGCCATGAAAAGCTTCTTAAGTCCAGTTCTCGATCATTTGTGTTCAAACATTTCACAACACACACAACACAATTGATCATAAGTAGCTCGGTCAAGGTCCTTTCAAGGGCTGAAATGAACATTTCGTTTTTTTTTTTTTATTTTATATATGGACCTATTCTTGAAAAATTACAATAGTAAACTAGTAATATTTATATTTTCATGTGTTTGTTGTAATTTTTTGATTTCAAAACAAAATTTCCCAGCGGCAAAAATAGTCGGCGAAGACGTTTTCTTTCAAGACGTCGTTGATGACAACGGAGTAACAATGCTGACATGTTTTACTGGACATGTTGCTATAAATTCAGTAATAACACAAAATGTAGGAAATTTATCGGAGAGAACACGAACGAGAAAAATCGTACAAAAAGGTAGCAACTTGAAGCGAATGCGGCCACTTAACACGACATGTATCAGAGCCGTCTTCAAACATGTAAGATAAAATTGTCTGGCAATCCATATCGTGAACTAGAGCGAAATAAGGGAGAACACGAACAAAGAAATCGTACAACAAGAACAGCAATTTTGAACGAATGCGGACACTTAGCAAGACGTGTATTGGAACCGTCGAATCGAACAGGTGGCACACACTTGTCTTGCAAGTCGTTTGGCTAATTTGTTTGAAATGTTCTTCGAGCACAGCTATAGGATTGGAGCGATCTGTCCTCGAAGACTGACTGCTGTCTTGAAAGCCGTCTTCGAAGACGGATGCATCCGTTCGCCTCTGGGTTGTAGTGCAAAATAATAAATTTTGATAAAAAATGTCATGCATCTGACATGATATATGTATATGATATATATTGACAATTTCATTAATTAATTTTTATTTTTTGAGCTTTAAATTTTGTTTTGAAACCAAAAATTTACAACAAACAAATAGAAATATGAAAAATACTGGTTTACTATTGTACAATTTCAAGAATAAATCCGGTAGTATGTTTTCCAAAATTGTTTGTTTCTTTCTTATATACTTATAATAAAAACATAAACTTAAACTTTTAATATAAACAGCATATTACAAATACAGAAATAATTAAATGACGTAGTTTTATTTATAATAGACTTTGTGCTAAAACTATAGAGTAGTTGCATAAATTTTTGCTGTGCATTGCATATTTACTCACACATTATATTTGAACAAGTACGCCACATGCACACACACACACACTCAAGTATATTGATTTGCATTTTTCGCAATTGTGGTGAATATGTTTGCAGCACATTAATTTCTAGTTGTTGGCCGCAATGCCTAAAGGTATGCAATTATTGCTGTTGCATATTTTATTTAAGCTGTTGTTGCAATTGTTGTGGACATCACTGTTGTAATTGTTGTTGTTGTTGTTGTTTTCAGAACTACTGCTGCTGTTATCACTGTTGTTGTTGTTGTTGTTGTTGTTGCTGGTGATGTTGTTGTTGCAAGTGTCATTTATTATTCACATTTGAGATTTTCGCGCTTTCACACACTATTACTTAAAACTGCTGTAGCTACAACTGTTGGCAACAGTTGTTGTTGTTGTTGTTGTTGTTGTTATTGTTGTGTTTACAGCTTATGCATAAGCTTACACTAAACTATTGTGCTGTCATGATGCTTGTTCGTTTTGTTTTAGTTTTTGGTTTTACTGGTTGTAGTTTTAGTTGTAACCGCCACATTTAATTGAAAATGAAATCACAAAAATATCAGCACATGTCAGCGTTGCCACAGTGTGCTGCAAAATTTAGTATGACGATGCTACATTTTGAATATAATCCCTTTTTAAATAGCAGCTGAAGCAGATTTTTTATCAAGTTGTGAGCAATGTGTTACATGAGTGATGTGTGTGTGTGTGTGTGTGTGTGTGCCGTCAGTTTGTGCTGTTTTTTGTATAGAATGCAAATACTTTTCAGTGCAACTGTGCTTGTGTGGCAAGTACTAGATTCAATGCTAGTCGACCAGCATGTTAATAATAATAAACCAAAACTTTTCAATGCCTAGCTGCAGGCGTTTCTACTGAAAAAGTAGCCAGCTTTATGCGCTTTGCTTCTGCTGTTGTTTTTACAACGCTTGCAAATTTGTATAGATTTCATTAAACTTGTATTTTTATACAATGAAATTTCATGGCAATTTGAAGCTCAATTTTATGATTTGTTATTGTTTAAGTTGTTGTTGTTGTTTTCTGTTTTGTCTGTGAACATTTTTGCTGTTAATCTATTCACAGTCGCTTTAAGCGCTTGTATCAGCACTTTGTCAAATGTGCTGGTAATCGCCTCTGTGTTAGGCTGAATATGGTAGTGTGAGTGTGTTTGTATTTATTTTGCTTCACTCTCAACAATACCAGCTTTTGTTAAAATCGCCTGAATATTAATTGTGAATGCAGAAAAGCTGTTCTGTGTTTCTTATTAACCAACAAATGCAGATTTCTATTTTTTAATATTGATGAGTATACAAACATGCCATAAACTTATATCTCAAAAAAAAAAAATTACTCAAACTTATAAAAAAAATTAGTTGAATTTAATTTATTATGAATTCAAATTGTGCTGCTTTTTATTTTTAAAATCCTTGTACATAAATTAAAAAAAAAAAAGTTAAGCAAGTAGCATTAATTTATATTCTCCTCAAAACCAATCAGTTATTTTATTACTTTTTATTGCCTTTTTTATTAATCTCATACTTAACTTCCTCATATTGTTATTAACCTTAATGACTCAGTCAGTTTTTGAGAAACTGAAAGTGAAATATAATATCTAGATTAAACAAAAAAATCACCGCCACTAGCTGTTATTTTATTACCGTCAAGTAAGATACGTGTATAAGCTTTAATTAATTGAAAGGTTGTTAAAGACTTCAGCGTATTTTTATTTTCATAGATAAGCATAACAGTTTTAATGGTGGCAGGGTACTTACATTTGAATTTAATTTATTTTTCTGTTTTGCTAATCAGTTTGCTAATTTTGTTTTGCAATTTTTTTCTAAGATAAACGCTATTAATCAGTTAAAGTGATACATTTAACTGATTTCAGGATCAGTCTTTGTTTTGGTAACCACTGCCAGGATAGTGCTGATTTTTTTAAGTGATAAAATATTTGGAGTAAATAATATTTTAAAAAAAAAAATTGGGCAGTGGGGGGCATGCCGACCGAAGTGAAAACTTAAAGCTATGCAATAATATAGCTGTTATGAATTTTCGAAGCTTTTCAACTCTTTTCTTTTGTTATGAAGCAAATCAGACACATTCTACTTTTTTAACTCTTTTAATCGATTTATGCGTTATTGAATGTATAAACTTTGCTTTTTTTTATGTTTATATATAATATATTTGTAACACAATTATTTTGGTTGGCCAATTGGTAATTGGCTCGGTAATCGGTTGGTAACAGCTTCGGTAATTGGTAACCAGTTGGTAATAGCTTCGGTAATCGGTTGGTAATTCCTTCTTTAATCGATAATTGGTTTGTTATCGCTTTTGTAATCGGTTGGTAATAGCTTTGCTAATCGGTTGGTAATCGCTTCGGTAATTGGTAATCGGTTGGTAATAGCTTCGGTAAACGGTAATGAGTTGGTAATCACTCCGGTAATCGGTTGGTAATCGCTTTGGTAATTGGTTGGTAATCGCTTCGGTAATCCGTAATTGGTTGGCAATCGATTGGGTAATTGGTTCAGTTATTGTGTGGTAATCGCATTGGTAATCGGTAATTGGTTTTGTAATCGGTTGATAATCGCTTAGGTTATCGGTAATTGGTTCAGTAATCGTTTCGGTAATTGGTTGGTTATCGCTTCGCTAATTGGTAATCGGTTGGTAATCGCTACGGGTATGGGTAATTAGTTCGGTAATCGGTTGGTAACCGCTTCAGTAAGTATTTTGGTACTCGCTTCGGTAATCGATAATTGGTTCGGTAATCGGTTGATTATTGCTTCGGTAATTGGTTAACATTCGTTTCGATAATTGGTTCGGTAATCTGTTGGTAATTGCTTCGGTTATCAGCCTGGTAATCGGTTCGGTAATTGCTTCGTTCTTCGGATTACTCGATGCTAGGAAAGCCCTTAAAAAAATGCTGTACAGTAATGTTTTGAAGCCAGGTGATATTTGGGTTATAGCCCCACCCTCGGCCCCCTCCCCCAGACCCTTAAACTTAGCTTGCAACAACAAAGTTTAGAGAATCGCTTTTTCCGAAAAAGTACTCGTTTTGAAGTCGGAATGAACTTCATATACGAAACTGTTTCGGACTCTTTTTTTCCACTGAAGAAGGGCTCCTTTTTTAAACCTATTTTAGCCCGATGGTCGATTTTTCGACCATAAACTTTTAAATTAATTTCTGGAAAATGTATTCAAGATTTTTCAAATTCTTTCAGAATATACACGATTTGCTTAAATGTAAAAAAAAAAAAAAACGAAATGTCCATCTCAGCCCTTGAAAGGACTTTGACCGAGCTTCTTATGATCAATTGTGTTGTGTGTGATGTGAAATTATTGCACACAAAGGATCGAGAACTGGACCTACATGTTTTACGCCGACTCCGAACGGCTTATGTTCTCAAGAATCCTTTCATGGCAGTTTATACTCTCTGAGGTTTGCCATTGTCTGCAGAGAGGTGACGGCCGAACAGAAAAATGAATTCAATTGAAAAAACTTTCTATGTCGAATGGAGGATTCGAACCTGGGTTCTCAGGCGTAAGAGTCACACACTCTACCCACTACGCCACGGCCGCCAAATGCTTAAATGTAAATGTGAATTCAGAAGAAAAAAATTATTCGAATTTTCTATTGTTATCTATTAAGGTAAGCGCTACAAGAAAACATCTTTTTTGGAACATTTTTGAAAAAAAAAATATACTTAAAATATAATAAAATTATTTACGTGTGCATGCAGCCAAAAAGCTTAAATATGAGAACCAGTGAGTTTTGGAAATCTCAGGTAAATTGAACTATGTGTTACCTGCATACTCGATTTTTTGACCAATGGCCCGATTTCGATGGTCGATTTTTATATCTTTTTCCATTAAATATATTTTATACAATAAAAATTAAAACATTTCATTAAGAATTTTTAAATTTTTTGTAAGAATATTAGGTCATTGGTCGATTTTTCGACCAAATCGTAGCCGGGAAATAACAGACCGTAAAATTCTTAAACTCAGGATTTTTTATATTTGATTAATAAAAGCAAAACCTGAAATTCTCATTACAAAATTCCAACGTGTTCTAAGGGGTGATCCAATACGAGGTCCTCTTTTCAACTGGGTTGTTTTGACAGCTGTTATGTATCAAGAGGCTTGTCCATGTGACGTTTGTGTTCAGTATTCAATACTACTCAATCTTGAATTGACTTACTCCTGAACAACATTTATTAATTGTGAATACTTACTACCAAAATCAGTCATCAGTTTATTAAACAATCGCTTTATTAAGAAAACGTGCGATGAAAACATCATCTTAAGAAATGGTCCTGTTAATTGGCCACCAAGACCATGTGATTTGACGCCATTGGATTAGTTTCTTTGTGGATATGTTTATCACTTCTTTATGTCGACAAACCCGAAACTATTGACGTTTTGTAAACCAACATAAATCGTGTTATACAAGGAATACCGGCTGATATGCTTGAAAGAGTTGTTAAAATTTGGACCCACAGAATCGACCATTTAGGAGTTAGTCGTGTGCAACATTTGAAGGAAATAATTTTTAAACATTGAGTGGTAGGAACCGAACTATCATTCCAAATAAAGATTTGCTTTAATACATTGATTTTTATGTAATATATTATTTAGAAAACAAAGTGACTTTATTTCTTGAACTTTATTTGATTTCTTCATAATTGAAGTACATTTTGGGCATTTAATACCATATGGGCGATATTTAGTCATCAACATTATTTTTGTTGTTTTTATCTAGGAAGAAAAAAAAAATACTATATGATGTCGTAGTCTCGGGACTCCATTTTTAAATCCCGAAAATACCGGGATTGGAAAAAGCCAAGATTTTGCCATCACTAATCTATGCTGAGTTGAAAATATTTGATTTTTTTTTTTAGTTTTTTATTATTATTTTAGTCTTAATTAAATATGAACATGAACTTCCAAGCAGGAAAGTGAGCGGTTAGGTAAGCGAAGTGGTAATCTATAGATTGTATGGCTATGCATTACCTCGATCGATGAATTTTAGCAGGGGGATGTCATAGGAAGTGTAATTTATCCCTTACTTCACAACACAGTTATTGAAGAATGCTAATATTTATTTGATATTTGATATTAATTTGATATTAATTAGTAGAATAAGATACAAGAAGATATTTTAAAAGTACAACATAGTCATATATATATAATCAACAGCAAACTTTAAATTGAAATACTTTAACTTACTTAAAATACTAAATATATAATTAATTATGAGTTTAATAACAAATTAAAAAACTAGAACAAAAGAAAAAAAAATAAAACAAAGAAGAAAAATAAAACAAAGAAGAAGAATTGATTGATGATTTTAAGTGAAAATTACTCTGGTTGTGTTAACGAAATCACAAAACTATGGTTAATGTTCTTTGTGCACAGCATTGTGGTCTTAAAGTCCTACACTTCAATGCAAGGAGTTTAAACTGTTCTAAGCTGGACTATCTTAAATTTGTTGTTCAAGATGCTGATGTGGATGTCACTGCGTTTCTGAAACTTGGTTCTGTAATGAGATTAATGACTCTGCCTATAACATTGATAATTTTAAGCTGTTGAGAAATGATAGAGTAGGAAAGAAAGGTGGCGGCGTTGCTATTTATTGTCACAGTAATCTTAATGTTAAGCTTGTATCTAAGTCCATATGCAATAGTAATGTCGAGTACTTAAATGTGTGTATTTTTGATAATCATGTCAATGTGTTTCTGTCCTGTGTGTATAATCCTAATAAGTGCAATAGCCTCGATTCATTTTTTTCGGAGCTGAATAGTTATATAATTGATTTTGACTTGTTTGTTATACTCGTATGTGGTGATTTCAATGTAAATTTATTGTGTAGTGATAACATTTCTAAATCATTTTGTGACAATGTTTCATCCAATGGATTGTCTAGCCCAAGTCTCTTAGACTACATTATTGTGTCAGATCTTGCATCTGTCCTATTATATGATCAACTATCTTTTCTGTCCGATCATGATCTTTTATTTTGCTGTATGAATGTTAATATGTCTCGTAGAGCAATTTCTGATACATTCACCTATCATGACTTTAAATCGATTAATTTTTGGGCTCTCCACAATGACTTATGTTTAACAACTTGGTATGATGTATGGTTTGTAGAATCTGTTGAAGATAAATTAAATGGCTTGACGAATATTGTAAATAGTCTATTTCAAAAACATGTTCCCTTGCGTTCGGTAACGGTAAAAAACACGGCATGCCCATGGTTTACAACTTATGTTCAAAAAGCTATTAAAAAACTGTGTCCCTCTCCTCATAACTGGGGAAAATTTAGAATTGCTAGGAATATGTCAGTTCGGCTTATCAGACAGTCTAAAGAAAAATTCTGCAGATCGAAATTAAATTCTTCCCTCCCTGCTAATGTGCTGTGGAGGAACTTGAAAGCAATGGGTATTGGTGAAAAACGTTCTAATGAATGCAATGTTGACCCTGATATTTTAAATGATTTTTTTCTCTCCAGCACAGTGCCTACTCCTAACAACAACATTGTCTTCTCTGATTCTGTTGAACATGAAAATTTCCAATTCTCCACAGTAAGTGTAAATGATGTGAGAAAGTCAATAGTAAAAATTAAGTCTAATGCAATTGGTGAGGACCATATTTCAATAAAATTCATAAAGCTTATTCTTCCGCACGTTCTTAGCCCTATTGCGCATATCATAAACCACTGTATCACTACGTCCATGTTTCCTTCTTCTTGGAAAGTTGCCCTTGTTATGCCGGTGGCAAAAAAACCAACTGCAAATGAACCTAACGACTATAGGCCTATCAGCATCCTATCTTGCCTGGCCAAAGTGTGTGAGACTCTTATGGCAGATCAAATTGAAAACAATATGAATGAAAACAATCTATTATCTCCAATGCAATCAGGTTTTAGGGCTCTTCATAGTTGTGCCACGGCCACAGTAAAAATATTTGATGATATTAGGTCTTTTTATGATGATGGGCATGTAACACTCCTCTGCTTGTTGGACTTTTCAAAAGCGTTTGATACAGTCAATCATACCTTGCTGTGTCGAAAATTAAAACCTATGTATGGTTTTAGTAATAGTGCTTTACGGCTGTTAAATAGTTATTTGTCAAATCGGGTCCAACGTGTCAAAGTTGGTAATAAATATTCAGAATACAAAATTCTATCTAGTGGTGTACCCCAGGGTTCAGTGCTAGGTCACATGCTATTTGTAATTTTTATCAATGACATATTTAGGGTCTGCAAACACTCAACAATGCACGCCTACGCAGATGATGTACAACTATATCTTTCCAATCGCGTTGGTCTTTTATATGACTTAGCTTACAGACTTAACGAGGATCTTGACTCTATAAATAAATGGGCTATCTTGAATTGTCTCAAGCTTAATGCTCTAAAATCCGTTGTGTTACCTATAGCGAAAGATACAATTTTTCATGAGGATATTCCAGATTTATATATAGGCTCTGAGAAGTTGAAGCTAACAAGCCGTACAAAAAGCCTCGGCTTTTATATAAATTCTACGCTTACATGCACTGATCACATTAATGACGTAGTTCAAAAAGTGCATTATACTTTACGCAATCTGAGAGTGACCGCTGAATTCACACCCTCCAGCACCAGAAGCAGACTTGTTGTTCAATTGATTATTCCCATAATAACTTATTCGGAGCTAGTCTACAGTAAGCTGGACTCCAGTTCTCAACTAAAGCTTCAGCTGGCGCTCAACCATGCCATACGAAATGTATATGGCCTTCGCAAGTTTGACCATATATCTCAGTACAATAAAAGCATCCTTGGTTATGATTTAATAAACTACCTAAGTTTCAGAAACTGCATTTTCTTACACAAGCTGATCCATTTTAAAGCACCATCTTATCTATATGAGAAATTGCAATTTAGTCAACTACAAAGAAGTCGGATGATTACAGTACCTAAATTTAACTTTCTGAATTCCTCGAGATTATTTTTCGTGAACGCAGTTAGATTGTGGAATAGTCTGCCAATTCATATTAAATCTATTGATGGAACCAGAATGTTTAGACAGGCAATTTTTTCCTACTTCTCAAATTAATATACACTGTAACCAATTTTTCCATCTATCTCAAATTTTCACTCCATATATTTTGTGCTACATTTGTATTCTATCCTATTTCTTATTGCTCATTAAAAGCATATTCGACTTTTACTACTTTTTATTCTTCCGCTGTTCTCTCCACTATTCTTCACTATAACTAAATATTAAGTCTCTTTAAGTTAACAGGAGTTTACCTTTTTGATTTGATTTATAATTGTCTTATATAACCTATAATTATTTAATTTTTTAGGTTAAGTAAATACGCTTATACATGTAACCTTGCCAACTTTGATGTATTATAAAAGAACTAGTTTCTTATAATACAAATAATGTTTTAAATGAATAAATGAAATGAAAAAACAGTAAGAAAAATGTCAGAATGAATAGTTAGAAGAAAAAGAGTCATAGATAATTAGATGTTTGAGTAGTATAGCATAATAGATGACTTAAATTTATTTGTACTGACAGTAGATTTTCGGGGAACAGGGGGCGAACCTTCACATGGCAACGTGTCTGACCGCCTCAACCTGGCGAGGCCAGCATTATCCATGTCGAAATCGTCTCAAGTCGACTCAAACCTCCAAGTGGTGTTCCCTGGGCAACGGCAAACTGGCATCCGTCAGTTTGACGGCTAATTTGAGCGGCGGGTCACTCCATAGACCTTAAACATGGAATGTGCGCAGGGTTTGGGTCCCGCCACATTACTACTGCCCAATGAAAACTAAACCAGCCTCGGATAAGAACCCCAATTACGTTGACGACCACCGCAAACGAAAAACGGACAATGATTTACGGATATGCACCTGGAATGTCCGGACCCTTTATAGGGAAGGTGCCATTATCCAACTGGCGGAAGCCCTCAAAACAATACAATCTGACATCACCGCCATCCAGGAAATGCGATGGAAAGGGCAAGGCTGCTCTAAACAAGCACACTGCGATATCTACTACAGCTGCCATGCGGAGAAGCGCGAATTCGGATGTGGATTCGTCGTTAGCCGGAAACTACGCCACCTTGTTTCCCGGTTCACACCTGTGAACGAAAGATTGGCCACGATCCGCATCAAGGCAAAATTTTTCTACATAAGCCTTATTTGCGCGCACGCCCCGACGGAGGAAAAGGACGAAGCTGTCAAGGACGCTTTCTACGCTAGTCTTGAGGACGTATATGACCACCTTCCGGTCCATGACGTGAAAATAGTCCTCGGCGATTTTAATGCGAAAGTCGGAAGGGAAGGCATCTTTGGCCCCACTGTCGGACAGTTCAGTCTTCACGAGACCTCCACAAACAACGGTCTAAGACTGATCGACTTCGCCGCGGCACGAAACATGGTAGTTAGTAGCACCAGATTTAAGCACCTCGACATCCACAAGGCCACCTGGCTGTCCCCGGATCAAAAAACGCGAAACCAAATTGATCATGTTGTAATCGACGGAAGGCATGCCTCTAGTGTTCTAGATGTGCGTACATTTCGGGGGGTCAACATTGACTCCGACCATTATCTTGTTGCAGCCAAGATCCGCATGCGATTATGCAATGCCAAGAACATACGCACAGGAATGCAACGAAAGCTAGATGTCGCTAAGCTGCAATTACAACGGACTGCCGAAGCCTACTCCGCTCAACTCTCGGTTAAGCTCAACCAACCAACCTCTGGACTCGACGACGCCGGCGGACTTTGGGCGCATATATCCCACTCCATGCGCGCTGCCGCTGAAGAAGTCATTGGTTTCCGGCGCCCGCAACCTCGGAACCAATGGTATGATCAGGAGTGTCGCATTGCGACTGCAGTAAAAAACGCCGCTTATAGAAAAACGCTGCAGTCAGCTGCAACGCGAGCCGTGCGAGAAAACTACCGCGAAAAGAGGAAGGAAGAGAGGCGCCTTTTCAGACGCAAGAAAAGAGAGCAGGAAAAGCGTGAGCGTGAGGAACTAGAGGTATACCAGGGCAAGAAGGATGCACGAAAATTCTATCAACAGGTTAAGCGTCTAACCCAAGGTTTCAAGCCCGGAGCATCCACTTGTAGAGACGAAAATGGAGATCTGAATACGGATACACAGTGTGTGCTTAGATTGTGGAGACAGCACTTCTCCAATTTACTTAATGGCGACGATTCCACCAATGCCGCCCATCGAGAGCACAGTGCAGTGCCACCAATCGACGATGACGGAGTGGAAGTATCACCACCTAGCCATGAAGAGGTTCGAGTTGCTATCCAACGACTCAAAAACAATAAAGCAGCGGGTGCTGACGGCCTGTCAGCTGAATTGTTTAAAACCGGCGGCGATGAATTGATAAGGCGCATGCATCAGCTCATCAGCAAAATATGGCTAGCAGAAAGCATGCCCGACGATTGGAACCTCAGTGTACTGTGCCCTATACTTAAGAAAGGAGACCCTACAATCTGCGCAAGTTATAGAGGTATCAGTCTTATTTCCATCGCATATAAGGTTCTCTCAAGCGTACTGTGTGAAAGATTAAAGCCAATTACAAAAACACTGATTGGACCTTATCAGTGTGGCTTTCGACCTGGTAAGTCTACCATAGACCAGATTTTCACGCTACGACAAATCCTGGAGAAAACCCACGAAAATCAAATTGACACACACCATCTCTTTGTCGACTTTAAAGCTGCGTTCGATAGCCCGAGAAGGGATTGCCTATACGCAACAATGTCTGAGTTCGGTATACCTGCAAAGTTGATTAGACTTTGCAGAATGACGTTGAGCAACACACGCAGCTCCGTCAAGGTAGGAAATGACCTCTCCGAAACCTTCAATACCGAAAGAGGTTTCAGGCAAGGCGATCCACTGTCTTGCGATCTCTTCAACATCATCATGGAGGGGATCGTACGAAAGGCCGGTGTGCATCGTAATGGCACCATTTTCTATAAAGGTGTCCAGCTCCTTGCTTACGCTGATGATATTGATATTGTTGGCAGAACCAAGAGAGATGTTACCGCTGCTTTCGCCGCTATCGAAAAGGAATCAGCCAAAGTGGGTTTGACGATAAATGAGGGTAAAACAAAGTATATGCTGTCTACAAACAAGGGAGCTCGGCGTTTAGACTCCCACGTTTCATCCGGCAGCTATAACTTTGAAGTAGTCAAGGAGTTTGTATACCTTGGCACCGCCATTAATACTAACAACGAAATCAGCCTGGAGATAAAGCGAAGAACAATAATTGCTAATAGGTGCTACTACGGGCTCAGTAAGCAACTAAGTTCCAGAGCCCTCTCTCGATCGACAAAACTAACACTCTACAAGACGCTCGTTCTACCTGTGCTGCTTTATGGCGCTGAGGCATGGGTAGTTTCGCAAACTGACGCAGCCGCTCTGGGGGTGTTCGAGAGAAAAGTTCTTCGCAAAATCTTCGGTCCTGTTCGAGTCGGCGATGACTATCGCATCCGAATGAACCACGAGCTGTATGAGCTCTACGGAGACATTGACGTAGTTCGGCGTATAACTGTGCAGCGACTACGCTGGCTGGGTCATGTCCATCGTATGGACGACGAAGCTCCAGCGAAAAAGGTGCTCGAAGCGAGGGTCGCTGGTCAACGACGACGAGGGAGACCATGCCTCCGATGGATGGACCAGGCTGAGGAAGCCCTAACCGCACTTGGTGTATCCGATTGGAGAAGGCGCGCGCAAAACAGAGGCGCCTGGCGAGAGCTGATGAGGTCGGTCGAAATCCGGACACGGGTTGTCACGGCCACCTAAGTAAGTAAGTAAGACAGTAGATTTTCAGCTTAAAGGTAATGAATTCCAGAGTTTGATGGCGTTGATGAAAAAGAGTCGTTTAGTAAGTAAGGAGTTGAATTTAGGCAGTAAGATTGCATGTTCGTGTGGAAGCACTGAATCGTAACTTTTCATATAAGTATGAAGACGACTATTAGTTTTTTGTTTTATGCAAAAATAAACAATTCCTCGCACTTAAATGGTTTAGAATACTATAACTTAAAATGCTTTTACTTTCTTCAGATACATGCTCAAAGCGTCTCAGGCCAAACACGTATCTTGCCGCATCATTAAAGGCAACTAGAATTTTATGCGATGAGTGCGAGTCAAGATTGCTATATATCAGTTCAGAGTCAGATATAATTGGTAGTATTAATTGAACAACAAGCCGCTTTTTTGTCTTAGTTGGAGTATATCTAGCACACAATCGTAAACATCGAAGCGCGAAGTTAACTCGTTGAACGATATTGTTGACATGATCAGAGCAAACTTTTAACTTTATTAACCATTAGTAGACAATTATTATTTAAGAAAATCTGTGGTATTTGTTCGTGGTCAAGTTTATCCCTGGAGATAGGAAGAACGTACGATTTTTTGGCATTAAGGCTTAGTTTATTATCTGATGCCCACTTTGAGATTGCAGTTAAGTCTTCATTTAGTCTACAACATAAATCATCAACAAGTCCTATTCGATTGGAAAAATATAACTGAATAACATCAATATAGCCATGCATTGACACGTTATTGCAGACAGTAAGAATATCATTTATAAAAATACTAAAGAGCAAACTTACTTAGTTGGTCGTAACAACCCGTGTCCGGGTTTCAACCGACCTCATCAGCTCTCGCCAGGCGCCTCTGCTTTGCGCGCGCCTTCTCCAGTCGGATACACCAAGTGCGGTTAGGGCTTCCTCAGCCTGGTCCATCCATCGGAGACATGGTCTCCCTCGTCGTCGTTGACCAGCGACCCTCGCCACGAGCACCTTTTTCGCTGGAGCTTCGTCGTTCATACGATGGACATGACCCAGCCAGCGTAGTCGCTGCACAGTTATACGCCGAACTACGTCAATGTCATCGTAGAGCTCATACAGCTCGTGGTTCATTCGGATGCGATAGTCATCGCCGACTTGAACAGGACCGAAGATTTTGCGAAGAACTTTTCTCTCGAACACCCCCAGAGCGGCTGCGTCAGTTTGCGAAACTACCCATGCCTCAGCGCCATAAAGCAGCACAGGTAGAACGAGCGTCATTTTCATTCATCGCCGCCGGTTTTAAACAATTCAGCTGACAGGCCGTCAGCACCCGCTGCTTTGTTGTTTTTGAGTCGTTGGATAGCAACTCGAACCTCATCATGGCTAGGTGGTGGTACTTCCACTCCGTCATTGTTGATTGGTAGCTCTGGACTGCGCTCTCCATGGGCGGCATTGGTGAAATCGTCGCCAGTAAGTAAATTGGAGAAGTGCCGTCTCCACAATCTCAGCACACACTGCGTATCCGTATTCAGATCTCCATTTTCGTCTCTACAAGTGGATGCTCCGGGCTTGAAACCTTGGGTTAGACGCTTAACCTGTTGATAGAATTTTCGTGCATCCTTCTTGCCCTGGTATACCTCTAGATCCTCACGCTCACGCTTTTCCTGTCTTTTCTTGCGTCTGAAAAGGCGCCTCTCTTCCTTCCTCTTTTCGAGGTAGTTTTCTCGCACGGCTCGCGTTGCAGCTGACTGCAGCGTCTTTCTATAAGCGGCGTTTTTTACTGCAGTCGCAATGCGACACTCCTGATCATACCATTGGTTCCGAGGTTGCGGGCGCCGGAAACCAATGACTTCTTCAGCGGCAGCGCGCATGGAGTGGGATATATGCGCCCAAAGTCCGCCGGCGTCGTCGGGTCCAGAGGTTGGTTGGTTGAGCTTAACCGAGAGTTGAGCGGAGTAGGATTCGGCAGTCCGTTGTAATTGCAGCTTAGCGACATCTAGCTTTCGTTGCATTCCTGTGCGTATGCTCTTCGCATTGCATAATCGCATGCGGATCTTGGCTGCAACAAGATAATGGTCGGAGTCAATGTTGACCCCCCGAAATGTACGCACATCTAGAACACTAGAGGTATGCCTTCCGTCGATTACAACATGATCAATTTGGTTTCGCGTTTTTTGATCCGGGGACAGCCAGGTGGCCTTGTGGATGTCGAGGTGCTTAAATCTGGTGCTACTAACTACCATGTTTCGCGCCGCGGCGAAGTCGATCAGTCTTAGACCGTTGTTCGTGGAGGTCTCATGAAGACTGAACTGACCGACAGTGGGGCCAAAGATGCCTTCCCTTCCGACTTTCGCATTAAAATCGCCAAGGACTATTTTCACGTCATGGACCGGAAGGTGGTCGTATACGTCCTCAAGACTAGCGTAGAAAGCATCTTTGACGGCTTCGTCCTTTTCCTCCGTCGGGGCGTGCGCGCAAATAAGGCTGATGGAGAAAAATTTTGCCTTGATGCGGATCGTGGCCAATCTTTCGTTGACAGGTGGGAACCGGGAAACAAGGTGGCGTAGTTTCCGGCTTACAACGAATCCACATCCAAATTCGCGCCTCTCCGCATGGCAGCTGTAGTAGATATCACAGTGTGCTTGTTTAGAGCAGCCTTGCCCTTTCCATCGCATTTCCTGGATGGCGGTGATGTCAGCCTTTATTGTTTTGAGGGCTTCCGCCAGTTGGATAATGGCACCTTCCCTATAAAGGGTTCGGACATTCCAGGTGCATATCCGTAAATCAATGTCCGTTTTTCGTTTGCGGTGGTCGTCAACGTAATTGGGGTTCTTATCCGAGGCTGGTTTAGTTTTCATTGGGCAGAAGTAATGTGACGGGACCCAAACCCTGCGCACATTCCATGTTTAAGGTCTATGGAGTGACCCGCCGCTCAAATTAGCCGTCAAACTGACGGATGCCAGTTTGCCGTTGCCCAGGGAACACCACGTGGAGGTTTGAGTCGACTTGAGACGATTTCGACATGGATAATGCTGGCCTCGCCAGGTTGAGGCGGTCAGACACGTTGCCATGTGAAGGTTCGCCCCCTGTTCCCCTAACAAGCAAACATCCTAATAGTCAGAAAAACGGTTGGCAATCTTTACTCTTTGCTTTCTTCCATCTAGATAATTGGAATTAAGATAAACAGCACTTCTAGTAAAACCAAACAGACACTTAAGTTTTTGAGCTAAAACAAAATCGTTCACCGAGTCAAACGCTTTTGAAAAATCCAAAAGACATAAAAGAGTAATATGACCCGCATCATAAGAAGTACGAATATCATCAAGAACTTTAAGTGTTGCAGTTGCGCAGCTATGTCTTGATCGGAAGCCAGATTGGTTTGGTGATAGGAGCTTATTAAATTCTAGATACTGAGTGATTTGACGAGCCATAATTGATTTGCAGATTTTGGAAAAAATACACAGAATACTAATTGGTCTATAATCTTTCATATCTGAGGACGCGTGCGTTACTTTGGCAATTGGTGTAACTATTGATTGTTTCCACGTTGATGGAAAACAAGAAGTTGTCAAGCAGTGATTTATAATGTGCGTCAAAGGTCTTACAATATAAGGTAACATAATTTTAATGAATTTTAGAGAAAATCCATCATCTCCAACAACGTTGGATTTTATTTTCATTAAAGACTTAAGGACATCATATTCAGTAACATTCACAAAAGAAAATTTGTCTTCATTACGGAATTGTTGATCAATGCATTGAAAGTCATCATTCGAGGCTACGTTATTTGAAAGAAAAAAATCATTTAAATGATTAGGATCGATATCACAATTCAAATCAGATTTACTACACACGCCGAGACTACGTATATTTTTCCATAGTTCCTTAGATGGAAGAGTGCAATTCAATTTTCGGTAAAATAAATCTTTTTTTGGAATGTCTTATTGCTGAGACAGCTTCAGTGCGCGCACGCTTGAAAATGAGAGCAACATTACGGTGCTTTTTCCATTTGTTATATAATTTGTTCCTTTTTTTTTATGGCTAAACAAACGAATGACGTGGACCAAGCACAAGACTTATTTTTTATTACTGATGTACGAAGCGGAACGAAGTTTTCAAAAGCATAGCTAACATGGGAGACAAGAATATTTCATTTCTCATCCACAGTCTTGCAGAACCAACAATCATTCCAACGGATATGAGACAAATTATCATACAACAGAGAATAATCAATGGAATTGTAATCGCGATAAGAAATAGTCGTTGGAACGGAATTACGACAAGCATCATAATTAATTGTGCAAAAAAGCAGATCATGGTCAGATCATAAATGAAATTTGATCAAAAAGTAGAAGCATGGAATCATCAGAAAGTATTAAGACATCGAGTAGACTAGGGGTAGCATTGGGAACAAAACGAGTTGGAAGAGAAGAGTTAATAATTGTCATTGTCAAAAGGGAAAATGAGGAATGCATCTTATTTTTCTTTCAAGGCTTCCTTATTGAAAATAATATAGAAGAAATCATGCATACCAAGGTAAGTGGAGAGGTAATGTGTGCGCCACTCTTTTTGATCTTCTTGCGTTACAATCCTGTTGAATTGAGGTTTCTGGTGATATTCGATGTATTTTTTTGATTCGATGCATGGAAATGTACATCGATATTTCCAAAAACATCGAAGCATTACCAAGTAATATAAGAATTCTTTAATAACTGTGTTATGTAGTAAGGGATAAATAACATTTCCTATAACATCCCCCTGCTGAAATTCGTCGATGCATACACGGAGAAAATTGAACGCCTTAAAATCAAAGAAAAAAAGTTATTGTAAAGCTGTAACCAAAATATATTTACCACAATGAAAAGATAGTTGCAATAATGATTTATCGTTTAACTATGCAAGTGTTGCATCATCGAAACAAAAGACTGAAGTTCTTCGAAGCTAAATCAATGGAACAATCTTTGCCGTGAAGACAAAAGATTTACTATAACGATTTAGTTCTTTGTTAACAAGGAATTGAAAAAAGTATGTAAAATCAAATTTTTTTTTTTTTTTTGAGAGTTAGCTTCATTGTTTCAAAGACAAAGTTTGTTGCTTTAAAGAATGTTTTCATCAAAATTATATTTGTATACGTAGAATAGGAAAATCGTGTGCGAGTGTCAACATTGAATTGTAATTGTAAAACAGTACACGTTAATATTCACACCAGTAAATTTTATTACATTTCATTAACAAAAAGAAAAGAAAAAAGTAAAGAAAAAAAGAAAAACAAAAATTTCTTTGCCCGCCGTGCGGAATTGAACTTGGAATTTTTTTTGGAATTTTTTGGAGGTGTTTAAGTAAAATTTTACAAATATCAAAAAAAAAATTTTTTATAAATAATTTCGACGATACGTTTTGCTTCAAACTGACAAAATATTGATAAATATGTTTTCCCGAACGTCGACAAAATGTCTTTTATGATTTTACGATAAGTTTCATCGACATAACTTTGTTGAATGATTACAAAAATAATAAAAAAAAAATTAAGTTCAAAACTCCCCCCTAAAAGTTTCCATTTTTAACCGACTTCAAAAAGGAGGAGGTTCTCAAGTTCGTCGGTTTCTCTGTTTTTTTTTTTTTTTTTTTTTTTTTTTTTAAATGTATGTACATCGATAACTCCTAAACCATATGCCTGATTGCCATAATTTTTGGGCAACAGATAGATATCATAAGCATGGAGGTGCCCGTACAAAAGTGGGCTGAATTCGAGAACTGGGCGTGGCAATAATAGATCTCGCACTATTAAATACTACTGTATCTCGAATAATATTGACACTAGGGTACTGCAATTTAGTGTAGGGGTAGGCACAATTATTACAAATTACGGGCACGAAAATGGGCGTAATTCGACAAATGGGCGTGGCAATATTAGGAAAACAGTGTATCTTGAATAATTTTGAGGCTAGAGTACTGCAATTTAGTATAGGGGTAGGCATTATTATTACAAATTATCGTCAACAAAATGAGCGTTATTTGACAAATGGGCGTGGCAATATTAGAAAAATAGTATATCTCGAATAATATTGATACTATGGTACTGCAATTTGGTATAGGGGTAGGCATTATAAGTAAAAATTACGGTGAAGAAAGTGGAAGGATTTCAACTACTGGGCGTGGCAATATTAGAAAAACAGTGTATCTCGAATAATATTGACACTAGGGCACTGAAATTTATTGCAGTACAGGGGTAGGCAGAATTATTAAAAATTATGGTCAATAAAGTAGGCGCTATTCGATAAATGGGCGTGGCAAAACTAGATAAACACTATCGCAGTTAATATTGACGCTGGGGTACTGAAATAAAGTACAGGGGTAGGCACAATTATTGGAAATAACTCTCCAGAAAGTGGGCGCTTATTAAACAAAGGGGCGTGGCAATATTTGAAAAACACTATATCTCGAATAATATTGACACTAGGGTAATAAAACTCGTTACAAGAATGGGTATAATAATTTCAAAATATGTGACATCTAAGTAATTTAAATTTAAGAGGCAGATATTTGAAATAACCAACAAACTTTCAGATTTTAATAGAACAAATTTTTTCGGAACAATTTTATTTATGTTGTTTATACACTTTTTTCGAAAATTTATCATATTCTCTAAAAAGGAAGAAATAAAAATTTTTAAAAAAAAAAAAACAACCGACTACAAAATCACTACAAAGTAAAAAATAATTTTAAAAATACTTTTCCTTTTAATTTCTTGGTCATATTTGATAATTTATTTAACCATATTATTATATATGAAATCTTATTATCTTAATTTTTTTCTTATATGTTTTATTATCATAACTATATTTATTTCTTGATAAATACAAATGCTTTGAAGTTGGCGCTTCTGGTTAAAAGTCTGAATTACCTATATTAGCGCCAACCTTAAAAGCTTTTGTATTCATCAAGAAATTAATATATTTATGATAATAAAACAAATAAGAAAAAAATTAAGATAATAAGGTTTCATATACAGGGTGTCCCAGACTTAGAGTACTATAATGTGGGGGCTGATTCCTCGTGATAAGGCGAGCAAAAAATTGTATGGGTGGGGTGGTCGCAAATGCCCCCCTAGGGGGCTAGGAGGGAAAAACAAAAAATTAGGTGTCGTTACGTTTTAAACCATAGCTAACATATCTCTGCAACGATTAAAAAAAAACATACTTTTTTGAAAAGAAAATTAAATTTGCTTTAAATTACTTTTGCAAAATTTTTCCATAAAGTCATAAACAAAAAATGTATAAGCACCTGAAGTCAAAAAATAGGTTTTTTTCTTTAAAAATTCAACTTTCAAGGCGATTTGCTCAGAAAAAAACCATATGTTTTCTTATTTTTATGACGCAGTTTTTTTCCTTGGTCAATTCTCTAAAAATCCATCATACATTGTTTATACCTCAGAGATAATATTTTTCGTATAATATCGATTTTCCGATTCTACCACTTTTTCCTCCCACTGGGGTAATTAATGCAAGCAAGGCGACTTTGTTTTTTTGTTGCTTACAATAACTAGTAAAACAGTTAGATTTAATGGAATTAAGGAAAAAAAGCAATTTCTCATTATTAAGTGCATCACATGCCTGAATCGACACATTCTTTCACCGATCGTAGAGTTATAATGTTTTCCAACTCAGAGTACGCAGACATTATTTTTTGTTACGGTTTTAGAAAATTTTTAGAGAATTGACCAAGGAAAAAAACTGCGTCATAAAAAATAATAAAACATTTGGTTTTTTTCTGAGAAAATTGCCTTGAAAGTTGAATTTTTAAAGAAAAAAACCAATTTTTTGACTTCAGGTGCTTATACATTTTTTGTTTATGACTTTATGGAAAAATTTTGCAAAAATAATTTAAAGCAAATTTAATTTTCTTTTCAAAAAGTTATGTTTTTTTTAATCGTTGCAGAGATATGTTAGCTATGGATTAAAACGTTACGACACCTATTTTTTTGTTTTTCCCTCCTAGCCCCCTAGGGGGGCATTTGCGACTACCCCCACCTATACGATTTTTTGCTCGTCTCATCACGAGGAATCAGCCCCCACATTATAGTACTCTAAGTCTGGGACACCCTGTATAATAATATGTTTAAATAAATTATCAAATATGACCAAGAAATTGAAAGTAAAAGTATTTTTAAAATTATTTTTTACTTTGTAGTGATTTTGTAGTCGGTTGTTTTCTTTTTTTATTATTATTTTAGAGTTTTCTTATTTTGAAGAAAATTTGTTAGTCTTGCGACCAATATTGCGCTAGCTACTGCCCTGCTTTTTTCCCAAATAGAGGTGTAGGTATCTTAAGTTTTTAAAATTAATTCCTAAACTCACACAACACTGAGTATTAAATCTTACAAAAATAAATTGCTTAATTTGCTCTTCAAACAAAATGGTGGCGTCTGCACCCTTAAATTGCTGGCACATGCATAGAAAATTTATCCGTAAAGCTGTTCTACATCGAGCTATATTAGTTAAATAATAAGTAGGTCCATGATGTGTGGGTGTGTGTATTTGTATGGGTGTGCATCTGTGTCAACACTCTGTTGACATTGCTGTCATTTCAGTATGTCAGTCAAGTTTGCTGCTACTGCAGCTACTTCACCTACATTTTACTATCTTCTTTTGCAACGTTTGCCATCCTTCTTATGTGAAGAGGCTTTGTTTTTTGTTTTAATTCTTTGTCAGTCCCTTTCATCTCCTCTTTGCATACATCAGTGGCACAGACTTAATTCACACCTGACAGTCACCTCATTTTAGTTACCTGCCAAGTGGTGAAATTCTTATGCCTGCATGCCGCATTAATTTTAAATACCTTGCTGCAAGTTGCTGTTCACTTTGAACGCAGCAATAATAGAGCATGACCAGTTGTTGTTGTTGCCAAAAGCCCGCTATGGCTACCAACACAAACATGCCCACACACACATACAGCCAAACACATCCAAACAAAGGCCAATGTGTGCGTTGCATATAAATAGCTCACCGAGGACATTTTATTATTTTATGCATTACGTAGTGAAGTTTTCCACTTGTCTACATGTTACAACGTGTTCGTTATGTACCTGCATTTTTATTTTCTTTTTTATTCGCCAAACATACAAAAAATAATGCCTTTTTGTTGTGGAGGTGACAATAAAAGTAAGCATGCTGAAAACTTAAATAGAGCAGCTGTGGCTAGCTGCTGTCATGGGCTGCAACATTTATGAATGTCCTTTTAAATTGCTATACATGAAGCGATGATTTAAAGTGATTGCAGGGATATCATTTTTTTTTTTTGTTCATCCAAGACATATGAGCCTCATATCATAGTCTTTTCAAGCAGTAGTACCTGATAAAAGTTTTGCAAAATTTCTTCGAAGAATTATTGTCATTGTTGTTAAACTGCGAAGTGGCCAGTTTGATGTGCATGTTTTGTTTCATTTTTTTTATTTATTTTTCTTATTTGTATTCGATTCATCTTTCGCTGTGCTCTTTTTTAGCTCTCCTCAACAATTCTTTGTTTATTCTGAGCACGTTTTAGTGGCCAAGACAACTACGACGCTGATGATGATGATGATGCTGCTGCTGCTGCTGCTGCTGCTACTGATGATGATGAGCATACTGATGATATTTTCGATGCACGCGATGATGACTTCAATAAGCTACATGAGCTGTATAGCGAAAGCGATGAAAGGGTAGTTTACAAAAAAAAAAAAAATAATAGAATTCCACTTTTTAGTCTGCAAGCGCAAAATGCTAGAAAAATTTAATATTAAAAATTTTATATCAAATATTTTGCAGTTGGATGTCAATAATTATTAGAATTAAAAGGTTTTCGATGCTAAAAACTTTTCAGATTTTTATTTTTTACAAATTTAATAAAAACTCCAAGTGAATCAAATAAATTGCAACCTGATTGGCCTAAAACTATCAAGATAACTTTATGTAACTATTTAAATAAGCTTAAAAGTTTTTAAATACATGTGCTTACCCACACTTATGATAGATCAAAATAGAGTTTGGTATAGAAAAAAAAAATCTCAGCAACCTCTTTTATATGTGTACCAAAGATGAAGTTTTTATGTCTATTCGTTAGCGAGTTACTAGTGTATATTCCTTTTGCTGCACATAATTGAGGCTTAAGTTTTGGGCAGTAAGGAGCTAACGTTTTTAGACGTCTCTGTAGACCACAGCTTTAACATTTCTTACTTTTATAATATTTTGCCTTTAAGACGGTGCTTCAATAATAATTGTTCCATATTCAGAAACATGAAATTCTTTGTCAGCAAGTAGTGCCGAGATCATTTGAATATTATCCTACTTCTATGGGGGCTAGCACTGGGTATGTTCCGAGAGTCTGGAGAGAGGCGAAAGTTGTCTTTCTCCCGAAACCCGGAAAAAAAATTATGCGGAGGCGAAGTCGTTCAGACCGATCAGCCTTACGTCTTTCCTCTTGAAAACGATGGAAAGAGTGATGGTTGACTGTCTTGAGAGCACTTCACTGATGCATAATCCTCTGAGTAGATGCCAATATGCTTACAGAGCAGGCATGTCTACGGAAAGTGCTCTTCACAAATTAGTTAGAGTGGCTGAAAAAGAGACATTTTCAGGAGGCATCGCGATGGCCACATTTATGGGCATCGAGGGTGCTTTCGACAAAATATGCTTTGGAAGGCTGCGACAGGCTCTGACAGAGCGCAATGTAAGCCCAATTATAAAAAATTGGGTAGACAATATGCTCAAGCACAGGGCTGTCAACATGCAGAACGGTAGAGTCAAGGCTAGAGGTAGAGTAAGTAGAGGATGTCCTCAAGGAGGGGTGTTATCGCCAACCCTGTGGAACATCACTGTGGACTCACTTTTGGCTAGACTAGATGAATCGGGCATACACACGATAGGGTATGCAGATGATATTGCGTTGGGGGTCTGTGGTAAGTTCATTGACACCATTTCTGACATAATGAAGGGAGCACTCCGAATAGTGGAGGAGTGGTGTCGAGAACAAGGCCTCACCGTGAACGCAGGAAAATCAGACAATATTCTCTTTACTAGAAAGAGGGTACGCCTGAGGACTGAACCACTTAGACTTTTTGGAGCTGAAATCAACATGTCCACGAAAGTTAAATATCTAGGGGTAACTCTAGATAGTAAACTGAACTGGAATGAACATGTAGGAGACAGGATTCAAAAGGCCAAGAGGGTTCTGTTTCTGACGCGTTTGTGGTCTAAAATGAGGGCTAAACCCAGAGGCTATGAAATGGATCTACACTATGATGGTTAGACCTGTCATCACGTATGCTTCGGTGATCTGGTGGACAAAAGTCAGTCAGAAAACCATTAAGAAGCGACTAGACAGAGTCCAACGGCTGGCGTGTGTTGGAATTACAGGGGAAATACGCACTACTCCAACAAGCGCAATGGAGGTTTTGTTAGGTATGCTACCGTTGGATTTAGAAATAAAGAAAACGGAAGCCCTAACAGCCCTCAGGATGTTGCGAAATGCTACGTGCCATGGAGCAACAGCCCTCCATGGCAATATGCGCATCCTGGACATGTCACAGCGAAATGTCAGGGAGACGTGTATGCCTATGGACGGAAGGCAGAGAGTGAGAATAACAGAAAAATGTTATAAAACTCTAATAACAGATGGATCCGTTTGTGAAGAAACCGCTGGTAGCGACATCAGTATATTCACAGACGGCTCTCTGATGAATGGCAGAGCCGGGTCAGGCGTCTACGCAGAAGAGTTGAACCTATCCTGTGCACTGAGGCTGGGGAGGTTCGTGTCTGTATACCAGGCGGAAATGCTTGGTGTAGTGCATGCGCTGGACCACTTGATAGATGACCGGGTAAATGGCAAGAAAATTGTCATTGCCCTTGACAATCAGTCGGTGATTAGGTGCATGCAACGGACAGATATTACTTCTAGGTTGGCCATGGAATGTCTTACCAAACTCAATATGTGCGCTCAGACAAATGAGCTCACACTTATGTGGGTGCGAGGACATTCTGGCATAGAGCAGAATGAAAAGGCTGATTCTTTAGCAAGAGAAGGATCAGCAGAACAATTCTGTGGACCAGAACCACGTATCGCCATAGGCGACAACATGTTAGCAGGCCTTATTAAGCAATGGACGGACTCGGAACACCGTACAAGGTGGGAAGAAGCTGGTAATTGCAGGCAATCAAAGGCGGCCGTGAAATGGTCAAGAAAGTGAGGCAGCAAAAGTCACCCGATACAATCGGCAGACTTTAAGCTGGCTTACTGCACTGGTCACAGGACACGGTCCCTACATGTACCATCTCAGGAAGATGACTCTGACCGAGGACGATGCGTGTAGGTTATGCCTAGAGGAGCCGGAAACAGCAGCACACATTCTGTGCCAGTGTCCGGCGGTCGCAAGCATAAGATTGACCATTCTGGGACGTCCATTTATTGACGAAGCCGAGATTAGTCAACTGACCTACAAGGACATGCTTGAGGTGACAAAGGGTGCTTATATAAGGAGCATGCTCACTTATGAGTGCTCCGAGCAGTAGCATCCTTCGTCAAATAGGGGACGAAAAGAGACCCACTGTGGTCTGATTCGGCCAATCCCCGACTTATTATATATGGGGGCTAGCAACCATGTCCACAACTTTGAACTTATTTAACATTTTTAAGTTTTTGTTTTAACAAAACTCTCCTATAATGATATCTGCTTGCTTAGAAACTTAGAATCCTTCGTCTATTGGTGGCAGCTAAAATAAGTTATTTGTAAGTATAAAACTTTAAAAATTACAAAACTTTTAATATCGCCTCTTAGCCACACAATTTATCATTATAATTATTGTTTTTTAATTTTATTTTTAGAAGTCCTGCATAAAATTTTATCTGCATACTCAGAACTTTAAGACCTTTCTTCCGTCTGTGGTAGGATATTAAAATATTGTCTTTAAATTAAATCATCTGTCGTCACGAATGAAATTTGCTTCTATGTAAATAATGAAGATGAGCCAAATCGGATAAAATCCACGCCTATCTTCCATGCAAAGTAATCTCATCAAAATAGAAAAATCTTTATGTATATCACCAAAATTAATGTACTGGCTTGATACACTCAGAAAAACCATCCTAAAATCAAAGAAAATTCACTAAATTTTAAAAAACTTTTACTTGTTTTAGCGCCAAAGAAATCTTTTTTATATCAAAGTAAAATTTATGCTTGAAAGAAAGAACAAAATTATTTTTGAAATAAAAAGGAATATTTTATAATCAAAAAAAAAATTTCTTAAAAACTGAATATATCAAAAAAGTTCATTCAAGCTAGTGGTCTTGTGCTCCCTTAAATTTGACATATTTTTTGATATTTAGTAACAAAGAGTTTATTATAATTATTCTTATTTTATATTCAATTTGAATATTACCATCGCGGGATTTGAACCTGGGCCACTCGTGTGGCAGTCTGTCGATTTTCCTACGCAACAGCTCAGCTGTTATCGAATAGTGGCGTAATTTAGTTTAAAAAAAACTACGCCGACAGAGCGTTTGTTCTTATATTTATATATTTATTTTTATTATTTTATATTTATATTTATTCTTATATTTAATAACATGCGAGTACACATGCATAAACAATTATTTTGAGGCAGATCGCACCATCAACGAGTATGGGGTTGTTTTTTTTTCAATAAAGTTAGAAAAAACCCAGCCCAAAAAAATAGAAAAAAAATTCTGCCGCCATGTGGTTTGCACCCACGTGCGACAATGTCTAGGGTCTGACGTTCTATGCTGTAGGCCATAGAACTGTTGTCGACAAACAAGCAAAGAATCAATAAGTGAAACTAGCTATTTTTCTCTTACTCGAAAAACATTTATTTTAAAGAAAATTTCATTTTTAAATTAAAATTCTCAGTTTTTTAAGACAACTGTCAATATTTTTGTTTGAAATAAAAGTTTACTCTCGGTTTTTGATTTTGAAATTAATTTTTTTTCTGAGTGTAATTTGTACATAATATGTAGTTAAATTAATGTCAAAAATATTTTTTCAGATAATACATGAATATTTTATAGACGGTTAAAGACTTACCCGCCGTGGAGGTATTTAAATTTCGACCCAGTCGAAGACCCTTCCTTACTACTTAACCGTTTCGGGACGACAGGGATATTTTTATCCCAGAAAAATTTGAAAAATCATATCTCTGAAAATTCTCACACGATTTGGTTGAAAACCGTCCCAAATTATTATTTATATTCTTCTCTACAAAAAATTTAATATAGCTGTCAATATAACACATCAAGCTTATGTCAAAAGTCATAAATCAGTTCGCGCGGTTTGAGTTGCTAATAAGACCATCGACAAAAGCTCAAAAAACAAGTGTTTTAATTGTGGAAAAAAGTGTCATTTAGTAAAGTTTTACTCAAACAGTTGTTATTTCATAGAAAATATAATCGAAAACCAATAAAAAGATATTTTTCTGAATTTGCGGCTAAGGTAAGTTTCGTGGGATAAAATCATCCCAAAACTGTTTATTTGTGTGACGTTAACATCCCAACCGTACTCATTCACATTATTTTTCTTAGAAAGATATGGACGGAAAACGTAAACTGGCGACTCCAGAAATTGAGGATTTTCTTAATAATTCAAGCAATGATGAGGATGATCCATTTGCTGCTAGTGATTCTTCTTATAGTCCCAGTCAGAAAGGCAGTAGTGCTTTAGAAGAGGAAGAAGACACGGATCATAGTAATGAAGGAATGGAAATTGTTGATGCGAATGAAACTGCAAATGATATTTCCGATGACTCTGACGAAGAAATATTTGAAGTGGAACGTCTGGATGAAGAAATTGTTTCTGATTGGCCAAACAATGTTATAATTTGGTCAAACCCCCTACCAACATTCACACCACGATTTACAGTTAGTGAAGATCGCACCGTTAGCCATGGAGGAATACCTCGAGGATTGAAGCCTGTGGAAATATTTTTCAAGCTGCTGCCTAGAAGTTTTGTTCATCACATTGTTCATTCTACTAATGAATGGATTGATATTTTCAATAGCAGCCATCCTAAAAACAAACGTGCAAAAACCGATTTCGGCGAAATACGTATATTGCTTGGATGTACCTTTGTTATGTCATATAATCGAGTGCCATCTTTGAAGGACTATTGGTCGAATAGCACGTCATTGGGTAATGCATACATAAAAAAAGCAATGTCCAGAGACCGGTTTTTACACGTTATGTCCAAACTTTATTTTTCTTCCTTATCATTCCAACCTGATCCAAAACCAAAAACTTATTTCGTTGATGATTTGGTAGATTTTCTAAAAAAAAACTTTCAAAAATATAGATCAGACTCTCCGTTCCAAAGCATTGATGAATCTATGACAAAATTTCTAGGCCGCTCTACGTTGAAGCAGTATATGCCACTAAAACCTGTAAAGAGAGGCATAAAACTATGGATGCGATGCGACAGTTTGACAGGCTATACGTACGATTTTAATATATATTCCGGAAAAGAAGACCATTCCTATCAATCATCCACATTAGGCGAACGCGTTGTCATGAAATTATCAGCGACTGACACAACGTTGTGCTTTGATCGCTTTTTCACGTCAGCAAAATTAATTAATAATATACCGTTTCCAGCCTTAGGTACTTGTATATCTAACAGAAAAAATTTACCAACTTTTACTGAGAAACTAAGCAGAGGAGAATATGTCTTCAAGAGCAATTCGTCTGGTACTTTGGCAGTGGTTTGGCAAGACACAAAACAGGTTATGCTGCTTAGCAACTGCCATAAAGCTTCAGTGGACACTGTTACAAGAAAACAGAAGGATGGCAAAAAAATAGATATAACATGTCCGGATATTGTAAAAACGTACAGAAATCTAATGGGTGGCGTAGATTTGGCGGACAAAATGAGTACGTTGTATGAACTTGACCGGAAGTCAACGAAATGGTGGCGAAAAGTTTTCTTTCGGCTTATGATGACATGCGCTGTCAATGCGTGGATAATCCATGCGGAAACAAATCATCCACGGCAAAAAAGAGAACCATTTTTGGGATTTTTAGTGGAGCTTCCGAATCTCTCATTGACGAAGGAAGCAAGCAAGCGAAAATACGACGCAAAGTTCGAACAGGACCCCTCAGCACTATGAAAAAACGTATCAAACAAAATCTGGGGGACCATTTACCAACACGAACAAACAAGCGACAACGGTGCGTAAATTGTACTAAAAACGGAAAAGAAAGTCTCGCACAAATCAGCTTTGCACTGCCTGCAACTTGGCGTTTTGTAAAAAATGTTTCACACCTTGCCATAGAAACTAATTAAAATAATTTTATGCTACAATAAATATTATAAAAGAATAAAATAAATTGAAATAAAGTAAAATATATTCTGATTTTATTATTCAAATTTTGCTTTTCAGGTGTGTTTGGGATGTTTTTGTCCCAGGACGATATCTCCTTTTCGGAACGTCCTAAAAATATATTATGAAATTACTTTTCTTAAAACAACATTAGGAGACTATATCTAAACTCTTTTTTAAGATTGATGGCCACAAAAGTTCTCGTCCCGAAACGGTTAAAGGTTAAATCAAACCGTACAGTACTTGTTCCTTGCTCAAATAGAATACAATTTAAAACGTATGAAATGGAGTGGGTGGATACCCGATGTACAAAGATAGAAGTACTAAAAGAATTTTTGTGCAAAACTGCAACAATTTCGAAAAAATATGGGGCATTATTTCTCAAATCAGCCACCCCCTGTGTATTTTATTTTTGAAGATAAAATTATGCTAAGGTTCTCAAAATATTCATTAGAATATTTTTACGCCGTAAAGTATTTTGAATTCTCTCTTAACCCTTTGCGGCACAAGGTTGTGATTACTGACCACATTTTGTGTAATGATTCTTTGCTCTTAAATCTTATTCTTTGGTGATTATAATACGAGCGCACCCATGGTATTACGGTAATGACCTTAAGTTGTAAACATTAAAAGAAATGAACTAAAGCAAATAAATAAAAATATTTACTATAAAAAAATGTTTATATTCTGATTTCAGACTCTTAATCATTGCCTGTTACAACCCTGACATGGTTGTGAAAACAAACAAATTTATTGCTCAAAATAAGCCGCGTTATAAAGGTTAAGGGTGTGAATGAAGTAATATGACTTCACTAAGTATGAGTATCGATCACCCTAAAAAACTCCAAGGGGAAGGGGGTTGAGCTCCGAATACACCCCAAGGCTACTGGCCTGTCTCAAGTTTGGCGTTGTTCGGAGTTTTGTTCGGAGCTTGACTCAACAAACGTCATGCAACGACTTTATTGAAAACGTATAAATCTATGTGCCTAATTTTATCGAAATCGGTAAATTAAGATTTGTAAAGCTGTCAAAACAAGGCAACATGCAACTGCACAGAAAAAGGCCTCAAGAATAAATAAAAAACGCCCAACAGTTTGGGGTATAATTTTATTGGAAAAGCTCCCCACTTTTATGAAATAAGACCCCAACATTAAAGAAAAATTACTCCAGAGAAACTGAAGTAACACTCCAAAACTGTTTTTATTTTTATTTATAAACATGAATGAATGAATATCATTAAGAATTTATTAATAAAATAGAAAATATTTTTATAAAATTTATATCGGAGTCTACCGAGTTTAAATGGCTCTACAATTCATATAGTCGTGTTCATTCACGACTATACATATTCACTCCAGATATAAGCTTTTTTAGGGTCTAATTTAATTTTTAATTTCTGGCTTTGTTGGCCGTATCTTGTTGTTGCTTTCTGTATATTTTTTTTTAAAAATAAAATCATAAATAAAAAAAAAGTGTTTTAATAATTTAGATGAGTAAAGCAACTCGAATAATTTTAGCCCATGGACGTAGCCAGGCTTTTTTATAGAATTGGACGGATTTCCAAAGTTCTGAAATTTACATATAAACAATGTGTGAATCAAGGCATTAATAGTCGGTTATGTATTGCCGTCGATTATAGTTGTAAAATAAAACAAAAAAAGTGTGTAAATGATGAATCCAAAAAACTTAAATTCGTTTTTTATAACTCGCTTAGAAAAAACACAGCTATTATAAAAATCATGACAAACAAAATCACCAAAAATTAATTCGCCACGGTTTCTCCGATACAAGAATAAAATTCGAAATTGTCGCACTGTGTTATTTTTGAAGACTATAATAATTATGATGATGACATTTTTTCACCCTCTTAGGTACAAGTACAGGCAAAGATGAACAATAATACACTTCAAACATATTGAAATAACCTTAATAAAATTATGATGGATCACTATAAAGTAAATTACTTAATTACATAATGGAGACACCACAATAATTAAATATTGCATCAAAGCTTTAGGGTGGGACCGGGGCCTGCTGGGTGTTCCCCTGGCTACGCCCATGTTTGAGCCTCATTAACTTTCGCAGGTATATTTTTATATGTGTGTAACTTCCTTTACAGGCTTAATTTAGAAAAAGCCTCACTTTAAAACAGCTGAAAAAATAGCTCAGCCTTGAAATAAAAACATTGTAAAAACATAATCCAAATAGTGAATGAATCACAAGTTTTTTTTTTTGCAGACAACTTTCAAGCACTTTGGGTAAATCACATAGAGAAAAATGAAGCGGATATTAAAAACATCCCCGTTTATTTTAAGCAATTTAAAATTTCTTTTAGTTATCTTTAATTCTTATCAAAATGTCAATGCGCTTGAGATATTCTCGAACGAGTTTTTTTGTAACAATAAAGCTACTCTTTAAAAAACCTGTCAGCCTTAACCTGAAATCACCGGAAACTTATATGTATCTGTGCAATTAGCACAGAACATCGTGGTAACTTCATGAATGAGCGATTAGATTAGTGTTACCAACTGAATATGCATTTAAGCAATATATATACTTATAAACATAACTTCTAATATCATTACAAAATATCTTTATAATTAAACATACATCAATATTTATTAGTTTTTTTTCTATGTTTGCATTGAAGTAACACTTGATAATAAAACTATTTAAATAATATAGGCACGTCAAAGCAGTATATATTTCAAGTGTTTTTTCTTGATATAATAACAGATATTAATCTTTGTTTTTTTATTAAATTCATGCGTATTTTGAGTGATTAAAGACAATGAGAAGAATTTTAAAAGAGTAAAGTGAGTAAACTTATAAAAATTATATGTGTAATGGAAATTATTTTGCTATGTCATTCAGTACATAAAAGTTCAGCGAATATCAAGCCTTTCCAAAATTTTAAGTTTTCCATATTTTATCTACATATATAGAATTCGTTATTGCTATCAAGTTAGCTGTTATCATAAACTATGTACAGTGAACCAAAAAAAAAACTTGTACAGCATACTTACTTATGTTTATGTTGCAATATCTTTAAAACTATGTACACTAGCTATATGAAACAAAATGTTAAAATATTCTTTAACTTATTCAATTTTCAAATAGTTTCAACAAAATTGTGAAAAAAGCATTTTCTTAAAACAAATCAACAAAAAAAAAACAGGCACATTTTACGAAGCCAAAAAAAAACTTGTACATTTCAGATATTCTTAAAAAAGCAAAGATTTTACGATATTATTTTTTAAAGCTAATATTTCGTGTGATGGCCCTTAGCAAATATAATGGCTTGTAACCTTTTTGGCATTGAGACAGACAAATTTTGTGTGATGTCAGGGCTGATTGACGCCCATATGTTTTGGAGTGCATCTTTAAGCTCTTTTATGATTTTATTTGGTTTTTCTCTTAGTTTTTTTTCCATGTGAGCCCACAAATGCTCGATTGGGTTTAAATCGGGACTTTGGGGGGGATGGGGTAGCACTTTTTTACAATTGTACAGCAGCCATTCTTTGACCACAAGCGAGGAATGCTTTGGATCATTGTCGTGAACGAAGCTAAAATTGTCGACAATTTCCAATTTTGCAGCTGTTTGTCGCAAATTGTTCTTTAAAATATTTAAATAATCAAATTTGTTCATAGTGCCTTCAACAAACTGAAAGTTCCCAACCCCATTAGCTCCCATTGCACCCCAAACCATAACACTGCCCCCGCCGTGTTTGACGGTTTTATTAACATTTTTTGAGTCCAATGCTGAACCCTTTTTTCTCTACACAAAACGTCGTCCATCTGATCCAAATAGGTTGAATTTTGACTCATCAGTAAATATCACTGAGTTCCAAAACTCTACTGGCTTCGTGACATACTCCTTGGCATACTCCAGTCGCTTCTTTATATTTTTTGCTGACAACAGTGGCTTGTTTCGGGGTGCATACCCTCTTAAACCTTCCGAATGCAAAAAATTTCGCACTGTTTGTGGGTGTACTTGAATAATTCCCTGTTCGCTCAAGTTTTGAGCTATTTTCGATGCAGATATTCTAGGATTTTCATTAATTATGCGACCTATTTTTCTTTGAGTTTGTAAATATGAAATTTTTCTTGGCCTTCCACTTCCACTTGGTCTACTTAAAAACCCATTTTTCTGGAACATATCAATTATATATTTGACCGTAGAGTGCGGCTTCTTTACCACTTCAGCAATTTTCCTCAAACTCTTCTTTTCTTCCCAAAGTTTTATAATTAATTTTTTCATTTCTATTGAAGTTTGCTTTGAATCCATTTTTTTTTTTTCTTTCTTTCAAATATTAAGAGCAAACTGAATGTGGAGCCAATAAATGAAAAAAAAACTGGTTTTAATAACGGTACCTCACCAGACTGCGTAATGTAAAGAGTGTACAAGTTTTTTTTTGGCTTCATAAAATGTGCCTGTTTTTTTTTTTTGTTGATTTGTTTTAAGAAGATGATATTTTCACAATTTTTGTTGAAACTATTTGAAAAGTGTATAAATTAAAGAATATTTTAACATTTTATTTCATATGGCTAGCGTACATAGTTTCCAAGATAATGCAACATAAACATAAGTAAGTATGATGTACAAGTTTTTCTTTGGTTGACTGTATATTGAATTTGAATGATTCATACTATTAGAAATAAGGACTTCGCAAAAATCTATTATTCTGTTAAGGTATATAATGGATATGTAAAGCTATAACCTATAAAGGATTTATAGTTTTAAATTCCTTTAAAATACAAAAATTATTTAAAGATTGTTAAAAGCTGATCAACGCTTTGGTTAAGTTTAAAGCATGCTTAAGCACCATTGGCGTACCGAGTAAAGAACAGGGGAAAGCTCCCCTCCAAAACAATGGGAAAATGAAAACAAATTAAATTAAAAAACAAAAATGAAAACAAAACTTGAAAAAATACACAGTTTTGAAAGTTTCGTCGTATCATTTTTTGTTTAATATATTTGCTGATGAATAAGTTATTATAGTTAATTTCATTTGTTTAACAAATCGTTTTTTACCCTTTTTTCTGTACTCCCTCCCCCCCACAACTTTTTTTATTGAGACTTTTTTTATTATTTTTTGTATATTATTGATATATTAATACACATATAATAAAAAAAAAAATTAGTACCAAAAATATTTTTAGTTATGTTTTTATTGAATTTTAAAAATCCATCAAAATTTTTCATGTATTTTACTAAAATGGTTTAATAAAAATTATGTTTATTTATAAAGCACCACATATAAAAATCTCGGCCCCCTGCCTGATATCCTAGTTGTACCCATGCCGCATCCTATTCGCTTCATAAGAAGCAACATTAGCATTATATCGTCGCACAGAGGGGTGAAAACGCCTCGAATTTTAAAAATTCTTTCACTATTGGAATGCTACGTTATCACTGAGTGACAAAAACTATAATTTTATTGGAAAAGTGGGCGGTGCCACTCCCACTTATTAAAAATCGCTCTGGCGGCCGAAATAATAGACCGATTATCATGAAAATTTTCCAATGTGGTACTGTTGACCGGCTAATAGTCCTAAGCTATACTTGGGTATGATTGGATAAAGGGGCGTGGCACCGCCCATATAATCTGAAACTTAGAACGGATATATCTCATGAATTATCAGAGGTATGAAGATGAGATTTGGTATATATGTTGATCGTATAGTATGCATTACATCCAAGGTGGAATAGTGCGGTACCACGCCCTCTTTCAAAAAATGCTCTGGCTCAGTCGTTTTTTTTTTTTTTTGGAAAAAAAGTAATACAATTTTTACATAAGGGGGATTATTGTATCATATATGTAACTAAATTCGGGACTCAAAGCAGATATTAAAATTGTTCTATCGTGTACGGATGTGTACGGTGAGCGGTTTGTTCAAAAATATAAATAGCTTGTTCCTTCATATCTACAAAAGAGGAAAAAAGTTCATACATAAGTATTTATATATATCGTATTATATTATAAGACATGTGTTTCTGACCTGCTATTTTAAACAATATGCCCAAAGTCATCAAACTCCAATGCATCGCCCTCCATATAATCATCGTCGTCATTTGTATCATGATTTGTGCCTTCTGGTGCCATGTTCGCCAAAACTGAAGGCGAAACTAGTAGATCTACTACTGATTTAGGAAGTTGGTTGAATTTTTTTGTTGGCAATTTTTGGTTTTACCAGATAGGATTGGATCTGAACTAAGTAGGAACCTATTTAATATGTCTCGATTGCAATCCTCCCGACTACATTTGCGAGAAAAATGTTCTCTGTAGTTTTTAAAATCTTCGTTTCGGGCTTCCTGGGCTTCCTCAGACAGTTCACCGATCGGTAATAGCGCATGCGAAATTATTTCTGGGCCATGTATTAAAAACTTATGCAAGGTTGGTGGCATGTTAAACCACTGATACTTCTTAGCAAAAAGTCGAGCTGTATTCTGAGCAAATACTCTAAATTTTTTTTACATTGATGTCATGACCACAAGATACGGCAATTAATATTGTGTGCATGTCCTTAATCAGCTCCAGATCTAGTTTCGTAATATCTGCTGTGATTTCAGCGTTTTCAAAAAATCTTCTTGCTGTGTTGCCATCATTTGAATTGCCGAAACCGGGCTTAGGTTGGTCTATAATAAGTCCAGTTTTTTTTCTAAATTCTGTTTGCATACGACTCTTGTTTTCAGCAACAACTAATTTGTCGAAATCGGTTCTTGCTTGCCATTTTTTAATTGGTAATTTATACGTCACGTGAAGAAGACATTCATAAAAACGTATCCAACCATGCAGTATAGAAATATCAAACTGCAATGTGTCTGTTTTAACCTCCTTAGCGATCATTGTTTCAATATTGTTAAATTCTTTACTCGTGGATCCACATAAATAACATTTCTGGGTTGATTTTGTGTCTGTTAGTGCGTTGCAGACTTTTCCATCTATCATTATTAACATGAGTTTATGAGATACGTTTACAAGTCTGTTTTCAATGTACACTAGAGAAGTTTCAAGTTCACTTATTTCCTTTTCCACTCTTGTCCTTTCTTGTGTGGAGACACTAGATGATTCTCTAATAAACTCGATTTTTAAAGGCCTACAAAATCTTGTTGAGGATGGACGAGGGTTTTTCCAAATGATCTTATTTTCGCACATAATTCGTAGTGGAACAATGGACGTTATGAAAACAGATGCGTCACTGGCATCATGGCCGTGGAAAGCTTGCTTATATGAGCTGTGTCCAGAGCTACCATCAAATCCATACTTACAATACAAAATAGTTTTTGACAAATCTTCATCACTTAAGGTGCCAAAACCATCTTTTTGAAGTAAAATCAAACGCTCAACAGTATGATTAAGAAGAGCTTGCAGACTTGTTTCAGCTTTTGTTTCGGACACTGTTATTGCCTCGCTCTTAGGGTAACAGCATCTCTTCGCTTGTTGGACGACTTTGTAAGAAGGAAACTTATCCGGAGCAGCTTTTCTAATCACCTCATACTGACTGCGCGTTAAGTTTGCTTCTACCATAACAAGTAATGCTGCTTCCGCACTCAGTTGTTTTCCCTGTTCTTCTGATGTTAAACTTGCCTTATATAATGGCGCTCTAGAAGGGGACGAAGTAATATCTTTCAATATTTTTGATGCCGCTATTTGGCCAGACGCTCGCAAACTCATTTGAGTAGCATAACTTAACTCAGACAGCGATGAATTATCTCTTAAGGCCTTGCATTTTTTTGTTTTTGTTTTTATAGAACATTCATCAAATTCCAATTCTTTGCGACCTCTCTTATTTGTTGGGTGATTTACAAACGAGATGGAAGTGTCTAACCAATTTTTGTTTTGCACAGAAAAACGCTCATGATGTCTATTCGATTTGGACCATCGCTTCTTAAATTCAGAAATGAAAGTGCTGAATTTCACTTCAAAATCTTTCATGTCAATAGGGCTCGTACGCTTTATTATTTCTTCTTTCAATATGTTAATTTTTTCATTAAGTTGCGAAGAGTCCGCATTTTGAAAAATATCGTAAAGGCTATGACGAGAGAAAAATTTAGTTTTGCTGCTTATTCCTAAAAAGTTTAGATAGGAGTTTGTAAAAGATCAGAAGCTTAAGGTATTTGTATAGTACCAGTTATCCAATTACAAGCTTTTACATCACTTTCAATACGTTTAACGTTTTCACATTTCAATACACAACACACAACACATAACGCACAATAACAAATACTTTTGTCATTGTAACACACAGTTGCTAACGATATACAAAAACAACAATTATAACAAAGAAAACGAAGACAAAGCAAACAAAAGACAAGAACTGGTGTTTTTTGCTAGAGTGACTATTTTCACAATAAATGTAATAAAAAAATTTCGGGCAAAAACGCGCAAGATATTATTACTGAGTATGAAAACTTAGAAACTGTAGTTTATTGGAAAATTAATATTCTAACGCCAACTCACACCATTCACATTTAAATATCCACGTATATTTTGAAAATAGCCATAATTTAGACATATTTTAAAAAAAATTTTAAACGTATTTCTACACAACTTTTGTTAGCACAATTTTTTTAGAAGAACGTTAAAATACCTGAAGTTGAAGATTCCATAGTGAAAGTATTACTTTTGACTTGCGAAAAACTATATATTAAGCGTCGAAATATACCGAATTTCAATTAACACTATTGTGCGCGAATAGCTCAAAAATTACTTAACTTTAACACAATGCAGCTTGACAAGTAAACAACATATGGCATTGAAATTTTCAGTAGTGATGCAAAATTTTATATACTTTAATCGGATACTAAGTATTTTTCAAAAAAACAAATTTTCATTTTTCAATTAATATCCATTTTTTGCGATTTCACCCCTCTGTGCGTCGTCCTGGGATTCATGTTCTCTACGTGCAAAAAACATATTTTGAATAAATCGTAGCTAAATTTTTAATGTATTTTTTTTCAAAAACTGTAAAATGGGATTTTTTAAATATGTCACCATAAATGTATGTGAAAATGACTATACCAAAGACATATATCCTTATCCTCGATCTCAAGTATAAAGGGCATTTTATAACGGTAAAAACAAAATTCACTTTGCTATATACGCCATTTCAAACGTATTTTGAGCATTAATAAAATATTACAAACTTTTAAAATTTTTGGTCAAGAGCAATATATTCATTTACAAAAACAACAAAAGAAAAAGATATTCGTACAACTTTTCAACAAAAAGCATACAACATTTTTTTTTTTCATATACAAAAAACAAAAAAAAAAAATTTTTTTTGCAAATTAATTTCAACATTTTTCATAACTTTTATGTTATGTTTTTTATAACTTTAATAATTTTTCAATTATTAAGAATTTTATTTTTCGAGCTCTTCTGAAGAAAACAACCAACAACAACACCCTGTATTATGTATAAGTAAACTAAAACTTATAACTAAGCCTAGACTCTAAAGACTCTTTCCGAAAAGTTTTTCTCACTCTTAATATTGTGTTACACCTGATTTGCAAATTGCTTTAAAATTCAGCACACGCACGCAATAATGGCTCCACCAATGCCGCCCATGGAGAGCGCAGTCCAGAGCTACCAATCAACAATGACGGAGTGGAAGTACCACCACCTAGCCATGATGAGGTTCGAGTTGCTATCCAACGACTCAAAAACAACAAAGCAGCGGGTGCTGACGGCCTGTCAGCTGAATTGTTTAAAACCGGCGGCGATGAATTGATAAGGCGCATGCATCAGCTCATCAGCAAAATATGGCTAGAAGAAAGCATGCCCGACGATTGGAACCTCAGCGTACTGTGCCCTATACTTAAGAAAGGAGACCCAACAATCTGCGCAAGTTATAGAGGTATCAGTCTTATTTCCATCGCATATAAGGTTCTCTCAAGCGTACTGTGTGAAAGATTAAAGCCGATTACAAAAACACTGATTGGACCTTATCAGTGTGGCTTTCGACCTGGTAAGTCCACCATAGACCAGATTTTCACGCTACGAAAAATCCTGGAGAAAACCCACGAAAATCAAATTGACACACACCATCTCTTTGTCGATTTTAAAGCTGCGTTCGATAGCCCGAGAAGGGATTGCCTATACGCAACAATGTCTGAGTTCGGTATACCTGCAAAGTTGATCAGACTTTGCAGAATGACGTTGAGCAACACACGCAGCTCCGTCAAGGTAGGAAATGACCTCTCGGAAACCTTCAATACCGAAAGAGGTTTCAGGCAAGGCGATCCACTGTCTTGCGATCTCTTTAACATCATCATGGAGGGGATCGTACGAAAGGCCGGTGTGCATCGTAATGGCACCATTTTCTATAAAGGTGTCCAGCTCCTTGCTTATGCTGATGATATTGATATTGTTGGCAGAACCAAGAGAGATGTTACCGCTGCTTTCGCCGCTATCGAAAAGGAATCAGCCAAAGTGGGTTTGACGATAAATGAGGGCAAAACAAAATATATGCTGTCTACAAACAAGGGAGCTCGGCGTTTAGACTCCCACGTTTCATCCGGCAGCTATAACTTTGAAGTAGTCAAGGAGTTCGTTTACCTTGGCACCGCCATTAATACCAAAAACGAAATCAGCCTGGAGATAAAGCGAAGGACAATAATTGCTAATAGGTGCTACTACGGGCTCAGTAAGCAACTAAGTTCCAGAGCCCTCTCTCGATCGACAAAACTAACACTCTACAAGACGCTCGTTCTACCTGTGCTGCTTTATGGCGCTGAGGCATGGGTAGTTTCGCAAACTGACGCAGCCGCTCTGGGGGTGTTCGAGAGAAAAGTTCTTCGCAAAATCTTCGGTCCTGTTCGAGTCGGCGATGACTATCGCATCCGAATGAACCACGAGCTGTATGAGCTCTACGATGACATTGACGTAGTTCGGCGTATAACTGTGCAGCGACTACGCTGGCTGGGTCATGTCCATCGTATGGACGACGAAGCTCCAGCGAAAAAGGTGCTCGAGGCGAGGGTCGCTGGTCAACGACGACGAGGAAGACCATGCCTCCGATGGATGGACCAGGCTGAGGAAGCCCTAACCGCACTTGGTGTATCCGATTGGAGAAGGCGCGCGCAAAGCAGAGGCGCTTGGCGAGAGCTGATGAGGTCGGTCGAAATCCGGACACGGGTTGTCACGGCCATCTAAGTAAGTAAGAAAGCACGCAATAAAGTAATAACTAGTCACAACTATGTTAGTTAAATGCACGTTGAGCAATGTGGTTTTCGTTAATCAAGAACAAAATTTTGTACTGAAATTTTGCTCTATACGCCATTGAATGGGGCGTATGAAGCAAGATCACCAAAAACTTCAGTTTAAAGGGATATAGTGCAAAATGGACGCGAAATATCTCAGTTTCTGAAAGCGATAGCCAAAAACGGATAGCAGATTTGATCAAAAACACGGGATGGTTCCATTAACTCAAAATTGTCAAATTAGCGCATGGAGCGACTGAAGCCCCGGACGACGATATATGTTTACACCGAATTTTAATTTATTTATAGAAAGAAAAGTTAAAAGAAACTATATCTTAACTTGTTAACTTGCAAAGCTTTTTACTCCTCGTTCTGTGATTAGCTTGGAGTGAAATCTGAAAAATGTTCGACAGATTTTTTCTTGGAAATTCGATTGTTTCTTTGTTGCTAGCGCTTATTACAACAAGAAAATTTAATACTTTAATAATAAATACTAAACATTTTTTTCGGCCGGCCCGTGGTGATCGAACCAACGTCCTCCTAAATGAGAGTCCAATACACTATCCACCAGGCCACAAAGACTTGTTGGAAATAGTTGTTAATTCAATATTAATATATATATATATAAATAACAAAAGCTATGCTGCAGTAGATCGTCACCATCTATCAATAGATAGAGGATTGTGTATTTGCTATGCTACAACTAACAAAAATTGGCTTTTATTTGCCACAAGGTGTCTCCAGTATCGGTGTGTGTGTTTCACAAATCAAACAAATAGATGATATCAATAAATGTGGGATTAACAAACGCATGCATGACATCGGCAAGGTATCTGAAATGTTTGTTAAATTTTGTTTCGTGTGCGTTCTTTAATATACTTTTGAAGCGAAGCTTTTTACTCCTCGTTCTGTAATTTGCTTGGAGTGAAATCTGAAAAATTTTCGACAGATTTTTTCGCTAGGTAGTACGCTGTTGAAGGAAAAAATTTGTTCAGTGCAGCCAAGTTCACAACCATGTGTGGAGAGTTAAAATGGAGAGTCGCTGGCATTATATGCCCGTATATGTGATTGGCGTGGAAATTTGACATTCAACAATAAAAAAATAAGCAGTATAATATTATTTTTAAATAATATTAATATAAATATTATTATTAATATTTTTTCTGTATGTGGGCAAGGCCACGAAAAATGAAACCACATAGATTTTTTTTTTCTGCCACAAAGCCCAAATTTTTTTTTACATTTGAAATGCCAAATATGTATAGAATATGGCAGCACTATATGCCAGTGCAAAATTTGTGTCTGCTTTGACATTTTACATTCTTTACATAAGTGGCACGCGCAAGGCGTAGTTGGAAAATACAGCAATGTCGGCGAAAAAGGAAAATTTTGTTGTTATTTTTTTTGTACTTTAGGCAGATGATTACTTTTTTTGGAGAGAATATAAATCAAACTATTGATTAGCAAGCAAATTTGTGTACAAAGCTTGGCTTTTGGACCAATTAGGGCTTAAAGTAATCAGTCACAAATAAATGGTTACGTTACTGACAAATTTTTATAAAATGTTTTTATGCATTAAATAATTAGAAAAGAGGTTGGATGAGCTGATTTTGTTTTGAGTATTATTGAAGTACTTTCACAATCAATGCTTAAATGAAGCATTATTTGCATATAGCATGGTATTTTTGCAAAAAAATATTGCGTGACGTTACTGACGGATTTTTTTTTTTATATATTTTTTTTTACTTTTTTGCTTAATAATTTAGTATTTAATTGCTAGACTGCGATTCCTGGTGTACAAAGAGACAAGCGTTATGTTGAAAAGCTAAAAGAAAGCAACAAATACGACGAGTAAAAAAAGAAAAAGGCCGAAGCAATGAAAAAGTATTTGTATCCGACAATTTATCTCATACTAAAGATGCCATTGTCCCATACATTTACAAGCTATTATATACAGTGAAAGCTCCCATAAGCGGACACCGATGGTAACCTACTTTCTGTCCGCATATGAGAGATGTCCGCTTGTGGGAATGTCATGGCCACAACCAAAAATTGTTCGTTCCCAAGAATGTGTCCGCTTATAGGAAATGTCCGCTTATTAGAGCGTCCGTTTATTGGAGCGTTCACTGTATATGGAATATTATATTATATATGGAACTATTTCGCAACGTCGCACAGTGGGCGAAATGGCTAGTTTAGCGGTATTTAATTAATAACTCGAAAACTAATAAAGGTATCAAAATGAAATTTGGCATGGGAGTTAATGAACATGTGATACACAAATTTGTGAATTTATTAATTTCTACAATTTTTGTTGTTGTTGTTGTGCGACTTTTTCTCCCCGCCTATTCAACCAAGAAACAAGGTATGTCAAATTTAACATTTTTCATATTTTTATTATATATTGTAAAAAGATCATGGTAGAAGAGACAAAAAAAAATTACACGTATATCGGCGTTTTAAAAATTGACATCTAAATATGGTTTTAATGTGGGTTTGAAATTGACACTTTTTAGACCCTTAACCTGAGCAAGTGGGTACATTAGCGAGAGAAGGAGTTTATATAATTGGATGAAGCTTGGTACTGATGTTTGTGTAGACCCAAGGGTATGTAGTATTGAATATTTTTGACATCTGAACATGGACACGCCCACCTCCTAAAGCAACCCACTATAGTAAAATTCATAAAATGGTTATAAAATGGCTAATATATGAGCCACAAAATAAAATTTGGTATGTGTGAATGTGTTATCAAATCTAAATTGTGTACGAAAAATAGGCGTGATCCGGCTAAGAACACACCCTCCTCCCATACACGCTAAAATGGCCAGATCACTAAAAAAATGTACATTTGTATTATTTATTTATTTTCTAATTTTATTTTTTTTTAATACTTTTCATGGTAAGAATGTGATAACATATTATTATAGCAAAGCTATTCATAATCTGAGCTGTCACTGTTGGACACTGAAGGCTGCAAATCAGTGTCTGAAAGAAGATTTATTAGCTCTCTATCTAGTAAAATATATTTTTTTGAATTTTTGGAAGTAGTCTTCGACGATTTTGAAATTAAAGGATCTGATGAAATCAGGAGTGCATGCATCAAGTCCTCCATTGTATGCTGTCGCGAATCATTGCGTGTGTGATTCAGGCGGAAATTTCGGACATCTTTATTCCTAGCCTCCAATGCTTCCTCGGACATCATACCAATTGGCAGGGCAACACTATTAATTATATCAGCTCCGTGTATTAATATTTTGTGAACGTAACTTGGCATGTAAAACCACGGATATTCATTCACAAACAATTCGGCTGTTTCGTATGCGTATTGGCGAAAAGATTCTGAATTAACTGCATACCCGCAAGACATACATCGTAAAACTACCCCAAATCTTCTGATAATAGCTTCACTAACGCCTGTTATTTGCGAAGCTAAAGTTGGTTGTAGAAAAAACCGTCTGGCTGTGTTGCCATTATTCGTATTTCCGCCACCAGCCATTGGAATGTCCAATAGCAACGACATTTTCTGCCTTAGTTCGTTTTGAATAGCTTTCTTCCTTTCGTCCACGATATCTTTATCTAAACTGCGGACCTGCCACTTTTTTAATGTAACTCTGTAGGCAATATGAATAATGCACTCAAAAAGGCGGATCCAAGCATGTAGAGTAGACATGCCATACTCATACAAATTCTCATCCACGGGAAGTTTTTTAATAAAATTGAGATCGTTCATTACTTTGGGAGTAGCTTTGGAAATTGCGCATATTTGTGATGATGATTTGGCAATCGCTGTAAAAACTTTTCCGTCAATCATGGTTAAGTGAAATTGATGGTTTATTTGTAGAGTGCCCAGAAAAGTTGGTGAGATTAGTGATATTTGGGACTTCACGTTTTCAACCTCGGTACTAACAACGTCAGCAGTTTCCTTCTGGCACATAATTTTAATTGGCCTACAAAAGCGAGTTGAAGAAGGCCGAGAATTTTTCCAGACTATACTCGATCCCAGTTGAATTTGCAATGGCACAATGCAAACCGTAAATAAATTTTCGTCGATCATTGTCTTTTCGGGATCGCTATACCTTTGCCGGTAGGTTGAATGACCACTGCTGCCATCACAACCCCATTTGTAAACTGCAACTAATTTTTCATTGCTGCCAGAAGGAATGTTTTGAAATAGTTCGGCGTCTGCTTCAATGATCCTTGTAACTGTGTGATCAACCAAGCTTTGTAGAGCCACTTCAGCAAAATATTCTGTCGCCAACACTCGACTTGGATAACATTTCTCTTTAGCTGACCGCAAAACATCATAAGTGGGATAAATGTTAGCGTTTCGAGCTTTGGCACCGGCCTGCATCAGCTTGTAAGTGAATTTTGTGTAATTACCATTAATAAAAAGTGACAAGGCTTCTTCAGGTGTATATTTTATAGGAACCTGGAAGTCTGATTCTAGGCTTTTTTTAATTTTTGCCGTAGTGTCTGCATCCGAATCCAACACTGATAAAACCTGAGATGCAGTTCTCTTTCCAGCCCTGTAAAGACTACTGCACGTTGCCACCAAAAGTTCGTTACAAGGAGTTTTATTTATCAAATTGGCAACTTTTTGGACTTGGTTTTTGGTTGTGCAATCCGAGAAGCTTTTAACGGGGCGTCCAACATTGGTAGAAGTTTTTTCATCCACTAACAAAAGCGGTCCATCCAACCATTGCTTGTTTCTGTGTTCAAAGTCCACCCTAACCCTATTACTTTCTTTCCACTTCGCAAATAATTTATAGTTAAAATTTCTTAATCTTCTGCCGATTTCATGACACTGCTCTTTGCTATATTTAGATTTATCAATGACATTATCAAATATATAAGTCTCTACCGCCGAAAATCTTTTCCTAGGCACACCTTCATTGCACCATATTAAAAACAGTGTTCGTTTGACAACCGACATTGAACCTTAAAAGTGGAATATATTAAAAACCTGCAGGAACCTGCAAAACATTTTTTAGACACACAATCACAAGGACTCATGTTCCCAAAAAAATACAAAACTACCACGGAAATGATCGAATACGAACAGTTGCACTCCACAAAAGACTAATGTAAGCTACTAGAGATAAGTCATCACAATAATTCATTTTGGCTACGATTTTTTAATAACTTACATGTAAACACAGATCACTGACATTTATTTTATTTTATACAAACTTTTTTCTTGAAATAAAAATTATAAGAGAAGAATTTAATAAAATAAAAAATATTTTGCAGCCAAAACAATGCACTCCTCAAAAAAGCGGGAAAATATTGTATTGCAGCTGCCAAAACATATGTCAAGTTTGAAAGCTCACAGCTTTTCACAAAAAGCTTTTTAACAAAAACTAAATATGTCAATAAGCTTATTAGGGTATTAGCAAACGATTAGTAAATAAAAATTGGCGCAATTAAATATTTCAAAATTGAATTAAACGCCGCTAGATTGGCCGTTTCCCCCTCTGTGCGTCGCACGGAAAAGGGTGCGTAGACGGATTCGGAGCCACAGTAAAGTGTGTTGTACGCAATCAAATAAAAGCTCGTCACTGCATAGTAAGCAGTGCACGGGAATTCGTTGAGGCGTTCCAACATACACAATAGCAAATATTAGTTGCGGAAGTTGCTGAAGAAGAGTTTAACAAAATTAACACGATTTTGGATACGGCCACAATTTTCGCAAACGCAAAAAACATTCGTGACATTTCGTCTTCGCACCAAATCCGTACCATTGGGGACGAAATAGTAGCTTATACTACTTCTCAGCAAGGATACAATTAAAATTTCTTTTTTTTGTGATATTTTAGGTTTATTTATGTTAAAAAAAAAAAAAAAACTACAACTGAAGTGATGATTTAGTTTTGCAAAAGTTAACAAGACTGAAATTAATAAAGACTTTTTTATTTTCCGATAATAATGTGTTTTTATTTTATAGAGTGTCCTGGCTTTAGTTCAAAATACTGATACAAAATTTTTTTTATCACCATTTAGGAAGAAATTTCACAAATATTTCGCAAAAAAAAAAAGAAAAACAGAAGTCAATTCGACATTTTTCGTACTAAATAGCCGCTAACGCTGAAAAGTAGGGAAAAATTAAAAATTTACATTTTAATGATGCAAAACTGGTCAAAAACCAATTTCAACCCTCAAGCTATAAACATCATTGAAGAGATAATTTAATTAACTAACACTCTATCATACAAAAATCAGCTTTAAAGGGCAAGCCCGATTTACGACAATTTTTTTTATGAGATTAGTGCGAAAAGTGGTTTTGTCTTAATATCTCCCCAGGGTTGCATCTTAAAACTACTCTACTATGATTTTTTTGGCCGTTTAGTGTCCCTCTATTAACCCAAGAAAAAAAAGAGACGTTACTGACATTTTGCGTCACGTTACTGACACTGCTTTCATGTCATTTATGTGATTAAAACATGAAATTTAAACCCCACCTTTTGGATAAAAATCATCTTTCATCCTTCCTTTTTAACATACTGGGCAATAATATATATGAACAATTTTGAATTCGCTCAGTTTTACACAAACGTTCAGTAACCTCCAAACACACTTCCAAAATCCGGTGACGTTACTGACGGCTTAAAATGGTCATAGCTTCACAACAAAACGAGATACAGCAAAATTGTCTGCGTATGAAAAAACAGTTATGACGAGAGCTTTCATATGCCGCTCTCAAGTTGGGAGAAATAATTGTATTTTGTAAAGATATTGACCAAAATATGTATACGAGCGTGACGTTACTAACGGTGGCCTTGCCCATATATGTAATTTATTTTATGTTATTTTAAATTTTTGAATTTAAAAGTTAATTTATTAAAAAGAAGAAATTATTAAGCTATCAAATCTATGTAACTGCGAAAAAGGTACGCTTCTCTCATGTGTCCAATGACGCACCTGTGTTTTTTTTTTTTTCTTGTGTCATTTAGGCCAAGAATTCAAAAGTCAAAAATTCTTTCAAAAAAATGTTTTAGTTTTAAAACATTTAAATGCTATGCTACAATCGATTAACAAATCAGATATGTTAGTTAAGCAATGACTTTTTCAAGTTAACAGGTTTCCATATTTGATATGACGTTCGAAATTTTGTGACACATGCATTAGCAGTGATTTGATAAATTGTTAGAGTCTGTTTTTTTTTTTTTTTATTTCTAAGCTTCATTTAAAGATAAGCACTGACAACATTTTAAATACGCTGCCATTAAACAACAAATTAGCGCAAATATTAAAAAAACCAAATTACAACAATAAAAATTACTGATTTATTGATTGCATATACTTGAAAATAATGATAAATCAGTGCAAACGTCATTCATAAAGATATCCAGACAAAGCTGATAAAAATATCAGTTATTTTGCTGACATGCGACGAAGAGTGATATAAATGGACGCACCGTACTTCAAAAACGTGTTAGGAAAACGTTAAGTAACAAAAATTAAATGATAATGCGTCATTGAATAAATTCAATTTTGTTTATAACATAAGTTTATGAAATATTTTGCCCTTCAGTTTTCATATACTAAAATACAGCTTTTCAGGTGCTTAGGGTTGGAAAAATTGAAATAAAAAAAAAAAAAAATCTAATTAAGTGCTTTGCCAACTGGAGCAATGTTGTGAGAGATAGAAAAAAAAAAGTATATATTCGATATTTTTCTAATATTTTTCAGTGCTGCTGCGCTACCAGGTTTGGCTATCTATCTGGAACCTATCTTATCTTGGCAGCATTCTATGTTAGCATTGTTTGTTGACATTTATGTTAGTTTTTCCCACCTCCTTCCCCCCCATTCACTTACATGGCACTAATTAGAAAATTCTTTTGGCTTTTGCGCGGCATTCTAGAAAATTAGCTAAAAGAAAAAACAACGAATCACAAAAAGTAATACAATAGTATTGCTTAAATAAATAGTAATCATTGATATTTCTTGTTTTTGCCTTTATTTGCTTTATAATTAAAGTATTTACATTTGCACCGAATTCTACGTACGTATATAAGACAAAACCAAAAATATTACTCTAGATAATAAAAAATAAAAAAAAAAATTTAAACAACATTTTTAAATTAAGTGTTATCAGCGGCGAGAAGAGCAGCAAATGATTAACTATCTACGTGCTAATTTTGTTGTTAGTCATAGTTAAGTTGAAACTGCAAACTAGTTGACCAATATCAGAAGAGCATAGATCGCAGTCATGATGGCGGAGAGAAAGGGTAACGTGCTGCTAACTGCTCCGTTCCTTCCCAGGCATCTGCAAATATTAAAGAAAACAAAAGATTTAATTACAGTTATTTATAGTCTTTATGAAATTGCTTTTTTATTTAGTTTTTTATATAATTTTAGGAAAATATACATTTTTGCTTGCTATTTTTGTTTTCAAGTTATCTTTGATAATCAATACGAATGTATTCCAGGTGTTCGCATTCAAAGCAATTTAAGCCCAAAGTTAAAGAGTTAAATTTTTTAAAATTTTTGTTTATATTTCTTTTGTGGTTTTTTTATTAATTTTGACAAATTGTTTAAATTTTTTTAATTTTCGTTTTGTTTTTAACCCTTAACTGCTACACTTCAAAAAATTAAGTTAAAAGTTTATGTTTTATTTCAAAGAACGCCTTAACCGTTGTGTCGATCGTAGAGCCCACGGGTACATTTGCAACTTTAATTTTCCTGTATCTTCCAAACGGTTAGTCCGATTGACCTGAAATTTCATGATATCCTCAACCATACACTTTTGCATCATGTGGAAAAGTTTCATCAAGATTGGAGCAGCAGTTCAGTCGATACAGCCCAAATTCAAGTTAGTGGAATGGCGTCGACTGCTGATGTACCCGGGTACTTGTATGAAAATTCATACAAATATATAGAAATAAATGGCAAAGTTCACTTTATATTGCTATATCTTCCAAGCGGCTGGTCCAATCTTGATGAAACTTCGTATCATAGCTTGGAAATATGTAATTGATATTGGTGTGAAATTTCAGGTCAATTGGACCAACCGTTTGGAAAATATAACCCAGTTACTAGAAAATGACCTAGCGTCAACAGCTGATGTTCTATGAAAATTCATACAAATATATAGAAATAAATGGAAATATTTAGTTTATTTTATGGAAATTTGTTTATTTATTTATAGAAAATCATTATAATGAAAGTAAAAAATATATTTTATGAATTTTAGCAGCATCTGAGGCATTGTGGATGATCCTTCGAGTGCTCTGCGCACACAGGCTTATTACAAATTGCACCATCCATTTTATTTTCACTTTTTATATATTTGCCGCACAAAATAAATTTTTAGGTCTTTACACTTCAAAAATCGCACATAAACTGACTTATGCATACAAAACTACTCAAAACGAAACCTGCGCAAAAAATCATGTTTCTGCCTGCAAAACTGGTTGTGCAAGGGTAGGTAGGCAAGATATTCCCAAATACCCTTTTGTTCCTGTTAGTAGACGTGTTTTCCTACACATTCCAAAAAAAAAATGTTTACATTGAACAAATATTTTATGAGTTATAATTATTCTGCGCAGGTACTAAAAATAGCACTATGAGCAAGAGGGGTTGATTTTCAGTTCAAATATAACGGAATTTTGCGAATGAAAATTCAATGTTAATTATTTTTCTTGGTAAAAAGGGATCAAATTACAAGGATTAAAAAAGAATTTGGAAATTGTTAAATTTTTATGGATTTTGGCAATTCCCATTTTTGGTAAAAATGGATTATTTAGGTACCAAATTTTTTTTTTCCCAAATTATGATAAATGTTTTGTTAACAAGACAATATTTCCAATAAATAAAAAAAAAAAAACCAGAAAATTACAAGAATCCAGGTAGTAGTTAATATTTGTATATCAAAAGCAACTATCTGCCATACAAAACGTATGAAGTACCCGGGTACATCTACTGTCGATGTGGATAAAACCCAACAGCTGTTGACACAACGGTTAAATAACAACACGACTGATCAATGCGAAGGCATGAACACACCTGAAAGCTTGAAATAAAACTGAGCGTACGGGAATAAATGGTAAAATAATGCGAAATATATAATGTTTTATTTTTTAAGCATATCCCCACAGACCAAGTGTACCAGTTAAGTGTTAAAAGTAAAGTGTTATAGTGAGGATATTTTTAAAAGGTATATAATATAGTATTTTTAAATTTTGATATGAAAATTGTTACTCAAATCTTTTTTTTTTTATTTTTATAATTTTGTTTTTTTTTGCATTTAAAGAGTAATTTTATAATAAGGCTTTATCAGAAGCTTTTTTTTTTAATTAGTTTATAAATCCATAAGAAAAGAAAATATATATGTTTTAATTTTACTCATTTTCAAATTTATGCAGTATATTTTCCCAACTTAATTTATTAGGAAATCATCCGAACTATTTATTAAATCCGTCCTTTTAGGTTGGCAACTCAGTAATTGCAGATTTCACTCATAGATGGCTTTAGTTGAATTTTTAGGTTTGCTGACGTAATCGAAATGTCAAACACGTTTTGTTATTTGATAGTTGGTACTTCAACTGTCAATCAGTAAGAAAATTTTTTTGATCGGCTGTGTAGTTTTTGTTTGGCGTCTGTTGAAAAATGGAGAATCTAAACGAACATTTTCGTCATATTTTGCTTTTTTATTTCCAGATAGGAAAAAACGCATCGCAAGCTCACAAAAAGTTATGCGCTGTTTATGTTGACGAAGCTTTAAAAGAACGGCAGTGTCAAAATTGGTTTGACAAATTTCGTTCTGGTGGTTTTTCACTCAAAGATGAAAAACGCTCTAGTCGTCCAGTTGAAGTTAATGACGACCAAATCAAAGCAATAATCGATTCGGATCGTCACAGTACAACACGTGAGATTGCAGAAAAGCTTCATGTATCACATACATGCATTGAAAATTGCTTAAAACAACTTTGCTATGTACGAAAACTCGATATATGGTTCCTCATGAACTGACAGAAAATCATTTAACACAACGCATTAACATCTGCGATTTGTTAACGAAACGTAATGAAAATGATCCATTTTTAAAACAATTGATAACTGGTGATGAAAAATGGGTTGTTTACAACAATGTCAATCGGAAAAGATCGTGGAGCAAGCCAGGTGAACCAGCTCAAACAACATCAAAAGCTGACATTCATCAAAAGAAAGTTATGTTATCAGTTTGGTGGGATTACAAAGGATATGTCTACTTTGAACTTTTACCACCCAACCGAACGAACAATTCAGATGTCTTCATTGAACAACTAGCAAAATTGAACAATACAGTTGAAGAAAAGCGGCCCGAAGTGACAAATCAAAAATTATTAGAGCTTGGTTGGGATGTTTTGCCACATCCACCATAAAGTCCTGATCTTGTACCATCTGATTACTTTTTATTTCGATCTTTGCAAAACTCCTTGAATGGTAAAAATTTCAATAATAATGATAATGTCAAATCGTACCTGGTTCAGTTTTTTGCTGATAAAAATCAGAAGTTTTATGAACGTGGAATTATGATGCTGCCTGAAAGATGGTAAAAAGTCATTGCTCAAAATGGGCAATAAATTACAGAATAAAGTTATTTCGTTCCATGAAAAAATTGTCTTTTATTTTCTAAAAAAAAATCCGCAATTACTTAGTTGCCAACCTGATATATATACTAGAAATACTTTCTAAAACTTGAAAAAAATTTCAAAATAGATCGAGTCGGATTATCATGATAAAAAACAACAGAACGATCAGAAGAGATAGTAAAATAACAAAAGGTGAAAAATATAAATTTTCTGCGGACAATGGCAAGCCTCAGAGAGTAAAATTTGCCATAAAAAGCTTCTTGAGAACATAAGCCGTTTGAAGTCGGCATAAAGCTTGTAGGTACAGTTCTCAAAATTTGTGTTCAAAGATTTTACAACACGCACAAGACAATTGATCATAAGAAGCTGGGTAAAAGTGCTTTCAAAGGGTTGAAATGGCAATTTTTGTCATTTCGTTTGTCGATAAATATTCCTTAATTCTTAGATCCTTTTAAATAAAACTATACGTAATTAGAAGTTGACACACATTCTCAAATAAAATTAAATTTGACATTTATCTAGTCACGCGATATGTTTTTTGACATTTGACTATGTTTTTTATTTAACAAAGAAGTATTCTTGAATGTGATCTTCAACAAGGGTGTAACGAGAGGGAATGGGGCAGCTTTCCTCCTAGACATCAGAGAAATTTAATTAGTAAAATATTATTTAAATATAAATATAAAAAATTTATGATCTTATATATTATTACGCCAACATAAAATGTTTAACCCCCTTTTTCTCAATTTATAGACAACACATTTGAATTAAGCTTATATCATTAGAAAGGTCTGGTTTATACCAACTGCAGAATATAGTTTTTATTCAAATATTTTGTCATTAAGATAGGTAAAAATTAGAAATTAAAAACACTTTTTTCCCATACAAAACAACACACAATTTTGCTGTTGTTGCACAACGTTGATGTTGTTAAGCAGAAGTCAAGAGAAAAAGAAAAAGCTTCAGTACAGCTGTCTGGTTGTTGTTGCTTTTTCTTTTCTCATTTCGGACATTCAGTCAGTAAGAATGATAAACCTATTCCACATTATTCAAGAATTGATAGCAAGAATTGAAGTTTGTTAGCAAATCTCTCACTTTCTCATGTTGTCAGAATGTTTATTCATTCTATTACGTACAAAATGATTCATTCCAGAATCTATATATTATTGCGTGAACACAAAGTTTAACTACCTTTTTACCTATTTACCAAACATATTCGAATGAAACTTATATCATTTAAATGCTCTGATTCGTACCAAGTGCACTGTAAAATTTTTATTCAAATGTTTTATCATTAGCATAGGTAAAAATTAGAAATTAAAAACATCTTTTTCCTCCATATAAAAGAAACAATAACAAAATACAAAGCCACACAGCTCTGCTGAACAGTGTTACTTGGGAGAGTAGAATGCGAGAGTGAAAAAAAAGTCAATAGCTTCAACAGAGCTGTGTGGTTCTTTTTGCTTTTTCTTTCCTATCTTCTCAGACACACTCGATCAGCGTTGCTGAGACAAAGCAAAATAAAGGTTCTCTCAATAAATGTGCATATTTATTTTGCATTGTTAAGTAGATATGTGCCGATTAAGAACATTTTCCAAAAATGCCACAAAATTGAAATCGTGCACTCTTATTGGGACACTATATTTTTTATTCATACAAACAGTTGCCAGCGGTTTTGCTTGCCTGCATATTTTGTTGCCGTTTTTCTCTCACTATCTTCAAAATTATTTTTCGTTTTTGCTACTTTTTTCAGAATAGATATTCTATTGCGCTCAAGAGTAGAATGAAAGAGTGACTCAGACACTTCAACAGAGCTGTGTGGCATTGTTGTTATTGTTGCTTTTTGAAGTGAAAACTTCTTTAGGTGCAATGAGCACTTTTTGGTACATGTAAATGTTATGAATTCGCGTCAGCACTGTTAACGTCAGCAATGCTATATCATCATCACTGTTAATATCATCACTGTTAACGTTAGCATTGTTAAGGCATGCACTGTTAATGCCTGCATTTCTGATTTACCTACAAGGCAAGCAGAAAACATAGCAACGCTTTTGTATCCCCACATCGGTGGCAGATAGTGTTAGGTGTGTTCAGAAGAAATGTTGAAGGTTAAAAATTATAGGACCAGCTTATATATTAAATCTGTTGAGGGGTCAATTCAGAGGAGATATATCTTACAATCTACAGTTTTTGTGTTTTTTGTATGGTGACCCCCAGAAGTGTGGATGATAGGGGATATGTGCGTTAAGAAGAAATGTTGAAAGGCAAAAACTAATAGGACCAGCTTATATATTTGACAGCTCTAGGAATAAAATCGGGAGAGATATTAACTATAATCGACAGTTTTTGCGTTTCTTGTATGGGGACCCTCAGAGGTTGGCAGATAGGGGGTAAGTGCCAGAGAACAGCAAAACTCACTTTTTGCTTGATTAAATCATTCACTGGAATTCGTACTCAACTCAACTCATTCAACAAAGTTCAGCGTTGAATAAAATCAGCACACTACTGGCGAACGCGTCTCTTGTGTCAGTTTGAGTTTGAGTTCGTCTGATCGAACTCACATGTTTGCGTGAACGAGTGTTGGCGTTGAATAAAATCCCAGTGGGCAAATGCAGCAGTCCGAAGGCCGTTTAAAAGGCCTGTATTTGCATTCGATAGGCCTTACACAATCCTTGTAAGCTCCCTTGTATTGTTTGTATGAAACGAGAAAATTTGTTAGTACTTCCGCACTCCCTGCTTTAAAGAGGCCTGCTATAAGCACTCCTTTAAAATGGCTTAAAGAAGGGGTTAACCAAAACAATTAAAAAAATATTTTTTTTTATTTCTTTTTATGTATACCTACCTATTTATTCTGTGATTCTGTGATTTTATTTTATTTTACATATTTTTGCCGGATAAGAATATTTCTAAGTCATGACGTTGATTATTATTGAGTATATTTGAACTAACATATATTTTAACTTTTAACGAAAAAGTAACCCTGAAATATAAGCAGAACCAGTTTTTGTAGGAAAAATATAATTGTTGTACTGCCCTGTGTAGCAGTCACATCACAGAGAAATAACGAAAACTTCTTGCCTTCCTTTTAGCAGGCAGGCCTTTTAGGAGCCCTCACCGATGCAGTGATGTTGTTAAGTGTGTTGACGCCAAAAAAAGCAGTTAATGCATGCCTTTTTTTCAAGAGGCCTGACTGAACTGCCCACTGGGATAAAATGATGCTGCTGAAGGCATCGTTTGTGTGAGCTGATTGACGGATTGAATTCACATGTTTGAGTATTGGCGTTGAAGTGTATACGGATATGTGTTTCGTAAATGAGAACTCAAAGAAATAGTTAAATTTAGTTGTTTGCAGTCAATCGTTATAAAAACTTCACCTTTCTTCTTCTTGTTCTCTTTTTCTCTCTATCTCTGTCTACACACGAACAAACTCATACGTGTTGATTTTTGCGTTTCATTCTTGATGAAAATAATCGTTGTTGAGCCCAACGAACAAGCATGAAATACGTATCCGAGACGTCCGTTGATTAAAATCACTGAGCCAACACGAAGCACATGGTTTGATTGGATTTAACTCAACAGCGAGTGTCTGCATTCGAGCAAGTCTGATTCATTAAACGCAGAGGCATGATTTTTACAGTGTTGATTACGTATGAATATTTTTATGTGAGTTTTGCAGTTCTCTGGTAAGTGCATTCAGAAAAAATGTTGAGGCATCGTCGGACAAACGAACCTAAACCAAACATAACAGAATGAAGGATTTGTAAAAGATTTTGAATCTAATGCTAGAAATTCAAAATTTTTTTGGCGCTAAGGTGGACAACAAAAATGGTTTTTATTTTTACGAATTCGGTACTGGAGCGAACACTAGATAAAAATGGGTCACTGAATCTGAATCCATTGCCAAAATTTTAAAATTGTTTAATTTTTTTTATAACAGTGTAAATAGTGCTAGGGGGCTGCTGACTTCGAACCTGATGTCAGAATTTTAAAATTCAAGATGGTTAATAGTGTTGCCACCTAGATTTCTTTTATTTTCACGAATTCCGTGCTAGAACAATCACTACGTAAAAATGGTTCGCTAAATCCGAATCCTTTGCCAGAACTTCAAAATTGTGTAATTTTTTTAAAACAGTCTTGCCATATATTAAAATGTATTAATAATTTAATAGAACCAGCTCATATAATTGATATCCCTAGGGGTCAATTCGGGAGAGATATAAGCTATAATCGACGATTTTTGTGTTTCTTGTAGGGGGATCCCCAAAAAAATGCCATATAGAGGTTAGGTGTGCTTAGAATAAATGTTGACGGATCACCTCTATGGGTCAATTCGGAAGAAAGCTTTATTTTATTCGAAAATTTGATGATTTATTCCAAAGAAGGTTCTAAAAGACTCTAAAAGACTTTGAAAGACTCGAACTATGATACTAAGTGAAGACTTTAATATTAATTTTGATATCGTCAAATTTCGGCCACATGCCATACTAGTCTATATATTAAGGGGGGACATGACATTGGTGGTTTTTTGATATCGACTTTTTTAATAATTTTGCATTTTAGCAAATATTCTTAAGATTATAAGAAAAAAATTTCATGGAAAAATTCCTACGGGTTGAAAAGTTACAGCCGGATTAGTGAGAGCGCATTTTTAATTTTTGCGCTACCTACGTACGGCAGCTGGTATAAACTTGTTTTACTTGCTACCTGACTTTTGGTGGTTGTTATTTCGTACCTTATAGTATAGTTATTTGCAAATGTTTCAACTACTTGGTATCACCATAGGAGCTACAGCATTGAATTTTTCCAAAGGAAATGATGCAAATCGTTTGAAATGCGCCAGAGTGAAGGCATATGAAGCAGGCATGGCAGATTGAAGGTAACCTTTTTTCTTTGTTCACAAACTTTGAACGCGTTTATCTTGAAACCATGTTTTTCGTACTGGTTGCGGCACTAGCGGGTTCATTTTTTGACGAAATTTTTTTTTTTTTGTATTTTTTTAAACTTGATTCACTATCGTATGACACGAGCTTTTTTTTTAAATTTTATTTAGATTTCTTATGAATTTTTAAAGTCAATATTTTTTTCGAAAAAAGACACTTTCAAATTTGGAACATCACCAAAAATTGAAAAAAAATTTAATAAAAAAGCTCGTGTCATACGACAACCAATTTTGTTAAAATTTAAAAAAGTAATTTTTTTTCCAGATCGGATAATTTTTGCAACTCCCAGCGCTGCAACCACGAGGCCCCGTTTTTTCTCTGCCGCCCGTTTGGAGCTCTATAAAACCATGTTGGAGTGAAAAATATATTTTTTTGATTTTTTTTGTTCTTGTAATTTGTTCAGTTCTCTACAATAATAAAAAAAATTTTGGAAAAATGTTTGTTTTTGACTGAGTTATGAATTTTTAAAAAAAGGTCTGTTTTCTCTGCCGCGAATGTCTTGTCCCACCTTAATATGCAAACAAAAAAGTTTGTGATCCCTTTTTTTCTGTATTAACTTTAACATATTCACATAAAACTTATATCAATGTAAAGGTATTTTTGAGTAGATGTGCACAATATAATTCTTATTCGAATATAAAGTGATTAACGTAGGTAAAAATAAACAAATGTAAAAACCCTTTTTTCCCAATGGGACAATGAGAAAGCAACAACAAAATACATAGTGGCACAGCTCTATTAAACATAGTTGCTGTAGCATACACAAGCAAGAGTAGAATGCGAGAGAGTCGCAGACACTTCAAAAGCGCTGTGCATCATTATTTTTGTTGGCGCTTCGCTAAACTTCTGTTTCTTCATATAATACATGCAAAGACATTTATATTTGTTTATTTTGTTCAATACTTCTGTTTAGGCTATAGGTTGGTGCGTTCAGCGAAAAAACAAAAGAAAACCCGATTTTGAAATGGCCGAATTTCGGCCACTGGCGATACAAGTTATTATATTAACACATTTGTTTGATAAACATCAATATTAATTACAGGTTTACCTGTTTAAACAGGTTTTTAAATAAAAATTATTGCAGGAACGTTTATGTTTTATAGTATTTTTTTCTTTTTTTTTAATGCCACTCGATTGTGGAATTTCTAATCAAGTCATTAAGAGCAATAAGGGAACCCAAATTTTAGACGAGTCATATAAGAATATTTTTCTTTGACGTAACAGTGATAACACTTCGTCCTCTCTATTTAAGTCCCTCTCTTTAAGTTCGCATACTCAAATTTCAGTAGCTTAAATTAGTGTCTTATAATATGTTAATGTGGTTACATAAGTGTTTTCAATTATTATCATGTCAAAAGGTCAAACAACAGTTGAACAACGACGAATTATTGTTAATAATTATAAAAAGGATATGTCGGTTAGAGAAATCGGTGATTTAGTTGGCAAAAAAAAGTCTACCGTTAAAAAAGATACCGCGCAACTGGCCGTGTTGAAAACAAAAAGAGAAATGCAGAAAAGAGAAAAAAGTAAGAGAAAGATATCAGACCGAGATGCACGATTTCTTCAAAAAGAAATAAAAAACGATCCGCTACTCTCCACCGTAGACTTTAATAATATATTGAAAGATGTCAAAAATTTTGCCGTGAGCCCAGAAACAGTGCGCCGACTTTTAAGAAGTAATGACTTGCATGGTAGAGCCGCTCGTCGTAAGCCTCTGATATCGGAAGTAAATCGTCAGCTCAGATATAAATTCGCCAAGAAGCATGAAAACAAAGATGCCAGTTTTTGGCCAAACGTATGCTTGCTGAGTTTTCAAGCATTCATTATTTCATCGTTATTTTTTCACCCATAGGTTATATTCACAGATGAGACCAAAATTAATATTTTCGGTCCGGATGGTAAGTGATTTGCTTGGAGAAAGCCGTGTAAGGAATTTGAGGACAAAGCAATTAAGAAAACGGTTAAATATGGTGGAGGCTCAGCTATGATTTGGGGCTGCATGTATGCGTCAGGCGTTGGCAAACTACATTTTGTAAAAGGTATAATGGACGGAAAAATATTATATTGACATTTTAAAGGAAAATGTTTGTGAGAGCTAAGACAAGCTTGGCATAAAAGATATTTTTGAGTTTTACCATGATAACGATCCTAAGCATTAGTCGTGGAATGCATGAAACTGATTGCTTTATAATTGTGCTTAGGTGCTTGCCACACCCCCACAGTCACGTTACTTAACTTAACGTTATAGAGCACTTGTGGGCGACGTTGGAGAAAAGAGTGTCTAAAAGGAGCAGTAAAAGCATTGCTGCCTTAAAAGAAGCATTAACAGAGGAATGGCAAAATATTGAGCCATATTTCTGCAAAAAAACTAGTTAGAAGCATGCCACGACGTCTTCGAGCAGTGATTCGAGCAGCGACGGCAAATCAACAAAATATTGAAAATACTGCTCTTTCTCCACTTCTCTCGTGTACTCTCTTTAAGGTGTCCCATTTTGAGTGTGGATTTTATAAAAAGAATTACAAATATAAACACTGAAATTTTTCTGTTTATCATTGAATTGAATTTATTGGTTATGTTATCGTTATGATTTTTGTCTATTAAAAAAATAAATGTAAGAAAAAAATGTGTAACATGAGCTGGAACTTTTATTTTTGACAATAAACTCAGATATAGGCGGTGTTCTACTTTGAGTGTGAGTAGCTGTACATATATAACGTTTTGGTGTACAAAATACACTTCTACTGCTGCATAAAATGTTAATCTCGCTATTTTAAGCTCGTCAATAATATTTTTTTTTTTGAGTTTTTTACTTACTTATTTGTATACTTACATTACTTATTTGTGTATAAAATCTTACTCCTACTCCTACTGCTACTACTGCATAAAATACACATGAAAACATTTGTTGATGCCTAAAATTTACCCTATTTAGTGTGTTAAATGCACAAGCTTTTTGTGTGCGACTCTTAATAATTGTAATGTTTTCCTAATTAAAAAAAAAAAAATAAGTTTTCGATCCAATAAACCTTTAAAGAAAAATATATTTCTTCCAATATCATACACTTATATAGTATATAGTATATCGAATATTTGCACTCTTTTTCCTTAACATATCCACTCAGTAATTTTTTTATTGTGATCTCTTTTACCGCTACTTTGAAAAACGATTTTGAAAATATTGGATTTGGCGTGGAAAATAAACCAATAGCTGTTTCACATATTATATCAATATCTACATATTTTTAATGATCAAAATCCCCCTGAGAAAAATTTTGGCTACGGGCCCGACTTCAACTCTGAAGAAATGTTCACCTTTATCATTAACTTTTGACCCATTGATTTTAAGAAAATTCTTATTACACGTACTTAAATTAAAGTTACTTACTCTGCTGACTGTGTTATAGCTGACATGGTACCGTTCAGGAAGTTGGTGAAATTGGCTGAGACTATCGCTCCATATTGGCTCAAAACTGTGCTATTAAGCATGCGTTCGCGGGTCAACACAACGCCGAATTCAGTGGCGTTATTTGTGGCATTTGTATAGCCGCAAGCTATGGCATAGTTTTTATAGTCAGTGGCCAGCAATTTGTATGTTCTAATTGGCCAGCTGGTGTTGTCGATCGAGAAGGAGATATTGTAACCAGCTACGGTAGGCTTATTGGCATCTGGCACTGAGACATTAGCCATGACGGTTTTGTTGAGCCACAGCTGTTTGCTGTCGTCGGCAAACGTAACGTCAACTGCTACGTTTGATGAATTGGCAATGGCAGAAATGTTAACCTTAACGCATGATACGGAATCTGTAGATGCAGGATAGCGCGCAACTTCATACCAATCACCAATTATCTAGAATGGTGAAAAAAAATTCCTTTTATTAATAAAAAAACAATTAAAATAAAATGGAGCTCTTACAAAATTTAAAAAAATTTTATAAATTAAAAGTAAATGATGAACATTTTTTAATACGTATAAAATAAATTTTTAATGCAGTTTATAACCAAAATAATTAACAAGGAAATCTATCAGAAGCTACTAACTTGGCTTGAATCGAAGGCAATACTTTCGGCATTGACGCAACTCAATTTAACCTCAGGCATCACAGGTTTTATTGGCGTTGCATCCTGCGCACTGGTGCTCAATGCCATTAAGACAATAGCAGCGACGGCGATGCTTGAAATGTAGGCCATATTTTTAGGAACTGAACTTGATTTTGCTTATTTTAAATAAATATATTTAATAACTTAAGCTTTTGTAGTACACTTTTTTATCACAATTTTTTTTTTCTTTTCTTAACACTGAACTGCACTGAGCTAGGCGTTTCGTACCGTTAAGCTGTTCAAATTAAACTGAAACCTTGGTGCGTCGTTGTTAAATAATTTATATCACAAAAACCGTTATCATAAAATAATTACAACAACAACAACAACAAAAACAATCGCTGACAGAAGCACCGCAAGTATAGTCAATACATATTTTATCTCTTTTGTACATTTTCTAGGCTTTGTAGGCTTCCCGTGTTTTAGATAACAGCTCACAGATTGTTGTCGGTTGCATGAGTAATGAATAAAGAGTGGGTGAAGTGTTTATATACGTACAAGTGAATATTCACAAGTGTGCTTGGTATTCTTCTGCAAAAATGAATTGTCTAAGCATAATTTGCACAAGCTTTTCGGTAGTGCTTCTTGTTAAAAAATGTACACAAACAATATCCACACACTGGTACTCGTATGAGAAAAAAATAATTTTTTTAAAAGAACGAAAATATTTTCAGCACAATTTCGCTCAGACAAAACTTGAAAAAAAAAATCAAAATATTTTTTTAAAATACGTGAATCAAACATTTTGTTTTCATGTTGTTGGAATAAATAGTTAAATATATGTATACTTTTTTTAAGATTTTTTAAATAGAATAGAATAAAGTCTGTATAAAGTTTAAAGCAATTAGGTAGCAAAAAATTAAACCAGAAAGTTTTATAAAAATTGCAAGCTTTTCTTTGGTTTTAAATATATTGAACCGAAATTTCCAGAATTCTTAGGTTTAAAACAAATCGGAAAAAGTTGTTCAAACTAGTACAAGATTTAAATTGTATTTGCGATATCCAGTGGCTTAGATAAAACTATTACCAAATACATATATCAAACCACGAATCCCCATACATATACATTGCAAAATAAAAATTCTTTTTTTCACAAGAAAGTTCTCAAAATTTGATTTAGTTCAGTGTTTAATTCTTCTAAATTGGTTAAATAAGCAAGTATAAAAGCCAAAAGTGTTTCTGATACATGCGTGCATTCTTTTGCCTCCACTTTTCATAATTTCTACAGCATTATTAACATGGCAATACAGAACTTTATTGCGATTTTTATTTTACTTTACTATTTTACTGATTGTTAAGAGATCAACTTATTTGTATTTGTTGATCTGACTGGTACCCACCCAGCAGAAAACTCGCTCAGGCCTCTAATAGTCAGCCTAGAATTCAGAATAGAAAATAAGCATAATCATGCCTCCATTATGCAGTTCAGATTTCAAGGCTGAAATTGAAATATAATTTAGGCTTCCTTTTTCCAGACCCGTATTCTTAAATGATATTAAACAAAAACTCAACCCTCTTTTATTTCAGGCCGAATTTCATATCTGAATTTAAAATAAAAATTGATATTCAGACTAGAAATTATAAATAAGAATTTAAAAAAAGTTGTACAAAATTTTAGATCTGAAGAGGTGGACAATTATATGAAAAAATCAGGGGTGTTTTCAAGGAAATGTCGGGCCTCGTGTCATGCCTGTCAGACTTGAATTTCAGCCTGATCAGGCTGATATTTTCTGCTGAGCAGGTTCGATCGTCACAACACAGACGGCAGACCGTGCTGTTTTATTTTTTAGTTATTTATTTATTTTTTATTTACATATATTTAAAAGAAGATATTGTCCTTAAAACCTGAAAGGAATCAATTCGCTTTACCTACTCCGTTCTTGCATTGAACCGCGCACCATACGGCTACAAGTTCAACAAGCTACCATCGCACCATTGCCTCCCTTGTTGTAAAGCGAACAGAACATGAACAAAGCCAAAAATGGCGTTGTATACATACATAACATAACATACTTAGCTTAAACATACTAAACTTAACTTAGCATATGACATACTTAAAAAATTTGTCGCTTTTTTCAACTAAACCCTAAATAAATATATATCGATGGTTCAGCTCACAAAAAGTGATTTATGAAAAATTAAAAATGTTCAGCAATGCTGATTTCCTTTTTGAATTTCAAACATTTTAGTATAAAACAATTATTTTAGTCTTGTACTGATCATCTTCCAATGAGATTTCACTTAATATAATTTTACACAATATAGATTATAGCTTGATGAGTTGGAATATGCAGTTAACCCATTTTCGTTAAAAGAGCACTCACTTATCACTTTTGTGTGCTTAGCCATCGATATACAGTAATTACCGGATATAAGAACTTAGCAAAATGCTCAAAATTCAAACTCTTTATCCGGGAAAGTCTTTTATGAAAATCCCGGTTAAAAACAGTTTTGGGGCTTATACGAAAAACCCATTCAATGAGCCATTTTTGGCTTATAAAAAAAATTTGCCCTAAGAAACAGCCGTTCTTATAGGAAACTGCATGCACACCCTACTCGTATTAATAAAAGAAATTATGTTGCAATAACTTTTTAAATTAATATTTAAAAAAAAAACCCCCAAATGGCCATTTCAGCCCTTGAAAGGACTTTGACCGAGCTTCTTATGATCAATTGTGTTGTGTGTGATGTGAAATGTTTGCACACAAATGATCGAGAACTGGACCTACATGTTTTACGCCGACTCCGAACGGCTTATGTTCTCAAGAAGCTTTTCATGGCAGTTTTTAATCTCTGAGGTTTGCCATTGTCTGCAGAGAGGTGACGGCCGAACAGAAAAAATAATTCAATTGAAAAAACTTTCTGTGTTGGCTGGAGGATACGAACCTGGGTTCTCTGGCGTAAGAGTCACACACTCTACCCACTACGCCATGGCCGCCAAATTAATATGTATTTATGTTAAAAAAAAAAGAAATGTTAATTTGCTGGATTAATGGAGAAGTGCTGTCTCCACAATCTAAGCACACACTGTGTATCCGTATTCAGATCTCCATTTTCATCTCTGCAAGTGGATGCTCAGGGCTTGAAACCTTGGGTTAGACGCTTAACCTGTTGATAGAATTTTCGTGCATCCTTCTTGCCCTGGTATACCTCTAGTTCCTCACGCTCACGCTTTTCCTGCTCTCTTTTCTTGCGTCTGAAAAGGCGCCTCTCTTCCTTCCTCTTTTTGTGGTAGTTTTCTCGCACGGCTCGCGTTGCAGCTGACTGCAGCGTTTTTCTGTATGCGGCGTTTTTTACTGCTGTCGCGAAGCGACACTCCTGATCGTAAAATTGATTCCGAGGTTGCGGGCGCAGGAAACCAATGACTTCTTCAGCGGCAGCGCGCATGGAGTGGGATATATGAGCCCAAAGTCCGCCGGCGTCGTCGAGTCCAGAGGCTGGTTGGTTGAGCTTAACCGAGAGTTGAGCGGAGTAGGCTTCGGAAATCCGTTGTAATTGCAGCTTAGCGACATCTAGCTTCCGTTGCATTCCTGTGCGTATGTTCTTCGCATTTCATAATCGCATGCGGATCTTGGCTGCAACAAGATAATGGTCGGAGTCAATGTTGACCCCCCGAAATGTACGCACATCTAGAACACTCACAACACATCAATTTGGTTTCGCGTTTTTTGATCCGGGGACAGCCAGGTGGCCTTGTGGATGTCGAGGTGCTTAAATCTGGTGCTACTAACTACCATGTTTCGTGCCACGGCGAAGTCGATCAGTCTTAGACCGTTGTTCGTGGAGGTCTCGTGAAAACTGAACTGACCGACAGTGGGGCCAAAGATGCCTTCCCTTCCGACTTTCGCATCAAAATCGCCGAGGACTATTTTCACGTCATGGACCGGAAGGTGGTCATATACGTCCTCAAGACTAGCGTAGAAGCGTCCTTGACGGCTTTGTCCTTTTCCTCCGTCGGGGCGTGCGCGCAAATAAGGCTAATGTAGAAAAATTTTGCCTTGATGCGGATCGTGGCCAATCTTTCGTTCAAGGGTGTGAACCGGGAAACAAGGTGGCGTAGTTTCCGGCTAACGACGAATCCACATCCGAATTCGCGCTTCTCCGCATAGCAGCTGTAGTAGATATCGCAGTGTGCTTGTTTAGAGCAGCCTTGCCCTTGCCCATCGCATTTCCTGGATGGCGGTGATGTCATTTTATTTTATTGAGGGCTTCCGCCAGTTGGATAATGGCACCTTCCCTATAAAGGGTCCGGACATTCCAGGTGCATATCTGTAAATCATTGTCCGTTTTTCGTTTGTGGTGGTCGTCAACGTAATTGGGGTTCTTATCCGAGGCTGGTTTAGTTTTCATTGGGCAGTAGTAATATGGCGGGACCCAAACCCTGCGCACATTTCATGTTTAAGGTCTATGGATCGACCCGCCGCTCAAATTAGCCGTCAAACTGGCGATGCCAGGGAACACCACGTGGAGGTTTGAGTCGAATTGAGACGATTTCGACATGGATAATGCTGGCCTCGCCAGATTGAGGCGGTCAGACACGTTGCCATGTGAGGTTCGCCCCCTGTCCCCCTGATAATCAGGTATTAAAAAAAAACTCTTTTTGAAGGTAATGTTTTTTTTTAATCCCACCCAGAACCAAAAGCTATCTACGCTACTGGCCATAGCTATATATATATATATTAGGGTGTCCCAAAAAAGTTGAAGTTGTTTTTTTTTAAATTTTCGTATGAAATTGAAACAAATAAAGCTTCGTGTACCTAGGACCACGAGAACCCGCGCCAACGTGCATCGAAACGTGCCAGTACTTGGCGATATGAGGAAAAAGTGCTAATTTTTTCAAAAAAACCCAAATAACATTTGTGGTAGTGTAAGTTTTCGAAAAGTTGGCCTGTAGCCCGTTTTTTATTTAATTTTTCTTTAAAATAAGCTATCAAATATGAAAAATGGACGAAAACTACCTGTGTTGTGATTTTTTACTTTTCGAAAAAAGTAGTGTTTTTTTTTTGTTGTATTAAAAAAAAAAATAGAAAAAATTCTCATTTTAAATAGTTTAAATGAAATCTTGTGGGAATATTTTCTTAAACTAAACCTAATGCAGATGTAAAAAAAGTGTGTAATTATGTTGAATAACCTGGTCGGTATGCATTTTTTGCTAGAAGTGTACCTTTTGGAAAATTTCGAGTCTGAGTAGTTTTACGAAAAAATTTCTAAAAATACAAAATTTAAAAAAACAAGACAGCTTGAGCTATTTGCAGCAAAAATAAAAAAAGAAAATTAAAAACTGAAATTCGGGAAAAAAAGTTATAGCTTGCGAACTTTTTTCAAAAATAATTCAAACTTAAATAGTTCCACAAAAATATATCTGATTTTCGCTTGAAAATTTTTTGTATTCCAGGGTTTTTAAAACTGTATGTTAGTTTTTTTCATTCCGTTTTTTCTATAGGCTGGATTTGGGTATTTCAACGAAAAAGTCCCCAAAAGTCGAAAAATGCTTTCAATTTTTAACACTTATGCCCTTATTTCTCTCATTTATCCCTAAAACATACGAAAACTAAATTTCTGGTCATTTTGGCACGTGGCTTCTTCGTAACTTGTATGAACATGTTTCGATGAATGTCGGCACGAGTTGTCTTGTTGCAAATGAGCAGAAATCCAGTGATTCTAAGTACACCAAATTTTTTTCGAAAGTTATCTTCTTCATGCATCAGATATTTATTTTGGATTGACATCGAAACAAGGTCGAGCATTGGCCTACCAATATGCCAAAAAATAGATATTGATTATCCACACTCTTGGGATCGCGATGGAATGGCCAGCTTGGCCACCCAAAATTGTCATTGAAAAAACCCGAGACAACGAGCTTAGCAAGAACTGGCGCATTCAATTCAACGAATGTTCCTGCTTTTTTTCGAATTACTTTCCAATAATGAAGGAGATCAAAATTGGACCAACCGACATTTGGAACGTCGATGAATGAAACTGGCGTATCTACAGTGCACAAAACAGTCCACGTAATCTCACGTTATGGTCGGAAAGAAATCGGACAAAGCACTTCAGCCGAGCGCGGAAAGTTAGTGACACTCGTCCAAGCTGTATCTGCAAATGGAATGGAATTTTGGCTTTTCGCGCACACGTTTTCAAAAACATTTTATGAATGGTGGACCGTTAGGCGCAACAGGAGGAACAAAGCCCAGCGGGTGGATAAATGCAGAATTGTTTGTTGAGTTTTTGAAAAATTTTTCAACGATTCACTCGCTGTGATCGTGATCAGCCTGTGCTTCTTCTCTTGGACAAACATGAATTCCATCGTTCTTTGGCAGCGTTGCAGTTTTGCCGAGACAATGGAATTCATGCTGTTTCGTTACCGCCCCATTGCTCCTATCTCTTTTAGCCACTCGACGTCAGCGTATTTGAACCATTCCAAACTGCGCTTAGCAAGCAATTTGAAATATTCATGCAAATGAATCCAGGGCACATCGTTCAAATATTTGACATTCCAGCAATGTTCTCGTCTAATGGAGGTAGCCGCAAATGAAGTAAATATAAAATCTGGCTTTCAATCCACGGGAATATGGCCAATGGACTCGGACATCTTCAAGGAAATCGATTTCATGCCGAGTGCTTCAATGGGTCGAGAAAATCCGAATGACACTCCGAATGAAATGGAAGCAGTTGTGGAAGCAGGAGAAAAACAATAGGAGCAAGAGAATCAACAACAACAACAAGGAGAAGACAACATATCCACTCCGCGCGCAACAAAATCCGTCCTGGATTCAACTCTCGAGTCGCTTACGCCTTTCGCGAAAGCTCACACATTGCCCGAAAGCCCGACATTGAGAAGAGCAAAGGAAAAAGCAAAAGAACACCAAAAAGAAAAATGCGAACAAAAACAAATAGAAAAAATAAGAAATGCAACAAGGAGGACAAAAGCGACAAAAACAAAAAGAGAAGAAAAGAAAACAAAATGCGAAAAAAGAATGCCAAAATAAACAACAAAAACAGAAGAAAAGAGCCATCAGAAGAGACATCATTTCAAAAGAGACATCAGAGGAGACAGCCGCTTCAACCTAACATAACCTTGTGTTCATTTTAAAAAAAAAAAAAAAACAGCCTTAAAAGGTACACTCCGCGTCAGCAGAATAGGTTCACAACTTCAATGAAATGCAAACCATTTTTTTCTTTTAAAATGAGCGTAAGGGAAAACTTTTTGTTGTTGTTTTTTCTTAAGTGTTTTATTATAAAAAGTTAGGTAAAGAGAAATTGTGCATAAAGGAACCGTTAATTTTCTATTGTTCTCTTAGCTTTGGCATTACAAAAATATGCACTTGTTGATGCGTCATTAGAATAGGTTCACAGTTAACATCTTCAGTTTCTTTCAAAGTTTCAGAAAGATCGGTATTTAAACAAATTAAAAAAAAAGTGTTACAATATTTCGTGGCAGTATGGAACGCGGAAAAACTTTAAGTTCGGAGGAAAAAGTTAAAATTGAGATGTACAAAGAGCAAAACTTAAGTACTCGTGAAATCGCTAGCAAAGTCGGTAGAAGTCAAAAATTAGTAAGCAATTTTTTAGAAAATAAAATTGGCTATGGAAAAAACATGAAAAGGTGTACATATTCTGCGGCATCAGCTGCAGATAAGAGAGCAATTATTCGGAAAGCCTCCAAATCGTGCCTTTCGGCATCAAAAATTAGCCAAAAAGCTGGGGTAAGCGCCAGTCTTTCAACCGTATAGCACCTAACACGACGTAAGATTAAGAAAAATAACCACTAAACCCTGAACTGAAGGAAAATCGGTTGAATTTATGTAAGAATCACATGACTTGGAAGGGAGAATGGCAGTACATAGTTTTCTCAGACGAGAAGAAATTACATTTGGATGGGCCGGATGGTTATAACTATTACTTTCATGATATACGAAAAGAGGAACTTTTTTTTAACTCGTCATCATAGCCGCGAGGGAGGCGTAATGGTTTGGGGGGGGCTATAACATATTTTGAAACCATTGAAGTGAAGTTTCCAATTTGCAGAATGACTGGAAATAGAGTATAGAGCGATGCTAGAACAAGCTTTTCCAAAGTTTCAGAATATTTTTGGACCCCTGGAATGGATTCACCAATAGGATAATGCTCTTATTCATACGGCAAGTATCGTTACAAGCTGGATTAGTGAAAAAATGTTCAACTGTTGTCATGGCTCCATACTCACCGGACCTAAAGATTATTGAAAATGTATGGGGTTGGTTAGTTCGGAAAGTTTATGACTCCAGTCGACAATTTGAAGACAAAGAGTCACTCATTTCTGCCATTAAAGTGGCTTGGAGTAAAATTTCTTTGAACTACTTGAAGCAATTTTATGATTCCATTGCAAATCGGATTTATGAAACTATTTTAAATAAAGAAGGTAGCATTCGATAATAAAAAAGTGTTAAATAACACAAAAATAAATAAATTAAGTTAAAAAAGAATATTTTCGACTCTATTTCTTCAAATTAATGGGATGAATCTATTCTAATGACGCACCAAAAAGTGCATATTTTTGTAAAGCCAAAGCTAAAAGAACAACAGAAAATTAAAGGTTCCTTTATTTTCCATTTCTCTTTACTTAACTCTTTATAAAAAAAGACTCAAGAAAAAACAATAACTAAAAGTTTTCCCCAACGCTCACTTTAAAAGAAAAACTGGTTTGTGCTTCATTGAAGCAGTGAATCTATTCTGCTGACGCGGAGTGTATTTGAATAAATGCACAACTAATATAAGTTAATTAAAAATTTTAGCGTTTCACTAACAAATTACAATGCGAATTCAAAATTTATGAATTTGAATTTGAATAATGAAATTTCTCTCACGATTCGCTGCAAAAAAAATGGGAGTCTGTTTCGGACCATGTGGAGGTCGGTTTTGGACCACCATTTTTAAGAACGTCAAAAACATTGACTTTTTCTTTTGCCTCGGTATCTTCCACTTAACGACACTCACAAACCTCACTAGCTGCCATTAAACATAGAAAAATTATGCCTCTACAGATTAAAACTTTGAGTTCAGCAAAAAATTGATTTTTGATAACTTTATGGCCTTTACTATTTGGGCGGTCGGCATGGGACCACTCTCCCCTACACATTTTTGACAAAAAAACCAGGTCGAGGAGAACAAGTTGGTTATATTTTTTTTATTATGTACCTAGATTGAGGTTGATTTTATTTGTGAACAAATTTTAATACTTACAAAGCGCAGTCTAAGTCAGCTCAAAATCAAAAATAGTTAAGTGGCTAGCAATGTTACGCCACAATTACAAAATAATAAAAATTGAACACTAGTGAATTGCGTCTGTCAATAGTATTTCTACTAAATTTAAGTATTAGTTCTTTGAATAGTTATGTTCACACATGGCTTTTAATATATGAAACTTTAGTTTAATCCTTGTCATAAATATTATCGCGAATCAAACAGTTTAGTGACAAGCTTCTTTGAGCAACAGTTGTTCTTATAAGAAAAAATTTCAACACAAGTACTTAAAGGTAATAAATACATATCATAAAATGTGCAGCAAGTCTTCGTTTATGACTTGTGAGGATTGGCATGCTAAGCGTCAATAAGCCAGTACTTGACAATTTACCATGAAACATTGAGGTTACTTTTTCAAGTAGTCTTTGTATCGGCAACACTTGAGATATGAAAAAAAGAATTTTGATAGCTTTTAACTGATTTTTTCTGAACTTACTTTTGTTTGATTTTGCTTGCGTTCGAGTAATTGTGATGAAATTAATGTGAATGAAGTAAATGTGATGAAACAAAATTTTCCTGCAGCTTATGTTATCATCATTTCTTAAAATAACGTCTCTGATTAAGCAATAAAAATGTTTTGCTTGGTTGATTTTTTTTTTTTTTTTTTAGCTTCCGTTCTTGCGTTAAACAAAATTTAATTAAGTAACAGCTATTGGCTTTCCACTTTATATTTGTTTGTCTCAGGTGTATATATGTTTTTTAACATCTTTGTGTGCAGATACCAAACTAAGTAGCTGAGTTTGATTGAGTGTCACATGTCAAAAATGTTCGCTTATCTCAAGATAAACTATAACATTTTGCCTGATTTGTATTTTTTCTGTTATTTTTTTTTTTATTTTTTATTTATTATTTATTTGAAAAGAAGTAAGCATAAGTACACTAAGAGCTAGCTCTTTTATAGTACAATATATATATATAAATTAATGAACATTAATGAAATTAATAAAAGTTTTAAAATTTAAAATTTAAATTACATAATATCAAAACAAAGTTTTGGATATAAGAGTAACCAAGTATAATTAATGTATATTTTTTTAAAACTAATTAGATTTAAGATAAAATATAGAGAAAGATATAAGAAAAACAAAGAATAGTATAAGAAAAAGTAATTTAAGTAGTAGAAAAGAAAGAAAAAACAGATTGCCTAAAAGCTACTCTCCCACGGATCTCTCTAAGCCCACGAGGCAGAGCATTCCACAACCTAATGGCGTTGATGAAAAACAGATGAGATGAGGTAAGCGAATAATGTCTCGGAACTATCATGACATGGCTTCTTCTGGACATACTAAACTGCAGTTTTCCAAACAAATACTCAGGCTTTTTCTCATAGATTAACCTATGAAGGTAAATGCAGTTCCTAGCATTTAGATAAGTTATAATATCACAACCAAGTATTGCATTTCGGAAACTGGAAAGACGATCGTATTTTTTAAGACCAAAAACATACCTCGTGGCATAATTAAACGCTATTTGAAATTTCAACTGGGACGAAGAATCAAGTTTACTATAGACTATTTCAGAGTAAGTAAGAATAGGTAAGATAAGTTGAATTACCAACTTACGCCTGATATCAACTGGAGTTACACTGGCTGACAATGTTAAGTTTCGTAAAACATTATATACCTTTTTCACTACATTATTAACATGATCCACACAAGACAGAGAAGAATTCAAATGAAATCCAAGATTTACAATTTTCGACACAACTGTAAGCTTATTGGATCCAATAAACAAATAAGGGAGATCATTAAGACTAGTCTGAGACTTACAAACAGGAAGAACATATGATTTTGAGGGGTTCAGAAGAAGACAATTTTTTATAGCCCATTCATTAACACTGTTGAGGTCTTCATTCAGCCTACAACAAAGGTCATCAATAAGGCCAGTTCTACGAGAAAGATATAACTGGACATCATCAGCGTATGCATGGACAGTAGTATGATTACAAACAGAAAAAATATCATTTAAAAACATTGAAAACAGAAGAGGGCCCAGTATGGACCCTTGAGGAACACCACTAGAAACAAGTTTATACCCTGACGACAATTGACCTATTTTAACTTTTTGATACCTAAAGGATAAGTAGCTGGACATTAAGTTAACGGCACTATCACAGAACCCAAACAAAGACTTTAGCTTACTACACAAAATATGATGATTTACTTTATCAAACGCTTTCGAAAAATCCAATAAGCACAGAAGCGTCAACGACCCATCGTCATATTGTGGACGTATGTCATCAAGAATCTTTACAACTGCAGACGAGCAGCTATGTCCAACACGAAACCCAGATTGAAGCGGGGATAAAAGGTTTTTACTTACTAAGTGGTGTGTAATTTGCTGAGCCATGAGTTTTTCACAAATTTTTGCTAATGGTGAAAGGATGCTTATTGGCCTAAAATCATTGGGACAGGATGGATTTTGCTTTTTTGCTATTGGAAGAACGATGGCAACTTTCCATAAATCCGGGAACGTTGACGACATTAAACATGAATTAATAACGTGAGTAAGAGGGCTTATAGTGTGGGGCAATAAGATTTTTATAAATTTAATGGCAATACCATCAGCAGCCATAGCATTTGATTTGATATGCGACACACTTTTACCTACATCAAGCTCAACTACAGGGGAAAAAGTAAAAGATTGACATATGGCAGGGTTTAAGAGGGGAAAAGTATTGCTGTTGTTGGAAACAGATGCAGCATTGTCAGCAAAAAAAGAGTTTAAAACTTCAGGATCTAGATGGCATTCAACTTTATTTTTGTTGCATACCCCAAGACTTTTAATATTATTCCAAAGCACTTTACTAGGAAGAGAGGGCTTAAGTTTATTAGAATAAAAAAGCGTTTTTGCTTTTCTAGTAACCACTACGGCTACATTTCTCGCAATTCTATAAGCTTCCCAATTGGCATCTGAGGGACTTAGCCGCCAAGTTTTACGTAACTTGTTTCTTTTCTTAATGACATATAGGACATGCTGGGAAAACCAGGGACACGATATGTTTTTTAATCTACAACTACGTATAGGAACATGTTTATCAAATAGGAAATAAATTGGTTCGACAAAAGAATTAAGCTTATCATTAATATCGTAGTGAAGCCAACAATCATTAAATGATAACAACGAAAGGTTTTTAATAAAAATATTTTTTTCTCAAGACACAAAAAAATTGCAAGTAGGAATTATAATTTATTATGAAATAAGCGCAGTATATTTGCCATAAAGATTAAACAATTTAAGTGTAAGCCAAGTTATAGAAATATATTTCTGTGTTTTTCAATCAAAATAAAACGCTTCTTCTGTTGCGTTGACTCATCAAACAATATCATAAAATATGACGCGTTTTATTAATGTTTGTTAAGCCTTTAAATCCAGCAATGAGTGGAATGCTATTTTTGTTTCGCCTTCGTACATGCGTACCTTTACTTTGTTGTAATGAGTTGAATTATAGATAATAAAACTACCAGTTAAAGTTTTTACAGGTTGATTGCTCTGATTTATTTTATTATGAGTGTATATAATTTGGTTGCAAGACATCAGTTAAATTCTTTACACTAGCTATGTATGTGAGTCATAATTTTCAGAACGTTTTGATTTTTATTATAAAGAAAACGATAAAGCAATGAAATTGTTTTATCTTCCAACAGTAATGCATTGTGGTGTAAATAATAAACAAAATTAATACCACAGCTAAGGCACACTTATCTCCAAATATGTCTGCATGTGGCTGGAACAATTCAATTTTAAGCAATTATATCCTATACTGTGTTTTACTGCAACTGGAAACAAAAGAAAGTCGATGATTTTTTTGTATCACTTTAAGAAAACTTATTTTGATTCTATTTTATGATCTTTGTGGAAAAGTATTCAAAATAGAATTTAAAAAAAGTGACCCAAAAGTAACTGACATTTTGATTCGGGCATTGCTTTTTTTTTGTGACAAGCGTAGAGTACTAAATCTATAACAGGTGTCAGCAGCAAGTTTGACTGTTTATTCATAAAAAAATTCACAAAAAAACACAAATTCACAAATTCAAAAAAAAAGTTAAAATTTTGCAATGACGGTTCGCAAAACCTGCATACCGGCCAGCATAATGCACCGTCTCGCAACACTATGTCAAATTAATCTATTAAATTTGAGACCACTCGCTCTGTTGTGGATGCGAAAAGAAGTGGTAGTTCCCTGTTTCGCGTGTTCGGATGAAATTTGAAATTTCGATTTGTCATTGTGGTCAGTTCCAATTATTATTTCCTATTGGGCGTGTGGGAAATTTCATGAAAAGGCTCTTGTACACTCAAAAAATTTATTCATAAAATGGCTACGAATGATATTCGTGGAAAAAATATTCGTGCATTGTACGAATATTCGTACAATTAGTATTTTTAATCTCTGAGGTTTGCCATTGTCTGCAGAGAGGTGACGGCCGAACAGAAAAATTGATTCAATAAAAAAACTTTCTGTGTCGGATGGAGGATTCGAACCTGGGTTCTCTGGCGTAAGAGTCACACACTCTACCCACTACGCCACGACCGCCACAACTTATTCGTTGTATATACTAATTCTATTCGTAAAAAAATAGAAAAATTCGTATGGGTGCATTGTACAAATTATTGTGTACATATAAATATACCCACTGAACCATAAGCGAAAGTTTTGAGTAAGGTGAGAGTTTTGCGAACGTTTTTGGTTAGAATTTCTTTTTTTTAATTTTTTCTTTTTTATTTTGTCGCTTAAAAGTGCTTGTTATAAAAGATTAAATTCGTGAAAGCTTTTCCCATAAAGAAAAATTGTGCATATTTTGCGAAATTCATTAAAAACTTATTTTGAGTAGAAAATGAATCATTTTTGTATCATTTCAGTAGGTAAAACTTCCTTGTAAATGAACCATTTTTTGTTCATAAATGAGTTCGGAAATGAATCATTTATGTTCCTTTTTTGCATTCTGAAATGAGTTCAGAAAAGAATAATTTTTTTTTATCATATCAGTAGGAAACAATTTCTCATAAACGAACCATTTTTTGTTCATAAATGAGTTCACAAAAGAATCATAAATGTTACTTTTTATATTCTAAAATCAGGTAAATAAAGAAACTTAAAATGAAAATGTTAACATTCGTCATATGAACTTTTTTACCAGTGGATGTACTGCTACACGTATGAAAATTTTCAACATTTCTATCAAAAATTAAAATCAAGCCCAAATAGAATGAAAACCACGAAAACATTCCAGGCAAAAATGTAATCAAATAAATTCCCCAATTAATAACTTAACTATTTTGATATTTCATATATAATTTGGAAGTTTGTCAAATTGGAAAACAATCACGCCTTTTCCCCTTTCAAACATCAATATCATGAAAAACACAATGCGTGAATTTCAGCCCAGGTATATTAATCCTATTAATCCAATGATTGATATGATCTCTAATTTTAGTAATAATCATTTCTTCTTTAACAAAATATCGATATGTAATTATAAATAGTATTATGCAATAATTAAATTTATAATTCAAAAAGGTTCTTTGTTTTAACTCATTATTGAACAAAAAAAGTTTTGTTTTTGAGAGGCAATTAAGTCCAAAGATTGATACAAAAAGGGTTCAATTTCGTTTCGGTTTCGAGTGCCGAAAAATAACTTTTGTATGGTTAATTTTTTAACTCATTTCCGAAGAAAAAAACAGTTTGTTTCTGAGAGGCATTTTCGTCCGGCGATTGATTCAAAAAGGGTTAATTTCCGAGTGCCGAAAAATAACTTTTATGGTTCTTTTTTTAACTCATTTCCGAACAAAAAAGAGGATAATTTATGGTTTTTTTTTTAAGTCATTTGCGAACAAAATAAGGTTCGTTTTTGATAGGCATTTTAGTCCAACGACTGATATAAAAAGGGTTCATTTATGAGTGCCGAAAATTAACGTTCCTACCCGAAAAGGTTCATAAATGAATTCAAAAACGGTAGTTTTGGTTCACTGGGTAGCATTCGTAAATGTTTCATACGAATAACTTCGTAAATTCTTTCATTTCATTCGTAGTATTTACTAATGAATTTGTACTATTTACGAAGTAAAACTAATATTAGTAGAAAAAATTCATTCGTAGAATGTACGAAGTATTAGTAGAGTTGAAAAAAAATTGACAACCGAAACGAAAACACAAAAACAACATTTCTCTTCGACTCGGACGGGCGTGTTTTTTAATCGCTATTGAAAAACTTATGTTATATGCAATAAAGCACGTTTTTAAGAAAGTATAAAACAGCTAATATTAATGCTTTAAAAATTTATAGTGCCATTTTTTTAATAAAAATTGTATAATGTTTTGTGTCGGGCATAAAATGATGAAGTGGCAGGATTGACAGTCAATGATAAGTGATAAAGTGAAGTGACAGGATTGCCATAAAATTTTACGCGTTTTAAAACAGTTTAAGTTAAAAGGACCCGCCTAAAGATAAGATAAAAGATATCTGCCGAGTCAAGCCCATATCGGGTAACTCTTACCCACTAGTTATCGATCGAAATCGTGCTCTGAAAGCTTTTGGAAAGCGAATGAAAAGAGCAACTAATCTCAGAGAAACTGGACTGGCCTCTGATAACAATGTGTACTTGCACGAGAGCTTCTCTATAGGCGCAAGGAAACTTCTACAAGCAGCGATCGCATGCAAGCGTAGAAAAAATATTTGCAATGCTTTTACTATTCGTGGGTCTGTTTATATCAGGCTTTCTAAGAATGGTGATTGCATTAAAATTAGAGCCCTGCATGAGTATGCTTTTCCGCCTCCCTGAATATATTCCTTTGCTATAGAATAAGCAATTTGCTCTATACCTTTTTTGCTTTGCTCATACCTGATCTTACACTCTCTTTGTTTTATTCAGGTATAAGAAACAAAGAGAATAAGAGCACAATGCTTTACTAACAACATCAGGTAGCAAATAAAGCAATAAAAAATAACAAAAATATCAGTGCTCATACCCTGAATATTTCGCGAATATTTTTTTATTCGTTCGTTCGTAGAACAAAAAGTATGTTTTTTGTATTGGCACCCAAAAAAGGGTAGGTGTGTTCGGGAGAAATGTAGAGGAGCAAAAAATAATAGGACCAGCTCACATATTTGACCCCTCTAGGAGTTCAGCTACGGCCGATATAAACTATTTTCGACTGCTTTTGTGTTTATTGTATCGAAGGTAGCGAATAAGCAACTAAAAATAACACAAATATGCATTAAGAATAACATAAAACTTATTGCGGGGAAAAACCAACATACCTGATTCTTATTCAGGTCACTGCAGCAGATTCCTGATTCATACAGAGTATTAAGTACTCAGAGAAATAACTGAAGTAACGCGTAGATCGCAAGCTCACCTCAGTGCAAAAGTGTATGAAAAGAGAACAGAGAACAAATAAAAAGTTATTCTCTTGCGTTACACGACCTGTTGTTTACATTTATTCGCTTGCAGCCTTGCTTGCCGTGACTGCTACAGCACAGAATCAGCGTATATTCAGTTGGTGAATATATTCATGCAGGGCTCTAATTAAAATCAACAACGAAGCTGAACTCCCCAAAATCTCATCGGCTCCCGATGACGTATGTCTAAGTTTATACTATTTTATCATTTCCATAACTGTTTCCACTGCAACTTTAATATTTACCTATTATTTAGGCTGCACTCTTATACTCTTCTTGTACAGTCTTTGTATCTTCTAAATGCTTTCAGGGTAAGTTGAATTTTAATTTTTTTTAAATTAATGTAATAATTAAGCAGTCATTAGTAATATTTACACTGGTGGCAATTCCCATAAACTCACATTAATTTTCTCGAATTTTTTCATTTATTTTCAAAAAAAGTTATTTCAGGCAAAACAAATGTATTTGGATATTTATATTTCAATATAAAAACTCATTTAAAAAGACAAATTCAAATATTTTTAATTTTTTGTACTCATTTTTAAACTAAAAGAAATATTTTAAAGTGGCAATTCACATAAACTCACTATATTAATCTTAAGATAAATTGATAAATAAACTTAATTTTCATAGTTGACAAACTTCAAATACTTATTTCAATAATCGGTACTGTTTCCGTTACGTCTTAGAACCTGGGTCAACCTTTTTGGCATGGATAATACAAGGTTTTGCAAAGTTTGAGTCGAAATTCCAGCCCAGACCTCTTTTATTGCAATTTTCAGGGTATTCACTGAATGAAACTGCCGTCCTTTTGCGTAAACACCACGAGCAAGGATTCCCCAAAGGTTCTCTATAGGGTTCAAGTCTGGGCTTCGGGCGGACCAATCAAGAACATTAATATTTTTCTCGCAAAAAAAGTTCATTGTTTCTCTGGAGCGGTGAATTGCGGCGTTGTCCTGCTGAAAAATGAAGTCTGGACCACAAAGTTCCTCTGCCCTCTCTATCATCATCGTTTCCAGGAGTTCGCAGTAGATGGAGGAGTTCATTCTTTGAGGAACCCATGCAATTTCCGTCATTCCACTAATGCCAAAACCGGCCCAAACCATTACTCCACCGCCTGACGATGCTCGACTCATGCAGACTTCTTTTTCGACCAACTTATCATGCCAATAATATTGAAAGCCATCAGGACCATCTAAATTAAAGCGTTTTTCGTCACTAAATAAAACTTTGGACCACTGTTCACGCCAATGAATATATTTTTCCGCAAATTCCAATCTCTTGGCTTTATGAGCATTAGTCAATGGAGGTTTTTTGAGGCGTTTGGTGTAAACAACTCGGTCTGATTTCTTCAAAATTTGTCGAACACGTCTGCTCTTTATTGGCAAATCGAGACTTCGCACAATCTCTGCCGACATCATCTTCTCTTTCGTGGCTAATCGGATTATCTCTCGTTTTTGCCTTGGGGTAACTTTAGTATTTCGGTCATATCTCACGTTTTTACCATAAGATTCGCGTAGTTTTAAATAATTACAAATTAAGGTTTGAGATCTTCCAATTTTTACCGCTATTTCACGCGTCGATAGCCCTACTTCATTAAATGCCTCAATTTTAGCTTTTTCTTCAGGCGACAGCAACTTTACTCTCGGCATTTTCACAATTCTAAAAGAGATGAAACGAACACGGGCTCTGTAGCCACAAAAAAGACTAAAACACTATAAAAAGTCATTTCTTACCTAGAATTAGCAAAATTTTCGTTAAACTAAGCAATTCAATTAGCTGAATTTATATGAACTGCCACGTTGAAGCACTGCGAAAACATTAGTTCAGTTGAATTTTTGTACGATCACTCAAATGACACGATCACTAAATAACGGTACACATACGGTTATTTTCAGTAAACCAACAAAAACTAATCTCTAAGCAATCTTTCTTTTTTAATGCCAAAATAGAGAAGATAAGCTCTCTTTTTTAAATTACGCAAAACTGAGTTTATGGGAATTGCCACTAGTGTAGACACAAAACGTTTTGAGTGTTGTCACTTTAGAATAATAAGCAATCAATTGCGTTGCCGGTATTTCGTAAATGGTAAGTGCAATGAAATATGAAATTAGCAGTTAAATGGGCATTTTTAGCAGCAATTCTTTATTAAAATCTTTTTTTTCTTAGACTAAACCAACACTCAGTGGATGCCGCTATATTTTTGAAAGCATAAACGAAATAAACCGTATAATGATTGAATGAATACCAAGAACATTGGTAAATATTACAATAATATTCGTACAATTTACGAATTCATTTGTATAATGCACGAATGAATAAAAAGAGTATTAGTAAATATTACAATAATATTCGTACAATATACGAATCGCACTGTACAATGTACGAATGATATTAGGAGCATGCGTAAATGTAACAATATTATTCGTACAATATACGAATGTTGTTTTACGAATACGAATAAAATATTCGTAATATGTACTAATATGCTTACATTCTACGAATCCTGTTCGTGGCTGAAAATCACTAATAAAATTCGTAGAATGTACGCAGTTATTCGTAATATTTACAAACGAAATTGTTTAAGCGTATGCAAGCTAGTTCGAGGCGGCCATTTCAGCATGTTATATTTCATCAGTCAACTCCATGTCTCGACTTTATAATTCAATAAAAACTTACAGACATTTCAACAAAACAATGCAGCTTATTAACATATTTAAATGTCAGTGAACTTCGTGACACCCATTATAATGGCGTGTATAGAAAAATCTTCATATATTTTTTGTTTTCAAAAATATTACAAGATAACTGGAAAAGTACAAAATTGTCATCTGAGATTTTCACATATTTGTACAAATAAATATGGGGAAATATTCAAAACTCCAAAACTTTCGGTTACTTATGAAAATCACATCTGAGGTTATTAACCACTTTAGAAGAAATGTTGGTCTAGATCATGATATACCCTATAGGAACAAACTAACTTGTTTTTAAAAACAACTAGTTAAAAAACTAGTTTAAAATAAGCCAGTATATGAACTACTTTGAATTATATTAAGGCGGCAACTACTCTGATTTTGACATGTTTTAATTGCAAATTTTTATTAGATTACAAGTTTATAAATATTTAACCATGTTATTTCATCAAATAATATTAACTTTAGGCCATCAGTAATAGTTTTCAATTGGTTATTTAAAGTCATTAAAAAATAATTTATATATAACTAATTTAACAAGTAGTTCAAAATATATGCAGACGAAAGTCAATTGACTTATTTAGCGGACATCACCATACAAAATATATTAGTTCGATCTATGGAGAAAAGTCAGAATTTCAACTAGTTGTGGTTGACAAAAAACTACTTTATCAACTACTTTTAAATTAGTTGATTTTCCTGCAGGGTAATTATAAGAGAACATACAGAAACTCCCCACACCGACTGCTAATGTCAAAACCAATACAAAATGAAAATTAAAGTGCTGCCAGATTGTTAAAGTAAAGATGGTTTTGCACATGATACAATTATAAGGTAGAGTAAGGAGATTCACCACACCGACCTCGAATGTCAAAATTTATTTTAGCTTTGCCACTTTTCTGTATTATTGATGAATGTGGGCCAAATAATAAGAAAGGGAATTATTTGTAGGATAAATAGGAAAATGTGCGACAATTGTATTTACAATGAAATAAATCACTGTTTTGTGATTTGAAAGCTTTGTTTTCAGTATATTATTATTGCTCATTATAGACTAAGAACCAGCGCTTTAAAAACTGTTTTCATTTAAAAAGGTTGATTTTCTCTGGAATTGATTATCGTAGTTGTGTACACACACATATACTGCGGTCAGTCAAGCGAACTGTAGAACAGGCGGGTCATATATGCTATCAAACGTGTCAAGTTTTGCATTGTAATTATTTGGATTTAAAAAAGCTGAAATTTGTTATAAAGATTGTATATTGCATTTAAATAACAGTTATGACAGTCAGTCAGTTCAACGTTGGAACAGAGCTGGTCAGTCAGCCACAATGTATGTGCAGCACCATACAAACATGTGCAGCACTCAGACAAAGATGCACATACATACAAACTCGCTGTATTCAAACCACTAATCGCAGAAGAACGGTTCTGATACCAAATAAAAGGTCAAAAGTACGCCTTTCAGTCTACATCCTTGGAAATTTTTAAAATAAGGATTGTCCCATAATTGCATGTTAATTGCAATTTATACTTTTAAGTGAATTTGTGCGTTTTTTGCTTACAGTTTTTTTTGATTACAGTACCAAATGAAAGGTTAAGGGTCAACCTTTAAATCTGTTTCCTTGGAAAAATTTTCAAAATTAGCTTTGTCTCACACACACCCCGTCTCAAGTGGTCGAAAGGTTCACTACTGTGACGACAAAATCGGCAAATGTACATCGATTCTTCATCACTTCGATATGAAAACTTCGTTGAAATTAAAATCTTAGCTGCTTCGCTGCCTGAGTTATTAGCTAAATACATTTATACCCCAACGTGCACTACGTACATTAACTCTGTCATTCCGTTTGTAACGCTCATAAGGAGGCGTGGCAGGTATAGAATAGTATATATATTCTTGATCAGCACCAACACCTTAGTCACTTTAGCCATGTCCGTCTGCCTGTCTGTCCTGTATGGCTGTGATCACCAATATACAGGGTGTCCCGCAATTGAGTGCAACTATTTACGGAGCTGAAAGGTTATTTAAGCTGAGCAAAAAATCTTGTGGAAGAGGGTCTATTTTCACACTCTTAGAAGCTGCACGTTTAATCAATATTTCACGACTTTGATTCACGTTATAATTTTTAGCACAAAAACTAAGTTACCGTAAACTTTTTTTATAGCTCATTGCAAAGGCAAAAAAATCACATTTTCAACGGTATATCAACAAACAGCACCGACATAACCGTTATCGAGCTATGATCATGTGAAGATGAAATCAATCGGTTGAAACTACCAAATTTCAACTTTAAGTGCAATTTTCTCAGAATTTTGTGTTATAAATGATATTTTTTTTTAGATCTATTTTGTAACTTATTCAATTTTCTTTTCAATGACACCAAAAACAAAAACATATCTTTAAAAGTAAAAAAGTGCGTTGTACTAAAAAAATTAAACACTTTTAAGTTGGAAGTCTGGTTTTCTTTTACCAAGAAATCGATTTTGAGATTCATATTTTTTCAGAATATCGAAAACCATACGATCAGAACTTTTTTTATTTTTCATATAAGTATCTCAATTGACCGCCGAAATATATCTGAATATATCTATACTTCCTATACTTGAATATATCTATATACTCGAGGAAACGATGATGATGATGATGATATACAGACATTAATCTTGCTGAAGATTAATAAAAGCTAAAAAAATTAAATTTTGCATACCTACTAATAACAGCAACAACAACAACACGAGCAGTTGCTGAGAAATATTTAGAAAACGTCTTGTTTTAACAAACGACACAGTGTTGAGTTCGTGATTTTGCACGAACCAAACCAACAACTATTATAGGTACATAAACAGCTACTGAATCATTTTATGCATAATTTTTCTCGTACAATAATATGAATTTTGTCATTTTAGATTTTGGTTTTTTTGTGACTTTATTAAAGAAGTGACAAAATCGTAACAATAATTAGATATTAATATAAAAAAGATTAAAAAACAAAACAAACAAAAATTAAGTACTCATTTAATTCGCCATGTAACTGATGTTGTGGTATATATTTTATCTTTGTATTATTAATATTAAAGGTCGTAGGTTTACCGCAAAAAGTGAACGTTACATGCACTTACAAAAATTAATTGCATATTTTAGTTAAGTACTTTGAAATTCAGTTAAGTACTTTACAATTTTTAAAAATTTTAAAACATAATAAATACTTTTCCGTCACCTCAGCACCACGATTAAATTTAATGAAAACAAAAACAATTTTGTGAATATACCAAAATCAGACAAAAACTTTTCTTCCTGAACAAGTTCGTTCCAAGAACTTGTTTTGCATTAACACTTCCCTGCCCTCTACCAACTCAAATAAGCAGAGCAAACAGCCTTTGGTTGATTTTCATGGTCAGATTACAAGTAAACATAATGTTGCCAGATTGAAAAAACAAATAAGCAAAACGCACAAAACAGCACTTATGCGCATACAAACACTAACAACAAAATAACACTAACACCTATACAAATGTAACAAACATGCGTGTGATGTTGATATAAATGGGCTGTTCCTATATGAATGTAAGTGCATGTCTGTGAATGTGTAGAAAGCAAAAAAAGAATACAGAGATAAACAATCTCATAAACGCAAACAAAACTCAAGATCAACACAAATAGAAAAGCGAAAAAAAATTAAACACCAAAAAATAAGTAAAAACTACAGAAAAACGCAGCAAAAGCTTAGAAAAAATTTGCACACAAAAGAAACACAATGCAAACAAACTTGCGCTTATACACACACTCGAGTGTGTGTGTGTGTATGTGTGTGTGTGCAAGTATGTTGAACCAACACTTAGGCATGCATAGTGGATTCCTTTTGAAGTGTTTGTCCGGCTTTAGCAGAAGCATTCGTGGCTTAAGCACTGAAAAGCTCAAAGAGTGAGGAGCTGTTGAAGTTGCGCTATGTTCCATAGTCAAAGCTGCAAAGCAAACATAGACTGTCAAAGTGAGGACACAAAAAAAAAAAAAAATGGAAGAAAATCACAAAACAATAAATGGGAAAAAAATGGAAAAGAAAATTGATTGAAGCAGACAATGGCAGCAGCTTTAGAAGAAGCACGGTTGTTGCTGTTGTTGTTTGTATAACCAGTCATTTGGGAAATTTCATCAAGCAGCGAATTGGAAGAAATTCAGAATTTTTTCATATCAAGTCGGGGAATAATTATTTTAGCTAGAAAAAAAATTCTAAATTTCAATATTATTTCAGATAAAATTAAAAACCTGCAAGTTTTTATTTATACTCTTCACAGTTTTCCTAGTCTTAAAACATTGTTTGAAATATTTAAATAAAATGAACTTGGAAATTTTCTATAAATTTCTAGTTGTGATCCTTTCTTCTAAATTTCTTCCTACACATCGTTATTATCTGAAAATGACCAAGAAATAAAATCGAAATTTTTTGATTTTTTTAAATACTGCACCCGAACTTAATGCTGAAAATAATGTTCATTTTGCTATACCTAACAGAGAGCTGAAAAAAAAATTGATCTGAAAAAACACACTGTTATCGTACATTGATTCCACTAATCGGCCGCATATTGACACTTTCCCAAACATACGCGCTAACACACACAAACACATACACACACACACACACTTCCAAGCACACACAACCTTATTGCACCACGATAACTGAATTACAAAAAAGTAACAATAAAAAAAAAATTTTTACGAAAACTCTTTTGTGGCCGCGAATTCATGCGGCATTGACGAGATATCGTGTAAGTTTCCATACTGAATGCCCTGGCTAGCCGCCCAAAGCTACTTCGGACTGGGTAATAGGATATAGTGTGAACCGAGACAGAATGCAAAAATCAAAATAAGATTAAAGACCAAATGGAATGCATTTTTCAGTGATATGTCAGAGATGTGTGTATCTAGCTCTCTCTTTCTGTGTGTGTATGTGTGTGTGTGTCTATTTGTTAGTGTGCACTTTGGCTGAATCCTATAAAGGCTGCGTAAGTTTGTTTGTGCACATAGATGCCAGACATAAGTTATTGGTTTCATGTCCTGTGTTCAGTGATGATCCTTATGCATATGTGTTCGTGTGCGTCAGTGTTTGCAGATGAGTTTGTGCGGAAGTCTGGCTGGTTTTATAGAATAAAAGAGTTTAAAAAAAAAAACTTAAAATTGTGCATATTGAAAAATCAAAGCACTGTAAAGGATATGAATACAATGAAAGGCATATATAAAGTACCGTGAGTGCCAAGGACTTTTTTACAAAATTTGGCGGTTTTAAGGAAGATCAAATAAAGTTGAAATGTTTTGGCAAAAATTATTAAAATTATACTGACTTCTTATATAAAGTTTTCGTATGGTGTTAACTATATCTTTAAAAAATACACCAACCCTCTATTTGAGTATTTTTAAGGTACTGATTATATTTACAAAAAATATGCGCTTTTATACGAAACGTATTAAGTCTTAAATCTAGCTTTTATATTTCTTTTTTCAAAATAAACAACCAAAATTATTTTAACTTAATTGTAAGTTTTATTGCTGTGTTTTCATGTGTTTACTAAGGATCATTAGCGATAAGGATTATTAGAAAAACCACTCAGCTCTTTAAGGACGGCAAATCCATAGACAGGTCATAAAACTATAAATACCTCATTAAAGCATGTTGATAGTATGAACATATCGTCTACACAGTGTTATTAATAAAGTTTTAATCTATTAAATCAAAGAATAGAGACAATAAAAATTATTGTTATTGACTTAATCTGGTGATTGAGAATTGTAAATTTATTGGCAATCATAAATATTTTTCAGTCTGATATGATATCGAAAACTTCAATACTTGACATGATTGTCAACACCAGAAAAGGTCTCGAGTAGAAATAATTATATAAATTTTTTTTCAACTTTACAACTCCTTGTTAAGAAAACACTACTTATAAAGGACAAATTTGTAAATAACTTTACAATTGTCATCAGAATAAGGCCGTTAATCTGTTTCCTCTTTATTCGGCTTAATTTCTATCATAGAAACTTGCAAAATTAAGAATACAGTATTTTACTTGATATTTAAGCGCGGGTAGAAAAGTCCCGCGAAAGGATTTTTAAATAGGTCGCTGAGTACTAGAAAATTTACATGACCTTTGTTGAGAGGCACACCAGTCATTATACTATAGGAACAAACTAACTTGTTTTTAAAAACAACTAATTAAAAATCTAATTTAAAATAAACCAGTATATGAACTACTGTGAATTACATTAAGGCGGCAACTACTCTGATTTTGACATGTTTTAATTGTAATTTTTTATTAGACTACAAGTTTATATATATTTAACCATGTTATTTTATCAAATATTATTAACTTAAGGCCATCAGTAATAGTTTTCAATTGGTTATTTTAAAGACATTAAAAAATAATTTATATATAACTAATTTCACAAGTAGTTGAAAATATATGCAGACGAAAGTCAATTGACTTATTTAGCGGACATCACCATACAAAATAAGTTAGTTCGTTCTATGGAAAAAAGTCAGAATTTCAACTAGTTGTGGTTGACAAAAAACTACTTTATCAACTACTTTTAAATTAGTTGATTTTCCTACAAGGTAGTTAGCAGTTCACACTTCATGGCATTTCGTGCATTAATTTACAAACTAAAGTCGTTTGAGTGACGCTACTTCCACATCCCAAAAAAAAAAAAAATAAAAAATAGTAGTGAATGGAGCTTCGGCAGGGTACCGAAGCTAAAATACTCCCGCGGCCGTATTGAAGTATATTCGAAGTCTTTAGCCATCTATAAAATGTTTATGCATAATCTGCAAAAATATTTGTGTCATACGCTTAATTTTATTTTACCTTTAGCTGCCCAAATGCTACAAATAGAGAAATTTGTAGACTGCCCATTATGCTAAAGAATATATGTGCAAAATTTGATTGATATGTGCAAATACATGCCAACGATTTAAACTAATTTCATTCAAAACTAAAGTGCCACCCAATTTTCTAGACTACTGACTGTTTATTATTCCAAAGAATATGGAAAATTTGGAAGAAGTCGGACAAACGGTATAGAAAGAGCTCGATTTAAATTAAAGTGGTACGCCCCAGTCTAACTTCGCCCAATTCTTAAGACTTATCACTGCTCATTTTCCAAAGAATATATTTGCAAAATTTGGTAAAAGTCAGGAAAGCGGTGTAAAAGGAGTTTGATTAGAATTAAATTGACACGCTCCTTGTCCAATCCCACCCACTTTTGTATGCTTAAATCTTCTCATTATACTAAAGAGCATAGAAACGGTGTAGATGGAAATCGATTAAAAATAAAGTGCCACGCCCACTGTCTAGTACCGCTCACTTTTATTAACTACAGACTGATCCTTATGCCAAATAACATGTGTGCAAAATTTGTGTTTAAGTTGGGCAAACGGAGTAAAGTGAGTTCGATTAGAAATAAATTGTCACGCCCCTTGTCCAATCCCACCCACTTTTTTAGGCTTAAAATTTCTCTTTATGCTTAAGAATATATGTAAGAAATTTGGTTTATATCGGACAAATGGTGTAGATGGAGCTAGTTTAAAAAAAAAGTTCCACACCCCCTCTCTAGTACCGCCCAGTTTTATTAACTTAAGTTTGCTCAAATTATCAAGGATTGGGTGGGCAACATTTGGTTGAAGTCAGACACACGGTGTAACAGAAGTTCGGTTAAAAGTAAACTGTCACGCCCACTTTTCTAGTCTAAGTACTCCACATTATACCGAAAAATGTATGTATGGGTTGGATAAAAGATGTGGGCGGAGTTTATGTATATACAGCCACGATGTCATTCAATTTTATATATTTACGAAAGTTTTTCTATATTGATGACGTCACTTTGTGCGGGACTTAGGCGTGGTTTTCATCCGATTTTGCCAAATATCATACAGATGTTTCATGTTACATATCAAAGCTTATGTGCAAAATTTGAAGATATTTCTTTAATTTTTTGGATTTTTAAGAGATTTTATCTTTAAAATAAAGCCACTTTGTATGGGAAGTAGGCGTGATTTTCATCCGATCTTGCCAAATATCACAGTGATGGTCTATATTATATATTAAAGCCTATGTGCAAAATTCCAATACATTTGTGTGATTTGAACAGATTTTGAAGACATTTTACTGTTAATATTAAGCCACTTTGCATGGGAGGTAGGCGTAGTTTGCATCCAATTTTTCTAAATTTCATAGTTAGGATCTATATTGTAGGTCAAAGTACACGTGCAAAATTTCATTAATTTATGTGGGTTTTTACGAGGTTTTACTGTTAAAATAAAGTCACTTTGTATGGGAGGTAGGCGTGGTTTACATCCGATTAGGCTCATTCTCGAACTTGATCTGCATTTTTTAGAGAGAAGCTTATATTTTGAATTTATCGCGATAACTTTAAAATTACGGCTGTAATCGTGATCACAGTTGGACAGACAGACGGACATACGGAAATCGACTCAGGTTGTGATATGGTTTTCTCGAAGGCTTCCAGGATCCTGTGAAAGATCCACTAACTTTCACAAATTATTTTGAAGTAAAAACACGCAGGGTTTTCAATTATTCAAATCCTCCTTTTTCTGAACAATTTACCAACTTAGTATCTTAAATAAGCAGCCTCAGATAGGAGTAGGCGTGGGTATTGGTGGGTTACGGTCTCAGTCTTTTGGTATTCGGTTGGTAACCGCTTCAGTAGCCAGCAAGTGCCTCGGTAATCGGTTGGTAAGCACTTGGGTAATCAGTTATTACCTAGGTAATCGGTTGGTCAACTCTCTGGCGCTGACTAGTGTCTCAGTGAGTATTTGAGCACTCAGTAATCGCGTGGTAATCGCTTCAGTAGCCAGTGAGTGTCTTGGTTATCGGTTGGTACGCACTTTGGTAATGAGTAGTTATTTCGGTAATCGGTTGGTAGCACTGCGGTAGTCGGTAGTCGCTTCAGAAACTGATAATCACTTGGTAATCGCTTCGGTAATGAGTAAGTGCCTCGGTAATCGGTTGGTAAGCACTTCGGTAATAAGTGATTGCCTAGGTAATCGGTTGGTAAGCCCTTCGGTAATCAGTAGCTACCTCGGGATTCGGTTGGTGAGCGCTACGGTAATCGGTAAGGAGTTGCTAAGGCTAAGAAAGGAACGCTCTTATAAAATCTTATAATTAAATTGAATTAACTAAGCCGCAGCAGAAAGCGTTGCAGCGTTTGCCGGCGTCGCAGCCTCGAAGAGAACCTTATGGTCGGTCGAGGCAGTGACGCGAGGCAGAATAGTGACGCAGTAGCTAGTGCATGCGTCGCTGCCCCGAGGAGGACCTAGCGGTCGGTCGAGGCAGTGACGTGGTCAAAATAAAGAAAAGAAGAAGAGACTAGTGACGCGGTAGCGAGTGCCTGCGTCGCTGCCCCGAGGAGGACCTAGCGATTGGTCGAGGCAGTGACGAGGTCAGAAAATGCAAAAAGATGAAGAGAATTGTGACGGGGTAGCGAGTGCCTGCGTCGCTGCCCCGAGGAGGACCAAGGTCGGTCGAGGCAGTGACGCGGCATATAGGAAATATGCAAGTCAACGCAAGGGGCCCACGAAATATAAATTAAAAAAAAACCGTCTACCGCTGCCCTGCGGAGGACCTCCCGGTCTATCAGGGCAGCGGCGCGGTGAGCAGTTCACCGTTGCCTCGGTAAGGACTTTGCAGTCTGCCGAGGCAACGGCTACTACTCTGCTTCGGTTGATCGAAGCAGAGATCTTGAGCTTACCTGAGAATTTCGTGGTCTCCATTTACGAGACTCGTAAAGAAAACCCTTTGCGAACTATATTCTTTTCCCTATGCGTATGCAAATAGTGCTTGCTGGCTATGGCCACATTGATTTTGTTGTTGCCCTTATGCCGAGTCTATTTTGATACTGTTGTTTGTTTGTCATTTATTTTGTGTATGTCGTGTTGTTGGTAGCCCACTGGTTTGGCTAGTTGCTGTGGTTGTTGTTATTTTGTGTATGTAGTGTTGTTGGTAGCCTACTTGTTTGGTTAGTTGCTATGGTTGTTCCTATTTTGAGTATGTTGTGTTGTTGGTAGCCTACTGGCGTGGCTACCCTATAGGAACAAACAAACTTGTTTTTAAAAACAACTAATTAAAAAACTAATTTAAAATAAACTAGTATATGAACTACTTTCAAATATATTAAGGTGGCAACTACTCTGATTTTGACATGTTTTAATTGCAAATTCTTATTAGATTACAAGTTTATATATATTTAACCATTTTATTTGATCAAATATTATTAACTTTAGGCAATCAGTAATAGTTTTTAATTGGTTATTTTAAAGTAATTAAAAAAATAATTTAAATATAACTTATTTAACAAGTAGTGGAAAATATATGCTGGCGAAAGTCAATTGACTTATTTAGCGGACATCACCATACAAAATATGTTAGTTCGTTCCATGGAAAAAAGTCAGAATATCAACTAGTTGTGGTTGACAAAAAACTACTTTATCAACTACTTTTTAATTAGTTGATTTTCCTACAGGGTAGTTGCTGTGGTTGCTGTTATTTTGTGTATTTCGCGTTGTGTGTAGCCTATCTGTGTCTGATTGTATAGAGTATATTATTATTATCTTTAATATATATATAATTATATTAAATATTTATAATATAAGATATAATTTAATATATAATATGATATAGTAGATATAATATGAATTGTAAATATTGTTAACTATTGTTTTGTAACGCCATGTTACAAGGTGGTGATGATGATCAAAAATATATATACTTTTCTTTACTTGCCACGCCTCCTTATTGGCGTTACAAACGGAATGACAAAGTTAATATACCCCTTACGCAGTACGCGTTGGGGTATAAAAATGGAAAAACAGGAATATCGTATGTTGTTCAAGCAGTGCAATGGTGCTTGATTATTATTACATACATACATTTGTATTATTTATTGTATTAATCTTGCTAAAAACTTACTAAAACAATAACAAGCGACTAAAATGAAAGCAACTCATATGTTATATATATATCTGTGGTCACAAGGAATAATGACCACAATTAAAATATCGTAAAAAAGCGATATGGCGTATGCTTTATAGCCAATCTTTGAAAGGATGCAGAAATCCCGTTTTTGCACATAATAGATTACCACTTATGTCTGCACATATTTTGTTTGTGATGGTTCATATACTCAAGAAAAAAAGGGTCGTAGTTAGTGCAGCTAAAATATCGTTTTTTACGATACTTTGAGTTAGGTCATTATTCCTTGCGACCACATAAATGTAAATTGTACACAAATAGCTACTGAGAAATATTTGTAAAACGATTAGTTTTAACAAATGACTCAATTTTGCGTTTATGATTATGGCACGAACCCAATCGACAACTATAACTAGTACTGTGGGCAAAAAATATCGAGAATTTGTTTTTAAATCAAAAAATCTTTATTTATTCTTCTAAATTCATTTCATCCCCCTCAAAGTAGTCACACCCCGATGTTATACTCTTCTGGTTTAGCCTTCAATTCCTTTTTCGTTTCGGTTTATATCTCTTCTATCGATTCAAAGAAAAAGTCTCTCTTGAGTTTAGCGAATAGCCAGAAGCCACATCTCACTCGAGTGCAGTGTGAGATGATGCATTATCGTGATGCAAAGACCAAGAAATATCTCTCTATAAATCAAAGTAGTATTATTTGTTGACAGTTTGGCCGGTTGGGAGGAATTCGTAATGCATGACACCACGATAATCGAAGAAAATTCTCAACATGACCTTAATTTTGACTTGTTTTGACGTGGTTTTTTCGGTCTCGGCTTATCGATTGATCGGCTGTTTTTTGAGTCTTAAGCGTACACCCAAGTCTCATCTCCAGCTATGATGCGTTTCATTTTGTCTTGATAATCGCAATGCATTGCTTCACAGACACAACGCGGTGCTGTTTTCCATAAAATTAAGCATTTTTGCAATTGTAGAAGAAATGATAAAATATTCGTTTTTAAATTGGAATACATTCGTAGCTCCGATAAAGTTTTAACAGCGGGAAGCTTTATATAGATCCCTTATGTCTGCAGAGAGGTGAAGTTTGTATCTCTGAAATACCTCTTTAGTTTCTCTGCAGCGAGGTGACGGCCGATCAGAAATACTGGTATTATTTCAATTGCAAAAACATGCTGTTACAGATGGGATTAGAAGTCGGGTTCAACGCGGTTCTTAGGCATGCGCGGCACGCTTTCATCCATTACTCCATGGTTTTGCGACTTTCCATTACGACTGTAAATGGAATTTCAATAAAATTTTTTATATACACCAACTACGTTTTACGGTATGGTCTTGCTTTGCTCACTGCTAATAAATAGTAAAGGCTAGCTTTTTGTCAGAAAGAAATAGCCTCACACGTTGCTTTCATATTCAACAACATGTCAGTATTTGACACGCCCTTTAACATATACAGATAGATACACACACTCGTAGCATAGTACAGTGCCAAAAAAATACATGCAATAATGCAACATTGACAGCCTTTTGTTGCTTGCTAAAAAGCATACTGTTATAAAAAAATATTTCGGGCATGACAGGCTTCACACATTTAGATTGTTATCATTGGAAATTGTTGCAGTGTCTTTAATAATAGTTTTTGTTTTAGTCCTTGCAGTGTTTAGTTTTGCATGAGCATGACTTAAAAACGCAGAAATGCAGGAAAATTCAATGTCATTGAACATTAGCCATAAAATAGCCTTTAGTAGAAGAAAAACTATTAGTGAAAACACTAGAAAACTGAAGGAAAATATTTGAAACTCTACTAAATAAGATCTACAAACTAGTAGAGGACCAGGATTGTAGAGAAAATATGAAATATTGCGCTGGAATGTTCCATTGTTATGGTTTCGATTCAAGAGTTCTTAATAGTAATTGCTTGAATTTTTTTTGTTGTTGTTGCTGTTATTTATGTTGTTGTTCACTTTTTTTTTTTTGTAGTTTTTGGTGGTATCTTGTTTTTATTAAAGTAGTTATTGTTGAGCTGACATTGTTTTGAGCTTGGAACGAGCTCGAACTTAAATTAGTTTTACGAATAGGTTTTGTTTGTATATAAATCACAATTTCTTTTTTTTTTACCAACTTATTTTAACCACACTGAGTTTCTGAATTTCTGTGACAAAATCTCAATTTTGTTGACATAAATACATTTGTTTTTTCTTATTTCTGTTATTTTGCTTTAGGTAGCCGCAGCAGTAGTTTTCCCCCACATTGTTTTGGCAGTGAATTTGGAGTGATTTATTTTTTTTTTTCAAGCTTAGAAAGCTATTCATGTGATAAAATATAATTGAAATTTATTGCTTATTGTTTCTGTTGATAAATCGAAGAAGTCAGCGTAAGCAAATTGAAACAGCTACCGCAGACCACATACTCTGGACAACATTAACTTTTATATACTTAGAGCACTCGCAATAGAAGGACATTTTTTTGATTTTCCAAACCGAAATTCATACGAAACGTTAATAAAACAGGAGACGTTCGCTTTATAGACATTTATGAATGTAACACTTTGAGTTGTTTTTCTGCTGCCTACATAAATGCCGATGACTGTTTGACTTTCATTTTCTCTAAGACTTCAATATTATTTGGCAGATATTAATGCAGATGTACCGGTCTTTCCTTGCTAATTGAACTATATTAGTTTTATAAATTAATCTTAAGTCCAACTGTTATGGAACTTTCTGTACTTGATTTACTTATTTTGAATAAAAGTTTATATTCAAAACAAACTCGATTAATTAATTAATTAATTAAATGATCTACGAAATGTAAATGTTAACATAATAGGAGAACAGTCATTAATAGTATAAAAATAGTAATAAAAAACATAATTAATTCTTCACTGAAATCTTCATCTGCATTTTTAAAAATTGAATTTTTAAACTTTTTTCTACTTGTTTGGTAATTTGCTGTTTTAAGCTTTAAATTTTAACAATCATTTAATTATAACTGTTTTCAGTTTTTAGCTGTGTTTTTAGATTCACGGTGATAACATTGGATCACGGTGATAACAATTCCCATTCCTTGGAATTAGGAATTGGTCACCTCAATTAAGCAGGAATGGAATTGGAAAAAAATTCGTTAATTCCATTCCACGAACTGTAATTGGTAATTGAACGATTCAGTTCCTCAGGAATGGAATTGAAAAAATATGGCCAATTTCATTACAGGAATTTTAATTGTTAATTGAACCTTTCAACTCTTCAGGAATTGGTAATTGAAATTTTCATTTCCATTACAGGAATCAAAATTGGAGGTTACTGTAATCCAATTGAGTCACTGTCATTCTATTTGAGGTTAATGTAATCCAATTACATTTACAGTAATTTCCAATTATAGTTTCTGTAATGGAATTGAAAATTTCAATACCTGAGGAATTGAGATATTCAATTACCAATTCCTGAGAAAGTTAAAGGTTCAATTACCAATTACAATTCCTGTAATGGAATTGAACATTTTTTCAATTTCATTCCTGAGGAATTCAACTTTCAATTACCAATTACAAGTCCTGTAATGGAATTGTGGAATGGAATGTAATGGTGGAATTGAAACTTTCAATTACCAATTACATTTCCTGTAATGGAATCGACCATTTGCTCCAATTCTATTCCTGAGGAATTGAGAGGACAAATTACCAATTCCTGATTCCAAGGAATTGGCATTGATTCGGAATTGATTCCAAAAGGAATCATACAACCCAGCCCTGCTCATAGTGACTAACGTTTGCATACGGTGACTCACGGTCACTCAGGGCCACTCACGGTAAGTCACCGTATCTCGCGATGTGTCACGTTTATTCACGTAATTATTATATAGTTTTTCCGGTTGCTTTCGGGTACTTTAGATAATGTCCATTAAGTATTGCAATACAACTTCCATCCCCTTAGTGTAAATAAAACAGTTCCATTCCGATTACTTTGCATTACATTGAATGACTGTGCTTAAATCCAAATTTCTATCCTCTACGTGTAAATAAAACGCTCATCATAGCGTTTTTAAGTTTAATTCTCGGCTACTTTCGACTACTTCTGGTTGCGGTGATTGAAACTGACCAAATGTGCATTTGTGTCAATAATAAAAATAAAATAATGTTTTCTATTTTAAGTGATTCTAAAGTATCTATCACTTAACATAACTCAGTAGTTTGCATTCTAAAGGGTTTCCCAAAAATCACTGACATTTTGATATGTATCCTCCTGTTTTTATGACAAGCGTAAAGTTTTATATGTATAACAGCTGTCAAGCATGGAGGTTTCGTAATGGAGAAATTCAGAGTCAAGCAGTACCTACAAATAATATAAATACACTACAAAAATAGTTAAAATTTTGCGGAGACAGTATGCAAAACCGGCACATTTCCCGGTCATCATAACGTACCTTCTCGCAAGTTTGGTAGTTATATATATTTTTTATTTTTTTTGTCTTATTTCAATTGGGAGTTATTTCACTGCGCTGATGCATTCAAATGGACTGCCGCGAAAAATTGGAGATGTTGAAAATATTTACTAAATGCTTCATTTAGTTATTTTTATGTTCGGGATATAAGATATCTTGAAAAAAATACTTGTTTTCAAATCGTTTAAGAAAGAATTACACTCAGAAAAAAAATCATATAATGACAATCTGTTTTCGAGTATAGCCAATAGTTTTTTACATTCGAAATTCGTCAATGCGATTCTTCCCATTGCTTATATAGTAAGAAAACTATTAATTTCATGGTGAGTTTAAAAAATGTTTTTCAATAGTTCGCACCATTTAAAAATTAAGTAATATCCTATTATTTTAATTTTGCCGTAAGCTACTATTAAAACAACAGTTTTTACTATAACTTTAATATGAATAATAAATAATACAATACAATTCAATACAATATAATACAATTTTTTTACCGTCGAACGCTTTAGACCTAAATAGAATGCAGACGCCACCCCAGCGCATTTAAGCCAGATAGATAATTCAGATATTTTTAATAGGTTTGTCTTATAACTTTTATATGAACTGACTTATTAATAATCAAAAGTTTTGTAATAATTTGAAATCCTGTAAATTGAAACTGAAACATAATATCAACATATTTCCGCCTACTTAAGTTTTTTGTTTCTGTACCAAGCTGTCAAAAATCACTCAGAGTTTACAAACTCTTCAAGGACACGAAAAAAGTTGCCTAATTTTTTCAAAGAAATTTTAAGGTAATTATTTTTATTAAAATATTATCGTAACAATTAACACAAATTTTAAAACTTTCATGCCTTAAATATTACATCATTATTTATCCTACCACAATGAAATTTTCTACTCTTGTATCACGATAACAGAAACTACTCAAAGTCAACAAACTTCAAGGACACAGTATCATTGTAGCTATCCTTATTACAACAATATCAGTTGTCAAATAATTAGTGGCTCATTCTCATTATATCTTGGTTTTTCTGTGCATTTCTTCCTCTTGTGAGCTTCCACTCAAGTAGCGCTCACTTTTTGCTAACTCACTGAACTTGAGCATACTTGAGTACCTGTCATTGAGTAACTATTGTAGTCTTAAGACAAGACAATTAATTACGATGCGCACAAATGAAGCCAAATTCAACGTTCGGTTATGCAGACGAAATAACAGACAAATAGACAGACAGAAAATAGACAGACATGCACACTGGCATCAAGACGGAAGCCAGCATAGATGTGAACGAACTTCCTAACATATTACTAATGAGATTACCTTGAGATGCCGCTAGAGCAAAGCTAAGCTCAGCAAAGCCAAGTGGAATGCACACATTTCCAAGCATCTCTTAGAAAACCACAACCACACCAAATCAGCCACGAGAAGGCTTTCGTAGGAGAACATGACACAAGGATTCAAAATTGCAGCCACTTCAGTCAGTCAGCAAAGGTACGACAAAATCTAATGAAATGACAGGCAAATAATATAGCACAGATAATTGTTGTTATTGTTGTTGGAATACATTATTTTAGGCATGCTGACAGTCAAAGGCAGAAGACAAGACTTTCGAATGAAGTAGCCTAGAGTGCAGAAAATCTTACTCGATATTGAAGCAGCGATGAACGCTTAAATGAACGTTCTTATCATGTATCTCGAAATGATAATAATGCAACGAATGGGCAGACAGAATGGTAATAATGCAAGTATGCATTTGGCAGGAGCTACAAATATTGAGTAGGTGTGTATTTGTGTGTGTGTGTGTGTGTGTGTGTATGTTTGTGAATAGGTGTGCGCAAATTGATATTTTCAAGTTACGTGCTTAAAATAATAACTGCTACAAGGACATGCACAAGATGCAAATATTGCATTGCATATATTTTCAATACAGAAGGGTTTTATAATCTATTTACATTTTTATACGCCAATGCGTACTGTATAAGGGGTATATTAACGCAAGGCGTAGTTTATATATTTTTGATCAGCATCACCACTTGAGTCGATTTTCGCCTGTTCGTCTGTCTGTCCGTCTGTTCATCTGTGGACACGATTACAGCCGTCATTTTAAAGATTTAGCGATGAAATTCAAAATATAAGCTTCTTTCTAAAAAATAGAATCAATAGGATCGAAAATCAGCCAAATCGGATGAAAACCACGCCTACCTCCCATATAAAGTCACTTTATTTTAAACGTTAAATCTCTTGAAAATTCACAAAAATTAAAGAAATGTCTTGAAATTAAAATGTCCTTAATTTTGATCTTATATATAAATCCTTTCTATGAAGTTTTGGTAAATAGTATGAAAACCACGCCTATCTCCCATACAAAGTGACTTTATATTAACCGTAAACTATTTTAGAAAACTGTAAAAAGTAGGGATATGTTTTTAAATTTTGCACATAAGTTTCGATATTTAATGTTAACCCGCTTTTTTAAAAGAGGCAAAATCTAGTAAAACTTCCCGCTACGTTCCCTACGAAGTGACTTCATCAAAATAGAAAAATCTTCGAAAATATATTAAACTCGATGCCATAGTGTTTGTATGCACCCAAATTCCAACCACATCGTTTGTCCGGCCTATACCAAATTTTTCATATATACCTATTCATTGGTTTGATGTAAAGCCTTTAGATTAGAAAAGTGGGCGTGGCATTTTACTTATAATCGAACTTTTTCTACACCATGTGTCTGCCTTCAACCAAATTTTGAACATAGTATCCTTGGTAGTTTGAGCAGACTTAAGTTCATAAAATTGGGCGGTAGTAGACAGGGGGCGTGGCACTTTAATGTTAACCGAATTTCTATACCGTTTTTCTGACTTCAGCCAAATTTTGCATACACAGGGTGTCCCAGACTTAGATGACAATAACTGGGGGGTGGGGAGTGATTCCTCGAGATGAGACGAGCAAAAAAACCTATGGGTTGGGGTGGTCGCAAATGCCTCCCTAGGGAGATAGGAGGGAAAAACAAAAATAAAAGGTGTCGTTACATTGTAATCCATTAGTAACATACCTCCACACCAATTACCAAACTTCATATTTTTTTGAAAATTAAATTAAATTGCCTTTAAGTTATGAACAAAAAGTTTTGCCATAAGGTCACAACTAACAGAGTTAATAAATAAATAAATACATTTAAAAAAACAAAACGTTATATCTAACTACTTTACTAGTTATTGCAATTAAAATAAACAAAGTCGCAGTGCTAGCATTTAAAACTCCAGTGAGGAAAAAAAGTGGTTATATCCGAAACTCGTTTTTAACGATAAATGACTGCTCTGAGAATAAAACAATGTAAAGCGGACTACTGGAGAATTGACCAAAGAAAAAAGCAACTTCATAAACAAATAGTAAAAAATTTGGTTGTTTTTCGAGAAAATTGCCTTTCAATTTGAATTCTTTAAGAAAAAAAAAACGCATTTTTTAAATTTAGGTGCTCATAACTTTTTTAGTTGTGACTTTATGGCCAAACTTTGTGCATAAAACTTAAAGGCAATTTAATTTCCTTTTCAAAAAGTTATCTTGGTAGTCGGTGTGGAGGTATGTTACTTAGGGACTAAAACGCAATGGCACCTATTATTTTTGTTCTTCACTTCTTTCTTCCAAGGGAGGCATTTGCGATCACCCCCACCCACCCGATTTTTTGCTCCTCTCATCACGAGGAACCACCCCTCGCATTATTGCCCTCTAAATCTGGGACACCCTGTATATTAAAGGGCTGCACAAGCACTGCACAAATCACTTGCAAGCCATCAGCTCTGCTTGCAACTACTTCCGTTCATCTACTCTCTTCAGTAGAATATTCAAGCAACAGAACAATAGAACAAAACTGAAGTTGAACCTACTGCAATGTCACTGACGTACTTACAGGTAAAACGAATGGTATGTTTGTTTTTTTTTTTGTCATGTTATAATCTGTTCAACACGATTCGAGTACATTTATGCTTTCATTTGGTAAAAGTTTAGTTTTTATTATGTTTCATTAATAGATTCTAACACAAACAAAATTATTACAATTAGACAAAGTTTACAAAGATCGACACTGAAGCAAGCACTCGCTATGCTTGCTGTTATTTACTGTTACTTCACTGTAGTGTCGCTTTATGTTTTGAAATTCTGCTCTGCATCATAACATAAGCACTGTCTGTTACTGTAGCGAAAAGCATTTCAACTGATGAAGTGCTTGTTTCGTTGCTGAGCTGTAGCATATGCGATAGTGTAGTGTATGCGATGTTAACGCTCAGTGAAATGAAATGCACTGAAGTACTGTACATTAAGGTGCCTTTAAAAAAAAATTCCATTTGTACCAGAGAACTACAAAAACCGAATGCGAGTGCGTGCAGTTGCGTACAACAACCACCACTTCCACGCGAAGCATCCTCATAACAGCGATGAGCAACGAGTGCCGGCGCTTTCACTCATCGCTCATAAAAACTCCGCTCAATGATTCTAATGATTCTAGAGTCATTCCTTATAATTCTAGAGTCATTAAAGGAAATCGCGAGCAGTGTTACCGCTGACATATTTTCTTATACATATAATATACAAATTTATTATTATATACATATAATACTAGCGAACTCGCAAATGTATGAAAATAAATCTTAAAATAGTATAAAAAAGATATTTAAATGCATATACTTAATAAAAAAATATTTTAAATTTAATGATAGAAATAAGTAAAAATTTGTGATAATATTATTGAAAAAAAAAAATATGAAAAACTTTTAGATACATTTTTTAAGAATTATTAAAATTATTATAATTAAAGAATTAAGAATTATTATAATTAAAATATTAAATAAAATCATTTTATAATATAAAAGTCATTAACAGCGGCAATCCTGTTTGTTTTGGATTGCCGCTTTCCTTATGGCATCCCTAAACATAAAGGTTCTCAGCAATTCATCATTGCAAGTGTGAAAGTGATTTAAAAAATTGATTAAAAACAATACAAGGAACAAGGATGCAAGTATAAAGTAAGTTTGCTACAATTGAATTCTTTGAACTAGCGATCCCCAACTTAGAAGCTGGCTATTTTTCTTAATCAACACGTAAAACACAAAACAAGGAAAACGCACTCCAATACTGAAGTGCACGCAAATCATTCAATGACTCTAGAGTCATTGAAGGTGCTTAGAATCATATGCTTAGAATTCAGCAGTCTTTCTAATGAGCGATGAGTGAAAGCAGCGGCACTCGTCGCTCATTGCTGTTATGAGAATGCTTCGCGTGGAAGTGGTTGTTGTCGTGCGCAACCGCTCGCGCTCGCACTCGGTTTTTGACGATTGATTTAGAATCTTAAAGAAACGATTCGCTGCCAGCCTCTGATTTGTACCCACCTAAAAATTAACCTTAATGTGTCTTATGACGATTCCCAAAATATTTTGGCAATAACGAAAGCCTCCAGTGAGCTAAGCCATTTTGCTAAAAACCTCCAAAAATCATCATGTGTAATAATTGTAAAAAAAAAATTGTCAAAAATTTTTAAAAATTTGCTATCCGATTATAGATAATACTGTTTCACCTTTTCTTGAAGAGAAACTTCTTGGGCGGAGCTTCGAAGAAATTTGGACGAGAATTGAGGAGTGAAATTTTAAGGTCGCACTGCAGTTCGTTTCGTTACATCAAAAAAGTAAAATTACATCAAGAAAGCATTAAAACAAAATCCATTCTCAAAAGGATTTACTATAAATTATATTTTTTCAATCGAGAAATTTGGCTGTTTTGCTTGCTTTTTGCTTGAATTTAAGTGAATATAATTAAAAAAAGGCGCAAAAATGCTTGGAAAACAGCATTTTCCCTAATCCAGTAGCAAATTTTAAAAAATTTTTGATGCACATCAGATGAAAATTGTCAGGCCTATAATTTCTAACAAATTTTTTTTTACCAAAATATTTACGAAAAACAGGGGTTTTGGAGGTTTTTGCAAAATGGTTTAGCTCACTGGAGGCTTTTGCTATTGCAAAAATGTTTTGGAAACCGTCATAAAATACATCAAGGTTCATTTTAAGAGGGGTACAAATGGAACTTTTTTTCCCCACATACAAGTCGAGGCACATTACTGTACAGTAGTAAAGTGTCGCAAATAGAATGTTTTGTGCAGCTGTTTAATATATATTCTTTGGTATAAAGAAATTTTGGCGAAATTAGGCAGGGGCGTGTTACTTTAATTTTAAGCAAACTTCTTATATACACCGAGAAGTAAAGCTATAGGTAAATCACCTAAGTCGCCTTGGGTGAAGAGAATTGTATGGGAGTTATAAACTTATGCTTATTCCCCTAAGCAATTTATTGTTTAACCGTTGTGTCAACAGCTGTTGGGTTTTATCCACATCGACAGTAGATGTACCCGGGTACTTCATACGTTTTGTATGGCAGATAGTTGCTTTTGATATACAAATATTAACTACTAGCTTATACCCGGCGCGCTTCGCTGCGCTCAGCGCTTATTCCCTAAAAGAGGGCGTAGCTTCAGTGAAGCCATGCTTTTATAGTAAGTTCGAAGAGGGCGTAGCTTCAGTGAAGCCATGCTTTTATAGTAAGTTCGTACCGAGTTTCATTGATGTGTGACTTATTTCGAAAGCTATACCGAAAATTTTGGGTGCGGAATAAGACCGCGCCCCTCGCCCCTCGCCCCACGCCCCACGCCCCTCGCCCAACACCCATAATATGTTACCTGTGGAACGGCATGTGTAAATTGAGGTCGAATACTAAATTCCTAGGCTGTGCGACCTATAATTCCAAAACTGTTTGATATCGAACATTTTAGGTGTATGTAAGGTGCCTTTTACGATCGGCACCAGACTTCACAGGAACTCTCTCAAGGCTTTGGTATAAAAATTGGCTTAGCGGTTTCGAACTCTTTACGTGATATACATATATACCCACACACGTATATACATTCAGTCGCCTCACGCTCTTTAGGAAAAAAAATTGTTCAGTCCGGTTCTTCAAAATAAACCATGGCGTATGTTATGATGATCCCCAAAATATTTCGACGAAAAATATTGGCTGGTATGGTAGTTAAAAAAAAACGGTCAGAAATAAGAGTTATGATAAAGTTCTTTTGCATCAAAAAATCTTACATTTTTCCCGTTGGACCAAAGATAATGCGGATTTTTATGGATTGTTTTAACTTTTTCCACATTATTTTCACTAAAATTCAAACGAATTTTTTTCTATACTACTTTAAGTCAAATAAATTGTAAAATGTAAAAAATGTGTAAATTTTTTTGTAATTTCATTCAATTTAGTTCTTCACTTTACACTATATTTTATCATCAATAGATAGTTTATTTGACTAAAAGTAACATGGCAAAACAAAAAAAAAATTGATTTGAATTTTAGTGAAAGTAATTTAAAAAAAAGTTAAAAAAGTAATGAAAATCTGCATTATCTCTCGTCCGACTGTAAAAATTTAAAATTTATTGGTGCAGATTGGAAGAACTTTTTCATTACTATTATTTCTGACCGTTTGTTATTTTTAACTAACACACCATTAAATATTTTTATAAAAAACTCGATTTTTAGAGCATATTTCAAACCATTGCGTGGCATACTGGTTGAGGTGCGTGGCTTGAATGCCATAGAACCCAGGTTGAGGTGCGTGGCTTGAATGCCATAGAACCCAGGTTCGAATACCACCTGACATAGGAAGTTTTTTCAATTAAATTAATTTTTCTGTTCGGCCGTCATCTCTATGCAGACAATGGCAAACCTCAGAGAGTAAAAACTGGCATAAAAAGCTTCTTGAGAACATAAGCCGTTCGGAGTCGGCATAAAACTTGTAGATTCAGTTCTCGATCATTTGTGTTCAAACGGTCGAAGTATTTTCAAGGGCTGAAATGGCCATTTCGTTTTTGTTTTTTTTTTTCTTTTTTATTTCAAACTATTCCAGCTCACGGATGGCTATTCCTACAGTCGAAATATTTGGGTAATCATCATAACATTAAGCATTATTTTCAGGAACCGACTTGTTCACCTTTTTTTTTGTGAGGAGCCTTATTATACATACATACATTTTTTACAGATAGATAGATGAGCAGAAAAAGTAGTCATGGCAACATTTATATATATAGTGACCTCCACTTGGTCCCATTGCACCTACATACCAAGTTTCACTATCAAAACACGTACAGCTCAGAAATTAGAATGATTTTTGAAAAGTCGTCGTAGATAACGTGCGAAACGCCCATTTTTTAAGGGTTCTGGCAGTAACCATATGAACTAATCTACCAAATTTTAGTCTTTTACTCTAAAAAAAGTCTGATATACATCCTTTTTATAGATTTGTGGGCGTTAAAAGTAGGCGTGTCAACATTTATATATAAAGTGAACGCCAATTTGACCCATAGCACCTACATACCATGTTTGTCTATCAAAACGTTCACATCTCAGGAATTAAAATTATTTCTAACCGATAGCCCTGGCAGCTAGTGCTGACTTAGTTATAATTTTTAAATTGTAATTAACTATAGTACAATTAAAAAATAAGTAAATAAATAAATTCAATAAAATTATTTCTGAAGAGTGGGCACAGATATAGTGCTACCATGCACATTTTTTGCAAAGCTGTCGAGAGTAAGCGTATGAACTTAATTACCAAATTTTAGTATTTAACGATGATAATCGTCTGATTTAAAGAAGTTCTATTAATTTGTGGGTCAAAAAAAAACCAAGTGGCGGCCGTGGCGTAGTGGGTAGAGTGTGTGGCCCATACGCGAGAACACCCTGGTCCGAATCCCACCTGACACGGAAAGTTTTTCAATTGAATTAATTTTTCTGTTCGGCCGTCACCTCTCTGCAGACAATGACAAACCTCAGAGAATAAAAACTGCCATGAAAAGCTTCTTGAGAACATAAGCCGTTCGGAGTCGACATAAAACATGTAGGTCCAGTTCTCGATCATTTGTGTTCAAACATTCCACAACACTCACAACACAATTGATCATAAGAAGCTCGGTCAAAGTGCTTTCAAGGGCTGAAATTGACCATTTCGTTTTGTTTTTTTTTTGTGGGTGGTACAAGTGGGCGTGGAAAATTTTATATATATACATTGACTGCCACTTAGAGCACCTGCATATCAAGTGCTACTATCAAACTTGTGCAGTCAGGAATAAGCATGATTTCGAAAAAGTGGGCGTAGATATGGTGCGACCACGGCCCTTTTTAAGCAGTTGCCGAGAGTGACCATATGAACTAAATTACCAAATCTTAGTCTTCTACGGCAAAATCCGTCTGATATAAACCATTTTTACTGATTTGTGGGCGGTAAAAGTGGGCGTGACAACATTTATATTTACATAGTGACTGCCACTTGGACCTATAAGACCGGCATACCAAGATTCACTATCAAAACGTGTACAACTCAGGAATAAGCATGCTTTTGATAAAGTGTGCGTAGATATAGTGCGGCCATGCCCATTTTTTGTACATTGGCCGACAGTAACCATACGAACTAAATTACCAAATCTTAGTCTTCTACGGCAAAATCCGTCTGATATAAAGCAGTTTTACTAATTTGGGGGCGGTAAAAGTGGGTGTGAAAACCTTTCTATTTACATAGTGCCTGCCACTGGTACCTTTAGAACCTGCATACCAAGATTCACTATCAAAACGTGTACAACTCAGGAATAAGCATGATTCCGATAAAGGGGGCGTTGATATAGTGCGGGCACGCCCATTTTTTGTATATTGGCCGAGAGTAACCATACGAACTAAATTACCAAATCTTAGTCTTCTACGGCAAAATCCGTCTGATATAAAGCATTTTTACTAATTTGGGGGCGGTAAAAGTTGGTGTGAAAACCTTTCTATTCACATAGTGCCTGTCACTGGTACCTTTAGAACCTGCATACCAAGATTCACTTTCAAAACGTGTACAACTCAGGAATAAGCATGATTCCGATAAAGTGGGTGTATATATAGTGCGGGCACGCCCATTTTTTGTATATTGGCCGAGAGTAGCCGCACGAACTTAATTACCAAATCTTAGTCTTCTACGGCAAAAGCCGTCTGATATAAAGCATTTTTACTTATTTGTGGGCGGTAAAAGTGGGCGTGAAAACATTTCTATTTACATAGTGCCTGCCACTTGGACCTTTAGAACCTGCATACCAAGATTCACTATCAAAACGTGTACAACTCATGAATAAGCATGATTCCGATAAAGTGGGCGTATATATAGTGCGTGCACTCCCATTTTTTGTATATTGGCCGACAGTAACCATACGAACTAAATTACCAAATCTTAGTCTTCTACGGCAAAAGCCGTCTGATATAAAGCATTTTTACTTATTTGTGGGCTGTAAAAGTGGGCGTGACAACGTTTATATTTACATAGTGACTGCCACGTGTATGCATAGTACCTGCATATCAAGATTCACTGTCAAAACTTGAAAATATCAGGAATTAAAATTAGTGCTGAAAAGTGGGCGTATATATAGTGTGACCACGCCCATTTATTGTATAGTCACCGAAAGTAACCATCTGAACAAAATTACCAAATTTAAGTTTTATATGATTAAAACCGTCTGATATATAGCAATTTTTTTGGTTTGTGGGCGATAGAGCCAATTTGGGTTGTATGGGAGGTACCACGCCCCCTTGCCCAATCAACACCAAACTTCACAGGAACACTTCCCGAATGTTGCTTCAGTATCCCTAAAAATTTCATAAACTTTGGTTCGGTGGTTTTGGAGTCTATACGTGATATACACACATATCCACATACCCACATACCCACATACCCACATACCCACATACCCACATACATACATTCATTTTTATATATATAGACTACCTGGATTCTTGTAATTTTCTGTTTTTTTTTTTTTTTATTTATTGGAAATATTGTCTAGTTAACAAAACTTTTATCATAATTTGGGAAAAAAAAAATTTGGTACCTAAATAATCCATTTTTACCAAAAATGGGAATTGCCAAAATCCATAAAAATTTAACAATTTCCAAATTCTTTTTTAATCCTTGTAATTTGATCCCTTTTTACCAAGAAAAATAATTAACATTGAATTTTCATTCGCAAAATTCCGTTATATTTGAACTGAAAATCAACCCCTCTTGCTCATAGTGCTATTTTTAGTACCTGCGCAGAATAATTATAACTCATAAAATATTTGTTCAATGTAAACATTTTTTTTTTGGAATGTGTAGGAAAACACGTCTACTAACAGGAACAAAAGGGTATTTGGGAATATCTTGCCTACCTACCCTTGCACAACCAGTTTTGCAGGCAGAAACATGATTTTTTGCGCAGGTTTCGTTTTGAGTAGTTTTGTATGCATAAGTCAGTTTATGTGCGATTTTTGAAGTGTAAAGACCTAAAAATTTATTTTGTGCGGCAAATATATAAAAAGTGAAAATAAAATGTATGGTGCAATTTGTAATAAGCCTGTGTGCGCAGAGCACTCGAAGGATCATCCACAATGCCTCAGATGCTGCTAAAATTCATAAAATATATTTTTTACTTTCATTATAATGATTTTCTATAAATAAATAAACAAATTTCCATAAAATAAACTAAATATTTCCATTTATTTCTATATATTTGTATGAATTTTCATAGAACATCAGCTGTTGACGCTAGGTCATTTTCTAGTAACTGGGTTATATTTTCCAAACGGTTGGTCCAATTGACCTGAAATTTCACACCAATATCAACTACATATTTCCAAGCTATGATACGAAGTTTCATCAAGATTGGACCAGCCGCTTGGAAGATATAGCAATATAAAGTGAACTTTGCCATTTATTTCTATATATTTGTATGAATTTTCATACAAGTACCCGGGTACATCAGCAGTCGACGCCATTCCACTAACTTGAATTTGGGCTGTATCGACTGAACTGCTGCTCCAATCTTGATGAAACTTTTCCACATGATGCAAAAGTGTATGGTTGAGGATATCATGAAATTTCAGGTCAATCGGACTAACCGTTTGGAAGATACAGGAAAATTAAAGTTGCAAATGTACCCGTGGGCTCTACGATCGACACAACGGTTAATACATTGCTTTGAAAGCACATACTTCGATACATTGGCAACAAAAAAAAAAACATTTGATTCACCTAAGCCCAAAATCCATAAATACAAAATTAAAAAACAACTAGCATGGATGGCTTAAGCATAGTTTTGAGCTATTTTCTGCAAAAAAAAAACACAGATGCGTCATTAGACACACGAGAGAAGGACAGATTTGATAATTTAATGGTTTTGTTTTTGCAATAAAACCACTTTACAATTCAAAAATAACATAAAGTAAATTGAAAAACACACTACTAAAAAACACAATAACATACACACATATTCACACCAGTAAATTTTATTACATTTCATCAACAAAAAGAAAAGAAAAAAAAAATTTTTTTTGCCCGTCGTGCGGAATCGAACTTGGAACTTTTGGTGCCAGTCCATTGCTCTACCAACTGATCCGAACAGTCTTGCTATTGTTTCCTGACATAACTGCAGCTACTTTAATTCACCTAAGCAATTTATTGTTTAATACATTGCTTTGAAAGCACATGCTTCGACACCCTGCCAAAAAAAAAATATTTCATTCACAGATGTTAATAGATGTGGTATTAACAGATGTAGTATGCCGCAGTATTCTGTTGATAGCTGCAGCATAGCTTCAATTGTAATTAACATTGAATAAATCACTCCGCGTAACTAAGGAGTTTGGCTCAATGCGTAGCGCAGTGTTTTCATACACAGTGGTATCGGGTTGATGTGGGTTCTCGAATCTCATCGGCATGCGAAGGTAAAATTTTTGTGTATGATATTTAATTTAATTTAATGTTCTTGTTATAATAGACATCAATCAGCAAGAAAAACCGAAAAGTCATTAATTTCTAAGAAAAAAAACGGTGTTGTTGCCGATTTCAGTCAAGCAAATCACAGAACAGAGAGGCGACAGCTTCTAAAAAAAAAAGGAAAATAAAAAAACCAAACCCCGAAAAAAGTTATACGTATACATTTGAATTTCAATTTTTTTTTTTAAAGTAGTGTATAAAAAATTACCAAATACTTCATTAATTTATCACCCAATAAAAATTGGCAAGTCAACATGTAAGACTTAGGCGTTTTGATAAAGTACTTGGAAAACTGCCAAAGACATATTATAAATTATACTATGATTTTTTCAATTTAACATAAGCTTTTTTCTCGGTGTAGCCTTTGTCCGACTACAACCAAATTTCCCGCAAATAGTCTGTGGAATAATGAGCACTCCGTAGTCTAGAAAAAGGGCGGAATTAAGTAGGAGCGTGGCACTTTAATTCTAATCGAATTTCTCTTACACCGTTGGTATAAATTCAATCAAATTTGGCAAATATATTCTTTAGTATAATGAGCAGTCATGAGTTAGGAAAAAAAGTCGATATTAGACAGGGGGGGGGGGGGGGGGGGCGTGGTACTTTAGTGTTAAAATATAGTGCGACTTCAACCAAATTTTGCATATACATATATATGTGGGTATAGGTTAGGTTAGGTATGAAGGGTCGTGCACCGTTACCGGCGCTTCCGCGGGGGCCTATAGGTCCATTACGAATCCCTTTTTATAGTTGTGGTACCAAGTTAAACCATTGTTCCGATTTGTTCCTCAAACCATCCTGTGCTTTTTATGAACCTCCAGATGTCTAGCAGTGGTGTGTTCACCAACTCTTCCAAGTCTTTGAAAAATCTGTTCCCCATGTGTCGGAGTCGACGATTCTGTAGACTTGGACATTCGCATAGTAGGTGAGTTATTGTTTCTATTTCCTCCGGGTCTTTGCAGCTCCGACAAAAGTCTGGCGCTGTTATACCTATTCTATTGGCCATTACCCCAATGGGGCAATGACCCGTTAGAACTCCAACAAGGATCCGGATTTCCCGTTTGACCAAAAGCAGAAGGCTTCTAGTTCTTTTCTCATTTAGCTCAGGCCAAAGCCATCGAGATATGTTGCAGTCACCTCTGGAAGCCCAGTTTGTGTTGGCAATATCTCTGGCTTTTAGTTCTATACTCCTTTTGACGACGCCTATTCGAATGTGCACATCTGTGTCAGCTCTGTTTGTACTTGCGGTTACTCCACGCCTTGCCAGTTCATCTGCTGCGTCGTTCCCTTCAATATTGCTATGTCCGGGAACCCAGCAGAGAGTGAAGTTGTGGGTATTGCAGATACTGTTCAGTGCAAGTTTACAGTTTTGCACCGTTCGAGCCTTCGTCGTTTTACTGCTCAGTGCTTTGATGGCCGCTTGGCTATCCACAAAAATTACTACCCTTGTAGGGGTAAGATTTTTCCTGTAAATGGCCCGTGCAGCTTTTTCAATAGCATATATTTCTGCCTGAAAAACGCTACAGTAATCCGGGAGTTTGTAACACTCTTTGATTTGTAGCGTTTCACAGTATACACCCGATCCAGTTCCGTTTTCCATTTTGGAACCATCAGTATATAAATGGAGATTGCCGTAGGATTCTACAGCCGTTTCTTCCCATTCTTGTCTGCTGGGAATGGATGTGGTGTATTCTGTACCGAATCTTACACTGGGTATGATATAGTCGGTTGCTCTTTTCGATTCCTCGGTTCCAAAGAGATTTAGAATAGATGCGTGTCCGAATGTGCTGCTTTTCCAGGCTCGTGATTCGTTGAGGCGAATCGCGCTCTTGGTCGCCGAACATTTAAGGAATTCTTCTACGGAAAGAAGATTTAGCATAATATCTAGACCCGCCTGTGGCGTAGATCTCATGGCTCCTGTTATTCCTATGCACGCTAACCTTTGAACTCCTGTTAGGAAGCTAAGGTAGCTTTTTTTTATGCGTTATCGTGCCGGTTAACACCAAGTCCATTCGATTCTGCCCACCGCGATAGCTTATTCAATGCCGCAGACATTAGTTCGCTAATTGTTTGCAGGTATTTCCCGCATATTAGGATGACAACGTCATCGGCATAGGCTACCACTTTTGTTCCTCCAGTTGTGAGTGTGGTGAGAATTTTGTCAACCACAATTAGCCAGAGAAGGGGGGATATGACTCCTCCTTGCGGTGTGCCTCTTGTGGCTTCTTTCCTCACCACGCTTATTCCCATTTGTGAGCTTATACGTCTGCTATTGAGCATTTTATAAATCCATTGGGTTATTTTACTGTTAACTCCTTTGTCTACTAAAGCATTTCTTATAGAATCTGTATTTACATTGTTAAATGCGCCTTCGATATCTAAAGATATCTAAAAACGTTGCTAAAGTATATTCTTTGTGATGAAGGGTTCCTTCTATGACCGAAACCACCTCATGCAGTGCCGTTTCTACCGATTTACCCTTAAGGTAGGCATGTTGTACACTACAGAGATTATTATCGTTCACAGATTCTCTTATGTGAAGATCTATTATTCTCTCTAGCGTTTTCATCAAGAACGATGAGAGACTAATAGGCCTATAATCCTTTGGTGCTGAGTGTATCGGTTTCCCAGCTTTAGGAATGAAAACAACTCGCACATCTCTCCAAATTTTAGGAACATATCCTGTCTTGAGGCAGCCGGTGAAGATTGCTATAAGCCAGGGCATGATGCTAGGAAGGGCATGTTGCATCATGGCCGGTAGGATACCATCTGGCCCCGCAGATTTGTAGGGCTTGAAGGATCCGATCGACCATTTTACAGTTGACCTTGTAATAATGTTGGGGAGTTCTTGTAAAGGTTCTGGCATTGTTATTTCCAAGTTGTTGTTAGCATCGTTTTGACACGGTTCTGTACAACCTGGAAAGTGAGTTTCCATGAGTAGCAAAAGCGTTTCTTGGCTGGATTCTGTCCAGGATCCGTCGGACCTCTTAAGGTATCCCGGGACCGTTGGGTCATTGGATAGCGTCTTTCGAAGTCTGGCGGCTTCACTGGTGTCCTCAATGGACTCGCAAAATTTTGTCCAAGATGTTCGCTTAGCTATTCTTACATCCCTAGTGTAAGCATTTAGCATGGATCTGTAGTTTGTCCAGTCCTGCTCTAGTTTGCTTAAGATGGCCTTCCGGTGAAGTTTTCTAACCTCTGATCGCCTCTTTTTGAGGTCGCTGGTCCACCAACTCGCATTTACAGGTTTGCGACTTCGAGACTTTGGGCAGAACTTCTTGAAAGCCTGGTTCATTTTTCCCGTTATAAACTCGACTGCATTGTCAATAGATACATCGGTTGGGAGGTATTCTGTGTCAGGGTCTGCAATATTTCTGCTTATCCAGACTGAATACCTTTCCCAGTTAGTTTTTAAAGGGTTCCTAAAATGTTTCTTTAATTGGGGATCGTAGTCAATAGTAAAGAGAATCGTGAAGTGGTCGGAAAACGACACCTCCCAGTTATCGACTATAATCTGTTCGGAGTTACTAGCTAAAGTGAGATCTATTACCTCTTCCCTGACTCTATTCTGAAATGTTGGCCTATTGCCCCTATTGCATAGAATAAGGTCTGTGGTAAGGATAAATTCAAAAATAGACTCACCCCTTTTGTTGATGTCTTTACTGCCCCATTGCGAGTGATGGGCGTTAGCATCACAACCGATGACCAGGAATGCCCTGCTTGTGTTAGAATGTTCTGCTAACTCGCGGACTGTTTGCACTGGTGGGTTCGCCTCTTCATAGGGCATGTACGCAGAGCAAAGGATCAGTTTTGCTGACCTTGTTTCTACGCTGGTTGCCACTACGTCTCCGTTGCTGAATCTAGGGAGAAAAAACATATTAATAGATTTTTTCGCAAGTATACAGCTCCTTAACTTACCTTCATTTGTAGAGTGAAACAGGTTGTATTGTTTCGACCCTAGGCCTTGGATCTTGTTGTTGATGATCCAAGGTTCCTGGATGAGGGCCACATCTACATTCTCCTCGGACATGCACAGCATCAAGTTGTCGATCGCTGCCTTACAGTGATGCAGGTTGATTTGCATCACTTGCAGCTTCCTCCTCCTCTCAGCTATTGTTGGTTCAGCCTCTTCACCTTAATGGATCCGAGGCGGAATTAGAGCATGTCCGACTGCTCCTTAAGCCAGCCCGTGGAAGCAGCGTCTACAGAAAAGAGAAGAATTTTCCCTTCGCTGCCGTGACTCTTCTGCGACCTGACCAGCTTCCACTCCTGAATTCTGGCGTCTTTATTCTGCGACGCCAAAAGCCTCTGAATAGACGCATCCTCGTGCAAAGCAGGAGGAGGAATCCATACAGATACCTTGTGGCGAAGCGGCAGCGTGGATTTGGAGATCACCTTTAGTGAAGCTCCCTTCCAAATTTCACCAATGTTGGCGATGGTTTTGGTCAGGAACTCCAGGGATTTCTTCGATCCACATCCGACGACTTTGACTCCTTGTTGCCAACCAGCACCGTCGAACTTGTAATCGTCGGGATCACCGTGTTCGACGCTAGCCATCATAGCTTTAAGGATCTCATTCTCTACAAGCAGCCATTTTTCCCCCGTCATAGAGCCGTCTGGGTCAGTTGTGTCTATAATGTCTACTTGTAGCTCCTCTAGTGAGTTTTCGAAGCTCCCCCCTGCTTTTCTTCGCTTTGAACAACTCGCAGCGACCTCTGCTGAGTTTTCGAAGCTCCCCCGGGTCTTGCTACGCTTCGAACAACTCGCAGCGACCTCATCCGCAGACTTTTGCCGTTTGGCCGTGGAACCAGGTGTACAGGGAGGTTCTCCTCTCGAAACCGTGGTCAACCCCCGGTTGGTCCCTGTTTGAGGTAACCTTGGGTTGACCTTGTCTCGCTTTACCTTCTCCTTGGTTCCGCCTTTTCCACACTCCTGTTTGCCGCTTTTGACGACATTGGAGTAGGAAAGACCTGCCTTAACCGTCGTTGCCCCTTCTTTCACTCCCTTGCTTCCACCTATACCGCAATCCCGTTTGTCACCTATAGCAACCTTGGATTGGGACGGTTCAGCTCTGTCTCCTCTATTCTTCCTACCTCTTTTCCTCCTCTTTCTACCTTCCATTTCCCTCTCCCGTTTGTCGCTTTTCCCGTCATTGGAGTTGGATGGACCTGCCTTGCAAAGACCCTCATCCGTGGAAGCAGGCAGAGTTGTGGCAGCTTCGTTCGTCGATGCTTTGGGGGCATAGTGACGTTCAAAAGTGTTCACTCTCTTCGTGTGCTTCCTGATGAGAGCCTTGTCCCTGGAAGTAAGAGTAGTCGGGTCTGCGGTTTTCATTTTCAGCAGATAGTTCTTAGCAGTCCTGTAGAACTTTCGTTGCATGGCTTCTTTCGAAGCAGATCTACTGTGGACTGCTGCACTACCCGCCTCAATGACCGTCGCGTCGGAGTCGGAGTTGAGAAGCTCGTCTTCAGTCTCTGAGCTAGGAACTTTGTGAAGGACTTGAGGGATGCTCGATTCCTCCGTGTCACTTCCAATGCTCAACCTGCCCAGAATCCTCAGAGTCGCTGAGTCCAAGTCCCCACCCGAGTCGGTGTTGTCCTGTTTGGTCAGAGTAGGTCGCCCTATGCTAGACCTGCCAGTTTCCGTCGCAGTTGCCGTTTCGTCTGTAGTAGTTTTTGTTTTTGTCGCCTCTGTACATTCTTCCTTGTTGTTGTTGTTGTTTTTAAAGGGTTTGTTCATTTTTGGTCCCACGAGTAGCTAGGGAAAGTACGTCATCCATGCCAGAGCCCCGCATACCATGGAAAGGCCACAATTACTCACTGAGGCGGCCAGGTATCAGTGAGGTCTCCGTTCCCATACAGCCGGTATTACCCCCTGGCTGCAAACCATCCAATAGGCACGGTGCAACATAACACCCTGGATTAGGGGGGGATAGCTCTTTGTTCATTGCTCCACAATAGCCTGTACGACATGGGTGACCCTACCAGGAGCTTGCGCTCCCGTCATCATAGCCCATTGTTTCATTGCAACCTAAGCCTCTACACCACGACAAGGTGGCTATCCTTCGTAGAGGATATGTGGGTATAATGAGTAGACTGTAATCTGAAAATTAGACGGGACTGGACAGAGGCGTGGCACTTTTATTTCAACAAACTTCTTTAGGCTTTGTCCGACTTCAACCAAATTTTCCACAAACATTGTGTTTTTTGGAATAATGTGCAGTCAGTAGTTCAGAAAAGTAGTACTATAGTTCTAATCGAAGTCCTTCTACAACATTTTTTCGACTTCAACCAAATTTACACTGTTTGTTCGACTTCTACCAAATTTTTTACATATATTCTTTGGAATAATGGGTAGTCCGTAGTCTAGAAAAGTGAGCTGGACTAGGCAAGGGGTCGTGTATCTTAATTTGTAATGCTTTATCTCACTAAATATCTGTACCATGATATTAATATTTAGCTTCAGAGTGGGTAGGATCCGTTCTAAGAAACATACAAAACGTGGGCGTGACCAGAAAAGGGTAGTAGAAATATTCTTTAAAAGCTTTATCTTAGGTTTAAAATACATAATTCCACTATGCCCATTCTTCATTTATTTTCACATAAATTGGTTTTTTAAACTTTTCTGATCATTGAAAAAAAAAACTATACGTGATTTTATGTAAAAAAAAAACTGTTGCATTTGTTTTTTTTTTTTTTGAAGATGTAAGCAATTAAAAATAGTAACATTAACCCCACACTCGGGTATTTTGTTACCCCAACAACAAGAGATCGCTCTCAAAACATGAGATTCAGTTTTCTGACTTACCAAAATATTTGAACTTTGATATATGCATCAAAGTACTGATGGTCCATTAATTCTAACCTTAAATATTTAAAAAAAAACCTAGCCTAACAATTGTAAAAAAAAATTGAACTGACTAAAAAGCAAGAAGTAGCGAACTAAATGTTTAATTTAGTTAAGCGTATGACATAAATATTTTCGCAGATTATAATAAATAGCTATAAATGGCTAACAACTTCGAATATAGTTAAAAACATTTTAGCTTCGGTAATCTGCCGAAGCTTCACTCCTTACTAGTTTATAAAAAAAAAAAATTGATATTTGGCATAGTTTTTAATTAAATAAATTTTGATTTTTTTAATAATTTGCTTAAACAGTTATTTTCTTAATTGCATTAAAAAAATTGTATTTCCTGTCCTTTTTTATTTGATAAACACACTCAATTTTTTTTCTTTACTCTTTACGCACTTATTTACTGCCTTCCTTAGCGAGACAGAAAATGTTCTCTTTATAAGCTTTCACTTTCGCTGCACTCAATTCTGAGCGACACCCTCGAGACTTTTGCGATTCTACTCAACACCAACTTTGTGTTATAATTTCTTTTTTTTTATTCCTGTTTCACCCATAAATTCAAGGACTCGATTCGACTCAACTCAAGTTTGATTGATCGTTTTACTTTCGTACGTGTTTGCTTGTGTGCCAAGTGTTTGTTGGGCTGGCTGTGTGTGTGTGTGTGTGTTGACTCATGTTTGTGTTAAAATTCATGCAGTAAGTAAAACTTTTGTTTTAGTTTACTTATGTTTCATGTTCATTTTTTTTTTTGTTCTCTTTTATTTTTATTTTTGTGTTTTGTTTGTTTCCGTTTTTGTTGTTGTTGCTGCTCTAAATTGCTTAATGCCTTTGATCAGAGCTTGATGGGTGGTATTGACGGGAAGCAGGCAGAAAGTAGGTTGGTCTTTCGTTCATATGGATGGAGTTAATGGATAACTTGTGTAATCTGTGATTATTGCAAATAAGTTAAGTTTCTGCGCCATCGTCTTCGTGTGTTCATTTTGTTTTCCATGTTTTTAACTTGTTCGTGCCATTAATTTATTTCGCATTCTATTTTATCATATTAGAGAGGGAGGAAAATCAGGGATTTAACACTCTCACATGTTTGTACAGGGTTGCCCATATTCGACGGACCCATCTGGCAACGCAATAACTTTTGACAAAGATGTCAGATCGCTTAATGACATACCGCGTTTGAAGCGTCAGTCCAAGCAGATTTTTACCATGGAACAATACACGCCACGCGAGCGCTCTGAAATAGTTGAAATTTACATTCAACAGAAGAAGTCAATTGTGAAAACTCAACGTGCTTTTAAAATATTAAAAAATGTGAGAAGTGCGCCTTCTAAGAACACCATTAAGCGTTTATACGAAAAATTTTCGACTGGTGAGGCTCTTTCTAATCCGAAGAGGCCAAATAAAAGTCGACCAAGGCGATCGGCCGAGAATATCGCTGCCGTACGAGCCAGTGTTGAGAGGTCCCCAAGAACATCCCAAAAACGCCGTTCTCAGCAGTTGGGCATGGCTCGGTCCACTTTACAACGGATTATTCGCGTTGATTTGCATTTGTTCCCGTACAAAATTCAATTGACGCAAAGATTGTTGCCTGCGGACAAGCCTCGTCGATTGGAATGGGCCCAAAGAGTCATCGAAATGGCCGAAGATGACGAGCAATTTTGGAACAAAATTATCATGTCCGATGAAGCCCATTTCACATTGAATGGGACCGTAAATAAGCAAAATTGCCGTATTTACGCCACTGAAAATCCTCAGGAGATTCAAGAAGTGCCTCTTCATGACGAAAAAGTCACAGTTTGGTGCGGCGTTAGTGCGAAAACGGTCATTGGGCCGTTTTTCTTCCAAAATGAAAATGGCCATGCTGTTACCATCAACCAGGAGCGTTATCGCGACATGATGACCAATTTTGTGATGCCAATTATTCGTCGAAAGCGTATGAAGCAGTTCTGGTTTCAACAAGACGGCGCTCCACCGCACACAAGTCGCATAACAATCGATTTTCTGAATAATTTGTTTCCGGGCCGTTTGATGTCGAAAAGTGGTGTTTTGGACTGGCCACCGCGTTCGCCCGATTTGACGCCGCCTGACTTCTTCTTGTGGGGATATTTGTAGTCAAAGGTTTACGTTAACAAGCCAAGGACCGTAGAAGAGCTCAAGGACAACATTCGTGAAGAAATAGCCGCTATTCCGGCCGAAATGTTGGCGAAAACGATGGAAAATGCTGCAAAAAGGGCACAATACGCCATCAACGCCAGAGGCGGCCATTTGAGAGATATCATATTCAAAAATTCATGTAAACAAATCTACTTGGAACAAATTAAATGATTAAGATTGCCAACCGCCAAATTTTTATTTTTTTCTTTGATTTTTTTAACAAAAACATGGGTCCGTCGAATATGGGCAACCCTGTATATGATTATATTGGAGAGACTTAATCGCTTGTAGCTCCTTGTGATATTTCTGTAACAAACTAAAAAACTATCCTACAAAGTCAATGCGCACCGTATTGATTCCCCTTTAACTAATTGTTGAATCACTGTTACATATCGCACTAACGAAATAATACACCAACGTACCTAGTGATGGCACAACTAGTATGTTATTGGACTTTTTCGAAAAATTGGAAATTCGTGGAAAAATTGTTAGTTGTCCTAAATTGACACGGTTATCAGTTACACTACTTGGTAAGGACCTAAAATACATATTAGATTTCCACACACAACATAGAAAAAATATTATATAAGCTCAATGTCACTGATCTGTCACACCCCCTCTTCTCTATAATAACCCTGTAGGAAAATGAACTAATTTAAAAGTAGTTGAAAAAGTAGTTTTTTGTCAAACACAACTAGTTGAAATTCTGACTTTTTTCCATGGAACGAACTAACATATTTTGTATGATGATGTCCGCTAAATAAGTAAATTGACTTTTGTCTGCATGTATTTACAACAACTTGTTAAATTAGTTATATTTAAACAATTTTTTTAATTACTTTAAAATAACCAATTGAAAAGTATTTAATATTCCACTTACTGATGATGAATTTAAAAGCATAAAAATTTTAAATTTCTATGCATCAAAGAGATCATTTATTTGACTGTTTTGAAAAATACATAAATACATAAATCATGGAGTGATGAGGTGTTTGCTGAATGGTTAAGCAATGCATCAATTTCCGTACAGAGTCGAAATTGTGCAATGTTTGCTAAACACTACCAGTTTGTAATTTGAATATCTTAAATAATAAAGAATTTTTAATCGTTTCACAGGGTTTTGAGGCTTTTCACAGGGTTTTGATCAGTTTTAAAGTGTGTTTTCCGCGTCTATCTTGCAGTTCAATGTCGTAAATAAAAAAATATGTCTTTTTGAAACAAAATGTAAGTAAAGCCTAAAGTTAATAATTTTTGATGAAATCGTATGGCTTAATATATATAAACTTGTAATCTAATAAAAATTTGCAAATAAAACATGTAAAAGTCAGAGTAGTTGCCGCCTTAATATAAATCAAAGTAGTTTATCAACCACTTGTTTTAAAGTAGTATTTCAATTACTTCATATATAATGCAATAAAATCTATTTAGAATTGAAGTGGATGCCGCCTTAATATAATGCAAAGTAGTTCATATACTAGTTTATTTTAAACTAGTTTTTAAACTAGTTGTTCTTAAAAACAAGTTAGTTTGTTCCTATAGGGAAATTAATGTATAATAAAAATATTGGTTTTCTAAAAAATACGTGTTTTGTTAAACTTAAAAGCAAGCTTATAAATGTTATTTATTTTAAAATTTATGATCATGGGTTACAAGGGGTTAAGGGGCATTTCTAAATTTAAAAAAAAAACCCTTTTTTTAAAAATATTTTTAGAAACTTTTTTTAGATAAAAAACACTTTTTTAGAAATTGTTTTTTTTTTCTTAAAAAGCTATTTACTACAATTAAAAATAAAATGGTGTGCTTTCTAAAAGGAGGACATACTAAATAGAAATTTGAAATGCAATTAAAATATTGCTTCTAAAACTATATATATAAAACTATATAACTATATATATACTATATATATATAGACTTTTAATAAGTTTTACATTTTTTTCATAACATAATTTATTTGAATCTTTTTAATTAATCAATACAAGAGTTAACTTTTTGTTGTTTTAAAGTTTTTTTGAATCTTTTTATTAAACTTTCGGTTTTAATTTACTAATAAATAATATATTCAATAATATATATATATATAATAATATAATATATATAATAATATATAATATATATACACACAGCTTCGTGAGCTTCGCATCGAATCACCGAAAAATTCTATTTCTGCAGCTGACGTGATTTTTCTGTCAAACCCCCCCAAAAAAACAATTTTCTCTCGTTGAAAACACCAGAAAGGAGGAAAATAATCATCTAGCATAAATTTGCAAAGTGTTCTGAAAAGAATAGAATTCGAACATTACTTACCCACGAAGATTCCGCAAGGAAAATTCACAGTTTGAAATACTTGCCGAAATCTCTTCGTTCGTCAACGTCGAAGAAAAAAAAAAGAAAAAAAAAATCGAAATCTAAGGCGGCCGCAGTTTTGTCCCGTAGTCTAGAGAAAGACAAACACTCGTTCGTTAACAAAAATTCAAGAGGAGAAAAAAGGAAAAGGGTACGCAACGCGCTGACAAGGAAAACGAAAAACGTGGTTTCTCCTCTGATAAAAGCAAGTCGTGTAAAAAAATAATTAAACAAATTTGGCAATCAAGTTGACTTTGGTCCAAACGAAAAAAGCGCCAACATTGACATGGATAACCAGACGAATGAAACAAGCCCTGCAAGTGCGCCTGAAAATGGCTCCATTACCCAAGAAGTCTCGTCCACAACTCAAGCCGTTGAGCCAACAAAGCGTTCACTTCGGGTCCAAACCTGGCGTAAGATCCAAGATAACAAGTGTGGCACCGGCTTCAATGCGATTTTCAATCGTATTCCTGGTTTTATAGACAGCGATAAAGCAGCTGCTCTTTTAGTAGCAACAGATGAGTTTAAAAAAGCCCAAAACATAAAGGTTAATATCGATCGAGCCTTGTATGCTGTAAAGTTGGAAACTTTACTTGCTGGTAAAACGCTTTATTTGCCTGGCACACGTGACTCAACAGCTTTGTACTTAAAAGTTGATGTCCCAGAGGATGCTACAGAGGAGCAAAAGAAGGAAATTCTACATGTTCAGGATGTGCAGCAACACCGCACGGAAATTTCTCTTGATAATAAAGTCAAGCTGGACATGGTCGTTATTGGTTCTGTTGTTGTCTCACGTAAGGGACATCGCATTGGACGTGGAAATGGCTTTGCCGATCTTGACATTGGACTTTTGATTGAGATTGGCGTTATAACACCTGATACCATAATTGCCACAGTGGTCCATGACCTACAGGTAGTCGACAGCCTGCCTACATATCTGTTTCAAAAATATGATACTCCAGTGGATTTGATTGTCACGCCAACAGAAGTTATCCGCGTTTCGGAACGCTTGCCCCGTCCAGCTGGGCTCTTCTGGGAGTTGCTATCGGAACGTCGTCTTAAGATAATTCCTGTATTGCAGACACTCAAGGAAAACCAAGAGAAGGATGGCAAAGTAATTACTTTGAAGGAAGAAGATACTGATGTTGAACAAAATCAGAACAACAGAAGCCGCCGTCGTGGTCCCATCAGACGCCGCTATCAACGCAGAAATCAACGTCGTGCTATCTCACAGACAGACACTGAACACCAAGGAGGCGTGGAAAATATACAACAAAAGCGCAATCCTCGTAAGAACAGACGTTTCAACAACAGAAGGAGGCGACCAACTAAGTCTGAAGGTGATCAATCTGGCGTTGAAGCCAAAAGTCAAGACCGCAAATCCGGTACAGATAAAAAACCACAACGTCCACGCAAGCAACGATCAACAAATGATTTCTGCATCAAACTATCAAACATTTCACGTGATGTACGCGTTAAGGATTTAAAAACAGAACTGCGCAAACGTGAGTGCAATCCGTTCTACATCTCATGGAAAGGACAATATGGCAAATGCTACTTGCACTTTGGTAACCGTAATGGTAGCCCCAACACCGAAGAGGACATTGATAAGGTGTTGAAGTCACTTGCTGATCTCTCATTGACTGTTACCACCGGCGGTGGTGGGGGCAATGCCAGCGGCGCCGAAGGTGACGGAGTTGCACCAGTAGCAGCACAACCGCAACAGACAAAAACCGTCAACGTTAATGTTGAGCTGATCAAATTTGATGCTAAGGCCGCTGCGGAGCCAACGAAACGTAATATGCGCGATCAAATCTGGCGAAAAAAGCAAGATAAAAAATTGTGCAACGATGTCAAAGCTATATTAAATCGTAGTCCTGCATTTGTGGACATCGATAAAGCAGTTGCACTTCTAATAGAAACGGTTCAATTTAAAAAAGCTGAGAACATTAAAGTGAATAGCGGTGCCGCTGTACAAGATGTTAAATTGCCAACTTTGCTAGCTGGCAAGGCCCTCTATCTGTCCACCTCAAAGGAATCGAGCGCTTTATTTTTGAAAGTTGATGTCCCTGACGATGCTACCGAGGAGCAGAAAAAGGAAATTTTAATGGTTCAGGATACTCAGGAACATCGCACTGAGATTTCTATTGATAATAAAGTGGAGTTGGACATGGTCATCATTGGTTCGGTTGCAGTATCACGCGAAGGTTATCGTATTGGATGTGGCAATGATTTTACCGATCGTGATATTGGACTACTAATTGAAGTTGGCGCCATAACATCTGATACTGTTATTGCCACATTGGTCCATGATGTCCAGGTGCTTGAGAGTGTATCTGCAAGTTTGTTCCAGAAGTATGATACTCCTGTGGATCTAATTGTTACACCAACGGAAGTGATTTACATCGAAAATCGTTTGCCACGTCCTCTCGGCATCTACTGGGAGCTTTTGTCGCAAAAAAATCTTACAAAAATGCCTGTACTGCAGACGGTAAAAGAAAGGCAGGAAAAAGCTGGCAAAACGATCACGCTTAAAATGCCTTCTGAATCGGCAAAACGAACCAAAGCAGTGAAGGTAAAGACGGATGCTATCGAAGACATAAGCACCGTATAGTATGACGTCGAACTTCACGCTTTACTGCATCTTGGGACATTTGGAAGCGTGCATACTACTTCAACGAGAGAAAATTGATTATTTCTAAAATTTTGTTTGGTATTCAAACTTTAAAAACGTTTGTTTTTAATTTTTACTTCTTTTTCTTAAGGTTTTTTTTTTCCAATGACTTGGCTTTATTTAATAACTATGTAAAAGTATTCGCTCCATAAATGAATTCATGCATTTTTTATTTTTAAGTTTTCTTATTTTATGTGTAAGTTTTTCTAAAAAATCTTTTTGTCAGAACGCATACTTCAAATGTCCTCCACAAATGGCAACACGAGACGATTTCAGACAGTTGTTCTGTGAATTGTAGTCGTCTTGTTCGATCGAACAAAATTGTTCAAGAAGAACAACTTAAAAAAAAAAAAACAAAAAAAACAAAAAACAAAATGAAATTTATATAAACTAATCTTGTAATATTTTTTAACATTTAAATGAACGATATTTGCTTTTATTATTATTATTTTCCTTTTATTTTATTAAATTTAACACACACCCAAAGAGGAAAAACAACATGATTTGTTTCTTCTTCTTATACTTAATACTATTTTGTAAAATGTTTAATAAAAACTGAGTATGATTTAAAATGTTAAACATTAAAAAAAAAAAATTTAAATGAAACAACGAGTATTATTTTTATATTTATAGAAATTATATTTCTGCTTTTCTGTATTGAATGGTTCTTGGGCGCTGCTTTTTGGAAGTAATTTAGAGTAAATACTTTACTTATAATTTCAAACAGTCTACCGCTTTCTTTTCTTCTGCCTTAACTGATTCTTTTTGCGCTCATTATCAACTTATCAACAAATCAGTATGACGCAATTTGTCTCGTTCGCTCGCCATATCTTGCTCTAATATTTAAAGCATAAAAATGATCACAACCGCAATTTGGATATCCTTGAAGTGTCTTGGCGGGTCCTATCCTGCCATTTATATGATTATGTGGGAGAAACAAATAAAACTTAAAAACTCCTTTAAATTAGCTACCCGCAGCAGCTTTTATGCAGCACAATTTTAAGTCGTTTAACACCTAGGCGCCTCCATACTTCCCACCAGCTTGCTTTAATTTGCTTTAAAAAGTAAAAATGCCTGCGCTGCATTTTCTTGGCATACTTCAAGCATGAAGAACATAGAAATTTTTATACGTCTCCTCCATTTTGCGCTTCAAGCTTGCGTCTATATGTAGCGTAAGTAGGTTCATGGGTTCTTTTTCTTTATTTCAATGTATGAAAATCCTTTTCCATGTTCACACTTTATCTTTCCTTTTTGTTTTGATCCCTTGCTTTCTTCTGCCCTATATGTGTATGTGGCTGCGTCTGCTGCTTTTTTCTTTTTGCTACCGAAAACTTGCCTACGGGTCACTTTTTTCCCTTTCTTCTTTTTACATTTTCTTGGCTTAAAACTTAGCTGCTGTGCCTGCATTTGTTCTTTTTTGTTGTTGTTTTTACTTTTTATCACAAGAATACTGTGCTTATGCTTGTTATCCTTGCAACCGCCTTGCAGCAAACAAGCGTTTCCTTTGCATGTGGGCGGAAATCAGTGTGAAATTGAGAATGTGTTTGTTTAGTTAATGCAACTACAGCAGTATGCTTGGATGTATGAGTGGGTGTCTGGTTACGTGCGTGCGTGTGTGTGCAAAAGAGCATTACTGTTGTGTTGATTGTATGTAGTTAATATAATTTAAAATTTAAATTGGCTTTTTAAGACGTCTTTTACTGAACATGACGGCGGGCTCATATAAAATATTTTCTCTTTCACCATCTTTTTGTTATTCTCACTCAGAAGTTTACATATGCGCACGTTTTAACCCACTTTTACTTCTTTCATACACTGCGTTGCATGCAGAGCTAAAGATTTTATCGTTATTTTAACATTAAACGTGCAAGCAGCTCCTGAAGGTAAGCAAATACTTGAAGAGCATGATATTCCGTATAAAATTACAACGAGAACAAAAACAATCAAAAATAGCAACAACATTATAAAGTAAATGAAATTTTGGTAACATTATGATGAATGAGAAATTAAAATGATGAGAGTGTAAATATAAAAAGAGCATAAAAGTATAATAAGATCAAACTGAGGAAAGAACAGATGTGAGAAATTATTTAATTTTTAGATAAGTAGGGAATAAAATGTAAATAAGTTGAGTAGGGAAATTTATCCAAATGAAAAAAAATTAAATATTCTCAGCTATAAATAATAGCTTTACCTACATGACCTCAAACGCTTCTTAACAATACTTTAAACTAGTAAGGACTGAAGCTGCGGCAGGGTACAGAAGCTGAAATAACCCCCGCTGCCGTATTTGAATTCGTATACATTCAAAGGCTTTAGTCGTCTTTAAAATTTTTATGTATAATCTACAAAAATATTTGTGTCAAACGCTTGATTTGTGTCATACGAGTAATTTGTATACTGCTCATAATGTTAAAGAAAATGTGTGCAATATTTGATTGGTAGTATGTGCAAATTCATACCAACGGTGTAAAATAATTTCGCTTAATATTGAAGTACCACGCAACATTTGGAAGAAGTTGGACAAAGGTTATAGAAGATTTATACTAAAGTGCCACGCCCTTGTCTAATTCCGCCTACTTTTGTATGCTTACAACTTTTCATTATACCAAAGAATACAGCCATGGACACTAAATTAGCACAAAATATTTTCACAAAGGCAAATGAACATAATTTTATTATTTCACTCCAATTAACAAAAAGTTTTATCATAAAAACATAAGATTAGTGTACTTCATCAAAAACAAATAAAATTGTATCCAACTCTCCAGTCGTCTGACCGCGGAAGCCATCATTTAATTGAATGCGAAATTTTAGCTGGACACTAAAATAGCACAAATTAAAATTTCTAAAATAAAAAATAAAATATTTTAGTACTTAATCAAAATGTGGTTGTTTCTAAATAACCTGGTTAATATTTAGTAGAAAAACCCCTATTTTCAATTACAGCTTGGCATCTACGGGGCATACTTTTGATCAAATTTTGGCAACGTTCTTTGGGAATCGAATACCATTCAAGTTGTATTTCGGTCCAAAGATCATCCAAATTTTTGTGTTTCTTTAGAGCTATTTTACGTTTCAATTCATTCCAAAGATTTTCTATAGGGTTTAAATCCGGACTTTGAGCCGGCCAGTCTAAAATAGGAATTCTTTCTGCAGCAAACCAGTCCTTTACAATTTTAGAGGTATGTTTGGGATCATTGTCCTGCATGAATGTAAACGATATTGGCATGTGTTCAAATGCATAAGGTTCCATTTCGTTCTGGAGAATATTCAAATACTGATGTCGGTCCATTTTTCCATTTATTTTCACAATCGGACCCACACCATACCATGAAAATGATCCCCACACCATAATGCTACCTCCGCCGTGCTTAACCGTCTTTTGCGTGTAGCGTGGGCTTAGTGCCTGTCGTTTAGGGCGATGCACTATTACTCTACCATCTGGTCCCATTCTGTTTACCTTAGTTTCATCACTCCAAAGTAATTTTTTCCAGAATGGGAGGTCTTTTGATCTATGGGTTCGAGCAAATACTAAACGCTTCGCAATATTTTTTTTTGAGAGGAGTGGCTTCTTTCGGCTGGCGCGTCCAAAAAGCTGTGCATCATTTAGACGTCTTCGGACAAGCCTGTCTGACAAATTCAAATTAAATTCAGCGTTAATTTCGTTGGCAATATCGCGTGATGATGCGAACGGGTCCTTCTTTGACTTTCGGACTATAGCTCTATCCACAGCGTCTGTTGTTTTTCATCAGTAATCATATTATATATAATGCGCTTTTCCTCGGGCGTACAATCTTTTCCCTGCCCCATTTTAATGAAAAATAACGTTAAATTACTCAAAAATTAAAATAAAAGTTACTTAGAAATCAAAACACGCACTAAAAAATTAATTACGTCCGTTTTACACACTTTGTGCTAATTTACTGTCCAGAAAAAAAACTGACAATTGCACTTTTCAGTGAACAGATAAAGAATAATGAAAAATAACGGTAAAAAATTTTTGTGTATAAGAAGATCGGAGATCAGCTGTCACAGTACATACCAAAATAATTGGCCTCCTAGTGAAAAAATGTAAAATATTGTTCATCAAAACTTGGCAGCATTTTTGTGCTAATTTAGCGTCCGTGGCTGTATATGTGCGAAATTTGACTGAAGTCACAAAAACCGTGTAGAAGGAGTTCGATTAGAATTAAATTGACACGCCCCTTGTCCAATCCCACCCAATTTTGTATGCTTAAAACTTTTCATTATACTAAAGAATATATGTGCAAAATTTGATTACAATCGGAAAAACGGTGTAGATGGAAATTTATTAAAAATAAAGTGCCACTACTCTGTTTAGTACGCCCACTTTTATGAACTACAGACTGATTCTTATGAAAAATAATATGTGAGCAAAATTTGGTTTAAGTCAGACAAAGAGTATAGAGGGAATTTGATTATAATTAAATTGACACGCCCCTTGGCCAATCCCACCCACTTTTGTAGGCCTAAAACTTCTAATTGTACTAAAGAATATATGTAAAAACTTTGATTGAAATCGGACTAGCGGTGTAGATAGAGCTAGTTTAAAAACAAAGTGCCACGCCCCCTGTCTATTACCACCCAATTTTATAAATTTAAAGCCTGTATAATACTTCATTAAATTGCTCATTGAAAATGATAACTAGAGCAGTTCAAATAGTACGAATGCTATAGATTCAATTGGTGCGAGTTAGTAGGCATATAGTACGAATTGTAGAAAAAAATGTGGGACGGACTGTATTTTCATTGCATTGTTTTTGCCGTTCCTTTGAATTCGTTCGTCATTAAGTTTCGATCAAATATTTACTTTATTTAATAATTTAATTTAATAATTAATAATTAATTTGACATTTTTAGAGTAAACAAAACTATTTTAGAAAATTAGATGATGAATTGGAAGTGATGTGTGTAGCTAAAATTATTAACTATTAAATGCAGCTGCTCTTAAAAACACCAGAAAAAAAAAGTAACAACGTTTATCCTTTTCTTACAAAATATGAATGTCCTGTCCACGCGCCACTCGTTTTCAGATTTTAAAATTGGACAAAAAAATGAAGTATCATACGGCTTAAGATTGCTCAAATTACCAAGGATTATGTGTGTCAGATTTGGCTGAAGTCAGAAACACGGTGTAACATAAGTTCGCTCTTAAGTAAAATGCCACACCCAATTTTCTAATGTAAAGACTCCATATTATACCGAAGAATATATATTTGGGTTGGATAAACGATGTGGACGCAATTTGCGTACATACATACCCGATGTTATTCAGTTTTATACATTTACGAAAGTTTTCTATTTTGACGACGTCATTTTGTATGGGAGGTAGGCGTGGTTTTCATCCGATTTGGCTCATTCTCGAACTTGAACTCCATTTTTTTAAAAAGAAGCTTATATTTTGAATTTCATCGCGATAACTTTAAGATTACGGCTGTAATCGTGATCACAGACGGACATACGCACAGACGGACAGACACTTGCAAATCGACTCAGGAGGTGATGCTGATCAAAAATGTATGTATTTTTCTATACCTGCCACGCCTCCGTATTGGCGTTACAAACGGAATGACAAAGTTAATGTAGTACACCTTACGCCGAACGCGTTGGGGTATAAAAATCAAGAGAACCAAATATGCCAAAGAAATCATTTTTAAAGTCTTAGACAATGAAAACGAAGTTTCCAGTATAATTTACAAATATTTTGAATAGTCCTCGGAGCTATAAGTTCAAAACCATGTCAATGCAATTGAGTGATGCAAATTGCAATGAACCAAAAACAAACATGAAATGAAAGAAAAAGTTATTTTTTTTAATGAATTGGTCCTATATGCAAATTAATGGGTTCGATGAATCTCTGATTTCCAATTTTATGAACCTTTTCTTACAGCCAAAGAATCCATTCTTTAAATCATGGAAATAGTTCTTACTTTCAAAGAACAAAATCAGTAAACGAATGTAAATACATCGCAATCAATCAGAGCTGGGTCGAAAAGTCCAATAGACCAATTCCAATTGCTTGGAATTAGGAATTGGTAATTGGCCATCTCAATTCGTCAGGAAAGTAATTGAAAAAATTCGTTTTTTATTACATTCCTGAGGAATTGACGAATTTTTCCAATTACATTCCTGAGGAATTGTGTTGGAATTAATTCCAAAAGGAATCATTACAACCCAGCTATGGAATCAATGAATTCTTACATTCGTTTTTGGGTGTAAGACAACTCTTATTAAATCAAAGAAAGTTTATCTTCGAACCAACGCAAAGAGATTCATTGAATCAATGAATCGTACATTGGACCAATTCTTTAATTTTTTGGTTCAGTGTTGCCAGAGCTGGGTTGTAATGATTCCAATAAAAAAGTTTTGATAAAAAATCTATAAGTAGATACCAGTAATAACTGAAAGAAAGGAATCTGAACGGTAAAAATAGGTGAGATTCCTTGCAGTTTATTAAAATCAAGATTAAAATCAGCTATGAAAAATGCAAACATTTTTTAATAAGTTCAGCTGGTGTAGCTGTACTCACAACTTTTATGGACATTCCATATAAACGGGAGAAAAACAATTTTAGTGTTTAGATTTGGTTTCTTTTTGGCTATCTTACGCTTTTTTTTGATCCCCAGCTTGTGTACAACTATTTGAACCTGTGTGAACCCTAGTTCGAGTTATCGTTAAGGGCGTAACTATTATAAATACTGTTCTCGAAAATGATTTCGACAATTTAAGGGGGTCTTCTCATTGAGCAACTTTTTTTTTCAACTTTTTTTTTTGCATTTATTTATAGCTTGTGTAGTTGTGAATATGCCCCTAAAAGGATTTTTAGAAATTCGAAATACTTTAGAAGATACAGCCTTTTTTGTGAAGCAAGGTCTGATGGACAAGAAGGTGATGGAGGTAATAAAACCAGCTTACGAAGCGCTGTCGGCAGATAATTTGCTTGAAAGATGCCTTGGATCTGAAACTCAGAATTCCAATGAGTCCTACAATTCTGTTCTTTGGTCACTTTCGCCCAAACACATCAACTCAGGCGCACGCACCATCGAAGTGGCCAATTTCATTGCAACGTGCCTCTTCAACGACGGTTTTATACCCATACTTAAAATTATGGGTTTGATGGGTATTGCGATTGGCAAAAACGCATACGAATACGCACTATCTCGCAATGAAGACAGATTGAACCGATCAGAGACTCGAGCTGCGGCATCATCAAAAGCTGGCAGAACGGCTCGCAGAGCAGAGAGGGCAGCAGAAAGCAGTTTCTACGAAAAAGAGGAAGGTGGCCTGTATGGAGCTGGCATCGCCGACTAATATTTGTAAGTAAAAATTGTCAGCTCTTTAAAACTGCATTTAAACATTTTTGATTTTTTTTTTTTTTTCCAAAAAAATTACTTTTATAAAGATAAAGAGATAAACGCGTTTATCTCGAACCCACGTTTTTCGAACTGGCGGCCATGATATCTCCAGTTCAACTGAACCGATTTTCATGAAACAAAATGGAATCGACGCAGATTTGTCACCATTCTCGGGTGAACCTCGACCATAATTTTAAAAAGTTTTTTACTATTTTTTTTTTACACTAAACTACAAAAAAAAAACCCGAAATTGAAATTTTTTTTTTAATGGCCGCCATTTTGTCAAAAAAAATCACAAAATTAAGCTTGAGGTTCACCCGAGAATTACATCTATACTGATTATAACCCCGTTTTTTTTTTCATTTCAGACGCTCCGGAGACCCGGAATCGTGGCCGCCGTGACGACACCTTTTTTTGCACCACCAACTTTGAAGTCTCATTACTTTTTGAACAGCCCACGTATCGAGGCAAAAAAAATTTTTTTATTTACTTTGAACCTTTTGTAATACAATAAATAAAAAAGTTTTCAATTATTCTTTGCGTTTTCAAATAAGAATTTTTTTAAAAAGGGTCCAAAAAACGGGTTTTGAATGAGAAGACCGCCTTAAATAAATTCAAAAGAAAATATTTGAAGATCTTTAAAAATTTAACAGTTTCATTTTCTCATGATTCAATTCCAATAACAATTACTATATATATTTTTTTTTTATGAAAATTTTTTGAGTAGAGGAATCGACTCCGATAAAGTCACATTTAAATTTCAGACTATTTTTCAAAAACCGTAATTCGAATACTGGTTTTTGTACAGCACCAGTATCTTATACCCAATTTAATATATAAGATATCACATGAAAATAAGTTCATGTTAATAATAAAATAATTACTCTGCTAGATAAATTTTTATAAATAGAAACAGTAACTTTTTTTGAATATTTAAGAATTTACTCGGTTGTGGATTTATATTTAAATTATTTGCATATTAAAAACACTAAAAACAAATTTTTTTTTAACTTTTAAATTGTTTTTTAATTTTTTAATATAATAAAAATAAACATTTTTAAAATGCTGAAGCTTAAAAAACTGTAATTGTTAATTTTATTTTATGAAAATTTGGTAACATGACTAAAAATCATCAAATCACTATAAAATTGGACTGTATAAAATGTTTTACAAAAATTCTTTCATATTTAGACTTAAGGTGATTTTCCGAAACCTGGAAAATTTGGAAAAGGCTTCGCACCCCATAATGTGTTAAATTTCATGGTTCATATATTTCTTACACTTTTAAAATTGAAAAAAAACCCTCGCAAATGAATGCTTTTTCAAAAGTTTTGGGTCTAATATAATATAATAAGCTTACCCAGCAAACCATAGTGACGACTTTGTCGAAATTCCGACGAGTTCATAACTATTTCGAGCTGTCTTAAATAAATCATTACAATTTCGTTGCGCAAATATCGGAACAGTTTCACTTTTTATACGAATTTATAAAGAGTTTCGTTATGCGACTGTTTGTAAAACATATTGAAATGCAAACAGAGTAAACGTTCCTTTCTTTCGAACTGACTGAACGAAATCGTAACGAGTCCTAACGAAAATGTTACGAAAAAGTTACGATTTCGTTCAGACAGTTCGAAAGAAAGGAAATTTTACTCTCTTAGCATTTTAATATGTCGTACAAGCTGCCGCATAACAAAATTTTATATAAATTCGTATTAAAAGTGATACTGTTCCGATATTTGCGTAACGAAATTGTAATGATTTCTTTAAGACAGCTCCAAATAGTGACGAATTAGTCGGAATTTCGACATAGTCGTCAACTATGGTTTGCTGGGTAGATATGGCATAAAAAATGTCAAGCTAATTTTCTTTAATTTACAAAATTATATTCATTCTAGGTATAACTTTCGTATATATATCTTACTGGATATCAGGGACTTTTTGAGCATTGAAACTGAGTTTTAATATACCAACTCCTTGTAGATGAATTCCAATACAATGATTATGACTCTTATAAGCAAAATTATTCTTTCACTTGGCCAAAAAAATGTTTCAATAATTAAGAAAATTAACATCATTATCACAGTTTATCTAAAAAAAAAATTACATTTTGAATTAAATAGTATCATTTGTGTTAATTCTTTATACTTTCTTGCCCCTAAGGGGGAGGGGGGAGGGGTTTGAACACCTAAAGCCCCCTTGTCTATGGGCCTGATTAGGGAATTACAGAAATTTTTGTGTAAGTTTGTAATTGTATTAAATTTTTTTTAACAAATAACTTATTTGCTGCAAAAAAAAAAAAAATCTAAAGTCAATATTGTTATTAGCCTCTTAAAAAAAGATTTTATTGAACAAAAAGCATCTTTCACCTTACGGAATTTCATACATTTACTTAATTTTGGGATACACCGGAATTGCATTTTTAAATCCCGATAATCTCGATATTGGCAAAATACCATATATTCCCATCTTTAACCCTTTGCGGTAAACTTTTCCATTTTAGACCAAAAAAATTTTTTGTTGGTTTAAATTCAGATATTTGTGTTAAATTATTAATAAACTTAAAAAAAAAGTCTTAAAGAATTTTCCAGAAAGGATGTAGAGGCTTAGAAAATTTGTACAATATATTAACCAAAATCCATAAAAGGAGTAAAAACTCGAAAAAAAATAAAAATATGTTTATGTTTTAAAAATGTTTTTATTATGTTAAATCAAACGTAAATATTGCTTTTTTAATTAGCATAGTCTTAAAAATATAAAAATTCATTTATGGCTAGGAAAATAAAATTTAAAATAATATTTGTAAATTAATTACGACCTTCTTTCATAAGTTCTTAAGTTATGTGTTTTTTGTTATGTTGTTATGTGTTCAGTTGTTTTCTTCGGAAAGCAACATTGACCTTGAGCTTGATAAAATATAACCTTTAATAATTGAAAAATTATTGGAGTTGTATAAGCACATAACTTAAGAAATTTAAAATAATAAATTTTGTTATATTTGTACTTGGTTTTGTGTCAATTCAAGGGTTCAAACATAAATGAAATCATTAAGGTACATAAATAGAGTCAAAATGAGACGAATTTTATATATATATTATTAAATTTTTTAAATTCTACTGACTTCATGAAAGACTTGGAAACAATTTTTGTCGCGACAAATGCATAAATGTACTTTGCACTTAATGCAAATAAAATATGTTCGTCCTGTGCAACCATTATTCTTACACCTTGTGGGATTGTTCCATCCATCGTGAGCTGGAAGGTGTTCAACCTTATCTTCAGCAATTTCACGCAGTGGGCGTGCTTCATATTTCTTTTTGCTGGTTGTGGGCTCAATGTTTGTACCAAAAAGAACGCAGAGGTCTTCCTCGTTTCGTACTATTTTTTGCAGAAAGTACAAGATGGTTTGCCACACTCATCCGGAAATGAAGTAAGTCTTTTATATTTTTTTTTGGAATGTTAAGCATATTGCAGTCTTTTTTATAAAGCAACCAGGAAGCCACCAAAGCAAAATCAATAAAGTGTGAGATCAGACGAAGTGTCCATTTAGACGACTTTAAAAAAATTCTGTAATAACTTATAAGTTGATCTAACAAGTCAACGCCTCCCATTGAGGAGTTATACTTTTGCACTATTTCTGGCCTTTTAACTTCAATAAATCGCTTTGGCTTTTTACAATATCTCCTCACAATGTCTTCTTCTCCTCTTCCTAAAAAATTTGAAGCAATATGTATTACCTTGTTGTCTTGCCACTTTATCAGGCAAATTTTTGGATCGTTGCTCACAAAACATTCCGATGAACCGCGTCCTCTTTTCTGCAACTCTTTATCTGAATTGAATGTTGTGCATCCAAATCTGTTAATACGTGCGGTTCCAGCAGCATTAATACTTAACTGCGAGAGGATTTCAAGTAATTTGTAGGAGTTTTTTTAATATTTATATCAAGTGCAAAACTATTGCTGTTGAAAATCCGTATCTTGTCAAGTTTTCTGAATCAATTCTTGTTTGTTTTCCTTGGTATAATTCAAAATCGTAATGAAATCCAGATTTTCCGCAAAGAACACAATTTTTAATACCCCATGGGTTCGGCTTTCCTTTATGATACACCTTACAAGAAAGCCTTCCTTTAAAGGGCACAATTTGCTCATCGATACACACATCCTGCTCAATGGGTTCTTTCAAGCATCGGTTTCTTATTGTATCAATAAGTGGACGTAGCTTTATAAACTTGTCATTACAACCATTTGGTATAGACAAATTATCTATGAAGTGAATACTTAACCGTAGCTGTTGAAATCTTCTTAATGTCATCGATTCTTTGAAAAGAGCAACACCTAATGTTGGGTCCCAAAACAAAGAAGTTCGGCGTAATTGCATGCTTCCCATAGCGATTTGGAGGCCGATCAAAATTTTTATGTCTTCATTTGTAGTATTTTTAAACCCTGAAACGCTATTTTGTGCAGCATACAAGTTTGTATAAAATGTGACACTTTCATACAAATCACTTGTGAAGAATTGTTCAAAGTATTCATAAGGACTTTTTAGATTATTCTCTTCTGGATCATCACTTAGTTCAAAAGTGAATGGATTTGGCTGATCCATTCTACGCCACTTAATGTCTTTATTTTGTGTTATGTTATAGTGTGTCCGAAATGAATTTTCACATTCTGCTCCTGATTTTGCTGTTTCTGCCTGTGCATTTTCATTGCTTCCAACATTTAAACCTTGCTTCAAAGACATCAAAGTTTTCCTCGAGTATTGTCTCATTGATGTTATTGTGTCTTATAAAAGAATCTATAAGAATCTCATCCTCAGGATCCATGCCGGCAATTTCAGCTCCAAATGTGATTCCAGCTGCTTCCACAATATCAATTTCTTCTTCCTCATAATCTGATAAATCTGACTCTATCCTGTCCAAAAACTCAGAAATTTCTTCATCTGACAATCCTTTTTTTCTTAAGGGGGTCTTCTCATTGAGCAACTTTTTTTTTCAACTTTTTTTTTTTGCATTTATTTTTAGCTTGGGTAGTTGTGAATATGCCCCTAAAAGGATTTTTAGAAATTCGAAATACTTTAGAAGATACAGCCTTTTTTGTGAAGCAAGGTCTGATGGACAAGAAGGTGATGGAGGTAATAAAACCAGCTTACGAAGCGCTGTCGGCAGATAATTTGCTTGAAAGATGCCTTGGATCTGAAACTCAGAATTCCAATGAGTCCTACAATTCTGTTCTTTGGTCACTTTCGCCCAAACACATCAACTCAGGCGCACGCACCATCGAAGTGGCCAATTTCATTGCAACGTGCCTCTTCAACGACGGTTTTATACCCATACTTAAAATTATGGGTTTGATGGGTATTGCGATTGGCAAAAACGCATACGAATACGCACTATCTCGCAATGAAGACAGATTGAACCGATCAGAGACTCGAGCTGCGGCATCATCAAAAGCTGGCAGAACGGCTCGCAGAGCAGAGAGGGCAGCAGAAAGCAGTTTCTACGAAAAAGAGGAAGGTGGCCTGTATGGAGCTGGCATCGCCGACTAATATTTATAAGTAAAAATTGTCAGCTCTTTAAAACTGCATTTAAACATTTTTTATTTTTTTTTTTTTCCAAAAAAATTACTTCAAACTTTAAACGCGTTTATCTCGAACCCACGTTTTTCGAACTGGCGGCCATGATATCTCCAGTTCAACTGAACCGATTTTCATGAAACAAAATGGAATCGACGCAGAATTGTCACCATTCTCGGGTGAACCTCGACCATAATTTTAAAAAATTTTTTACTATTTTTTTTTACACTAAACTACAAAAAAAAAAAACCCGAAATTGAAATTTTTTTTTTGAATGGCCGCCATTTTGTCAAAAAAAATCACAAAATTAAGCTTGAGGTTCACCCGAGAACTACATTTATACTGATTATAACCCCGTTTTTTTTTTTCATTTCAGACGCTCCGGAGACCCGGAATCGTGGCCGCCGTAACCACACCTTTTTTTTCACCACCAACTTTGAAGTCTCTTGAAAGTTTTTGAGAAATGAGAAAATTGAAAGAAATTTTCAATTATTCTTTGCGTTTTCAAATAAGAATTTTTTTAAAAAGGGTCCAAAAAACGGGTTTTGAATGAGAAGACCGCCTTAAACTCATTGTTTACTATTTCAGCACGCACCGAAAATATCCTACAAAAATTAAAAAAATCAACGACCTTTCCCGAATTTTGTACAATATATTGATCAAATTATTTTTGTACAATATATTGTACATTTGCCTTTGAGTAAATTGTACAATATATTGTACACTTTATTTAAGCTATCAAAACAATTTTTTTCCCCAATTTTTTTTATAATTTGCTTACAACGTACGTATAGTAACAAATAGAATTTAAACTATTGTAAAAAAACTTATTAAATATAAATATAAATTATTAAATATAAATGTTCCTGTTCAACATGTTTAACTTTGTTTGCTCACTTCTTGTACTCACACAAATTCAAAGTAGACTGTTTTTAAGATACAAATAAAAAAATAACTACACTTTGCATTCCTCTCTAATTTTAATTTCAAAAAGTCAAAACATGGTAAATTAAAAAAAAAACAGTTTTCCACTTTCAAAATTTTTAATTTCCTTGACAGAACAAGAAGATAAAAGTTCAATTATTTTTGTACAATATATTGTACAAAAACAAGGAAAGGGTTAAAAAAAATAAACTCAACCTGAACGGTCTAAGCACAATCTATACATTCAATATTTAAACGCTTGTTGTATTCTATTTTTATTTTTTTTCAAATAAGGAAAACACATATTCATTATTTTTTTTTTTTTAATAAAATTTATTTCATTTTCTAAGTTGCTTTTCTTGTTTTTTTTTTTTTATTCAATCTCCATAGCATATTCTTCAAAATTTCTTATGATTATTTCATTTAGTCGCTCTTGTGTTGTAGTCTTAGTTCTAGAATTAAATTGCTTATTCATGTTTACCACTAATAAGTTAGAGTTACACGCTAGTAGTCGACGTTAATGATAATTAAATCATAGCAATTTACAGTAGTTTTTATTTGGAAAAATTTTAATAATATAAATTCGATTAAATCGTTCTTTTGTTTTAATTTACACCCTATGAAAAAAACTTATAGTTGAGACCAAAAGTATGTCTACAAAATGTAGTGAATTTACAACATAAGGATATATATGTATGTAGGTAATGAAATAATAATAAGTTTATATTTGATAAAATTTTGTGTTTCTGTTTTTTTTTTTGTTTTTTAATACTTCTTCAATACTTGATTTGCACAAAATTGATATGATTTATCTTTAATATTTGTTTGTAGCTGCTTAATACTTAAATTAATATTACTTTTAGAGGAATTTTACATAATATACAAGAGCTTAATATTTATATAAGGAAAGGCTTAATATTATGGAAGAAATTTTAAATTGTTCACTAAGAATTTATTTTTATTTTTTTTTTTTTATTTAAGAAATAAGTAGGTTAAGAAAAATATTACAGAAAACTAAGCAAAACAGCAAACAATTTTTTTTTATAATTATTAATAATTTTAATTTTTAATAAAAAAAAAAGGAAGATAGAGAATGATATATAATTATATCAGGGCGGCATTAGTTTATTTGTACCATTTGTGCAGTAAATCAGGTGATCAGGTATATAATGCTCTGAAATTGAAGATTTCATATTTTAAACTCAAAAAAAGATAAACATTTTATAAAATAAAATATACAGAGTGTCACGCAATTGAGTGCCACTATTTACGAAGGTGACGAGAAATTCCGACAAATTTGCACTCAAATTTAAAATTTGGAGTTCCGACTGATTGATTTCATTTTCACACGAGCACAGCTCGGTTATGGTTAAGGGGTTACATGATATTGGCAGTTTTTTGAAATCGATTTATTTTTTAAATAATTTTGTATTTTAGTAAATATTCTTAAGATTCTAATTTCATGGAAAAATTCCTACGGGTTCAAAAGTTACAGCCGGATTAGTAAGAGCGCATTTTTAATTTTTGCGCTACCTACGTACGGCAGCTGGTCTATACTTGTTTTACTTGCTACCTGACTTTTGGTGGTTGTTATTTCGTACCTACTTGAAGGGTGAAGGGTGAAGCCCGAATTGCTTAACGATGGCAAAAAAACTATAAGAAACGGCACAACTCAAGAGAACGAAGGCATACAGTACGAAGCAGGCATGGCAGATTGAAGGTAACCTTTTTTTTCTTTGTTCACAAACTTTGAACGCGTTTATCTCGAAACCATGTTTTTCGTACTGGTTGCGGCACTAGCGGGTTCATTTTTTGACGAAATTTTTTTGTATTTTTTAAAACTTGATTCGCTATCGTATGATACGAGCTTTTTTTTTTTGAATTTTTTTTCGATTTTTGATGAATTTTTAAAGTCAATATTTTTTTTGAAAGAACACACTTTCATATTTGGAACATCACCAAAAATTGAAAAAAAATTAAAAAAAAGGTCGTGTCATACGATAACCAATTTTGTTAAGCTTTAAAAAAGTCATATTTTTCCAGATCGGACAATTTTGCAACTCCCAGCGCTGCAACCACGAGGCCCCGTTTTTTTCTCTGCCTCCAGTTTGGAGCTCTATAAAACCATGTTGGAGTGAAAAATATATTTTTTAAAATTTTTTTTCTTGTAATTTCTTCTCTACTATAATAATAAAAAAATTTTGGAAAAATGTTTGTTTTTGACTGAGTTATGAATTTTTAAAAAAAGGTCTGTTTCTCTGCCGCGAATGTCATGTCCCGCCTTAAGTCGGTAGGGTTTGTTGATATACCGTTAGAAAGGTGGTTTTATTGCCTTTGCAATGAGTTATCAAAATAATCTTTATGGTGTTTAGTTTCCTGCTAAAGACAATAACGTGAATCAAAGTCGTTAAATATTAATTAACCCTGTAGCTCTCATACGAATTTTTGCTCAGCTCGACATAACCTTTCACCCCCGTATATAGTTGCACTCAGAGCTGGCAAAGAAACGAAACGAAACGATTGCAAATTCTTTTGTTTCGTTCTATGACAGAAAATGAAACACAAACACAACCAATGCAATAGAGCAAGCTAAGAATGTGTGTTTGTTTGGTTTTTGTTCGAAAACGCAAGCAGAACCAAAAACTTATATTATTTCTCTTCTGCAGAAGACAAAGAGAAAAAGAACAAAACTTTTCGAGATAAACAGTTCGCAAACGTTTGGTGGTTGATCTACTGCTGGCAGTGCTGGTAAAGAAAGAAAGAGAAACGTTTTCTTTTCGTTCTATGGCAGAAAACGAAACAAAAGCATTCGTGGAGCTGATTTCGTGGAGTGAGAAGAACTTGCAGAAATCATTTTGCATTTTGAGTATCAAGTGGAATGTTATATTTTTCTTTTTTGATTTGTTTCGGCGTAAAGGATGCAGGTTTCTGTTATTTTTTTTCCCTTCAGTAAGATCAGATCAGCAGACTGGCAAAATATTTGAAACAAAATGCGTATGCCAATAGTTTTTATTTTTTATTTTTTCTAATAATAATAACAAATGTATGCAAAAATGAAAAAAAAATTTTAATTCAATAAACACAACCCAAAACAATATTCAATTCAAAATAATAGTATATTAAAAGTAGTAAAAAAAAAAAATTATGAAGCAAAATAATAAGGAAAAAACTATAAAAACTAATCATACGTAAAATCACAATTTACTCTGACTAACAAAATATGCTCCAAATTTTTGGGGTCTAAGTTATTTCTTTGGTCAGATAAAATATATTTAAGGGATGAAAAAAGTCTTTCCACGCTTACTTGGGTGCATGGAATAGCTAACACCACTTTAGCTATTTTGGCCAAGGAATTATTTTGATCTGACCAAAATTTCACATTTTCATGTATTCCTATTCTTGGCTGTTGTTGGTAATATAGGAGGTTCACTTCGATCATACTGCGTTCCGAAGACTGATCCGCATCCCTTTGCATGTCGTGACTTTGCAAAAATGCCTCCAGTGCATTTTCAATAATACAAGAAGAAGATCCACTTGTAGGAGGAGGTGTCCCTAAATTTGATTTTGATGGTGTTGTGGTGGTATTTGCATTTTCTGTGGTATAAATAGTTAAAAATTTGCAAAAGGATATGTACATTTTTTACCATTCAATGAAGACAATCGCGTGTGCAATTGTACAATGCAGATCTTGGACCTGGAAATTTGTTCGGCTGTTAGTATTGATTTAATTCTGGGGTCTAGAAAAACAGCTGTAACGAACAAGTCGTTATCAAACAAACATTCCTTTCGCCTTTGTAGAGCACTGACCAATGCCAAACTTATATAATTCCTTGGTAGGCTTTCGATTTCTAATAAGACGTTCATAACAATTATGTATAAATCACTATAGATCAAGTCTTTCGCCTGCAATCTTAATGAAGCTTGGTAGAAGACTTTAAAAGATGTTAAAAAGTCATCAACAAAGATCCATTCGTCATTAGTTATACTTATGTGCGAAGCATCTTCACCCATTAAATTAATGAAATCTTTCAAATCTAGTAGCCGCTCAAGCATAAGATAAGTAGAATTCCACCTGGTTGGACAATCGATGATAGGTTTCTTATAAATACCATTTTTTAGCAGCGTTAAGATATTCGGAGTCCTAAGTTTTTTGGCAACCATTCTAAGTTTTTCAATTTTAGTTTTAATTTCTGCGTCTTTAATCACATCCATTACACAAAGTTGAATAGTGTGAGCTCCGCATCGTATGTGAGTAACGTTATCTAGCGAAATATCTGGTTCAGAAAGTTCAGTTAAGTTATCATACATTTCCACTTCATCATCGTCATTTAAATCTCTCACAGCCTTTACCATATTTGCGCCATTGTCTGTAGTGACTGTCAATATTTGATCTTTGTGTATTTTATATTCATTGAGAATTTCTAGAATTATATTTTTCAAATACTGGCTAGTGTGCCGCTCTTTCAACTCACGTACGGCAAGCGTTTTTATTTTGATACAATTGTCATCTATGTATTGAATATTCACACCAAGCACACTCATATGTAGTCTAGTTGCTGCATCCACTTTTAGAGAAAGAAGTTTACCACGAAGATTTAAAATAAGCTCCTCTTTAAAACTGCTTGAGTAATGAACAATTTTTTCAATCAAATTATGTCTATTTAACTTTATACCTAGAGCGTCGAACACAGGTTGGGTTAAAATTTTAAATGACCTATCTTCAACCATACAAAGAGGCCTTCCATTTTTTGTAAACATTTCTAAAATAGCCATTTCTGCATTTTCGTTTTTAATTGTGAAAGACATTTTTACATCTGCTTTTGCCCTACTTAATGTTGAATGACATTCCTTTTTTATATATTCTTCATAAATATCGGGGTCACACATTTTAAATGCCGTTTCAAATTGCCAGCATGACCTTTTAAAATTTTATTGTTACAATCGCCATTATTACACGAAATTTGCCCATTTTCTATTGTTTTAAATAAATCACGCAGTAAATCATTTTTTGAACGCGGCATATTGATAGCACACTTCACTTTCACTCTTTCAAAAGAAAACTAAAAGAAATCTAGATGAACCCAAACGTTTGCTTTTCTTTTTGTTTCGCAACGTTTCCTAGCAGCGACGAACAAAGTGCTAACGGTTTTATTTCGTTCCTTGTTGTTCAAAAGTTTTCGTTTTTGTTTCTGATCGCGGTCACAAACACAAATGAAACATTTCATTTGCTTTTACATTTGGCAAACGGTACTTTAATTGTTTCGTTTCTTTGCCAGCTCTGATAGGTTTGTGTCTTTGCTGACACTTTACTAAAGAACAGCCTCAAAGTATGCAAGGCTCTGAAGTTTTTGATATATATGCACTGAATAGAGAATTTTTATTCGTAGAAAGTATTTGAAAGTTGATGTGGAGGAAGTTAAATTTACTACAAAATATATCAGAGTTGCCATGCATAGTTTTTTTTTTATATTAATAAGCACAAAATTAATTTTAAGAAAATATTTTAAAAACCTTTTTTACATCATTTTATAAAATTTCTTTATAATTTTTAAAAAAAATATTGCAAACGGATGTTGAAAAAATTGTTTGTTTTAATACTTAATGCTCAACAACACAGCATTAACTTAAGACTTAAAGAGAAAGAAATTATTATAAAAAGAAATTATTTATTATTTCTTTCTTTTTTTTTATTAAAATTTTATATTCATAGTTTATAGCTTAGCGTTGATTGTTCGGCTGCATCGGACATTATTTTGTGTCAATTTGTCACATATTTTTATAATTACAAAATTAAAACATATCAGCATATTAATTTTTTTAATTAATATTATTGTGATGACAAAACTTAAGAACATAGAACATTAAATCACATTTATTGCAACACTTATAAGATAGTTAGGCCGACAAATACAACAATAAATATTTACTTACACTAAATATGCATATATTTAATAGTTTGCTGTTATTATTGTTATTCTTAGATATAGGATACATTATATGTGCTCATTTCTCATATGTTGCTGTTGCTATTTCTTAAACATTTATGTTCTATAACTTTTTGTGTGGGCTTTTTATAAAAAAATTTTTATATTATATAAAACAAAAATGTTGATAATCTTTGTTGCAGCAACTTTTTAAAATTATTTTGCCTACTTTATGTTTGCTACTATGTTTCTATATACAATGGTTACAACCTTAATGGTGTCTCGGAATAAGAGTTTCATGCTAGTTACCCTTTTCACATCAGCCGGATCGAGAATTTCCAGTTATTTATACAGAACTCTATGTGTTACACTATTTCACATATTATTTTCATATGTCGAGAAATTTAAATTAAATGAAAAATATTTCTAATATTTTAAAATAATTATTTTAAAAAGCATACATAATATTTTGAAACAATAATTTTTCAACATGTTTTTGATACAGTTATTTTTTTCAAAAAAAAATATGCACTTAAGTTTTTCTAATATTTCTGTGGTAGAAAAAAAGTAAAGGAAATAATATTTTAGTGGCTGATCTTTGCAGTTTATTTTTTAAAATTGGTCTCTCATGCCTATAAATACCAGTCTTACATTCACACATATCTGTGCCTTAGCCCTGACGTCAAAAAATATTATTACTTAGCATTGAATATATTTCATTTAATAACGGTCAAAATAATAATAAAAAAAAAGAAACGAAAATTTTATTTATATATGTTTCTTCGATATATGATATGTTACATTATGATATTTATAATTTTTTAATACTAATTACCGCATTTGTTCTTGTGAGAATAAATTTTTTACTGTTTTGTCAAAATTTTTTATTTGAGTTGAATTTGAAAGTATTTGCAATATCATTGGGCTTGAAAATGGAATAATAATTTAGTAGAGTAGTGGAAAAATAAAGTAAAATATAAGAATCATATTATAAATGAAGGAAAATAGTGAACGCTGAATGTAAATATCAATATAAGACAATTTGCTGCACAAACTTAGGTGCCATCAACTGTGAATTGTAAGAAGAAAACAAAAATAAAAATAAAGATGAAATAAGGACTAAAAAATAAAGCAATAAGTAATATTTTTGGCAAACCTTTAGTTTTATCCCTTTAATTGTATCCATAATGATTTTTCTTCATTGACTGCCGTTCTTAAAAGACAAAAACTGCATTTTTAGAGGATTTCGATAGGGTCTACAAAGAGTTTGCTATGATGATTAAACGGTTTTTACAGGTTGTTAAAGCTTTCGACAAAAAATTGTTTAAGCCCACACTCACAAGAAAATAAGCAAAAACTTTTCACCAATAATATCTGATTTGCTAATACTATGTTTTAACAGAAATTCAACTTGAAGTTCAATTCAATTCAAGAAGAACTAAATTAGCTTTTGATTTTGAAATAAACCTCTTTGTTTTTTCGACAAAATTCAAAAATAATTTCAAAGTGAGGTCTTCAAAATTTTTTCGAATGCAATATTTACGAAGATGCTAAGAGTAAGTTTACAGCAAATGTTTATGCTTTTCGGGTGCAAATATATGGAGTTCTGAATTTTTTTTTTTTTTTTTTGTTAAAATTTTTCTTAATTGAAAGGAAAACATTGAAATATTTTTTGCATATAAATAGAATGTGGTTCTTTTGATATATAAGCAGGTTGACAAATAAAAATAATTATTTAATAAAGAAGGTGACAAATCAAAACAAAATAAAAAAAATTATATTTAGTAAAAACAATTTCCATAACTTTAGTTTTAATGAAATTTTTTTTTAAATTTTTTTTTTTTTTAATTTGTCTTAAATCTGTAAAAATCTATAAAAGCGTGCAAAATTTAAAGAAAATCATTTGTATATTATTTGCACATTAAATGGTATTATTCGTTGCATATACAAGGGGGCAGAAATTTAAAAAAAAATAAATTATAAAGTAAGTCACAAGACAAAAAAACCATAATAAATTAAAAAAAACAATTTCTTTTACTTAAACGGAAAGCATTACAGTTTTAAGAACTATGTCAAATTTCTTCAACTATTTAGAAAAACTCGGAAGGAATAAAGCTACTATCGTACATATAGAGCAAAGGTTAACATATTGTAATGTATGTGTTTTACTAGCAAATTTTAGTAAATAAGTTTTAATAAACAAGTAAAAATATAGTTAAAATCTTATCGATAGAATTAAAATTCTAGAAATTTTAATGGAGCAAAAAAAATCCCTTCGAAATCTCATGCCATTTCTAAAGTCTGATTACCACTATGTCAGTTTTATAACGACATACAAATTATTCAATTGAAATATCACCCAACTAAAATCCTTCTATATTTTCTGTATATTGCCATTCGATAATTCAGTTGTTTTCAACATGGTAGAAAAAAAAAGGCAATGTGTTGTCATTTTTCATTTGATTGACAGCAACTGGCCATTGAAAATGAATACTTCGTCATCTTAAATACGAAAAAATGCAACAAAAAAGAAATTAAAAATCGTATTTCTGATTGATTATAATGCATACTACTAAAAACTACAAATTCTTACAACATTCTTAGCTCATATGTTCAAAAATAACCATTTTATAAACACAACTTGAAACGAATGGCTTTAAGTATTTGCCATTTTATAACTTCCTTTAGCTTTTTTACGTTACGGCTTTTTGTATTTTAGGAGACGCTGCACATAAATTCAGAACTAGTACTAAAAGAGTCAAAAACGTATTTTGTATGAGAGATGCCAATTTAAAAAGATGCATTTTTCTATCTGCTCTCAGGTTCATCTTATTTGTAAGCTTTTAGCTGTTGCAAATCATACAAGTTAAGGAAAAAGTTCAAATTATAATGATATTTAATCGATTAAAGAAACACTAGATTCTTAAGATGTAAGACATACAGGGTGTTTTACTGAGAAAGATTCAGGAAAACATCATGAATAGGCTACGTCGGGAGATAAAAAATTGTTCCAGAGATATACATGGAATAGCTTTGTTATCAAAATATCAAATTCAAAAATTGACTGGCCTCTGAATAACTATGACCTCATTAAATTTTCTATCAAATGAAAGCCGTCTAAGTTACATCGATAATCTTCTAAGCAATTAAAAAATTATAGAACACTCTTCAATTATGCTTACATGTTTCATAAAAATTACTGTTAACTTTTTGGAAAAAGATATTAAAATTTAAATTTTGCATTTTTTTGTTTTTTTTGTGCTTCAGCCAAGAATCGTAATTTTCCATTGAAACGCCGTATTGAAACTTTTATTTTTCTTATCGAAAATGGAAAGACAATGCAAATATCTCTGAAACTATTCACAAATTAATTTTTAAGTCGTTTTTTATCTTTTTCAAGTATTTACTCAAGACTTTCTCCGTAATAAGTCGTAATAAGTTCCCCAGTCAAAAAAGATTTCAGAATCAATTTGTGGATAGTTTCTAGATAATAATTCCGTAGGCTTTCCATTTTTTATACGAAAAATATAGGTTTAGATACAACTCTACAAATGAAAATTTGGATTACGATTTCTAGTCACATTACGAAAAATCAATGATATCAAAAATGGACTCATAGTGAAAGAGTCCAAAAGTCTTTCCATTGAGCTAAGGATTATCGATGTAGCATGAATAGATTTTATATGACATCAAAATTAGTGAACACATTATTGTTTAGAGTTCTGCAAACTTTCAAATATTCTGCTTTGGAAACAAAGCATTTCCAAATATAGCAGTGGGACAATTTCTTTTCATCTCCTGGCATTGTCTATTCATACCTTTTCTATGTACCTCTCTAGGAAAAACAGCCTGTATACTAAAGTGTTGAGTTTTTATTAATATGGTAATGAGGTTTTTATCTTGCGACTTCTAAATATCTCGAAAGGTAAGCAACACAGCGAAAAATATTTCAGAAGAAGTTGCTTTCTTTGAGGGCGTTAAATAAGGGGCTGTTCATAAATTATGTAAGATTTTTTTGACCAATTTTAAGTAATACCCCCCGACGTAACGTCACACTTTAATTTTTAAACATTTTTCAGGTTTGTTTTTATAATTTAATAGTTTGTTATGAAAAAAAGCATATAGATATAGCAAGTTATATTTATTACAAGTCTTTGTATTATGGAAAAAAACATGGAAATTTAAATTTATTTTCTTGTATTTAACCAACAATATTATAAAAAATTTGACTAGACACAAACACAAACCAGTTGCAATAACTTCGATGTTCGACAATTGTGAAAATTGTTGTTTGTTTTAGCTTTTTTATAATACTTTGATGTTCACTTTGAACATGAAGTTCTAACAGCTTTTTTCGATGAATGGCTTAGAGTAAGAATTCTTACTTCAGTTTAGAAAAAGAATTTTTGTTTGTAAGATGCTTGTTGAAGATTTTTCAAATGCTTTTTATAGCTTTGCGCGGCTTAAACATAGTTTTTTTCGGCTTGTGATCCGTTCGTTTCACCAGTTGCGTTTTTTGTTTTACCAAGTGCGCTTACAATAAAATTAAATTTTAATAAAATTTAAAATTTTGAAAACTGAAGTAAAAAATCTTAATGTGATGTACGAAACGCCCGACCTTCCCTCCGTCATGTCAAACTTTGTCACAAATGTTCAATCGCCCCTCTAAAAGTGTAACGTAATTAATGAACAGCCTCTGAGGGTGTTCTTGTCTTTGACCTTGAGCCCATTTTTTTTAAATATAACCTTTTCTTATAGCATTTTTAGATTGTTCAAAAATACGAAAATTGTAGGTATTTTTGTCTGCCGAATACGAATGTGCAATAAAATAAATATGAGTTCAATTTAAGAAAATCAATGCTCACCTTGATTTGATTTTGAAACTCAAGGTTGCGTCAAGGCAACCATTATTTCACTCTCTCGAAACCTTGCAGTTTTTTAGTAAAGAACTTGGTGGATAAGCCAGACTTGTCGAAAATTTGTTAACGCGTCTGTGTTGTGTTTGTTCATGATATCCTATAAAGCGTGGTTATACTTATATTTTAGGGTAATATTTTCGTTGATATATTTATCGTGTTAAGAACGTAGTATAATAATGACCTGCATGGCTGGCATATCAAACTTATAGGTTGAAAATAATCTGATAAAAAAAAAAACACGTAAAAAAAAATAAAATCGCAGAACATATATTCATTTCACTGTTTCACTGTTTTGCTTGTCAACGAAAATTCTTCACCGTTTTTGTATTTAAGTCGTATTGCATATTTAGTTTCTGTATTGCGTTTGTGCATGACAGAAATAGCCAGTTAGATGCAAGGGAGAGAGCGTAGATTCAACACAATCATCGCTCATAGAAGAAAAGAAAACATTATGTGAGCAAAATGAAAAAATGTTTACCGAATTTGACAGATATGGTTGATAAAAAGAGAGCACAAGCCGGCCTGCAGCTACCTTGTTAATTATATCAAACGTTCGAGCACGGATTTGAAATTTGAAGAGAGTTTCTTCAATGAAATGTAAAGCCGAATCGGCATATTTTATCAAAGATGAAGGAAAATCGTACATGATTCATTTATCAACTCTTTAATGCGGGTTACACATCTGCGATTTTGTGTGCCACACGGCATGCATTTTTGAACCTGCTTGAAGCTGCGAGCGTTCAAATAAGTGTGACACACAGCACAGTAATGGGAAAGGGCAATGGGAAAGGGCATGCTAGACGGAAAAAACTTGAAACTGAATTTTTACATTTTGAGCATGTAGAACTGTAAGGAAATATCCATTGAACTCAGGGGTAATTTTTATCTACCTCCGCTTTCAACATCAAATACGAAAATTCTTGAAACTTGGCCCAAGAAGTGATAGTTTTTAAAATTTGTGTTTATAAATTTTCTTGTTATAATCGTTTTTTTTTTTAATTGTTTGCCGATATTCAAAATAGTTGAAAATTAACATACTTCACGACTGAGACATGTTCTCTTAAAATAAGACCAATTCAATTTCGAATCTTTTAATATGTTGGCATTATAAAATGGAACTTATGGATGCATATGCGTTTAAACGCCAAATTTTTTAAAATATTTTGGAAAAAAAAACGGCCATCTCATATTTTCGTCAAACTTTTCCTTTATAATCAGTATTATGTCTACTTTAAGCCCTGTCAGTGCCTTAGTGCGAAAACTTATTTTTGGTTTTTTGTTTAATCTATATGAGGGTGATAATATGCTAAAATGTTTTACACAATTTTTAGTTTTTATGAATTTTATATCATTGAATAAAATATTTTTTTTTTCTATAAATTGAATTTTAAATTTTCTGCATAAGTCAGGGTCTGACCGTTTTGTGTGAACTATATTAAATTTGAAGTTGATAAGACTGTATGTTAGGCTCAAATTTTTGTAAAAGAATAGGCAATATTTTTACATTGAAAAATAAAAATTCAATATATAGAAAAAATAAATGTATTTATAGTTTTTAGGAATTCTAGAAAATATAAATTTTTCTGTATTACATATGTGAGCTTTATGCCAAGTAATTCATGAAGCAACAGGTCGCCACAACAACAATGCTCTTAACAGAACAACCACCAGCAGATTAGACAGCTGTCTCGTTGGTCGCCACACCAACTCATCAGTAATTTTCTGTGGTTCATCTTATAAGTACATCTTCTGCTAAAACCAAAGCGGAATTGCAGTTGTGTGCATTTCAAAGCATTTCGTGACAAAGAAGTAAACAAAGAGCGCAACAACAAGTCTCTGCAGAATTAATGTAGTCAAGTTTTTGAACCTTTGCTTTGTGCTAAAAAGTAAAAAAAAACATTGTTTTTTAAATTGAAATGCACACAACTGCAATTTCGGTTTGATTTTAGCATAAGATGTATGAGAAGAAAATTCATAAAAATGCAAAATTGTGTAAAAGATTTGTGGATCAGCAAGTAGGGAGTAAAATGTAAGATCTTTTCCCTTTATGTATTCTATGATTTTTTTCTGTTTTTTTCTGAATGCATTTCTGTAACTCACTCATTTTTTATTACGTTCTTAGTTTGAGATATAAGATAAGTGCTAAAATCTCGCACATATGCTGATTCTATTGCCGAAGAATGCTCCAATCCGAAGAACGATTCTTCATCATGGTATTTTACTTAAGAACTCCATTCTTAGTTAATATTGTTAAAATATAATAAAAAAACGGTATGTGCTTTAAAAATCACATATTAGATGTTGACGATAGATTTCGTTATTATAGGTTTATTCGTTTGGTTCAAAATATATTCCAGTTGTATGATTAGTACCATGTACACTTTTAACAAATCACACATTAAACATCCTCCCTTAATTTCGTTATTGTAGCATTTATTATTTCTCCTATATAGTGCAAAATGTGTTCCAGTTGTATGGTAGTCGCACATAAATGTTTGACGCTCTTAAAAAATCACACATTAAACATCTACTCTTAAGTTCAGTATTGTAGCATTTGTCATTTCTCCGATATAGTGCAAAATGTAGGTACCAATTTCACTTGTCCAAACGCACCCAAGTGTTTGAAGTTCTTTACAAATCACACATCTTTTAATTTCGTTATTGTAGTATTTCTCATTTCTCCGATATAGTGCAAAATGTGTTTAAGATGTATGGGAGCTAACACCTTTATCATCGCAAGCTTTTTATCATCGTTATAAGTTGAAATTTGTGTACGGTTTTTGTGATAGCGCTGTGTCCTTTCTGAATAACTACCAAGTCGAAAAGTAGGTGAGCATCTCTCTAAGGCGATATATCTTTTCTAATTGATATGCCAAAAGAAGGTACTCGGATTCTTGACTAATCATTTCTTACATGCTTCTTATGTAAGATGTGACGAAGGGATTAATACCCCTTTACGTAGCGTAAAATAGAAATAAAGTTGGAAGTGAAGGGGTATGATCGCAGAATCTTAAAGTTTGTGCCAAGAAGCATCCCATAATACTCGGCGATCGTACCCCTTCACTTCCAACTCCCTATCTTCTTTTTGTATGCTTACGCTTTTTGTATGCTTATACTGACATGCTTATGCTGATGACATTCAGCTACATCTTTCTCGTAGATATGGGCTCATGGAAGACTTGGTATGTAGATTAAACGAGGATATATAAAGTGTAGAGCTACTATATTGGGCTACTACCAATGGGCTTCCGCTTAATGCTTCTAAGTAAGGATAATGTTTGTTTAGAAGATATTCCTGAAGTGATTCTAAGTGAAAAAAAGTTAAATGTCTTCAGAAAAATTAAAAATTTTGGTTTTCATGTCAATTTCACCTGCAGTATAATTTACACCCATATAGGTAAGTGAGGCGTAAGCTATTTCTTCAACTTATACTGCCTTTAACAACCTACGCAGAATGTGTTTATAGTAAATTAGACTCCCGATCTCAATTAAAGCTAAGTTCAGGATTTAATCAAGTAACATGGTATGTCTTTGGACTACGCAGATTTGACCATAGTTCCAAATTTAAAAATGTATTCTTGGATATGATATAATTAGTTTATTTAATGATAGAAATTGTATCTTCCTGCATCAAATATTAAGGGATAAGATGGCTCCATACTTATTTAAAAAAAAATCAATTTTTTGTCACTCTATCAATGGTTACTCAACAAGAAGTCGCATACTAACCCCACCCAGCTTTAATTACCTCAATTCTACAAGAATGTTGCTTATTAATGCCACTCGATTGTGGAATTGTCTACCAAGCCATGTAAGAGCTATAAAAAAAAAAAATGTAGGTGTGCTGTATTTCAATATTTTTCTAATAACTAATTCTTTGCCAACAGTGTGGTCAGCAGTGCAGCAGTGTGGTTGTAGGTTTTCTTTTAAAATTTTGTGACGGAGAAAATAAAAAAAAAATTGTTGCCTATAAGTCAACATGTGTGTCACACTGGCGAACATGTTTCTTAATAAGCGAACTTGTGTGAAAGTGACCACTGTGTGTCACACAAGAGTGCAGATGTGTAATTATTGGCAATACTGGTCAATCTCACAAACATCAATAAATTCTAATAGCTGCCAAAAAATATGCTAAGCTATTTGAAATTACTACAATATTGTCCTATAAATCACCCTTTAAATAAAGCCAAGCTAGTACACGTCGCATGGTTTATGCTTCTGCTGCTGATACTCACAGGTATAAATTTACTAAGCTGCCTGGAAGTATGCAAGCTTTTCCCTTGTCTTTCATGAAAATGATATTCGTGTGTAGAACCATAGAGGTCAAATTGAAAATATTATTGAACTAATTTTTTTAAATTCACACCTATCGATGGAGTCAGATTTTCTGCCAAAAATAATAGATACAAAAATATATTTAAATGGAACCACAGACTACTATATACCAGACAATGCATCACTCACTCAATGCAGAATTTGCAGAAGCTCGGTGATATGGCCATAAGCACATGGCGAATTGGGACGGACAAGTAAGTGCGAAGCAGCGAATTGATGATGCTAGCATTGGCTGCAAATGGTTGATAGAGCACAATATCTCTCTCTCTGTGTATCTGTCAACAATGTTGTCGAGAAGCCTTTTTATATATACTTTTCCTAGGAATTCCAAGCCGACGGCTGGCTTGTTTGTTTACTTTTTTTTTTTGCTGGTTTTTGTTTTTGTCGTTGGCTTGGTTTTTTTTTGCTGCTTTTTGCTATTTGCTATTTGCTTGGGTTGATTTTGTCGATCGTCAAAAATGATATTTTTACGATTTTGTCTATTTTGAAGTTATAGATATGTAAATCGCTGTAACTTCTTTATTTCTGATTTGATTTAAATCCACCCAAGGACAAAATGTTGGCAAATTGTACCATATTTAAAATGACAAAATTTCTAAATTTTTTATTTATTTTGTACTAAATTTATTCATTTATTTCCTATTTCTTTGTTCAATTTACTATGTTGAAACTATACTATAATAGAAATAAAATAAAAAAAAAAAATAAAAATAAAAAGTATATGCCAGAAAACGGCAGTTTAAGGATTTTTGGAAAAAAAGTCAAGTTGCAACAGCTGTAACTATTATATCCGATTTTCGGTTTTCTTAATTTTTTGCACAAAATAGCTCAAAACTGTTCTTAGTGGATATCTTGTTTGCATTTTTAAAAATTTTCGTTTTTGGATTTTTGAGAATTTTTTTTGTAAAAGAAGCCTTTTTTTTATACTTTTCTTTGGAATTCTAAGCCGACGGCTGATTTCCTTGTTTAGTTTTTTTTTTTTGCTGCTGTTTGTTTACTATTTGTTGGGGTGGATTTCGTGGATAGTCAGAAATGGATATTTTTGGCAATATGTGAAGGATAAACTTATAGGAAAATCGCTGTAACTTCTTCATTTCTGATTTGATTTAAATCCACCCAAGGACAAAATTTTAGCAAATTTTACCATCTTGTAGCTGAATAAATTTTTAATTTTTTTACTAAATTTATTCATTCATTTTTTGATCTTTCAATTTTTACCCGCTAAAGAAATGAACAATTTTTGTTGTTCAATAATTTTTTCACCGATTTTTTTTAAAAAAATCTGCTATTTTTAATTAAAGAAATAATTTTTGGATTTAAGATTTTTACCTGCTAAAGAAATTATGCTAATTTTTCCCATCTTCAAAAATTGTTCCCTTCGATTTCGAACCAATTTCTGATCTATAAAATTTTATCTGCTGAAAATAATACAAACATTTTTCTTCTTCAAATATATCATAAATATAGCATTTCATAAATTCAATTGGTCTAGTTGCCAACCAGGGACATATGCAGCTAGACCAACTACCTTTTATTGTTTTGCTGTACTTATTTCTTTACTTGTTTACTTTTTTTGTTTTTTTGTTTTATTTTGTTAATTTCAGGTGCTAGCTTGCATGGTATACTATTGACTGTGATAAAGTCAATATTAGAATGCGGCTTCAATCTGAAAGCAATTATAGCTGACCAAGGTGCAGCAAATATTTTTTGCGTAAACTTGCTGACAGACAATTTAAAAAAGATGTCATTTGAATTTTTAGGGCATAAGCTTTATGTTTTATATGACTATTGTCATTTGTCACGCAAAAAAATAAAAATTTACAAACAAAAATTCTATCTTTTTCTTTTCTTTTGCAAGGTTTCAGAACCGAACTGTTCACATGTATATTTTAGTGGCATCAAAGTAAGTACAGCAAAACAATAAAAGGTAGTTGGTCTAGCTGCATATGTCCCTGGTTGGCAACTAGACCAATTGAATTTATGAAATGCTATATTTATGATATATTTGAAGAAGAAAAATGTTTGTATTATTTTCAGCAGATAAAATTTTATAGATCAGAAATTGGTTCGAAATCGAAGGGAACAATTTTTGAAGATGGGAAAAATTAGCATAATTTCTTTAGCAGGTAAAAATCTTAAATCCAAAAATTATTTCTTTAATTAAAAATAGCAGATTTTTTTAAAAAAAATCGGTGAAAAAATTATTGAACAACAAAAATTGTTCATTTCTTTAGCGGGTAAAAATTGAAAGATCAAAAAATGAATGAATAAATTTAGTAAAAAAATTAAAAATTTATTCAGCTACAAGATGGTAAAATTTGCTAAAATTTTGTCCTTGGGTGGATTTAAATCAAATCAGAAATGAAGAAGTTACAGCGATTTTCCTATAAGTTTATCCTTCACATATTGCCAAAAATATCCATTTCTGACTATCCACGAAATCCACCCCAACAAATAGTAAACAAACAGCAGCAAAAAAAAAAAACTAAACAAGGAAATCAGCCGTCGGCTTAGAATTCCAAAGAAAAGTATAAAAAAAAGGCTTCTTTTACAAAAAAAATTCTCAAAAATCCAAAAACGAAAATTTTTAAAAATGCAAACAAGATATCCACTAAGAACAGTTTTGAGCTATTTTGTGCAAAAAATTAAGAAAACCGAAAATCGGATATAATAGTTACAGCTGTTGCAACTTGACTTTTTTTCCAAAAATCCTTAAACTGCCGTTTTCTGGCATATACTTTTATTTTTATTTTTTTTTTTTATTTTATTTCTATTATAGTATAGTTTCAACATAGTAAATTGAACAAAGAAATAGGAAATAAATGAATAAATTTAGTACAAAATAAATAAAAAATTTAGAAATTTTGTCATTTTAAATATGGTACAATTTGCCAACATTTTGTCCTTGGGTGGATTTAAATCAAATCAGAAATAAAGAAGTTACAGCGATTTACATATCTATAACTTCAAAATAGACAAAATCGTAAAAATATCATTTTTGACGATCGACAAAATCAACCCAAGCAAATAGCAAATAGCAAAAAGCAGCAAAAAAAAACCAAGCCAACGACAAAAACAAAAACCAGCAAAAAAAAAAAGTAAACAAACAAGCCAGCCGTCGGCTTGGAATTCCTAGGAAAAGTATATATAAAAAGGCTTCTCGACAACATTGTTGACAGATACACAGAGAGAGAGATATTGTGCTCTATCAACCATTTGCAGCCAATGCTAGCATCATCAATTCGCTGCTTCGCACTTACTTGTCCGTCCCAATTCGCCATGTGCTTATGGCCATATCACCGAGCTTCTGCAAATTCTGCATTGAGTGAGTGATGCATTGTCTGGTATATAGTAGTCTGTGATGGAACATGTTTAAACAATCGTTATAAACAAAGCATAAATAAGTCTGTTCCGTAAGCAATTCAAGTTATTTCAAGTTGCTCGAAAAGTTTCCTTACACATTTTGCGAGCTCGAGCGAATATGTTACTCTTTTGTGCTCGAAACTAGCTTGAATACTACTTGAAAAATTTCTTCTAGCTCGTTCGAATAGCTGCTGTTCGAAAAATTTCTATTGATTTGAGAAAATAAATGAAAATGTTGCATGAAAATAAATGCATGAAATGAATTTCATGCAAATAATCTTTAGTTTTTTATTACAAAATTATGCAACAGCTGCTGTGGTTAAAACTTGATTGAGGTCTTAATAAGTTCTAGAGTGCTAAATTCTCTCATTTGGACAGATAATTAAATGACTCCCATAGCTTGAACTTTACTTGAACTTTTCTTGAAGTTAGTATGGAAACAGACCTAATATTTTATATTATCTTACTCTTAATTTTTTTCAGGGAATCTTTATGCATGGAACACATTGACGACGGCAACGACGTTACGCCGTCAAATTTGTTTTACATATACTTCTTATGAAGGTGAGTTTGTTAAATTTTTTCTCAACGACATTGTGGCTCTTGTTGATGTCGTTGGTATAGAATTATTTCTATTTTGACAGGCGACATATATTACTCTTTTTTTACTTTTTGCTGCGTCGCTTTCAAAATAATCGAGTAGCTTCCCTGTAGGAAAATCAACTAATTTAAAAGTAGTTGATAAAGTAGTTTTTTGTCAACCACAGCTAGTTGAAATTCTGACTTTTTTCCATAGAACAAACTAACATATTTTGTATGGTGATGTCAGCTAAATAAGTCAATTGACTTTCGTCTGCATATATTTTCAACTACTTGTTAAATTAGTTATATTTAAACTATTTTTGTAATTACTTTAAAATAGCCAATTGAAAACTATTACTGATGGCCTAAATTTAATAATATTTGATAAAATAACATGGTTAAAAATATATAAACTTGTAATCTTATAAAAATTTGCAATAAAAACATGTCAAAATCAGAGTAGTTGCCGCCTTAATGTAATTCAAAGTAGTTCATATACTAGTTTATTTTAAATTAGTTTTTTAATTAGTTGTTTTTAAAAACCAGTTAGTTTGTTCCTATAGGGTTAATACATTGATGACAGCAACAACTTCACTACACAAAAAAAAGAGGCTACGATGGCTACTGGATTGTTTTGAAAGCGACGCAACAAAAAGCTTTCCCACACGCAAAGCCAAATTATTAATGCCCTGTTTAGGTAAAACAAACGATGCGTGTATTTCACGAAAGCATCGTCAAACAAGTGAAAATCAGCTGTTTTGAATCCATATACGAAGAATGTCGGACACAAACGAACACAGCTGACTGAGTAACGAGCGAAGACGTAACCTCAGTGTGAAGTTGGATTTTTGTAAGGAAAAAAAAAACCGAACGAAACGTCAAAATTTGACGAGAGCAAAATTATTATCGTTCTGGAAATGGATGCTAAAAAAACGTAAATTTTGTTTTATAAGTATATTTAAGAAAAAATTATCAATTCTTATCTTCTCAGTACAAAGAAAACAACAACTATCACTTGTGTTCTCATTAAAATTGTAGAAGGCAATTGCCGAAAACATTTTTTGCATAAATTGTCTCAAACTATCGCAATCAATTTAAAAAACAGTTTAATTTCCTCAAAAAGTCAACAACCAAAACAGCTGATGCAAAAAGTATTGCCACCTATTAAAAAATGTCAGTAATAAGCATACAATTTTCACGATTTTTGTCAGTTTTACGCTAAATGCTCAACTTTTGCAATCTATTGGGGGTTGGAATTAGTTTTGAAGGTTTTCTAAGAGATGGAGTATTATCAATAGATCGCATCGGGCACACCTGTGACTATATTCATTTCAAAGCACATTGTCTAAGCTTCATTTTTCAGTATGGGTCATTCCACTGAAGTGTAAACAACATATATTTTTTTCTCTGTGAACATGTCGACTTTCGTTCCAACAAAACGCAATTTGCGGGAAGGTTTACTTTTGTGCTTCCATTTGAAGAAAAAAGCGGTTGAAGCACAACGCACGCTTACTGAGGCTTACGGGGACTATGCTCCATCGATTTCTACTTGTGAGTACTGGTTCCGTCGGTTTAAAAGTGGTGATTTTGATACGGAAGACAAAGAGCGTCCGGGCCAGCCGAAAAAGTTTGAAGATGAGGAATTGGAGGCCTTGCTCGATGAAGACCCGTGTCAAACCCTTCAAGAATTGTCAGAATCATTGGGAGTCGACTTATCAACGATCGGCAAACGCCTGAAGGCCATGGGAATGATTCAAAAGCAAGGAAATTGGGTGCCGTACGAGTTGAAGCCGAGAGACGTTGAACGGCGATTTTGCATGTGCGAACAACTGCTTCAACGGCATAAAAGGAAGAGTTTTTTGCATCGTATTGTCACTGGCGATGAAAAGTGGATCCATTACGATAATCCTAAGCGAAAAAAATCGTGGGGACCACCCGGCCATGCATCAACATCGACGGCCAAGCCGAATATTCATGGCGCCAAGCTTATGCTGTGTATTTGGTGGGATCAGAAGGGTGTCGTGTACTATGAGCTGCTAAAACCTAACGAAACCATCACTGGGGAACGCTACCAACAACAATTGATGCAATTGAGCCGAGCATTAAAGGTTAAACGGCCGGAATATGGCAAAATACACGACAAAGTGGTTTTTCAACATGACAACGCACGGCCACATGTTGCAAGAACCGTCAAGGAAACGTTGGAGGCGCTGAATTGGGATGTGCTACCCCACCCGCCTTATAGCCCAGACATAGCCCCTTCCGACTACCACCTATTCAGATCGATGACGCATGGCTTGGCTGAGCAGCGCTTCACTTCTTACGAGGATACCAAAAAATGGGTCGATTCGTGGATTGCCTCAAAAGACGAGTCGTTCTTCCGGCGCGGAATTCATATGCTGCCAGAAAGATGGGAAAATGTTGTAGCTAACGATGGACAATACTTTGAATAATATACATTGTACGTTGTTTCTAAATAAATGCTCAAAAACCGAAAAAAACCTTTAAAATTAATTCCAACCCCCAATAGTTATAAGGTTTTTGACAAATACTCACATTGAGAGTATTTGAGAAACGTAAGCAACGTAATGTTGGACGATGGCGCAAGAAAAAAATACAAAGACCCAATTTTGGACGATCACGTCGGAAAACGAACGAATCTTGTCACGAAGGCTTCGTTTTACCTCACCAGGGCATAAATTAACAAAGCTTTTGACGTGCTCTCTAAGCAATGAAAAAGGGCAATATTTGACGCTTATCAAAATAGAAATAATTCTATACAGACGACATCAACAAGAGCGACAATGTCGTTGAGGCATATTCACCAAACTCACCTCCATAAGAAATACATGCAAACCAATTTAACAGATGACGCAACGTCATAGCCATTTTCAATGTGTTCCATGCATTATGCCTCATTCTCATTTTTAATTCAGCAAATTAAAAACTAAATTTTAATTTTTATTCAGTGTCCAGGTTTATATTGGTCAAGAATTGACGACTTAGTCTTGCATTTTTGGATAAGAGACTCGGACATCTACGTGAAAGAGAGAGAGAGTAAGCTTATAAGGGAATAGCAAAGAATTGACGTTAATTCTTGATCAGTGCAAATTAGGACTGTGAATTTTTAGTAACATTAAAAAAAAAAAACAAAATAACGTTTATAAATAAAAAAACCGTTTAAATCATATTTTTCATTATAGTGAATTATTTTCAATTCATTTTGGTTTTATTGTTTTTTTTTTTAATTATTCTGTGTTTGTATTCTCTTTCATAACTTCGCTTACACACTAACTTAGCCGACATTAAATTAATAAACGTAATAGTGAAAATTTTTGCAAAAAAAAACAATTTGTTTTTATATACAGTTTTTGCGTTAAATAAAAATTTTAAATTCCTAAACTTATAAACTAGCCTATACATTTTACAAATCAATCTTTTTACAATCACATGCTTTTGTTTTTTTCTATAGAATTAAAAGCTACACTGAAGAAATTGTTTATAACTAGTTATGTACAAAAATATAAGTATATATATGTATGTTACAACTTACACTGACAGCACAATAACTAAAATGGAAGAATTTTTCGTACGCACTGTTATTGCTTAGTTACGAGAAACTTACACGTTTTATGTTGTTGTTTTTGTTTGTGGCTAAATGAACAACAGTTAGTTTTACAAAAGCTTGAGTTATTTACACAGTATTCTATTGATAATTTTCACAGTTTGTGTAGGATTTGTGACAGCTGTCAATTTAGAACAGTTAACAGCTGCTCGCAATATGAAGTCAGAAATTTACAGTTATTTATTTTAGTTGATGTTGACCTTAAAAACTAATGATATCGTAACTTAAGCTAAAACGGCCCCACTATATTCCCCACACTTAACTGTCAGCTTTGACAGCACTCGCTCAGAGCGCGCTCTCACGTCTGCTGTGGATGTGCCAGACAGGCGTTGCTCATGCTGCTGCTATTGTTGTTGTTCTGTGGCGTCGCTGTCGCACTTGCACAGGTCGATGATGAATTCTCCAGCGAGGAGGTTACTGTCGAGCTGCCACTATTGTTGTTCGGACTGGAGGCGCCAGTGTTGCCCACACACGTTGCTATTGTGGTAATTGTAGGAGCTGTTGGTATTGCTGACGTCGCCGTATGCTGCACATTAAGCGCTGTCGGCGTGCTGTTCGTCGATTTGCGCCGATTCCAGCCAAAACTTAGCGCTGTTGCCAGTTTGTTAGCCGCTTTGGGGGTGGTTGTTACAGCAGGCATGGGCAACGCAACGTCGTAGTCGTGCCGCCCAATCGAGGATGCAGGCGTGTGATGACTGTAGCCCGAATCGGAACCGAAGCTGGAGTCACCACCACGTGTATATAGCTGCGTTGCATTCTGATATGTAGTCGAGGCATTCGAGGAGGCGGATGCGGGATGCTGATGCGTGCGGTACGAACCACTCGTATAGTCTGGCATTATGTAAGCAGGATAGACGAGTGGTTGCTGCTGCTGCTGCGCCAGCCGTTGTTGTGTGACCATAGTGCTGGGCGTGCCGCAGCTCTCATAGTGATAGTTTTCATGATAGACGGGCTCCGCATAACCATAGGCAGCTTCGATGTGCTCTACAGGTGCGGCAACACGATGCCGCCGGTCCATGGAGCGAGGATTGGTACGCGCACGTATTGAGCTCGCCAGCAAGCCGCTTGTGCTGTTCGACGCGTAGTAGGGCTGAGGATAGCGTCCACTACCCGGATAGTGGATGCGTTCACGAAAGATAGTAGCCACCGGCGCAGGCGCTCGACTTAGCTGCGCGTTGATGCGATTGCGTCGCTCCACCTCGCTCTCCAGCGTGTTGTAAAACTGTGGTGCAGTGCGCAGACTATTATTATTGTTGTTGCTATTGTGATGATGTATATGATGCAGGCTGTGAAAGTGTGGCGGCTGAGGCACATGATGAGCTGGCATGTGCGGCTGCGCCGCATAAGACAGCGTCATTAAGTTGCTGCGATTGTCGTACATGTTCTGTATGGGCAGCAAGTCAGCCTCAGCTGTTGCTGTCGTCGAACTTGAAGTGTTGAACTCATCAACACTGGCAGGTTTTTGGCTAAACTTGGGCGCCCGATTCGCACGACCAGTTGTGTGTCGCAGCATGCCAGAGAACAAACCACCGTTGCGCGTATTTGTTGCTGCTGTGGAATTAATTTTGCTTATGTTGTTGCTGTTGTTGTTGTGCGAGGAGCTCGAACTGGCTGCAGTTGCTGTCGATGCATCATGCGTGGATGATGATGAGGAGAGCAGACTATTGCGTTCCGGCACATTGCCACTAGCGGCAGTATTGCCTGTAGACGCCACAGCAGCAGCAGCAGCAGCAGGGCGTTCATGATAAATGGTCGACACACCAGGCAGAGTTGTGGGCACGTCAGGCTTATTGAAGGAACGTTCACCGGGTAGTGAAAGCTCATCCTCGGCAAAGTCGTCGTCGGAATGCATGGGTGGCTCTGATTCACCATCAGAGTCGCGACCAGGACCAAGTTCTTCGTAAACATTATCGTTAGAACGATAAGGATCTGGACCGGGTGAGGATGAAACGAGGAAGGGCGGCGAGCGGGTCATGGGATAGCCACTGGGATAGTGAATGCTCTTGCCATGCAGCAGCTGTAAAGAGACAAAAGGAGAAGAAAACACAAATCAGTAAGACTCAAAATTAACGCATGTCTATAATATTATATCTGTTTATATCTATCCATGCTATTATATAAAATTGTAGTGCAAATTTTTGTTTTCAGATAAACTCCAAAAGTACTAAGCCGATTTTTATGAAAAAAATTTTAAAAGATCATATTTGTGCTACAGCATAGTAAAGAAGTATTTTCCTTTCGAAATTTGAACAATAATTTTATTTAATTATAGTACAAATTTTTTTAGGAAATCATATCTAATGCTACGCATTGCTTAATCAGTTTCTTTTTACGTGTTTGTGTTGCGAGAGTTTCAATATACTCCATGTTGCTCTCAACTCTTCTTTGTTTATGCTCAGCTAGCACAGCACAACAAAAAAGGAAAAAAAAAAACACAGATGAGCCTTGAGTAAACCGAAAAGTTAGATACATATACATGTATGTATGTTATGTGTATGTATATGTATGTATATGTTTGTTAATTATAAACAAAACTAATTTTGATTATTAAATATTGCCCTTAATCAGTGCATAGGGCGGAGACAAACTCAGCCCAGTGTGAACGATCTTGAGCCATTCTGCGAACTTACGGCCAAGTATATCGGGATTGATATTCCGCATGTGTCGAGCGCATCCAAGTCATAAGTATCATTCGAATTGTTTCCAATTTTGTTGTCAGTCCAAGTATCATTTTGAATGATTTTGATTTATTAATCATTTTGTGAAATTATGACTTGATTACATTGCCACCATTCGCAATCAATTGCGATTGGACTTGTGAATGTATTCAAGTAACACAAATTTAAAAGTTTTTACGCAATATACTTAAGCAAAATCTTGTGCTGATGAATTTTGATTGAATCCGGTTTTTGTTGCATTTCATATCGTTGCATATAGTTTTTCAGATATTAACTTAAATATGGGATTAAAATAGCTCTGCTTCTCTCGAGTAGCCGACGGCGCATATGTGTTTTTTTTTCTTTTTCGTTTTTTTGGATGGGAATTATCCATAACAATAATTTCGATATTCACTCTACGTTTCACGAGACCTGGCTATGTATTTACATAGCAATAATTTTTTTTTTGCATTTTTCTCAATAATTCAAATAATAAATTAAAAAAAACACGATTTCAATCAAGGGATTTGAAGTCCCAGCTGGCTTGAAGTGACTTCAATGCAATCAATTGTCACATAAATGAATGCGAGACTGCAATCATATTATGACAACTGATTGCAAATTTCAAATGTTCAAGTCAGAATTACAGACAAAGAATTATGTATTGCAATCAATTTGAACAAAATCAAAAGACTTGAAACGTAAAATGAATGCAACTTTACATAGCTCTGCAAAATAGAGAGAAAGTTCTCGGAATGGAATTCTTATATGACTTAAAGATTCTACAGTACATAAAATAAAAGCATTCTTAAACATTTCTTAGTGACTAGGTAAACTCTTGATTAACCCTCCAATACCTGACAAGTTTTATTTATTTTATTTATTTTATTTAGTACGTCGTTGCCTGACAAGATCCATAGGGACCTACTTCATGAATATGGGGTATGCTGCTTTCAATTATTAAATTTTTTGACCATTTTTTGTTTTCGTATGTTCGGTGTAGTATTGTAGAATGTGTGTGGTTATATCATTGGCGTAGATATGGGGGGGACCAAATCAAGTTAGTGCCAATGGATTCTATTAAGCAAAGCATGAATTCAAATGTATATGAAGTGATATGAAATTTATTTAGCTCAGTGCTTAGTTTTTCTAAATTGGTCAACAATAACTGAGATATACTGAGATGTAAAGTGGAGAAATTAAATTTTGTAATAAAATCCAAAAAAGTGCTTATGAACCATGAACGCGGTAAAAATTATGAAAGGTGGAGGTAAAAGAATGAAGAATCATGAAATTTCAGTTTAATATCTCAAAAACTGAGACAGTTCAAAGCAAAGCCCTTATTTTATGTGTTTTTTTTTTATGTGAGTCTCACTTTTGATTATTTAAAGGATATTAAAATTGATTTTAAACTAGCTTGGTTAACCATTTCCTTGTTCCCTAAACGAAAAAATTCCCCCTGCCATCAAAAAACAAAAAAAAAAAAAACAATATTAAGATTTATTAAGTAATACAATAAAAAACAGTTTATGAATTATACAGGTTATGAATTATTACCAATAACTAAAATTTGTAACAGATTCAAAATGGATTTTTTCTATCCAAAACTTTTCCGATCGAGAATTTTGTTTTTTAAATTATCTACATAAAATTTACTAAAACCCTTATCTAATTTCGTTTTACTATATCGTCTGTAAAAGGTAAAAAAAAAAACAATCTCTTAAACTTAAAACAACATCTTACCGGTAAAAACAAACAATTTATCGAGAATATCTGTGTTTTAGAAAATCGGGTGGCGAGAATGTTTTGTTGCTACGTACGGTACCAACAAAAATCTTTTTGGCCTTAAAATTAATTCTAAATCGTCGTAAAAACGTTATCCGCATAAATTGTACGTCTGCTTTTCACATACTGTTGTACCAAATTTAGGACTGCTCATGGTCCTTGATTCACTTTACGCTCCTTATAAGGCTACTTCGCAGATACACCACACTTTTATCGCTTATCTCTTTTATCCCTCTCGCGTGTCTAAAGACGTACCGGTGTTTTTTAAATTTTTCGAGGTAGCCATAACTTAAATTATTATTTTTATTTATTATTAGATTTGGGGTACAATAAGACTTAGTCTTTTATAGTACACAATGGGTATAACATCGGTTTAAAAATTAAACTTAAAATTAAAATAATTCTAGTTCTGCAAGGTTACATTAACTTAAAACTACTGAATTTAGCAACAGTAATCTTAAAGTGCAAAATTGAAATGACAAAAGGTTAAAATTATTCCATTATAGGGTATTTTTTGCGTAAGACTATTTTTTTTTTTTTTTTTATAGATTAATTCCTTGATGATTGGAAAACTGCCTATATCACACCCGTTTTCAAAGCTGGTCTAAAAGGGTTGATTGTTAACTATAGACCAATTACAAAGCTCTCAGCTATTCCAAAAGTTCTTGACTGTATCGTTAACAAGCGTCTTTTTCAAGAAGTTAAAAATCACATTTCCAGTTATCAACATGGCTTCTTTACTGGCCGCTCGACGTGCAGTAACTTAGCAATTTTTTCAAATTATTGTATCAATGCGGTTGAGCGTGGCCTACAAGTAGACGCGCTTTACACTGATTTCGTGAAAGCTTTTGATTGCCTTCCGCATAAAGTACTCCTGCTTAAATTGGAAAATTTAGGTTTTCATTCCAATTTTCTGAAATGGGTCTCATCGTATTTGATGAAAAGAAAATTGATCGTTAAGGTGGACGGGTACTACTCCCGTATCATATATGCCAAATCAGGGGTCCCACAAGGAAGTCACCTGGGTCCTTTGTTATTTAACATTTTCATAAATGACGTTGTAAAGATTTTTAATTATTGCAATGTCCTTCTCTATGCTGATGACCTATGCTGAAAATGTTCGCAGCTACTCAAAGATTGTCTGACTGCACGAGACTTCAGGACGACATAAACGCCTTCATATCCTGGTGCTCAACCAATGGTATGTCACTTAACTTCTCCAAATGCAAGATTATGACGTTTTCTCGTAATTTTTCACCCATTATATTTAACTATCACTGCCAAACTCAAGAATTTACAAGAGTGTCACTAATAAAAGATCTCGGAGTTTACTTCGATTCAAAACTGACTTTCAGCCCTCACAGAGATTACCTAATTTCCAAAGCCAATTCGCAGCTCGGTTTTGTCAAGCGAAATTCTAAAGATTTCAACGATGATTTTACCCATAGGACATCTTTTATTTAACTAGTTAGATCGGTTCTCGAATACGCTGCTATAATCTGGTACCCAATTTATCAGAATGACGTAGATCGGATCGAGAGAGTACAAAAAAACTTTACTAAGTTTGCGCTACGACGCTCGTTTTCGCACGAAAGCATGCCTCCTTACGAGATGAGATGCCAAATGCTCAATTTGCAAAAACTAACTGTAAGATTTAATCGATCAAGCATTCTCTTTATCAAAGATATTTTAGATGGCAGAATTGATTCACCCGAGCTATTATTTTTAATACCATTCCACGCTCCCGCCAGACCGCTTAGGGAACATTGCACTTTCTACATTCAATTTCATAGAACGAACTATGGTCATGGTGATCCTATCCATAGGTGCCTTAATTTGTGTAATAATGTAAGAATTAATTTGGACTTAGCTAGACCAACCTTATTAGCAGCTCTTAGCGAATTTCTTACTTGATCTTGTAATTTTACTCTGTTATATTATGATAGCACTATATTCACTATTGTAGTCATATCTTGTAGTTAATACATTATTCTAGTATAAGCTATTTTTCTAATCTGTAAGGGCGTTGCCCAGTAGATTGAAATTAAATTAAATAAATAAATAAATTATAATTTAATACGAAGTCGAATAATTAGAAGTAAAGAAGACAGAAAGATGTAGTAAAGAAAACAGAAAGGTGAAGTAAAAATTTGGTAAGCCAAGGTATAAGAGCAGTTGTGAAAAGAAAAAGAAGCATATATTTATAGATTTAAAGAATTGAAATATATAAAAATGGCTTTTTTAAAGCTGGTTCGTGCAGTTAATTGTTTAACAAAATTAGGTAATGCATTCCAAAGTCTGATGGTGCTGATAAAAAAGAACCTTCCACTATTTAGATAGTTAATTCTAGGCACAACAAGGTTAGTTGACCTTTGCGACTGAAAAAATTGAAGTTTGACAAAAAGATAATGAGTGTGCATAATCTTGTGTAGAAATAAAATGTTGCGGATGTTTAGCCACTCAAGCAAGCCACAGCCCAGAAAATCCTTACTCCTTAACGAAATATGATCATAGCGACTGATCCCGTGTACATATCTAGCTGCGCTATTGAATGCTACCAAAAGCTTATGCTGAGATTGAGACTATATCCAGTTGACTATAAACAACATCAAAGAACGTGATGTGTGGCATAACTAATTGCATAACGAGCCTGCGCCTGAGTTTCAGTTGGCAAAAAATCCGAAGAAGTCCCGTATATTTTCCCTATCGTTTTGCTTATGTGGTCAGTACAAGGCAGTTTTGAGTTTAAATTATAAATACTAGATTTTTCGCTTTAAATACTACTTCAACTTTATCAGGCCCAAGGAAAACAGGTGGAATATCTATAAAGCAGGAGCTACATCGCGCTATAAGCAGTACTTTAGTTTTTATAGGATTTACAAGGAGGCAGTTTGCAGCAGCTCAATTATTTAACGAAGTCAAGTCAGAGGTCAGTCTATAAGTCAAGTCCTCTAAGAGTCCAGTAGGTCGCGAGAGCTAGAGTTGAATGTCATCGGCATAGGCATGAACAGTAGCGTATTTACAAACAGAAAAGACATCATTAATAAACACAGAGAATAGGAGTGGACCCAGTATAGATCCTTGAGGAACTCCAGCTACAATTGCTTTTAGTGATGAATAATTATTACCAACATTTACCCGTTGCATTCTAACCTCAAGGTAGTTGGATATCAAATTCACAGCACTACAGTCAAATTTAAAAAAGTTTCTTAGCTTGTAGCACAACTAAGAAATGCCTTCGAAAAGTCGACAAGGCAAAGTAAAGTCAGAAAGTTCTGATCATAAGCAATGCTGATATCATCAAAAATTTTGCTGTAGCACAACTGTGTCCAGTTCTAAACCCAGACTGCAAAGGAGACAGTAACTTATTTATGTTTAGATATTCGTACATTTGATTGGCCAAGAAAACCTTACCCAATGTTGGCAATATACTTATAGGCCTGTAATCATTAGGTACAGAAGCAGTTGCAGATTTAGCCACAGGCAAGACCGTGGCTGCCTTCCATAGTTTAGGGAATCGGGATTATAATCGGGAATCGGGATAATATGGATTAATGGCGATAAGACAAAAGGCATTACTAGTTTAATAAGCTTAATTTGAGTTTATCATCATTAAGCACCTACCAACATAATCTTCATTAACCCACTTGCTGCGACGGTTCCATATGGAACCACTTTTAGCCTTTTGCGCTTTAAGAGATTAAAATACAACACTGTAACATTCTGATATTAATTCCATTTTTTTCTAACGGTAAATGAATGCCACAAAACATGTGTGTCTTTTGTTTTCGTCATTCGAGTTACATATGCCGTTCTAAAAGCACGCACAAAGTGATTAAAAAAAGTTCTACACAAAAGTGAAAAAAATGAGTTCTCGCAAGACGTAAGTACAAATTAAATATATGTCGTAATTTATTTTCAGTGAAACCTCAATATATTATGAAAATAGAATAAATAAGCTACAAAGTGGACAATATTTCGATATGAAAAAAAGTGTTGTTGTGTTTAAAAACGTGTGTTGAATTGAAGCGGTTCCATATGGTACCGCCGCAGTGATTCCTTACAAAATGACCACTACAATATTTATTCTATTTTACGTCAATTATGTATATGAAACTCGTTTTTTATATAGTTTTTTCTTCATTTTGTATACGAATGCAAGGTTTTTATGCCTTTTTTCAATTATCGTGTTTTATTTTAAGTATGAAACTGCATGAAATATTCGTACAAGACTTTTTACAGTCTTTGGTTGATGATGATTCAGGAGAGGAAGAAATTGCTGCAGTATATTTGCAGCCACCGGATCCCGCTTATGATTCAGCTGAAGATGATGCAGATGAAAATGAAGGTGGGTCGATTATTGATTTACATCACAATCAGTTGTGTCAGGTGGCAGAAATTGAGTTTGTTGGCGGATCAAATTGTGATGGTGTTTTATTCGAAGAGGGAACAGAGCAATCAATCGAAGAAGAAGTACGTGATGCCGAAAATTCGAATAACTCACGGGTTCGACCGATGCCTTCGGTTTCATGGCGATATGTTGGTCCAGAAATGGAAATTCCGTCGTCTGTGCCGCATTTGAAGGACAAATCTAAATGGTCTAGGTCCGCATTTCACGCTACAAAGCCGATTTTTCCAGCACCTAATTACTTGGATTGTGCCAAAGAAGCTCATGTTTTATTCGAACAATTCTTTGACGATGAGATTTTGCAAATGATTTGATGACGATGAAAGTAACGAATATGGAGTGCTTATTTCGCAAAAAAATCCAAATATTACAAAAGACGAACTGAGAATTTTTATTGGCATAATGATTGTTACAGGCTACAATCATGTTCCATGTAAACAATCCTATTGGAGTCGAGATAGTGATCTTTATAATGAAATGGTCTCCATGGCTATGTCTCGAGATCGATTTCATCAAATTGAACGATGCATTCATTTTTCTTCTAAAAATGGATTTGATTCAAACGATAAAATGTGGAAATTGCGACCACTCACAGATAAACTGAAGCAAAACTTTATGAAAAACTTTCACCCGGAAGAAAATCTGTCGTACGATGAATCCATGATCAAATATTTTGGTCGACATAGTTGCAAGCAATTCATCAAAGGAAAACCGCTGCGTTTCGGTTACAAAGTATGGTGTTTAAATACTCCTGAAGGGTATTTGATAAATTTCGAAATTTACCAAGGTAGAAATCCTCGTATCAATCCAGGATTGGAGAAGAACTACGGAAAATGTGTCGCGCCTTTATTGCAAATGATTCAGGAGTTTCCCGATCACATGAACCAATTGAGCTATTCATTTTACTTTGATAACCTATTTACTGGTATTCCAGTGCTTCAATACTTGAAGAAAATTGGTCACTTTGCTACAGGAACTATTAGAGGAATGCGAATTCCTCACAATTGCCCGCTACCGAGCAATAAAGAATTAAATAAAGGTCAGGAAAAATTGAAAGCATTGTCCTAAAAGATAACAACATCTCTATCACTAAGTGGCGCGATAATAAATGTGTTTGTGTTGCCTCGACATTATATGGTAAAGATCCTATTGGTAAGGCTGCGAGATTCAACCGAGAGGTGAGACAACGTGTGCAGCTAGATCGACCAAATTCGGTTGAAAAATATAATAAACATATGGGCGGTACAGATCGAATGGACCAAAACATTGCAAATTACAGATGTGGTAAGTTATTATTTCTCTGCAATCTCCAATTCAATCAGAGCATGATAAAATCTTTTTTATTACTTCAGGCGTACGGAAAAATAAATGGTGGTGGTCTATATTCACATGGTTGTTGGATGCATCACTGCAAAATGCTTGGTTACTGCAAAGAAAAGCAGGTAATAATACCACGCAACTGCAGTTTCGACGAAACATTGCTATGCATTATTGCAATTCTGTTTCGATTCGTTTGTCAAACACAATTGTCCCGCGTCAAAACATTCCAGTGTCTGATCGCTTCGATGGAGAAGAGCACTATCCATGCGAAAGCACCAAAAGGCGATGCCAAGGATTAAATTGCACTCGTAGATCGCGTGTGAAGTGTGAAAAATGTGATGTGGCTCTATGCATTTATCCATGTTTCAAAACATATCACATTTTCAGTCAAGAAAAGTGATTGATTGATTTCTAGAGAATCGTACATTCATACAATTATTTTTTTTTTTGTTTTTTTCTTAATTTCATACATTTTCCATCTTAAATAACTGTAAATTAAATATGTTACTTTCATAATCTCCTGAAATAAATAGAATTTCCTTACAAAATACAGGTAAAATAGATTTTAATAATTTTATAAGATGTCACTGCGGCGGTACCATATGGTACCACCTAACAACAGGTAAACGGTAAATCGTACAACATTTTTATTGTCATTTTCGGATTTAGGAGGTCAAAATTACTATATGTGGAAATTTTCAAGAAAAAATTCGATAAAAAATACCTTCGCAGCGATTGGGTTAACAGTTTTGAATTCAAAAGTGGGAAACAATGTGTTCCTAGTCAGCAGAGGTAGTTCAGCACTGTTTGCAGAGATCGGGTTTCCACTTGCCAAAAAGAAATGATTGAGATCATCAGGATCTAAATTGCAGTCATTAGATTTCTTACTGTACACTCTGAATTTTTTGATATTCTGCCATAACTGTTTTGAATTAAGGTTCGGATTGAGCTTGGATTTGAAAAAGAGAACCTTATTTCGAGCTCTTTTAAAGTTAACCCAGTTCGCATTCGAGGGATTTATTTTCCATTTCGTGTGGAGTTTATTCCTAAATCTAATAGCAACTAATACATGATTTGAAAACCAGGGACAAATGTTATTCAAAGCTTGAACAGTACGCAACGGAACAAGGCAAGCAAAAATAACATCTAATTTATTCATGAATACCTGAAGTTTCACGTCAACCGAGTCATGAAACCAACAGTCATCCCATCTCGTGCTAGCTAAGCTTTGAAATAATGCAGATGAATCAATTGATTTGTAGTCATAGTATGTAAAACTAACTGGATCATTTCTACTTAGATTTATATAGAGGCAGCAAAAAAGTAGATCATGATCGAACAAAAAAGTTATTTGATCGAATTTAAGAAGCAGTTAAATATTAGAAATTAAGCAGACATCGATTAGGCTAGGCACACAGTCACGCATATAACGAGTGGGAACACTATTATTTGTAGTTATCAAACCGCACAGAGAAGACAGGTTTTGGAATTGATCAGTAGCTGAGTCATTTCGCAATAAATTAACATTCGATAATCTTAATAGTTATTGGGGGTTGGAATTAATTTTAAAGGTTTTTTTTTCGGTTTTTGAGCATTTATTTAGAAACAACGGTACAATGTATATTATTCAATCTTTCTGGCAGCATATGAATTCCGCGCCGGAAGAACGACTCGTCTTTTGAGGCAATCCACGAATCGACCCATTTTTTGGTATCCTCGTAAGAAGTGAAGCGCTGCTCAGCCAAGCCATGCGTCATCGATCTGAATAGGTGGTAGTCGGAAGGGGCTATGTCTGGGCTATAAGGCGGGTGGGGTAGCACATCCCAATTCAGCGCCTCCAACGTTTCCTTGACGGTTCTTGCAACATGTGGCCGTGCGTTGTCATGTTGAAAAACCACTTTGTCGTGTATTTTGCCATATTCCGGCCGTTTAACCTTTAATGCTCGGCTCAATTGCATCAATTGTTGTTGGTAGCGTTCCCCAGTGATGGTTTCGTTAGGTTTTAGCAGCTCATAGTACACGACACCCTTCTGATCCCACCAAATACACAGCATAAGCTTGGCGCCATGAATATTCGGCTTGGCCGTCGATGTTGATGCATGGCCGGGTGGTCCCCACGATTTTTTTCGCTTAGGATTATCGTAATGGATCCACTTTTCATCGCCAGTGACAATACGATGCAAAAAACTCTTCCTTTTATGCCGTTGAAGCAGTTGTTCGCACATGCAAAATCGCCGTTCAACGTCTCTCGGCTTCAACTCGTACGGCACCCAATTTCCTTGCTTTTGAATCATTCCCATGGCCTTAAGGCGTTTGCCGATCGTTGATAAGTCGACTCCCAATGATTCTGACAATTCTTGAAGGGTTTGACACGGGTCTTCATCGAGCAAGGCCTCCAATTCCTCATCTTCAAACTTTTTCGGCTGGCCCGGACGCTCTTTGTCTTCCGTATCAAAATCACCACTTTTAAACCGACGGAACCAGTACTCACACCCGTACCCGTAAGCCTCAGTAAGCGTGCGTTGTGCTTCAACCGCTTTTTTCTTCAAATGGAAGCACAAAAGTAAACCTTCCCGCAAATTGCGTTTTGTTGGAACGAAAGTCGACATGTTCACAGAGAAAAAAATATATGTTGTTTACACTTCAGTGGAATGACACATACTGAAAAATGAAGCTTAGACAATGTGCTTTGAAATGAATATAGTCACAGGTGTGCCCGATGCGATCTACTGATAGTTACGCCATCTCTTAGAAAACCTTTAAAACTAATTCCAACCCCCAATATAAATTGACGTTATAAAAAGGCTTCGCGCTCATATGCTTCACTCTGCCAGCATATATAGCTATAAAACACAAATTAATAACAAGAAAATTCCAGCAAAAACCATAGGTCCCTGTGGACCTTGTGAAGAAAACCCGCCATAAATGACTTCAATCCGAGCATTATAATGAAAATTTTTAAGTTACTGTAACGTACCTAATTTCATTAGATTCAATACATCCTATTTAAAGAAGTCAGGAAGGCTGCGGCTTGAAATGCTTCAACGTTGAAATCTTCATAGGTCCCAGGAGACCTTCTCAGGCATCGTAGGGTTAAAAACCAGCAAATTTCCGGCAGTTTCTTAATACGTCTTTCTGAACAATATCATTAGATGCTTATGAAAAAGTGTTTCTATCATAAATATCGCTAAATAAATCGCCAGGCTCTTTACGAGCTATTTACGCGCGAAAACAAAAACAGAAAAAAAAAAGCCGCCCAATTGGCAATAAATTGTCCAATCTGGTAAAGGTGGTAATACAGAAGCTATGTTAATTTTTCGAATGCCTTAAAAAACGTTGCCTACTTTCAGGCTGTCTTAGTCTTAAAACTTATATTTGCATACTTTGTTACACTGAAGGCTCTAAACGTAGAATTTTTTTTTTTTTTGTTATTTTTCCTTACTCATTTTTAAACATTTTGATATTTCTCTCGTTTAGCTGTTTATGTTTTGTTTTTCTTATTTTATTTATGTTTTTCTTGTTGTTTACTTTAAGCAGTCATGTTCGTCATACTTTAAACCGACATAAGTTTAAAACAAGATTGTTTGCGTCTTGCTTGTCGGCTGCTTTAGTCCTTTTTTTTACTGTTTCTTTTATATGCTTGTGTTAACTGGTGTTTTTGTATTTCCGCTCCGCTATTTATTATTCATTGTTGAATTTTTTGCTTGTGCTTACATGCGTGCAAATACAAAACTTAAATAAAAAAATAAAAAAATAAACAACTGAAGAAAAACCTTAATTTCAGTGCAGCTTAAAGCTGGCACAAGCCTCAATAAAACAATGTTTTTTTTTTCTGCAACTTTTTGAAGTTAACGCTTTTGCTGACATTAGTGAACACTAAAGTAAGCCACAACGAAAGGTTTGAAGAAAACAAAATATCCTTTTGATAGCAATGTCAGCTAAAGCGTTAACTTCAAATAGTTGCAAAGGAAAAAAGGAACAAAGAGGGAGAAAAAAAAAAGAAAAATATTACAAAAGTAAGGTATGGGTGTATAGATCAGAAGGTTGGCTGAGTTGTGGCGTAGTGTAAAATAAAATGTCTGGCTGGGTCAAGCTGAAGCTGTTGACATTTTTATGTTGCTGTTTATTTGCGCACATTTGCCTTCGATTCGCCTTCTTCATATATCTTTTTGCTTCTTGTGAAGTGCTTTAGTTTCTTTTATGCTAGGTTTTATGTTTTTTTTTCTTTTTTTTTTTATTTATGTTGACTATATTTTGTTGTAGTTCTTTTTTTTCACCCAATACCGCTTTAATTCTATTTAGCATTTATCACGCGCACAACCGCAATGACTGCTGCTGGTTTTTATTGTTATTTTTTCCAAGCTTTTTTATTGTTTGTTTTGTTTAGTTTACCAACAGCTCCTGCTGTTATCCTGCCGCATATCCTCTCACATGAAAAATGCATTTGCAAAGCTAAGTCGTAGTTGTAATTTGTTTTTTTTTTTTATTTCTTATGCTTTGTTTGTATTCAAATGAAATTAAATCTTTTGCAATGCAAACATTTGGCAGCAAGTCCGAAGGACACTGATAAAAGGATAAGCGCAAAAAATGTGGAGGAAAAAAAAAATTCACATTCTTTTTGCGCACATTTATAATGCTTAACATATGTATGAATATCATGCATGCCTGTGTTTGTCTGTATGCTGCATGCACATGCATTTGCATAAAGGATGTAGCATAGCATAAAGTAAAAAGATGATGGAACAAAAATTATAAAAAAAGACACACTGCTAAAAGGGTTTAGCAAAAGCATATATGGAAAGCCTTATATAAGCTGCAGCTTTTTTTTTTCTTTCTTAAGCACTTTTGAAGGGTCATTACGAAGTGAATGGCATGCATTTATAATGCCGGCTGAATTCACAACAACAACAACAACAACATTTGAAGACAGTAATATTCATAACACGCGTTACAAACAAGTGCCACTAATTGTGGCTGGCAAGTGCCGGCTAGAATAGCTCACCTCCATTAAGAGCATTTTTTTTTTTGCGTAGACGAAAAGGAAAGTGTGATAAAAACAGTAGAAGAGTAAGGGGGAAAAGTACGTCAAATCATGCTAAGTGCAGGAAATTGAGTTTAAAAGTTTAACGCGACTTTTAAAACACTTTTAAGAGATTCACATAGAATAAGTTATTTCTGATAAGATTTTAATTTGTTTTGAAAACAAAAATGAAAAAAAAACCAACAACTCCGTTTTTTTTCAGCTCCTTCTAAATTTTATTTCATGTTCTGCAAATTATTAGTTGTCAATTTTCACTTCAACTTTTTTTATTTTGTAAATTTTTTTCTTTCTTTACATCCTTCTTTTCTTCAACTATAACTTCCTGTCTGCAATTACTGTCAACACACTTGAGCTCTCTTTCTGGCACTGGTGTTGGTGCTCACTACGCTGACATTTATTACAATCTAACAAACTACTAAAAATGTCAAAAATTTCAATGTAGCTTAAAAGCAAGGAGCTGAGGCAAAAAAAAAAAATATGTAAAAAATAGTTGTATGAAAAAGCACTGCAAGTAAGAACGTGTTTTATTTAATACTGACTGCTTGATGATTTCTTTTTTATTATTGAGTACTATGTTGCAGAAAAAATCGTTGAGTTAGGATAAAAAGCAGAATGTTTTAAGAACCAAAAAAAAAAAAAAGCAAAGGAATGCTCGTGTAAATAAGGCGTCCGCTTGAATTGAGCGACAAGAGTGAAAATGCTAGTTAAAAAAAAAGAAAAAATGCTCTAAAATGATGGCACATGATTGTGACATGTCAAGAGTTTTATGACAAAAGGCTTTTCTTTTTTTTTTTTTTTGACTCAAGTAAATAGAAACAAAAGCTTGTATTTTGGTAGAAAAACTTTTGAGGATTACAAAAGTTCTACTTAAAAACGAAAATAATACAAATAATCATCCTAAAAACTGCGGTATTAACTAGTAAAATATCTTTATTACACCGAGAAAAAAACTTATGTTAAATCAACAAAAAACCTAGTATGAATTGTAAGCTGGCTTTGGCAGTTCTCAGCCTATTAAAACGCCCAACTTTAACATGTTAACTTGCTAATTTTTATTTGGCCGAGTAATTAACTAAAAATTTGGTGATTTATAGATTATTTTTAAATCAAAAATTAAGTTTTTTTTTTTTGCAGCGAAGCTTTTTTACGCCTCGTTCTGCGATTTGCTTGAGTGAAATCTCAAGCACAACAATTTACTCTTTTCAATATCGTTTTAGAAATTTATGATTTATTTGTGCTGCCTGCGTTTATTACAACAAAAGCATTTAATATGAAATATAAAACACATTCCTTCGCTCGCCGTGGGTATCGAACTCACTACCTACCGATTAAGAGTTCATTACACTACCCAATGACCCAAACTCCTTCATTAATTATTACAACTGCTATGCTACAGCACAACACAATAATCTATTAATAGATTTTTGTTGTATGGCTATCAACAAATTATTGTGACACACTGCATCTGTTAATATAACATTAGTTAACATCTGTTAACATAGCTGCAGTTATATTTTATATTAAATCAATGACTCTTTGTAACAGAGATGTTTGGATCGGTGGGAAGAGTGTAGAACTGTAAATCTATGGAGTACAGGATCGATCTTCACGATGGGCAAAAATATATTTTTGTTTTTTTTTTTTTAAAGTGAATGCGTTTGTATTGTTGTTGCTACATGCTTTTGTTTTTGCATAGTGCGAAGGAAAAAATAACAATTGCCCACAAATGCGCTGAAATAACAATGAATATAACAAGTACTAAAATAAATTAAATACTAATGAGATGAAATAAAATTTACCGGTGTGAATATTAACTGAATATTAATATTATTATTATACAATTTAAAATTTTTGAATTTAATAGTTATTTTATTACAAAAAAATAAACATAAAATTATTAAATCTATGAAACTGTAAAAAAGCTTCGCATCTCTCGGGTGACCAACGACACGTCTGTGTGTGTGTGTTTTTTTTTTTTTTGCAGAAAAAAGCTCAGAACTATCCTTAAGCCATGCATAAGCTATTGCTTTTTTTTTAATTTTATGTTTTTAGATTTTTGGGGTTTTTTTCCTTAGGTAAAACAAATAGTTTTTTTTTTGACATGGTATCGAAGTATCATAGATACCATAGATTTCAAAGCAATGCTTTCAAAGCAATGTATTAAACAATAAATTGTTTGTGTGAATAAACATAAGTTTATAATTCCCACACAGTTCTCTCTCTCTCTCTCTCTCTACCCAAGCCGACTTAGGTGATTTAACTATTGCCTTCTTTCTCGGTGTACCCTCTAAGAAAAACGGCATGTAAGCATTTTTCAAAGTATTTGTCTTATATAAGACAACAAAAACTGACTGTGCCGCATACGTGAAGTTTGGAATAAGAGAATTAGACAAAAAGAAAAAAAAAAGTAGTAATTCGATTGTATTGGTACTGCAATGCCAAAGTGTCGCAAAAGCGGTACGTTTACGAAAGGTTTTACGTATATGGTACGATTTCGTTTCTCAAAATACGCTACGTTTAGTTTTCTGATAGGATAGCTTTGACTTTGCACTAAATTCAAATGTTGATTAAATTTCAGGACTTTCAGCGCTTAAAATATTCACTAAGCTATTAAAGTTGGCGTCTTTTCATTTTTTTTTTTGCCTCCCAAAATTTATATGACTTTAGTTGTTGATCTTTCAAGATTCACACCTTCTACAAAAGCAATAAAGCTGACATGCTTGCTAAGCTTTACATAGCAAGCAATAAACTAGACATGCTCTTCACTTTAATATCCTTGTTAATGTGCAGCTTGTGACAGATATGTATAATAATAATGCCAAGAACAACAAAAGGTCCAGTCAGCGGAGAGCTGGCCCTACATAAACCTAGGGTGAAAGCATAAAAAAAAAACAAAAAAAAAAACAACACACTTTGTTCATAGTAATATGAGCCAAAAACAAGCTACAAGCCTCAAGCGTCAAAGTCGTAAAAATTGCAGCAATCAAAAAGCACAACAACAAAGTCCTGCTTTGCTTCTTTGCTTTGCGTCTATCATACGCTCTGAACATTGCTTTGACGCTGAGCTTCAATGTGTGAACGTCTCCGCCTTTGCTGCTGCCCGTTTTGACGCTAACGACAAAGCAAAAATTAAGTTGATGACAAGATTTTGCCAAAAAATAAACAACAACAGCAACAACAAAAAGATAATATGTATAAAGAAAATTAAAGACGCTGCAGGATCGGAATTGAAGACTTGATATGAAGACGTTTCAATATATTTCCAAAGAATAAAAGGACAGCCTTGTTGTTCGTTTGTAATGTGATACAACATCAGACGTCAGCGCACACAAACGCACTAATAAACAAATAATAAATTAACAAACAAACATACAAAACAGGATCAGAGCTAAAAAGAAAAGAAAGAAAGAAAGAAAGGTGACAAGCGAAGAAACATATATTTAATATAGAAAAAAAAAAAAAAATTCAGCAATCATCATAAAAAAAGGGATAAAATATTTTTATGAATTACATTTAAATGGTTTGAACGGCAGGATATGCATTATAATATCCTCGTCTGGCACTGGTTTCGCATTACACGACGCGTCAAAAGCACTGAATTATAAAGGCAAGCAGTGAATAGTATCGTCATAGGCGTAGCGAGGGTGTCAAGGGGTCCTAGACATAAGAAAAAGTTTTCCTAGTAGAAAAAAAAAACCACACCAAAAAACAAATGAAAAAGTCGTACAAACGAAAAATGACCCAAAACTAAATGAAAAATGACTCAAAATGAAAAAGCGAAATTTCACCCAACAAATGGCCTAATAACAAAAATGCACCAAAAACAAATAAGATAAGAAAAAAAAAAAATGCAAAATTGCCTAATTCTTTGCAACGTCGCTAGGAGATAAGCTTGCCTTGAAGAGAAAACTTTTTTAGGCGCGTAAAGCACTTTTTGGTAGAGAGCAAAACAATAGATTCACGATATCATCACGCTGTTAGCGTAACAGAAGTTATTGCTGTACAGCATTACCCAGCATCTACTGAAGCCGAAGACCGAATCGATTACCGATTATCAGAACGATAACCGAACTAATTACCGAGGCGAACCAATTACTGACCACCGAAGCGATTACCAACCAATTACCGAAGCGATTACCAACTGGTTACCGAACCATTTACCGATTACAGAAGCGATTACCAACCGATTACCGAAGCGACTACCAACAGATTAACAAAGCAATAACCAACCGATTACTGAAGCGCTTACCAAGCGATTACCGAACCAATTACCGAAGCGATAATCAACCCATTACCGATTACCGAAGCGTTTACCAACCTATTACCGATAACCGAAGTGATTACAGACCGATTACCGATTACCAACCGATTACGGAGGTGATCGGAGGTGATTACCAACTGATTACCGATTAATCAGTCAGATTTCTCAGATTTCTAACCGATTACCAACCTATTACTGATAACCGAAGCGATTACTGACCGATTACCGGTTATCAACCGATTACGGAGGTGATTACCAACTGATTACCGATTACCGAAGCGATTACCAACCTATTACCGATAACCGCAGCGATTACCGACCGATTACCGGTTACAAACCGATTACGGAGGTGATTACCAACGGATTACCGATTACCAACCGATTACCGAAGAGATTACCAACCGATTTTTTTTTAACGCATCTGATTTGCCGACTTTAGCTACTTCGGAAATTCATACAAGTTGAGTTTTTTCATAGCTTTAAGTTTTCACTTCGGTCGGCAGTCCCCCTACTGACTATTTTTTTTTTTTATTTCGTTTTTCTTAAGGCCCGTTTAAGTCATAATTTATTTTTATATTAATTTATATTATATTTATACAATTAATCATGGCTTTAAATCTAAGAAAACATTTCGTACAAGGAGCGAAAAATCACTAAAAAAAAATGGAAAATCACCCAAAAACAATAAGTGCAATATCGCCCAAAATATTTCTTAAAAAATCACCCAAAACCATAAAACAAAATTTCACCCAACGAAAAATACAAAATCGCCAAAAATATTTCTCAAAAATCACCCAAAACTATAAAACAAAATTTCACCCAACGAAAAATGCAAAATCGTCCAATTCTTTTATTTTTATATGAGTGAAATGATTTTTGATATGAATAATCACTAGGGCTGGGCAATTAATCGAGTAATTAATTTTTTGACTAATCAGGTTCAAGATTAACTGATTAATCGATTAATCAGTTTTCTGAATAATCAGAATGCTGATTAATCACATTCCTGATGAATCAGAAGTTGCTTTATTCAAAAAATTAATCATTTTGATCAAATTTATTTTGAATGTTTGTATGAATTTAAAGTAAAAAACAAAAAACGTCGTGAACAATAAAAAAAGTTATTTACACTTAAAATATTTGATTAATCAGATTTTGATTAATCAGATTCTTGATTAAACGAAGAATTAATCAAATGATTAATCTTAATACCAATTAATCGATTAATCAGTATTCTGGTTAATCAGAAAACTGATTAATTGATGAATCAGTTAATCTTGAATCTAATTAATCAAAAAATTAATAAACCGATTAATCGCCCAGCCCAAATAATCACCCAAATTTTTAGGAAAAAAATTGGGTGATTTCTAATTTTTTTTTATCGATTTTTCCTTTGGGCGATATTTCATTGTGCTACCTACGACCTTTATATACGCTTCGTTAGCATTTATTTTTATTTACTGCACGGTTAGAATTCTGGGATATATTTTAATACAAGCGAAGTACTACAAGGATTTTCAATTCAAAAAGTATTAAATTTAATACTACTCAATAGATTAAAAAATTTTTTAATAAATTTCGTATTAAATTTTAATGCAATTCAAATTACACCGTTATTTTATACCATTTGGTATAAATTTGATACTATGGTGAATCAAATTAATTATATTTGAAATTTAAGCCATGCTGTTAAATATTCAATACCTTCCGTCTTAATTTTCAGACTATTAAGATTCAAAGTCCAATGATTCAGAGTTACTTTTTTGGTAAACAGAGCTTCATAATGCAATTTTTGTGAAATATTTTTTTTTTTTGATTATGACGCACAAGCAACGTTTACTACTTTTATTTCATAAATGATGACGTGAGTTCGAAACCTACCATAGGAGATAATTTCAAAATTATAGTATAAAAGTATAAAAATAAATAAACTGTTTTCTTAACTTTTTAACATTGAAACTTAAACCAAAACAGTATTAAAATTAAATACGATCTGAGAATTAAATTCTAATAAAAATTTTTATTATAAATTATATGTTATATCCGGTAAGTATTCAAATTTAAGGGGTTACATGACATTGGCAGTTTTTTTAAAATCGATAAACTTTTTTTAATAATTTTGTATTTTAGTAAATATTCTTAAGGTTCTAAATGTGCTCTGGCGGATAGGGTTGCCACCTTAAAATATCTTATTTTCGCGAATTTGAGGCTGGGGCAAACACTAGGTAAAAATGGGTCGCTGATTCCGAATCCGTTGTCAGAATTTTAAAATTCCAAAATTTTTTTGAAAATAGGGTTGCCACCTAAAAATTTGTTATTTTGCAACTTTTTTATATAAGCATTTAGTAAAAGGGAGTCGCTGATTTCAAATCTGATGTCAGATTTTGAATTTTCAAAATGGCGGAAAGGGTTGCCACCTTAAAATATCTTATTTTCGCGAATTTTTTTGTTTGTTTTTTATTTTTATTTTTATTGCTAAATGCTCATTTAAAAAAATTGCAAAATAACACATTTTTAGGTGGCAACCCTATTATCAAAAAAATTTTGGAATATTAAAATTCTGACAACGGATTCGGAATCAGCGACCCATTTTTACCTAGTGTTTGCCCCAGCCTCGAATTCGCGAAAATAAGATATTTTAAGGTGGCAACCCTATCCGCCATTTTGAAAATTCAAAACCTGACATCAGATTTGAAATCAGCGACTCCCTTTTACTAAATGCTCATTTAAAAAAATTGCAAAATAACACATTTTTACGTGGCAACCCTATTTTCAAAAAAATTTTGGAATATTAAAATTCTGACAACGGATTCGGAATCAGCGACCCATTTTTACCTAGTGTTTGCCCCAGCCTCGAATTCGCGAAAATGAGATATTTTAAGGTGGCAACCCTATCCGCCATTTTGAAAATTCAAAATCTGACATCAGATTTGAAATCAGCGACTCCCTTTTACTAAATGCTCATTTAAAAAAATTGCAAAATAACACATTTTTAGGTGGCAACCCTATTTTCAAAAAAATTTTGCAATATTAAAATTCTGCCAACGGATTCGGAATCAGCGACCCATTTATACCTAGTGTTTGCCCCAGCCTCGAATTCGCGAAAATAAGATATTTTAAGGTGGCAACCCTATCCGCCATCTTGAAAATTGAAAATCTGACATCAGATTCGACATCAGCAACCCCCCTTTGAAATCCCTTTACGTAAAACCTTTTTTCATCAACCATTTGGTAGTACTCTCAAATCAACACTTGAGAATGTTGAGTATTCTATTCTAAACATTCTCAACGCACAAGCGCACATTCCATTCCATTCTAAGCGCTTCGAATGCATATTCCATTCCATTCTCAGCGCTGAGAATGATCATTCCATTCCATTCTATTTTTTTGAGAATGTGTTGAAACGGCTTTTGAATGCATTCGTGCAGCCCTTTAGTACCTACTTGAAGGGTGAAGCCCGAATTGCTAAACGATTGCAAAAAACTATAAGAAATAGCACAACACAAGATAACGAAGGCATACAGTACGAAGCAGGCATGGCAGATTGAAGGTAACCCTTTTTTTTCTTTGTTCACAAACTCGCTATCGTATGACACGAGCTTTTTTTTTTTAATTTTTTTCGATTTTTTTATCGATTTCTTTATGAATTTTTAAAGTCAATATTTTTTTCGAAAAAACACACAAAAAAATTGAAAAAAAGCTCGTGTCATTCGATAACCAATTTTGTTAAGATTTAAAAAAGTAATTTTTTTTCCAGGTCTGACAATTTTTGCAACTCCCAGCGCTGCAACCACGAGGCCCCGTTTTTTTCTCTGTCGCCAGTTTGGAGCTCTATTAACCATGTTGGAGTGAAAAATATATTTTTTTGAATTTTTTTTCTTGTAATTTGTTCAATTCTCTACAATAATAAAAAAATTTTGGAAAAATGTTTGTTTTTGACTGAGCTATGAATTTTTAAAAAAAGGTCTGTTTTCTCTGCCGCGAATATCATGTCCCACCTTAATATAATTTTGGTGTGGTCCTAAATGTTAGCCTATTTGTATTAAAATTTATTCCAAAATTTATCATCTAACCGTGTGAATGATAGAGTCGTTTTTTACTTTTCATAATTTAGGCCTCGTACGGTCAATCTTCCTGCCGCTAAGCTTTTACACTTAAAATTAACATTTGTTCAGCCGTTTTTTGGCAGATTTTACAGAAAAGGAGTATTTGTGACTTTCTGAGGGTGGCCAAATTATTATACACAAATAATTTTTTTGAAATAATTTAAAGATTTCAGAGAAGTAGGCGTAATATTCTCTCTTTCTAATTATTCGGTACACATCTAACAACACTCTAGGTATTCTGGCATTAACTAAGTTTTTGTTTTCTTTTTATTGTTTTAAATATGACAGACGTCAGTGCCAGTGTCCGTTAAAATTTCCAAATTCAAATTTCAAAAGCTTCTTAATGTGAGTGCGATTTTTGGTCACAATTAATGATTTTATTTATAATACAAGGCAAGTCTTATTTTTATAATCTAATACAACAATAAAAAATAATAAAAATTCAGAAAATTTTGTTTGAGTATAATAATTTGGCCACCTCTGAATACGTTCGCCATGCTCGGCCCTAGTTTGGCCGTGCGGCCTTTGTTCGACCGCTGTTCAATCGCTGGTTACTTTTACTCAGCTAAATATCGAGCAATACAATTTGACATCATAAGCAAACCAATACCAACTGTAAAATTATGTGCCCACCCCAACTAGAATCCTGACTACGCCCTTGAGTGTCGTCCTTGAGCCGTTCCAGCAGTGAAGGCGGCAAACAGGAAATGAAATATCAGCCTCAAATACTGACAATGACATGTGTTCAAATTGTTTTGACAGCAATTGTCGTAATATTTTGATGACAAAATCATTTGACAAACACAAAGCAGCTCATATGACAGCGAAAAAAAAAAAAAAAACAAAATCGACGAAAAACGTGTGGATATATTAAAGGCTTAAATTACAAAAAAAAAAAAACAGCTCTTGGCAAAACAAGTGAGGAGTGTGAATTAAAAAGAAGGAAGCACGCAAAACAGGTACGCTTGTCTTTACGTTACACTTCATTATTTCATACAATGGCCAAATTCAACAACTGCAATTCAAACCGAATTGGATTAAGGTTAAAGCGGAAGTAGTTAAAAAAAAAAAAAAAACACCCAACACGCAGTGAACCAAAAACGTATATAAAATTAAATAAAACATTTTTTCTTTCAATAAATAATTCATTAAAATAGGTCCAATGTACGTGTTTCTTGGTACAATGAATCTTTGTTTTTAAGTTTAAGAAAAAAAATCTTACGCTAATGAATTGCGCCATTAAATTTGTTAATAAAATTAAAAAACTTTTTATTGAAATAATGAAAAATATTCGTGGATTGATTCTTATAGCCAAATCAAATCAAATCAAATCAAAGAAATAGTTATTATTTTTAAAGTATACATTCACTGAACCAATGTAAAAAGTTCACTGTTCCAAAGAATTGGTGCAGTGAATTTAAGAAAAAAGTTCATAAATTTAGAGAACTTTTTCACTGAATGTAGGTATACAATTCATTGTCCTATAGAACTAATTGATATATTAAAGTAAAATCACGTAAGTAAAATAAGTAAATCACGTTAAGGTTATATACGTATCTAGTAGATGAAAAAACAAAACAAGCTCTTGAAATGCATTTCAAAGATTCGTTTTTAAACTATTTACTTCACTAAATGAAGTTCAAAATGATTTTCTGACTTTAAACAGTTTTTATGACTACTAAGCGTACTCTTAATTCTTGAAACATTCAACTTTGTACTTTCATAATTGTCAAACTTACCTCAACATTATGATGATGTCGCATGACCAACGGTCGATGACCTAAATGTGCATCTGGATCCTCATAGGTGACCGCATGGGCGCCACCCAGCGGCAGGCCACCATTGATATGTGGGCCACGGGTGGGTGTTTTGCAGGGCAGGAAATTTTGCACTTTTCGTTTATTTCTGCAAGTGGAGAAAAGAGAGAGAAAAAAGACATAAGTTATGATGTATAATGCTGAACGTTATGCTTTGTGATTTTTGATTTAAGTGAATTCAAATTTGATGGATGGCTTCAAAATTTTACTGTAAGATACATAGTAGACGTAGCCAGGATATTAGCCAGGGGAGAGGGAAAATTATGTTATAAGATTGAAGTTTGATTTGGTAACAGATGCTTAAGCTCAAAGAAGTTGAATTTGAAGAAGAGAAACTTGGTTTTGAAGTTAAAAATCTGTATAGTTATAGTTTTCAGTGAACACTTTTTTAACAGAAAAATTTGTTTAAAAACAGCAACACTTTAAGAATTTTTTATATAATTTTATTGCTGTAGTTACTCTGATGTCTAGGGGGGGCAATTACCCCCTAAACTCTTTAGCTACGTTCATGGTTATAAATGTAAGTGCAATTTTTGAAATGCAACATAAATTGTTAATAATATTGACGAGAAGGTGTATTATTGATGCAGTATATATATAAAATAGGCACAATATTTATGACTGATTTTAAATAAATGTGTAGTAAATTGTTTAATTTTGAAAATAATTGCACAAAAGAAATACAGGTATTCACGATTTAACTTTATCATAAAGTATTTAATGTATGATTTTTCTCATAAGCTATTTCGTAGCTTTAGCTATTTTGTGACTTTATTAAAGAAGTGACAAAGTCCTTGACAAAGTATTAGATATTCATTTCATTCGCCATGTAACTGATAATTTGGCATATATTTTAAATTTGTAAGATAAATCTTAAAGAATGTACGTATACCCCAAAGAGTTAACAAAAAATTTGCTAAAACGGGCCTTCATACAAACTGTACTGCAAGACATAATTTTACGTTAAAAAATATTGTTGGCAGATTTTTAATGCATCTCCAATAAATTTCTTTAAGTTTTTCGGTTCTGAAATTTTACGAAAGTATTTACTATACACGGTCGAAATTTGAATCCTTGATGTTATAATAATGTGTGATTAAAAAAAAAAAAAATCAAAAATTTTAAAAACTGGAATGGCGCCGCTATATATAGCTTGATTTTAATGAACTAATTTTTTAATGTCGGACATAAAAATGTTTATAAACAAAAAAGTGATGCCCAAACTTTTTCTAATACAATTGACCTTTGGCCTTAAGTCCCATATCAATTCAAGAGGTTTGGGATTTTTTTGAAGTGAAAACTTCTTTAGGCGCGTTGGGCACATTTTGCTAGAGAGCAAAACTATAGATTAGCGATATCATCACGCTGTAAGCGTAACAGAAGTTATTGCTGTACAGCATTCCTTTTTTTGGGTTACTTAGCATCGGCCAAGCCGAAGACCGAACCGGTTACCGAAGCGATTACCAACCGATTACCGAACCAATTACCAACCGATTACCGAACCAATTACCGATTACCGAAGCGATTACCAGCCGATTACCGAACCAATTACCGATTACCGGAGCGATTACCAACTGATTACCAAACGATTACCGAACCGATTACCGATTACTAAAGCGATTACCAACCGATTATCGTTTACCGAAGCAATTACCAACCGATTACCGAGGCGAGTACCAACCGATTACCCATTACCAAAGCGATTACCGAGCCAATAACCGATTACCCAACCAAAATAATTGTGAAAGAAAACATTATAAAAAAGAAGTTTATACATTCAATAGCGCATAAATTGATAAAAAGAGTTAAGAAAGTAGAACGCGTCGGATTTGACGACTCTAACTACTTCGGAAATTCATAACAGCTATGTTATTTCATAGCGTTGACTTTTCACTTCGCTCGGCAGTGCCCCCAATGCCTACTTTTTTT